>OY741996.1:2072643-2672643 GCA_963555575.2 Hygrocybe coccinea | reverse complement strand
TTTTTCGGTGCACAGCACACATACATGAGAGGAAACAAAAAATTGGGAGAGAAACTGTACACTAAAAATATCCAGCGTGTGCAAAATATCCGGCAGCGTCATCAGGTGTGATAATGTCAAGAACTTCGTACATATCAAATAGAATTCCATCCCCAGTTGTCGCTGCATAGTAGTCTTGATGCCAACGAAGAAAATGTTTGATTTTGGAGAATGCTTCTTCAATTGGGTTGAGATCGGGTGAATAAGGTGGGAGATAGATGATACGGACACCAAAGCGATCAGCCAACTCCAACAGCTCATCGCTGTGATGAATCTTGGCGTTGTCGAGCACAAGAACGCTAAGTGGGCCAGGGTACGCGCTACATAGGGGAAGCTGGAAATGTTCTAGTACTAGAAAAATGACTGAAAAACCAAGAAAACCCACCACATTGAACTCTATCCAATGCAGGAAGGAGACTTTTGTCAATGAGCCCTCCACTGACAACCCAGACACAAAGCCTTCGAGCGTGAGGAGGCCGACTGTAGACGTGCGTCTGCCACGAATGAAAGGCTGATTCTTGCAGGCACGATATCCTCTCTTTGACCTTCCATACCGCCTTCCAACTGTACGCTCATCCTTCGAGACCTCATCAATAAAGCCTAACTCCTCAGGGGAGTACTGCACCATTAGTGAAACAAAGGTGGCACGGCGTTGTTGGTTTCGCTCAATGGCAATACGTTGTAGCTGCTTATAGCTGACACCGGCACGACGCAGTTCAATCTGAATGCAATTGAAGTGCACAGATATGAACCAGTTGGTCTTGAGGAGGTGGAGAAGTTCGTCAAGGAAGTAGTCCGGATTCTGGTTGATAAGACATAAAAGATATTGAACATCTTCAGAATCGAGGCTGCGAAGACGTCCACGAAGACTCTTTGCATATGAAACGACGTCGCCTGTGGTGTGCCAAAGATGGAGTATACAATACCATGTGCGCTCAGAGAATCCACAGCAGTCGAGTATATCATGTAAATCAAGGAGGTTACACTCAAAGAGCTTGATTGCCGCGATCTTGACGTCGCGGCTGATAGTACGATACATAGAAGTACAGGTGTGGTTGAGAAAGGGACTGAAATTCTACTAAGTCTGAATTTCCTCTTTCATCCAAATTCCGCGCGACTGCCAACAAATTGTGTAACGGCTGTAAATACCTGATCTCATACTCAAATATGTCATATTACCAGTGAGAGCTTCAGAATTCTTATCGGAGGTGAAGAACATAGAAGATGAAAAGGATCTTTAGAAAAGTGCTTATCGGCCCTAATTGGGTCCTTGCAACAGTGTCACATCAGCGTGACTTTCTTACGCATGCATCAGTCCTAATTAGGAAGTGTGACGTTGTAGAGGTCCAATGTCCCTCTGAGTGCGTATTGTGGATTCATCATGTATACTCACGAACCCGACACGTCCACTTCCTCGTACTCGAAACCGATGTAACCCGACATCACCCGACATACCCGACGTATACCGTCTACCGACGGCCGATCGTATACCGACACCGATGACTCATATTGCCCAAAACGATCACATGTGACACCTCGGACTCCCATACCGACATCGGACTTATACCCCCTGTCCTCTTTGGACATAGGTTCCTTATTTTACATCTTTTTCGATATATCTTTTCTTCTCCATTCCTTGTTCCTTCGTTGCCTCGCAACTCCCATCTTCTCCTTCCCATTTCATACCTCCTTTGTAGTTACTATCGGCCGAATTAACCTACACCGAAGTAGCATACTCTTCATGTACTATAAAACGGTCCCCGACGACTGTACAAAATAGAATAGACTTAGCCCCCATTTCCTTACGATCAGAATCCCCGTTTAATGCTTTTATATGCTTGTCCTTGTAGCCCCTTAGACTTTCATATTTGACCTCGTCATCTTTGCCTTAGTTTCTATTATTTGTTCATCGTACCCGACCCGACCCGCTGTACCCGACAACATCGGCTTCATCGGCTTCGTCGGCTTCATTATTCGTCGGTTTCCATAGTTTGTCATCGGCTTTGCCTTTATTTGTCCATCCTTTATCAGCTTCATCCATTTTCAGAGTTTTTATGTCGTTTTCATCGTCATTTATCCATTTTCGTAGTTTTTTTACATGGCGGCTTTACTTTCCACATTCCTTATTACTATTTTACCACTATTCCCGACACTGATTACCCTAGTCACTTTCACGCTGACACCCCTTGGTTAGGATCATTCATTCCGAAGCCACCCCGAACACGCCTTTACAACGTGACATGCCGCTCACTGTGCTGGCCATTGAGCAGAGAATACATTTCTTGGGTGCAGACAGTTTTTTTTTTTGTACAAATGTGTGTGCATGAAGTGTGAGACAAAAACTACCACAAATTTCAGACATTGGTGTCATCATTTGGGGAGTTATGGTACATTTTATTGAATTTTCATCACTAATCTGCACAGTGCCAAGCCTAACAAGCATTGGGCACTGCAATTTTTTGGATCAAAAAGTAGGTATATAGCTTATCTTTGTACTGTAATCAACTCCGAGGGGGTATTCTACGAAATTGATGGCTTCCGGGCCATTTGTCTCAAGGAACTAGGCTGTCTCAAGGAGGCATGAATGACTTGTACTGATCTACAATGACGACGGCTTCTGTTTATGTACTTATATCAACTCCTTCGTACCCACTACCTGCCCTTGTACCACCAAAATTTATCACTAATATTTCTGGTCGTAAATTTGATTTTCGGACTTTGAAAGAAACCGCCGCAGGAACGGCTCTTTTTCTAGTAAATAATAATGTTGTGAATTTCAAACACGTTTTTGACTCGGTGTACGAGAATTACGAGAATTGTCATAGTATGGCTAGTGAGTGACCTTCTTACAGAACAAGGTGCAATGTTAATGAGCACTTGTAGGATAACAGATTGGTCGTGCCGTCACGGTGCCTGACACTGGCACTGCCTGTGTTCCACAACTCGCTTCAACCGCATGTTCTGGAATTTGCCTTCATGTTAGACTCTCCCACCAGTGCTATTGACACTGATACTTTCTTTACTTTGAACGGCGAACATAGCAACAGAGATGACAGGTATGTGAGTCTGTGAGATGCCTGATTGTTGCTTACTCGGTGTAGCACTTTTGCGAGAGCTGGAAAGAGTAACTCCCTCTTCAGCTCGAAGACTCTATCAAGCATTTTGGCAGGAGCTGCCAATGCCGGCGCTCGTTGCAATACTTTCAACGATATCGCTAGTACATTCCTGAACTATGCACCACAGTCCGAGAAGATGTTAGCCACTTTGAGACCTGTAGAACGGAGTGGATACTATGTTCCGCAGTGTATGGAGGGAACTCGAGAGGACATATTCAAGAATATCGATCAGTGGCTTGATGACGTCGGTGCACCAAACGTTCTCTGGCTCAGTGGCAGCCCTGGGGCAGGGAAATCGACTATCGCTTCCAGTTTGGTATCAAGATTGACTAGGCAACACCGTTTGGGTTCTAGTTTCTTCTTCAAAGGGGGAGACGTCACGTTGAGTGATCCCGCTGCCCTATGGCGTACTGTAGCATATGATTTGGCCCAGTCAAATCCTAAATTCAGAAAAATATTAATCTGGGTTTTAGAGCAACGAAAGGTCGATCCAAGGAGGCCGGACATTGCCACACACTTCCAACACCTGATTCTGGGGCCGTTGACGGAGATTTACTGCCATCCCTCATCCCACCCCATCCCCGTCATTCTCATAGATGCTTTAGATGAATGTGATTCCGACCGCTCCCAAGCAGCTCAACGAAAAGTCCTTCTTGACACTCTCACCCAGTGGTCGCATCTGCCAGGAATACTGAAGCTAATAGTCACCGGCCGTGACGATTGTGTCCCCGAATCATTCCGCGTCATCTGCAAGCAGATAACACTCCCCACTGGATGCGATGTCAGTGCCGACACGAACAATGATATCCGTCATTTCTTCGAAGAGCGGTTTACTGAGCTCGGAGGGTCGTCGTTTCCTGAATGGCCAGGGAAACAAATCCTTGATGCTTTAACCACACGGGCGGCTGGTCTTTTCATATGGGCAGAGACTGTGGTGAAATTTATAGAGCAAGGGTCCCCGGATGAACGGCTGGAATTTGTCCTGAATGGTGAACTAGTTGGAAGCGACAACCTCACCAAATTATATCAGCAAAATCTCGAACTCTCGTTTCAAGGGGTCAGTGGCCGTGAGCTAGAGGCTACTAAAGCCATTTTAGCCACCATCATCCTCGCTAAAGTTCCACTACATTACGACGACCTGTATGACTTTGTGTCGCAACCGAAGCTATTGATCAGGCTTATCCTTGACAAGCTGTCATCTGTCATCTCCTCTGGAAGCACAGGCAGGCACCTCCGAATTTGTCATCTCTCATTTAGCGAGTTCTTATGCGACCGCGAACGGTGCCCGGAGCCATTCTTTATAGATCGGGGCAAGGAGAGTCAGGCTCTGGCGATGGTGTGCTTCCGGCTGATGAAGGACGGGCTGAAGTTTAACATATGCAATTTGGAGACCTCCCATCTTTTTAACGACGACGTGATGGATTTGCCAGTCCGAATCAAGGCCAACATTCCAGCCCCCTTGTTGTATTCATGCCGTTTTTGGGCTGCTCACCTGGAGGATACGATGCTTAATCGAGAAATCAAGAAATCCCTCGTCAACGAAGTCAAGGACTTCCTCCACACTCGCTTCCTCTATTGGTTGGAAGTCTTGAGCTTGACAAAGAATATCCCAGCAGCTAACATAGCATTGCTAACTATGGTATCTTGGATTGAAGTAGGCTGTTCCTCCTTACGAGATTTGCA
The DNA here is from genome assembly GCA_963555575.2 of Hygrocybe coccinea. Lineage (NCBI taxonomy): Eukaryota > Fungi > Basidiomycota > Agaricomycetes > Agaricales > Hygrophoraceae > Hygrocybe > Hygrocybe coccinea. The sequence goes on along the minus strand of OY741996.1, from coordinate 2,667,805 downwards.
TCTCGCTCATTAATATTGATTCACAGATGTTTGATATCAATTTATCAGCCTTTGCTCGAGACGCCAGTCAATTCATTCTTACTTTCGCTGTGCCGATTTCAACGTCCACCCCTCACATTTATCTGTCTGCGTTACCGTTTTCTCCCCATTTGTCCTTGGTCGCAAGGCAGTACCAATCACAATTTCCAAACACCCTCTCTGTCGTTTCAGGGCTTACCGAGAATTGGCCAGCAAAAGCCAATATCTTTCAAAGTCCAACGGATGCCGTATCCTCCGTTATGTTTTCATCAGATGACCAGCGGGTGGTTTCGGGCAGTGCCGACGAGACGCATCTTCGGGATGCTGAGACCAGCGAGGATGCAAGTCAGTTCGAGGGTCACACGAAAGCGGTTGTTTCTGTGACATTTTCACCAGATGGCAAGCAAGTGGTATCAAGCTCTATCGATAAGACGATTCGCATTTGGAATGCCGAGACTGGCCAAATCGTCGCAGGTCCTTTTGAAGGCCACACGGAGATACCCATGTCGGTGGGGTTTTCGCCGGATGGAAAGCGGGTGGTCTCAGGCTCCTTCGATAAGACGATTCGCATTTGGGATGCAGAGACTGGTCATACCATCTTAGGTTCCTTCGAAGGTCACACAGAGGAGGTCTTTTCCGCTGTGTTTTCACCAAATGGCGACCGGGTGGCATCAAGCTCTGTCGACCAGACAGTTCGCATTTGGGATGCCGAGACGGGCAAGATCACCACACCCCCTTTAGAAGGCCACACGAAGGCAGTTATTTCCGTTGTGTTTTCGCCAAATGGCAAACAAGTAGCGTCAGCCTCTTTCGACAAAACAATCTGTATTTGGGACACCGAGACCGGTGAGATTGTTACAGGTCCTTTCGGAAGTCACATGGAGGCCGTCATTTCCGTCTCATTTTCACCCGATGGCAAGCGGTTGGCCTCAGGCTCTTTTGATAAGACAATTCGTGTTTGGGATGCCAGGACAGGTCATTCTATTACAGGTCCTTTTATAGGCCACATGGAGGAGGTCTTTTCCGTCGTCTTTTCGCCAGATGGCAGGCAGATAGTTTCAGGCTCTGCTGATGGGACAGTTTGCATTTGGGATGCCGAGACTGGTCAGATTGTTGCAGGTCCCTTCGAAGGCCACACAAAGGATGTCAATTCTGTTGCGTTTTCACCGGATGGCAAGCGAGTGGTGTCAGGCTCCTTTGACAAGACAATTCGGATTTGGGACGCGGAGACCTGTCAGATCATCGCAGACCACGTAAACCATGTTAATTCCTTTTCATTTTTACCGAATGCCGAGCCCGTGGTCTCGAGCACAGACAAGAACGAGCCTCGCATGTGGGATGCCGTGACTCCTCCGATTTGGCGTTCACAGATGAGGAGCCATCTTGATGTGCTCGCTTCTATTGGTGGTGGACGTAATCTCAGCCCTCATCGTATTGAGCAGTCACATGGATGGGTACCTCTAGCAGGAAATGATGAGGATTCAAGCGAGGATTTCAACAGCAATGTGTTTGCCTTTTGGGTCCCACCGCCTTGTCGAGGTGGCTTGTGTGGTATCGAAACACTGGTTATCTTCGGCCGGCAAACAACGCGGCTGGATCTGGGCCGGTTTGTACACGGTACGGCTTGGACACAGTGCCAATCTCCTGGATTAGACAAGCGAATTAACAATTCTGGTCGTGGGACAGACCTAGAGCTCTCATCTTCTCACACAGACCATCCTACACGGTTGTCAACGCCCATCGGGACTCCCTTGTCCGAGTCATCGACACTACCACGACCGCTTGCCCATACAGAGCCTCCCATTTTGTCAAGTCCGCATACCCGCAGGGACAGTTCCCGCTCGGAGGTTACCGAAGGTAGTCTACCCTTGGATACCACGGACGCCGAAGACGACCATTCGACGAACAAGCCAGATAATATACCAGACACGTTGTCCCCCCACACTTTACAACTTGAAGACCTTGCATTTATATTTGTCCCCTGGGTAGCAGTCTACTGTTTCTATAAAATCTTGTGGTAAATCTGTACTTATACAAACTATGAGGTGCACATGTATCTTGGCAGTTCAAGACATATTTGACGTGTATTTCCATACCAACGATCTATTAGGAAACAAAAAGATGTTGATTGATTATAAAATACATGAGCTTTGCACAAGGAGATCACGATTGAAGTGGTAACTGCCAGCAGAAGTGTAAGAGACATGCCATCCAGGCAGCGGGCCGATCAAGGGCGGCGCAAATAATCAACACATAATGATAAACGTTTTAACCATCCCAAAGGGCTAAAATGTTTGTTTCACAAACAAAGAACGACTTGCGAAAAAACGCCTGCCTGCAGAAAGAGGAGGTGGGAAAAGGACGAACGGAAACACCGAGGAGAGAACAATCATTGTCAACATGATCGCAGAACAGAACAGAGGGGGAAGAGACAGAGAGACAGAGAGAGAGGGCCACTAGGATATTCCCCTCTTTAACTTGAAGAGGCCACGAAGGCGTTGAAATTATACGAGGACGGGTGCGGGTTAAATGTGAACCCGGTTGGCGCAAGCGTCACAACATCTTGCCCACCTCGCGACATCTTTCCATGCATCGAGTCTCCAGGAGACAACTTGACGGAAAGCTTGGTCACCCCAGCGGATACTCCAAATGTTTGGCCGTTCAATGTGACGGAGCTTGGCTGCGTAGCCATTACGACGGCCCATAATTTATCCGAAGCCTAGTAAGAAAGGTCGATGTATTTTCCAAAAGAACGAGAAATGGGGATAGAGGGGGCAACTTACGAGTCGGTAGTTGTTCGGTGGGCCAATCGAGTCGGCCGCTTGAACATTGTAAGGGTGGGGGCGTGCCCACATAACGATTGTATCCTGAGTCACCGGAGGGTACGACCCCGTTTTGTATGCGGTTGCATAGTACTTTGTCAAAGTGAGCCATCCTGCAAAATACGGCGGATATTAGTTATCCACTCGAAGAGGGGGGGACGGTGGGAAGCGGCTAACCGGTGTGGTCAAAACCATTCACCCATGCCTGGCTGTTGGGTTGCGCGCCATTAATGGGCCCAATATAATGGGACTCGCCGTAGTCGTTCCACGTCAAGATTTCGATGAGGTCGAACTTATCACGTTGGCTAATAATGTTTTCCCAGCGTCTATCGTATAGATGTTCGTCCGTCAGGTAAATATACTTGGCGCTTCAGATGAGCCACGCTATCCCCCAAGCAAGTCATTGATTGCACTCACGTTTTTATTGTACGTCTGAGGACTGTAGTGCGTGAAGAACCACGGAGAGACTGTGCCCATGTAAACCTTCTTGTTTGGAGTTTGGGACATGGCACTGAGGCCACTGATGTACTCATCATCCGTAGCTGTTGAGCCGACGAGACTCATAATCATGCTTTGAGCCTGTTTTCCGGTTGCCGTGCCTAACATGGAGGCTACGGATGATGTAGTGGCTTGGATGGGCCATGCAGAGTTCCACTAGTTGAAAAATAACAAAAACAAATGAGTGTATGTAAGGTTTAAGATGAAAAGAGGAGCGGGGTACATTGAGGTCACCATCCATGACACCATTATACTGGTTAAAAGTGTTTGGGGCGACAAAGAATGAGGGGACAAAAAATACGGCATTTGAACCGGACAATTGTGAGTGTTGGGTGAACTGGGTCAACCAGCCTTGGGGAACGGAACCCTGCCCGAAGCTGCAAGTCTGACCAGCAAAGCTGCCGACAAAGACGCGGCCGTCGTATTTAAGCTGGTTTGGATGCGTAGCATACTGGGTGACGTAATTGCGGAGGAATTGTGCATCGTTTGCAGAGCCGCAGGGGATTGTACTGGGATGGAGTGTTAACATGGAATGCGAGGATGAAGACAGGACTTACGTCATATCGAAGTTAAGAAACATTTTGAAGCCGGTACCAGACCTCTGAGCGGCAGCATAACTGGAAAAAGAAAAGGGCCTGTGTGATGACAATAGTTACGAGAGAAAATAAAAAAGAACATACGCGTCAGCAACCTTTTGGGGCATCCAGCTGTCCGCGCCGATATTGAGAGCGAAACCGTCGATGCCAGCGGTATGGGCTAGGTTTACGTCTTTGTCCCAGTCTGTGGAGGTATATGGGTAGGTGTTTCCGACCATGTGGTGAGCTACAACATATTTCGGCTCGGAGGGAGCGGCCGCCAATGACTTTGTGTGGGAGAGATCGACGTTAATGTCGGTCGATGTAGTATTTACGGAGGAAGGCGGGGAAGAGGATTCGGCGGACGACCTGACTGCGATTCGCCTGTGATGGAGAGGGACAGAAGCCAAACCTGAGCGCAATTGGCTAAACGGCAAAGCAAGGGTGAAGGGGAGGACTGTCAGCAGGAAGAGGATTGGGTGCATCGTGAAGGACAGGCGGTGGAAAAAAGAATGTGGGAGGGCGAGAGCAGGCTCAGCCCGAACAGCAGAGGGAAAAGATTTTACGAGACGGTAACGAAGACGAACGGTTTTATACGGTTTGCGACGTATTTTGATCACGTGATATGTCAAAGAAAATGAGCCCGTAAACTGTCCCGTAAACACGAGCAGCAGCTCGTAGTATAGCACTATGACCCTGCGCTGACATCATCCTTACTACCGTCGATAGGAAATTTTTGAATTTCTGGTCGCGTAAACGGCAGCGTTGCTGTTTCCACGGCACGGCAAATACCTGAGCAACGGAAAATCAAACGTGACTATGTTGGCAGTCACGTGAGCGGAGATCAAATCATACTCACGGTGAGACACCTCAAAATGCACTAATCAGCCATGGACAGCCGTTCCACACCCAAACTTCCCCCTCCCACCGCCCTCATCACCCCCTCAGCATCACCCCCGGTATCCAGGTCGTTGCTGCACCTCAACTCTGACCACCACTCACGGAAAAAGCGACAACGTATCGCGTCATCATCCTCGCAGCCGCCAGCCTCTTCCCCTCTCTCCAAACAAACCCAAGAACCCGACTTTGATCTCCACTCCGCCAGACGAGATGCTTCCCTGCGCGTTTTAGACGTCTGGTCTCACTTGGCAGACCGCTATTCACGCAGACTCGATGAAGACGACATCGTCGACCTCCGCACCGTTTCTTTCGTTAAAGACCGCGGCGTTATCCGTGCCTCCCCCCAAAAATTCCAGTTTGGATGCTTTTCACAGGACAATGATCCCTCTGCTACCGATGCAAGCAGTGATGGTGCACCTGAGGACGAACTCGATGAGTTGGACGCCCTCGCCCTAGAGGGGAATATCCCCGATGAAATCGAAAAGATCTCCCAAAACATACCACCTTTGCAGGTCATGGACCCTGCAGACGCAGAGGACCTGAGACAATTTCTAGAGGCCGAGAACCAGCGCAAAAAGCTCGGCGGGAATGAGGATGACATTTCGTCCGAGGAGAGTGACCGGGGTAATCACTTTGATGACCAGCACGTTCTGTCAGCTTCCGATGATGACTTGGATCCGGAGGAGGTAACAGAACTTACGAAAGACGTGGATGCACAAGCACCATTAAATGATGTTCGGGACGACGACGACGACGACAACGACGAAGACAACGGCTCTAATACATTAGAACACCTCCAAGATCAGGAGGTTATCACTGACAACCCTCCGGAACTCACAGACGTGGAATCCGATGACGAACTCGGTGGGTGGGGCTTGGACGAAGGCAATGCAGTTTACCCAGTGCGATTCTCATCAACACGTCCTCGACCCAAACTGGCGTACAGTTCTGCTGAAACCCCTATTGCATCTACCTCTGCCTCAAGCTTGGATCCAGCTAAATCGAGTCATAAAACTACGGAGTCCATTAAAAAGAGGAATAGTAAAGTGAAACCTCAAGTTATAATAATCACACCAAAGTTCAAGAAGGCAGGCGCGAAGGAGACACGAGCGGCTAGTCTTGAGCACTCGGTACAAGAAATTCCCGGGGACGTTCCCGAGTCCGACGTCGAATTTGTCCCCACAAAGCTGCCTCCCTCAGCCAAGGACAAAGGTAAAGGCAAAAGCGTTGCAATCGTTCCCGAACGTATGCCATCCTCCGACAGCGATGATCCCATCACGCTGCTCTCTTCCGAGTCCCCGCCCAAACTGGATCCAGAACCATCTCCGCTTTGGAAGAACCAGCGCAAATCCAGGCTTGTACGTACGTTTTCGGGGAGGGCCCGCAAACGCAAGCGTGTTTGGTCGTCGTCTGAGTTGTCAGAGACGGAGAGGAGTCAGATTGAGCTACCCGAACCTTCCAGTCCTGCTATCCTCCCTGATGAAATGGATCGTGATACAGGGTTAGCATCAGCTTCCACTTTGGGAGTTACTACCGGAACTCATGTGTTTGCGCCCTCGAAAACGCCACCTAGTGAGCAGGGGCCATCAACCTGGGACTGTTATTCACACTTAATTGCTTGTAATTGTAGATACCATCACGAAACTGCCGCCCAAAGATCAGCCACGGTCGCAACCTCACTTGCTCGCCGACCTTTCCTCCGACCCGCCCATCCCAGATCGGTATCCTTATTCGCAACTGCATACCCCACAACACGAACACACCCGCCACCTCTCGTCAAAGCACAGCCCCCCACCTCCACCTCCACCTTTCTATCCTATTCAAGACCCCCGCGCACAATACATCATCTCGCAAGCCATGCACCAGCTATCTTGCCTCATGACAGGTATGCCACCACATACAGCCACCCAACCGTGGCCTCCGCCTCCGCCTCCGCCTCTGCCGCAACACGATGTTGGATATCATCCACCCCCGTATCTCTCGTATCCAAACACACACTGGCCGCCGTACACCCCAACGCACCACCACCCCAACCATCCTCCATACCCGTCGTCATCGTCGCGGTCAAGTTCACCTGTCTACTCAACGCCCACACATCCACGCCCGCACCCGCACCCGCACTCGTATGATCCGTCTTTGAGTAACAGCACGCTACCGCCGTCATCTCCCGATCCTCCGTCGTCTTCACCTCCGCGAGCTGACACCGAGTCTTCCCCCATCCAGGAGCGGCCGAAGTCGCTTGTGCCGCGAAGCAAATCGAGGGGCAGAAGGGTGTCATTTCGGTTGGATGACGATGATCGTGTTCAGAGGACGTTAATAGATGGGGAATTGGATTGGGTTGACGATCAGGGGAGGCTTGCGAGGTCGTCATCATCGTTGAAGAGTACACTTTTTACCCCAGACATGTCCAGCCAGGCTTCGCCGTCCAAACAAGGCCGAGGTAGGAGCAGCAGCAGACGAATCGCGTCTTCTCCTCACCCCGAATTCAGTCCTCCTCGTAGTGCTGGAAAGGGTAAAAGGAAAAGGAAAGGAGAGGAGAGGAAGAAGAAAGTGCAGAAGCACGTTGAGCATCTGGGGGGGCAGGGGTCAGTTAATAACAACGATGATGACGACCTTGATGCATGGTTGATGTACAACAACCACCATTCGGCCGAATCTGTGCGGGGAAGACGATTTGTGAGGGGCCAGACGCCTGGACCGCCTTCGCGTGCGGAGTCTTCGCGACCAGCTACTCCTCCAGGTACCACTGGCCGAGGTCGCTCAGCGAGTAGAGGCGATGTGTTTGGGAATTATGGGAGTAGTTCTTGATTTTGATTTTGGTTCCGGGACTACTATGTTGATGTTCTTTATTGTCTTGGTAATGTACAGTGTGATATGTATACTATCATTATGATGTAGGTTCTTTGTACCCATAAATGTGAACATGCTTCGTAAGTATAAAGTTGATCAGCTTGCTAGACAATATAAACAGGAATGGTCGTTAAATATATTATAAGATAGATTATTGTCCAAGTGAGTACGATAATGTTCGTGTAGAGGTATATAGGTATCGACCGGCGAGGGCGTGGACGTATAGTCATTTGCATGTCAACATGTCCCATAACTGTTCCTGCCAGAAGTGAAAAGGTAACGCGTGTGTCCGTGTGTGATAGGGAAGATAGCCATGTGCGTTGGTCGGAAGCATGGGACGTTTCCGCATAACATTAGCTTACGCAAAAAGGACGCTCTTCCTGCGTGAGGGATTGACGAAGACGAAATCACGCGGCAGGAACGAAGCTCGGTGTGACTTTCGTGCAGAGCGGGAGACGTGTTTCCAAGCGTGGATTATCTGGCGTTCTAGATATTTGCTGAACGATAGATGCGTTACTTTGCGGCTAAAGTAAGGGTGATCATTTGGTTTTTACTTTCAAATTTTTCTTTAGGGCTAGACTTACCGAAAGTTCCCGCTGTTTGCGTGGAGAACGGGACGGTTGGATGGGATCAACATGGCTGGTTGGTTAGTGTGCGTGCGTGCGTGTGTGCAGTGTGTGCGGTGTGTGCGGTGTGTGAATGGGTATCGCGATGAAAGGAGCAAGTTCGTCGCAGACGATCAGCGGTGAAATAGATACAGTCGTGAAATGTTGAGAGTGCTACAAGTAGGATGGCAACCTTGCAATACCTGGGACGAAGTGATAGCCATCTTATACGAGCCTAACGGTTGCGTAACAATCAGACAAGTATAATGCTATTCACAGACTCACATTGTCCGGGAAGAGGTTTGTTTGTTTCCTGCGATTGTTCCCATATCAACTTTCCCACTATATTACGTAATTCATTTGCAAAACGACAACAATTGCGACTCAGGCTGCAGCCATGGAAACTTTTGCACCCAACCGCTCGTTGCTGAACCCGAAGTTTGAGGGTTACAAATTGGACCCCATTCCTCAGGAAAACACGGTCATACGGTATAATCTTCAACACATAGCTACGCAATCTACGACCTCGACCAGGGCGACACTCTCATTTCAAGACGTGCAGAGCCGAATTACTCACAACCATCTCTCCATCTCAACTGAGGGAACTCGTGCGCTTTACATTGACGCAGAGTATAATGTCGTAGCTATTGACATCGACCCTGTGAGCTCAACTAACAGGTTGCCGTCCTCCATGAAACATAATAACATCCCTGAATCAAAGTAGGAAAGGTTCATTCCCGAGTGCAGACGTGTTTACGGGCTTCCAAAGCCCATATCCTCGCCCGCTGTCGAGAATATTCATCCTGAATACCCCTCGGCCGCATTTCTCACTCATAACACAGCATTCGTATCTGATGGACATGGCTGCATGTACATTCTCGATATCCCAGCCATACAAGGCCAACCGGCCCAACTCATCGGTCAGTACAAATTGCCAGATTCTCATTCATCTGGCCTCCCCGATCCCTTCCGCATTCACAACGCTATAGCCGTATCACCGGAACGTGCAATCGTCCTCTTGTCCTCAAAATATTATGGAACTAAGTCTGCCGATATCCCAGCTCCGAAAGCTCGGACCAAACGCCCTCCCGCTCAATATGACGCCTGGGCGGTTCAGTTCAAGTTGCCATTGATCGCATCGATCCTCGAGGATGTGCAAGATATGTCGGTCCTTTGGCGGCGTCGGGGAGACGATGTCCCTGTGTACACTGCGTTTGACGATTCTCGGAAGACATTTTTGCTTATTGGCAGTTCTCTTTATCGCGAGCTCGACGCCCCGCCGATGCCGCCGTATGAACCATCTCCGGACGAGATAGCGCCTATTCCACGCAAGGATGAAGTTTTGGACTCTAATAAAGGACCCGACCCCAACAGGCCACCTCCCTACTCCTGGACGCAGACCCCTGATTCAGTCACGGTCGCCTTCCCCCTACCCTCAACAACCTCAAAGTCCAGTATCAAGGTCACCTTTTCTGCGCAAACAATCACGCTTCACGTCCAAGGTGGCGACGTGTCGGTATTTCCATTACCGCATTATTCCCTCAAACGGCTATGGGACCGCATATCTCCGTCGTCCAGTTTCTGGACATGGGACCGCGAGGCAGAACATTCCTTCGGTTTGCTCACGCTCCACCTGGACAAACAACACGAGGGAACGAGGTGGATGCAAGTCTTCGCCTCGGCTGGAACGCTGTCCTCTGCAGAAACCCACCCCGACGACGTTGAAGTTCCCGAGACGCTCGATCCATCCGAACTAGGGAATATTCGAGAAACACTAGAGAAGTACACCAGCTCTGTACGTGAAGGTGGAGATGCTAGTGGTCTTGGTTTAGGAATGGGCATTCCCAGCCTTGCAGAAGGAGAGATGGATGACGAAGTGGACGCATCCGTTGGGAGAAAGGTCTACCTTACAATAATCGATTATGCGGAGTCTACTCCTCCGGTTTTAAAAAAATCCCAAGCACCATTCACACTACTCTCGACCACCTTACCCGGCGGCGCCCCCACGCGTATATCGCTAGCCGTCAAAAACAACCTGGACGGGACTGTGTTTCAACTAAGTCCTGCAAGTAGTGCGGAAAGTGCCCTTATCTGGAAACATACCAGTACATTTTCTGCCCTGGCCTTTGTGCTAGCTTCCAAGCGGGACACACGTTTCACGTACCATCTCGCATCCCATGCCGTCCTAGCATTCGAGAGCGGATCCCGCCATCGTGGTGGAAATGTCTATATATATCGTGGAGCCCGCACCAACGACAAGTGGGCTAAGCAGGCGGTCCTGAAAGTGAGTGACGGTGAAGCCGGTTCGCTTTTGGGAGTCGGGGCAGTGAGGTTATCGCAGAGGAAACGAGTCGTCTGTTGCTTGACTGAGAAACAGTTGATATTAATTCACAATATCATCTAGTCACACCATATACGCCCCCCCATCGTTGATTCGTATCGCAGGAAGAAGGTATAACAAGGCGGCCGACCACGAGGCCCATGTACGATACTAGAGTGGTCTAATGCGGACAGGATATACTGTACTGTGCTACAAGAGTGACAATGACAGCGTTACAATGGCAAGCAAGAGAAATTGAGCAACCAGAAGAAACCAGAGAGAAGAGAACGAGACAACATCCCTACATTACTATACTTTGAATGGATTCTCGCTGTAGTCCAAAAAGCCCTCTGCTTTGACTGCGGGACTTGGCTCATCTCCTTCCAATTGGGGTTTCAGCTGTTCCATCGTGATTTTTGTATCTCCATTAGGCAGCAAGTTTAGTGGTGCCGGTACCTTGCCGTTAGTTGCACCGATGGAGTCCCTGGGTGACCCTGTATGCCAGGAGTCCGGATCATCCAGATCCATGTGTACATCGCCATCGTTATCATGGACCAGCCGCATATCCTGTGCAAGGTCTTCCAAGCACGACTTGAGACTGCTCACCCCATGCGAAACACCCGGTCCTAACGTATCGGCAAAGTACGGTCGTCCACTATTAATTTCGTCGTCGTCCCCGCTGTCGTCGTCGTCACTCTCGTCGTTTGCGAACATTAACGTTCCGCTATCAGTCATGATCCTGGAACCTGGATGATAGGAAATCCCGCCCGTGCTTCCCAGCACCCGTGCAAACTGGCCCGACATCGATGACAACCCCGGAACATTACTGCCAATATCATCACGCTCTTGCCTAGCTCGCTCCCGTGCTTCCTGCGCTTCTCGCCGTGCCCTGAAAGACAAAAGCCTGCTCTGTGCATAGATTTGTGGCACTATCGTAGGAGTTTCATAGCCGTAGCCTCGATTCGTACGATCGGTCACCCAACTATACCACTCCTCTTTGGTGCGGCCGTGCAAAAGCGCGACAATTAACACGGTCATGTTATCACAGCCGATGCCAGCCCCTGTAGACGTATCCGGGGCAAGACAGTGGTCACACATGAGCTCGCCGATCTCGGTTAGCTCCTTGCCCTGAGAGACGTGTAGTCGCACAAAGTCGACGACCTGCTGTGAAGATAGACAGTCCCAAATACCTGTACAGCAGTTGAAGCCTTCGATATATATAAGTACATATTTACTTACCGTCACAAGCGATAACGAAGAACTCGTCCTCTTCTGTGATGTCGTGGATGGTGACATCCGGATCAGCGGTGATGACCTGTTTCTCTGGGATCAGGGAATAGTTTTTTTTGAATTCGAAATCGCCGAGAGCTCTCGAAAGAGCAAGGTTCCCTGCCCGTGTTTAAGTTTTGAGTAATGGGCACTTGGTGATCCAAACCACAAACGCGCTAACCATTAACCCTATTAAATTCGATAAAGCCTCCAGCCTCGGAAATTCGAGTTCTTTCGCCTGGAATAAGACGGTTAGGAAAAATACTACGGGAAATGTGCGATCAGTCTGCTGACCTTCGTTTGAAGGTTTATGATCAAAACTGAGCGGCTTTACTTCCCCCTTGACACTGAGTACTGACCGTGAATCCCCTGCATTAGCCTAATATCGCTGCAAGTCAAGAAATGGAATATGATCTGATAACCAGAGTACGCACGACGAATATTCGCCCATCATGAGTGATCAACGCGGCGACGGCAGTACATCCCGAGGGGTCTCGTGTGTGTCCGGGGTCTGAAAGAAATATGTGTGTTTGTCGGCTTAGACACCGAAAGAAGCGGGACTCACCTGCAAGGATGTCTTCATCGGTGCCAAGGAACGCTCTCTTCAGTGCTGCTTCATACTCCTTATTTCGATATGTTTCCTCGTTAACGAGTCTTTTGTGAACATTTTGAGCAGCGAATTTTGCGACCGAGCCGCCTTATGATCAAAAGACATTGACAGTCAACATCGAGCGATTGAGCGACGCCGGTTAATGGACTGACCACCATGGCCATCATAAACAGCAAAGAAAGTAGTACTTTCGTCCCCTTCTTCATCTAGACTGAGAATAACCGCATGTGCATCCTCCATGGCTGGAAGGCAGTGTTTATTGTTGGTCAGCAAAAACGGATGACCACTGTACGAAGAAGATCCCGCAAGTGCGGCATGCAGGACAGACGAAGAAATATCTCACTTATTCTCCAACCCTGCATTTCAGAGACGGCATACAGGAAACGCTCATTCCCGCCCGACTCTGAAAACTTTTGGGTCGCTGCAAAGATAGCGTTAACCCTGGCAAGTAAAATGACAATTTCAGTGATCGCTACTTACCAGGTGATGACAGAGTTTGACCCTAGGAAACGGCAAGTTGATTTCGGAGAAGATGGAGGAACAGAGGGCTCACCATGAGCGAATACCGGAAGAGAAGAAGAAAATACAAAAAAAGTCCTAAAATTCTGGTAATGAGGCCCACAGCTTGGACTTGAGGAAAGAGAACGTTGGCGAAGTGAGTAGCCGCAATGACCCGGGGCTGGAAAAAAGGTGTAGGGTGGTCTTGTGAAGAATACGAGTGGGGGGACCTTGGAAAGGGTTAAAAGTGTTTACAGTTGTTGTGAGTCAATCAATGATCGTAAAATCATTTCGTACTCACTACCACAGTCGAAAATATCACCAATCCCAATGCTTTCTAATCAAGTACAAAGTGCCCCGCCCAGCACCCCGCGACGAGCCACATGGAGTGGCGACTGCTAGATAATATTCCCCAAGTTTGATCGTAACGCCAGCGCATCGGAAAATGGTAGGTACACCAGCTGATCGGCTACCCCTAGTGGCTCTCTCATCTCCTTCCCATCGCGACGGCCGGCAGACATATCGCACGCCTACCTGCGTTAACAGATTCCGATTTCTCGTGACCAGCAAACATCCGTCACCTGAGCATATTACCGTCGGGAAGAATGTGGTTATAACGGAAACTTGAAGCGGATTCGGGTACCAATACTTCACGAGGTGAACCAGGCCTCAGCCCTCGAGCAATTATTTCATACGATCATCAATTGATACGTGTTCATGTCCTACTTGCTATGGGTATCACCATTACTTATCGGTAAGCATGCTATAATTCGGGTATAGGGGATCAAAGGTAACAGAGCTATTCACTGGAGCGTAACTTTGAATGTCTTACCATCGGCTTTGACAATTGAAACATATCTCGGCATCGGCAGACCATCAACCCATTTTGGACCAACGAGAAAACTCCTACCACACCGAGAAGATGCTAGAGTCTGATGAAATCTGGGTTTCGAAGCATTGTGAGCCCTTTTCCTCGTCGTTCTGCCAAGATATAACCCATAAAATAAACATCCTGCAGTTAACGACCCTAATTCAGACATCACTTTTCGATCCTGCGATAACGTCCTACTTAAAGTGTTTCGAAGCAACCTTGAATCTTACTCAAGGGGCTTCGCCGCCGAGAAAACCGCATCGTCCAATAGTGACATTGTCCCGCTTACCGAGACTAGCCAGGTCCTCGAGCTCCTATTTCAGTTCATGTGTGATAAACCCCAGCCAGAGCTGGCGAATGTGGAGATTCAGAGTTGGCAGAAGCGGCAGAAAAGTTCCAGGTGTTTTCTGCTATGAGTGTTTGCAAACTCCATTTGCGGTTTGTCCATTTATTTTGTTTGGTTTCTTTGTATCACTCTTCATGCTCACTCTTCATTTTAATACGCAGAAACGTCGCTGAATGTGAGGGGCCCAATGCACTTTATGTTTTAAAGTACGCGACCAAACACCGGTACAACGACTTAATGGATGCTGCAGCACGGGCCAGTGTCAATCTTTCGATAGAGGATGTGTTGAAAGACGACATCTTGTCGTCGGAGGTTGTGATTGCTTGGGTAGGGGTCGTCATAGTGTTTTGTCAGAACTGTACTGAATCTTATTTTCCAGGCCAGATATAAACAACGCTGGTTGTCGGCACAAAATTTTGCATGCAAGTACACCCCATTTCACTCCAAAAACTCACCAACTTGTGAGGATTGGCCAATATTTCAAGCGTCGTTCATTCGTTTCTTCATGACAAAAACTTCGGCGATCGATGAGCTGTATGAGCATCCTCTTGATTCCATCGTCGAAAGCTGCGACCAGTGCCGCATTCACATTTACAATTGGACAGAGCAGGTGGCACATACAGTGAAGTATATCCAGACATTCAGCTCGTTATCACCGTTTGGACATGAATAAATTCATCGACAAGCGTGCTACCGAGGTTGTCGTCTCTCATCCTCGACGTGCTGAATTTTCAGGCGCAGTAAATACTACACATGTTTAGTGCTTTAAGGCCCATGATGTACTGTTACTAAACGCGTGAAATAAAAACCATTCACTTGATTCCTGACTCAGGGCCAGTTCACAGACGAGCAGATAAACCTAAGACACTGCGCCCAACTTCCGGAACTTCAGCGTACAGTCCATATAGATGTCTTTTAAATAGCCAGACGCGAAAAGTAACTGTCATTTTAACAGATTCAATGTACATACGACAATTAGCCGACCGTTTTTCTTTCTCTGGTTGTCGTGGGTTGTCGATGACATTGGCAGGTTACGGTGAACAAGAATAACGAATAATTCAGCAATAAATCAACCAACTTGGATATAAACTTACCTTGCTTTTTGTTTCAATACCTGAGTAACGCTGGGCATCTCTTCTCGGTCTACCTGGTCAGAAGACGACAACCAGGAAACGGGGGAAACTGCGAACCATATGAACCACCAATAACAAAGGCGGTGACTCCGCATCATATGGTGGTTATGTGTACGTGTAAAGGGTGAATACGCACGAGAGGTGATTTGCATATCAAACCTTCTGATCATATCGTATAAACTCCGAGTTTGTGTTCTGTACATTTAGAGTCATGTGTCCAGAGTGCCTTACCATCCGCCTGTATATTCCACCAACTCGCTCACGGTCACCATTTTGTATCCCTTGTCTTTCAAAATCGGTAACGCTTTTTCCAATGTCTCCCGCGTGTACGGTCTCCTATCGTGGACGATCACGATGCCCCCTCGATCCACCATAGTCGTAATGTGCCAACTATTCAACGTGGTGCTGGGTATCTGTGGGTCGTGCGGGTAGATGTTTCCCAACACGATACGATATCCCAACGAACTCGCCAATCCTCGCATCGCCGTGGTGAAGAACCCATGACCAGGACGGAAATAACGGAATGGATAGTCATTACTCCGATCAAGAGAATCGTACACAGAGCGAATCATGCCGTCTACTGCCATGATTTGGGAAGAAAGCTCTGGAATGGACAGCTTCGAACTGCGCTCGTCGTACATGGCGTGGTTACCCAGCTCATGGCCCGCGCGGACAACCTCCTTCAGAATGTCATCATTTCCGGCCATTTGCGAGCCTATACAGAAGAATGTAGCCTTGGCATTGTGTCTGGAGAGTGTGGAAAGAATGTCGGGTGTGAATGGTGATGGGGTATCGTCGATGGTGATGGCAATTATTTTTTCGTTTGTGGGTCTGTGAAACAGGACGTCCGGATACCGATTTTGAAGAAAACGAATGAGAAAGCGTGGGGGACGATATACGAGATAGAGAGGGAGTAGGGACAGCACTGCAAGGCTGCAGAGGGCATACCCGTACATGGAATGTTCCAGTCGAGTTACGATCTCACCCAAGACGGGGTCTGGGCCAAGAGTAAGTTGTTGGTGTGGGTGTGGGAGCCTCTCCACCACCAAGTCATGTGAACAGTAAATCCAGGGTGTCTTGCTGGTATTCGAGAAAGAGCAGTACGGTACAACGTTTAACGCTTCGTCCAGCGCTTGGTGGTCACACGACCATAATTATAACGGAATATTCTGATTGGTTGATTACCGTCACACGACCACTTCTTTGAACACGGCCATTCCCAAGCTATCGGACAACTAATTAGCCATTTCCATCGCCATAAACGCGTTCACATGATCGGATTCATTCTACCGGAATCACCTGACC
Source organism: Hygrocybe coccinea (assembly GCA_963555575.2). NCBI lineage: Eukaryota > Fungi > Basidiomycota > Agaricomycetes > Agaricales > Hygrophoraceae > Hygrocybe > Hygrocybe coccinea. Next base: position 2,651,185 of record OY741996.1, on the reverse strand, counting down.
GCACTTATAAGTATGTCCCCGACGTCCACAACCTTCAATTGCCATGCTTCATTTCCCTCCATTCACAGCTCTGCAGTCACCGACAGCTACTGCAACATCCCACAAATTCACTCTACGCTTCCAAAAAACTTCTCCAGTAGCCCTTCATAACATCTTCCTGGGCAACTACCAAGCGTACGGCTCATTCACAACAACCAGCTCCGCGAGCACACTGCTCCAGGCATTGATATCATCCTCACCTGAGCCCTCGCCTCATCACAACAAAAGGGGGCATCCACAACTAAAACTCTTCCTCCACATCAGCCCTCTCGATGCCCCACCCCCACCGCCGTCACGGCGGTCGTCAAATAATTCTTCACCCACATCTCCCATCCGATCTGCCGTCCCTACTTCCCCTACGGCATCAGCATCGTCATCCGCTTCATCCCCAACCACAACCATAGTATCAGATTCCTCACAGCCCGATCGCCTCTCCAAATTCGACACCATCTCCGCGAGACTCGAACGGCATTCAAAATTGTGCAATCCGACTCACATTTGCGCAACTTGCAAAAAACCAGGTGTCGATTACCCCAGTTGCAGTAAATGCGGCGATATGTGGTGTTCGCGGGAATGTCGTTTGTTTGGTGGAAAAACTCGACATATGTGTTCCTCCCCACGAGCCAGAAGACCGACGGTGCCGGCGTTCTAGTAGCACACTATTTCTTTCATGCTTGAAAAATCATCCCCTAGCTGTTCGAGTTCTTTTCGAGTTGTTGCTTTGTCCTATAGCTTTCACATTGTATTCAATGATCCTGAACCCCTGGCGCGTGGTCCCAGTCGAAACAGATGAGAGTAATAGCGATCAAAGAACGAGGCTATCGCATCCATGTCAATCCGGATCTGAAGAAAACTGATTAGGCCTCAAGATGAACCCCGATTACTTTTACTCAATTATCTATGTACGTACCCTAAAATTTAATCTTGGTTCCCTCTGCTGGCACAATTCCCACACGCTCTCTCTCCTTCATCCTCTTCTTGGCTTCCCATGACGGATGCAGGGACATTTCTCCTTTTCTTGACGGTGCATTTGCTTTGATGCTGACCTTTCCGTCCACCCCCTGCCCCTGGCCTGGGTTGGGTGCAATGTTGTGCACATAATGGTGTTGTCCTCGCCGGTCAGAGACCGGTATGTTCGTCCATCTACTAGCGGTAAAGGAATTAAAGGGGCCGCCGCGGCCAGAAAATCGGGTGGCCTCTCTCTCTTTCTTCTTATGATTTGCGTTATTTCCGTACTTCTTTTCCCAAATACTAGTTATGCAATGATGAGTAGATGTCCACGGGAGGACGAATTAAAAGTATAAAAGACAAAAGCTCACGCCCTTCTAGCTCTCTGCCCTCGCCGATTTTTCCTCGCTTCGCCATCCGCCATCCGTGCCTCGTCATCACTCCACTCAGAGCCATCAGAATCTCCACGGACAAAACCGACGGCGAGGGAAGGCAGGAACGTCGACTGTGCTCCAAGCCTGCTCGTGCTGGCACCGGATTTTGTTGTCGAGACAGCAGGCGGGCGAGGCTTCTTAACATGCACGGCCGAACCTTCCACGGAGATATCGTCAGCCGCTTTAGAGTCATCACCATCAGTCTCGTTTCTAGATGACCTGCCGCCTCTGCTATCTGAAATGTCAAACAGTCATTAAATCTGTCAGAGAAACGAGTAACATGTCCATACAATCATTATCCTCGTCAACGGTACCAGATTCCCACCCCGCATCCCCCTCGTCCCTACCGAGGTTCCCCTCGCCCACCCCATGCCATTCACCTTCAGAATCTGTTTCAGCATCTTTAGTTCTACCGTCGCTGTCGCTGTCACTTCCATTGTCACTGTCATTTTCACTGCCGCCGTCATGTCCACTTTCACGGCCGTGGCCGTCCTCTAGAACATCCTGAATAAGTTTCGCCCGCTTTGCAGAACGCTTCCTGCTAGCACTAGCACTAGACTGGACGAGCCGCCGTAGTTCTTCCACTGCGTGAGTGACGGCGCGGGCGATCCTCTTGGCGCTCATAAGGCGGTTTTGGACCTTGGCTTGAGGCGTGCCGGGAGTGGCGTGGACCATCAGCATCGGTGGGGACGGGTCGTCATTTGTACTGGTGGCGGTGGTGGTGAATTCGGTAGAGAGGGCGGCGAGGATGGTGATGTTGGAGGATAGGTTTCCGTCCTTGTTCAGTCTGGTCTTGAGGGCTGTGTTGGCGATGGGTTCGTGGGGCTCTCTCTAAGTGTTTCGGGAGTGGAGTGGATAGTGGACAAGACAATGTAAGCCTGAGATATTGCGTGTTTAAGAATCTTGGAGAAGGTTCCTTACTTTGAGTATTTCTAGTTCCACCTCGGATTCCTTGATTTCTTTGTCGTTGGGATTCTTATGCCTGCATCAGAGAGTTGCCCGATTGATTCCAATATTTACCATGAGTAGAAGGATAAGAAAGGGCGCAAAAATGATTACCTCAGTCGCTTGAGTTTCTTCACCAACTTTTGGGTTTCGAATGACTTGACCTTCTTGGAGGCTTTCCTGATCTCTCTCAGTTCATGGTGCTGTATTGTATTTTTTTTACAATATTGTTTCGGTTGATATACCATGTAGTGAGATTGATATTAGCCATCGAAAGGAGGTAAAGACGTGCCAGTTTTCCTGTGATTTTGGTCTCCAGATCGTCGTCGTCATCATCGTGGTTGTGCTGGGTAAATTTGTGAGAAACGAACGAGAATGAAATGAGAAGGGTTTTTTGCCCGGCCTTCGTTTTCAACTTGAAGGAATACTTGCGTACCTGCTTTCTTTGGGATCTTTTTCGTTTCGCCCCACGTTTTGCATTTGAACTATGGCTTTCCATCCCGTTTACCAATGAGGCCGGAGCTGGCAGATGCGGTCACTGTAGGTACTATGTAAAGTTCGCCTGAACTGGCAATCGAGTTGATCTCCGAGTCCGGTAACAACTTGAAGTTCAACGTACAAATGAGCGAGGACATCACAGAGCGGCGACTTTTTGCAACTTATGAGCAATATGGCGAGTTTTCGAACGCTCAGGCATCATTCCTGTTGCTGGACCTGGACACCGAACCTACTGTGTTTGAAGACAAAAACGAAATAGGGCTGCTTCGAAAACTATCCGAAATCGTACGTCACCCAGCTCTTTGGGTATTGAACCTCCCCCCCCCAATACTGAGCACCAAACAAACCTCCTCAGCTAGATGAATACCAAGAACAGTCGTACCTCCTGGATCCTTTCCTGGAGAAACTGGTGGTGCCTGTGGCCGATTGTCTCAAAGCGCACGCCAAGTCGGCGGTCTCTGATCGTGCCAAGCGGGTGTCCACCGCTAGGGTTGGACGTGTGGCGGCCTTGCTTTACAGCTACATCAAGTGCCGAGGGTACAAAACGATCAGTTCGTACTCTGCGCTGCTTCTGTCCTGAAAAAATTTGAGCCCCCTCCACCCTGTGACGGGATGACGAATGTATGACCAATCCAGTCAGGTTCTTCCCTCATGAGATTGCGGATCTTTCTATTGCGCTGGGGTACATGCTTATCCCAGACGGCCCCGCCCAGGATCCAGCAAACTGGAGCCTACGTTACGTGGTTCTGCTTTGGTTGTCGCTTGTCTGTATGCTCCCGTTTGATTTAGCGCAATTTGACGAGGACGATCGCGTCGGCAACACTGCTGCGTTGCTCGATTCCTTAGCAACAGGATTCCTGGGGAAGGCAGGCCTAGAACGTGAGGGTGCGGTTGCTCTACTGTCAAGACTCTATACGAGGTCAGAATTTACCGACCTGTTGATCTTTCATCTCATAAAAAAACTTGATTCTCGTAGAAAGGACACGCTGTCACGTTTTCAGCCCTTCTTGGAGTGGTCGAGCGATTTACTAGACGGCACCCCGGATGCATTTACGGTACGCGTCCATAATCTCAAAAATCCAGTTGTGAGTCAGAAATCTCACAATCCAATATGTTGGAGTAGTCCATTGGCATTCTCCAAGTCATCTGCGAAGTCGTCAAATTAGGCTCGACGGATCAAATCCAAGCCAACATTGCGCGAATCTCAAGTATTGGCGATGCTATCGGTAAAAATTCGGCGCTCTCCAAGAACACCGTCGTCCGCAAATTCAAGACCAAGCTGGTCTCGCGAGTTGCACTTCGCCGTTTACCAACCAAACCATCAGCCCCTCGTCATAAAGGCAAGTCTGAATAACTGTCCGTGTTGCCTGTGTTGTGATTGATATATTCACAACGAAAAGCTCGAACTTTGACGGGAACCATGCCCATGAACGAAAGTGCACCAGAGGTTGGGGACATTGACGTACCGGAGGAGGTAGAAGTTGCTCTCGAAGAACTCTTTCAAACCTTGCGGGATAAAGTAACGCCAAAGTTTCTTTTTCCCGAAAATTTCCCGACCTGATTTTGTTGCAAATCGTAATCCAGGACACCATTGTTCGATGGTCGGCGTCTAAAGGTGTTGCTCGTATTTCTGAACGGCTCCCTACAGATTTCGCGGATCAAGTCTTTGATACCGTTACTTCGCTCTTTTCCGTCCATTCTATTGCAGCAGCCTCTATTTATGATATGCCTGCTATCGCTGAGAGCACCTGGCATGGTGCATGCCTCGCATGTGCTGAGATGGCTCGCAGAGGTCTTGTGGCACGAGCAAAACTTCCCGAGCTGATCGGATGGTTATCCAAAGTGCTCATTCGATCTTTATGATAGCCGTTGGTCAAATTAGCTGAAATTTCCTTTTTGTTTTGTTTCTTATCTCTCAAGGCGCTCTATTTTGACATACGCAAAGGTGCTCACTCGATTGGTTCCAATGTGCGTGATGCCGCAGCATACGTACTGTGGGCCCTTGCTCGAGCTCAAGATACCCCTGCTCTTGCCCCCCATACGGATCACCTCGCTGGGAGCTTGATTACCGTTGCTCTCTACGATCGCGAGATTCATGTACGTCGAGCGGCGAGTGCTACGTTCCAAGAACACGTAGGAAGAATGGTAATGCCTGGTTTCTTCACGAGATGATGCTCTTGATCTGACAATGAGAAGAATCTCTTCCCACACGGGATAGATATCATGCGCAAGACTGATTTCTACTCTGTCAGCGTGAGGCGAAATGCATTCTTGATTGCTGCACCACAGATAGCTGAGTGCGTTTTTTTTGTCAATTATGTTTTTTTCCCGTCCCTTTTGTCATTCCAGCTAATATTTTAGACATGTGGAGTATCGAATCTTCTTGTTTGATCACATTTTGAACGTCACTCTGCGACATTGGGATCCTACAATGAGGGAACTTGGCGCCCAATCGCTTCGACGAATTTGTTCGGTCGAACTCCCCGTCCTCGGCCCAGAGGCTACGCGAAAGGCGGTTTGTACAAGATACCCCAGCGCGCTTTCGTCTCCTGACAGATGTGATATTAGGCCCAGCTCTTCCATTCTCTCGACACGACTGACATCCATGGGGGTTTGTTGGCGCTTGTAGAGATTGCCGCTGCTTATCGCGACTTTGAGGAACGCGATATACTCGAGATGAAACTACGGGATGTAAGTAGACCAATTGTTTGGATTTTCTTTCTGGATAACATGATTCTTTTTTTTTCCTCCTTAGATCTTCAGGTATCTGGCTGACATACCATCCACCATTCTACAATCCGCTCGAAACGAGCTTGTTATCGCCGCTGCTTGCAATCTAATAGCTAGTAGTATCACGCAGACCGAAATTACACTCGGAAGCAATTCTTCAGTTCCACAATGGAGGAAGCTCGTTGACCGAGGTCTGAAGCATACCAGTACCAAAGTACAAGAGGCCGCCGCCGCCGCCATGGCCGCTGTTAGCAAGATTGTAGACTGCTCATCGGTTGTTACAAGATAAGATTATTAAGCTTCTGTTTAGTATTAACAGGCCCGGGAGATTGACAATAGGCTCTGATTAGCACGTTGATTCCAGAGCTTAAGGCTGGGTCCCCGATGATGCAGCAAAGCCTTGGAAGATTTCTTGGCGTTCTCGACTATGCCACACACCCTCACGGTTTTTCGGAAGCAATAGGGTGTTTACTCGAATGCGTAAACGGCTCGGTAGCATCTTCTATTCTCCCAAATTATCGGTAGATCTCACTTTTTTGCTCCCAGTCTCCAAAAAAACTGTACAATGTCGAAGCACGTCGCAATTGCTATCTTGCCATGCCTCGAATACTACACACTATGGCTCCCCAACTTACGCGCTGTAACCTGTCCCTCTACTCCATATTGCTGCGCTGCTACTGACGAATTACGCAGATGTAACCCCGAGCGTGGTCCAGAGTCTCTTTGACGCCCTGCAGGACGGATTAAAGGACTATACGGTTGATGAAAGGGGTGACGTAGGATCATGGATTCGAATAGCCTGCATCGAAGGCTTGACATCCTGTTCTGAGATTATATTTTCCCACTCTGGTGACATCCCCAACTTTGAAGAATACCTGCCTCCCTCCAGTTACCACGATTCTATAGGTGGGATTCTCAAACAAGGTGTTGAGAGACTCGACGGTGTCAGGCAGGAAGCAGGTGATAAATTCCGTCGCATTTTGCTCCTACCCGTACCACAAGCAAAGTCCGCGGATGCATGGCGCATTGAAGGCTATACTCTTATGAAAGAATTGTTCTTGAGGTGTGTTGCCTCTCATACTTTATTCGCGTTTGACTCTGAGAGCTGTTTCGAATCATGAAAGCGAAACCACTGGCTGGAATGACAGCAGCTGGCTGTTCCCGCGAGCAGTGCAGCTGCTGGAAGTGGGACGGTACCGCAAACAGATATTAGCTGGCCTGGTCCTAAGTATTGATAGCAAAACAGATAGCACAGTGAGTTTGAAACATTTCTTCCTCTCCCTACATATATCTCCTGACGTCGATTCACAACAGCAACGTTTTGCGGCTTCCAGTCTTGTTACCTACACCAACTCTCTTCCCGTCAATAATTCAGCGTATAATCTAACCTCACTAGTGCAGGATCTTATCGACCATGTCAAGTTACACCTTCATTCGAATGCTGTCGTAGTGCCGGTTTTACGAACATTCAATGCTCTTTTCGAGGCAGATGCACTTGAACGACTTTTACAGAACACCGACGGCTCGAGAAGGTGTGAAATAGAATTGATTTATGAACTTAACGTTCACTGAGTTTTTCATGAATAGTCTCCAGTTCTTATTTGCTATCACATCCAAGAACGTCTCTCAACTGAAAAGTATACACAGAATTGTGGAATCTATGAAAATGTGAGCACCTCAAAGCGTCTATCAGGGCAAGACTGACTGTGTGGTCATCAGTCTCGTTAACCTTTTGTCTGGTGATGTGTACTTTGATCGATGTGTTTCAGCACTCGTGAATTTCTTGGCACATCAACTCCCAAAGGTAGATACATCAACCGATATTTCTACCTAATAGTCGTCTGACGCCTTTGATGGAGATTCGGACAGACACTGCGGAGTATATGTATAACATGCTCCAAATCAAGGAGCTTGGATGTGACACTGACAATATTGAAGAAATTCTGTTGGAGACGGAATGGTGCAAAAGCCCATATCTCACTGAGTATTTGAGCTTACCAGCAATCACAGGTCGTCCAGTGATATTCAGGTGGCAAAAGATTCGGCGTTTCGAATGGCAAACGCATTCCTGGCTGCAAAAAGAGCGGCTTCATAGATTAGATACCGCCATGTGACTGTGGGAACTTAATTTGCGACTAAATTTAGTATTGCTGGGCCTCAGGTCTGTTAAGTAGTGAAGAGTACGAAGTCTCACGTTGCAAGCTTTCCCATTTAACAAGCATGTCGCCCAATCCTCGTCTGAGCGATAAGGAACTGGCAGCCATAAATGCTGCTGCGGTTACGAAGGAATATCGCGTGCAACCACATCTTGGTGAGGAAACCTCCATAACTCTGCTGAGGAGCTGTACTAAGATTAGCTCCCTAGATTATCGGACTGTTTCTGCTGTCAATGGGTAAGCAACCTTGTCGCGCCTATCGGTGGTACTGATTACATAGATCCTACCCCCCAGACCACTTGTGGTTCTTGACAACGTCAAGGCGAGTTCACTCTGATTGGTTCGCTGTGATGGTATTGAGCCTATCTTGAAGTTTCCATCGTATAACGAAATTGTTCAACTTACGTTACCAGATGGTTCGAAGCGGGGTGGACAAGTACTGGAAGTTCAGGGCAAGAAGGCCATCGTCCAGGTTTTTGAAGGAACCACTGGCGTCGATGTCAAGGCAACGCACGTCGAGTTTACGGGCAGCAGCATGAAGCTGCCTGTAGCAGAGGACATGCTGGGTCGCATATTTAATGGCTCTGGTAACCCTATCGATAATGGACCTAAGGTATTTGCGGAGGATTACCTGGACATCAATGGTAAGGCATAATCTTGGTCTTTACCAAGATGGTTACTGATAGAAACCGAGAACTTAGGTTCTCCAATAAATCCCTGCTCCCGCATCTATCCAGAAGAAATGATTCAGACAGGTATCTCGACAATCGATACCATGAATTCCATCGCTCGTGGTCAGAAGATTCCGATTTTTTCAGCTGCCGGTTTGCCCCATAACGAGGTCGGTTATTACTCACATTGTCTACCCCCATCGATTAACTGGCCCCAATTATGACAGATTGCCGCTCAAATTGTGCGACAATCAGGCCTTGTGAAACGGCCCACCAAAGACGTTCATGATGGCCACGAGGACAATTTCTCTGTTGTGTTTGCTGCAATGGGTGTGAACATGGAAACAGCACGATTCTTCAAAGAAGACTTTGAATCAAACGGAAGTCTCGATCGTGTCACCCTCTTCCTGAACTTGGCAAATGACCCCACCATTGAACGTATCATTACACCTCGTCTAGCGCTTACGACGGCCGAATACTATGCCTACCAACTTGAAAAGCACGTCTTGGTCATCCTCACAGACATGTCGTCTTATGCAGATGCATTGCGTGAGGTTAGTGTCCTTCCGCGTCGAACATGCTTCTATTATATTGACGTCATGTAGGTTTCAGCTGCTCGTGAAGAAGTCCCCGGTAGACGCGGATACCCGGGCTATATGTATACCGATTTGTCGACAATCTACGAGCGAGCTGGGCGCGTACGGGGCAGAAATGGATCGATTACTCAAATCCCCATTCTTACTATGCCTAACGACGGTGAGTCTCAGATTGAGACCTGACATCTTACTCGTAAACCCTTGCAGATATCACACATCCTATTCCCGACTTGACTGGGTACATCACTGAGGGCCAAATTTTCGTGGACCGACAATTACACAACAGACAGATATACCCTCCCATCAACGTTCTGCCGTCATTATCTCGTCTCATGAAGAGCGCTATTGGTGAAAAGCTGACCAGGAAAGACCACGGCGACGTTTCAAATCAACTTGTGAGTTCTTCCGCCTTTACATAGGGGAGGAATCCTAAGAATTCGAGTTCAGTACGCGAAATACGCCATTGGTCGCGATGCAGCAGCAATGAAGGCTGTCGTTGGTGAGGAGGCACTTTCATCAGAGGACAAACTGGCATTGGAATTTCTTGATAAATTTGAGCATCAATTTGTTGGACAAGGTTGGACATTTTTCCCGTTCCCGTTCAATCATCTGTAATGGCAGATCTGAAACCCAACGCCCAGGTGCCTACGAATCGCGCACGATATTCGAATCGCTAGATCTGGCATGGTCATTGCTCCGCATTTTCCCAAAGGAGCAACTGAACCGGATCAACCCCAAGATTATCACAGAGTTCTATGGGCGAAAACCCACAAAGAAGATTAGTAGCGGCGACACGGATGCACAAGAAGAATCTAAGCCTGATGAGAAACTCATTGATGCGTAGATGATAACGATATGGTGAGAAATTACGACGGAGTTGTACATAATGTGTAGCCGTTACTATGTATTACTCAAAGAGGTCTATTCGGGGATATCTCGCAGGTCACATTCCAGCCAGCAAATATAGTATGATTGCGATTCAGCGTTGACCAGAAAGGATGCCCCATTGGAAAGGCTAACCTTGAGTCTGGCGTGTGCCAAAATAGGGTCAACATAATTGCAATAGCCTGATTCAACGCCCCGTTACTAAAGGGGCGGCGTAACGAGGAAGCAAAGCAAGCAATTTGGGAGATCGAACAACGATGGCCACTCAAGAGAACCAGTGTTCTTGTTCACTACCGTGGATCACTGGGAGAAACGATCATGATGGTGGACGTCCACGGCACAACAACGGAAAGAGATCAGGAAGTGGCATGATATTGTAGGGTCACATGGAGTGAGATTAACCTGACAGAACGATGTGTCTGGCTGCCTAGCAAAGGAGGTACATTTGGATTCAGTAGGACGAAACGGGATGCAACGTGGCAGTGTATATGGATGACACCTATCATAAACACAGTTGGCAGAGAACAGGCAAGTGCTGAACGAGAAGACGGCGAGAAAGAGGTTAGCTCAGCACGAACAGGGTAAGATTCTTGATTGCTACCGTGTTTCGGTCCCCAACCAGCATTCCCACTCCCGCACCGGAAATGTAAGGAGGAACGTGTCAGGGGCCGGTTTTGGCATGAAATTCGGGGCAAGGTACCATTGAGCCGTCCAAGAGGGCATGCTTCATCTCCGTGGGCGGCACAAAGGATGGGAAGGGAGTGTGAACATTAACATTAGAGTGTGTATGGTAAGATGGGTGGTCGGTTCATTGTCTCCGATCGGATGAGAAAGTTCAAGTTGATCAGCCGCTGTTCCTAGATTGCAGCAAGCGGTGGAATTACCGAAGTACCATCTGTGGACTACTGATGCCCCCTGATAAGTGGTGGTTTGTGGCCTCGCTGGCTAGCCTTACTCGGGCTTATTTTTTTTTTTTCAAAGGCAAACTCATGGCACCGGCCAGCCGGACAAAAGATTTATCAGGCAAATGGCCGCATGTGAAGACCGCGTGAGGGGAAGGACGGCTCAGGAGCGCCAATATGAGATGAGCTGACACCCTAACGCCTTCAGCTTGGTGCAGACTGTCTGGCCAGCCCCCATGTGTTTGTCCTCGCCCCTTACTACTTATATCCTCTTCCCTTCCTCGTCTCTTTCTTTCCCTTTGATCCCCATCACACCCCCCTCCCATGGACGAGATTGCCCGCGAGCACATCTCCTTGAACCACCACCGGAAACGCAAGCCAGATGGCGACGATCCAGACGCCGCCCCTCCCGACACCGTCGTCTCTCCTGACTCCCTTCTCGTCGACACTTCCGTTCCTTCTTGCGGTCCCATCAACGCTCCTCGCCAGCCATGGCTTGCTTCTGACGCTGGCAACGACGTCTGGCCACCCTCCGCAACCCCGTCCTCTGACTCGCCTCTCTCTGAAGTGTCCTATCCCACACCCTCCATATCTCAGGTGCCCTATTCTAGCCCCTCCCTTAACCGAGCCAAGCGTCCACGGCTGGAGAAATCCCATTCCCCAGTTCGTGTCCCTCTGCGGCGATCGCCACGGAGACATTCGTCGTCAGGCAGGATCAGCGTCCTACAAAGCAGTGCACCTCCTCGACGGCCACGCAGAGCAGGCGGTGGCATACAGGACACAGGCGTAGTCTCAAGGAAGAATCCTGGGCCGACCAGCGGCTCTCTCATTCGCGTTGCCAAAAGTCTATCTTTGCCTTCCGTTCCCATCGATCCAAACTCGCCTCACATCCCCTCTTCACAACCCCTCATCAACAGGCAAACCCTAAAGGAACTGGACTTGGAAGCTATCCTACGCAATCCCCAGCTTCGTACGTCCGAGGATTCTTCGTTTCGGTCTGTTAACCATAGCGTTGCACAATTCTATTAGGCCACGATCTTCTCTTCGACCCAGGTCTCCAATTCCGACCGACTTCTAGCAGAAGGAAACGGGAAATGTCGGAGAATTATTGGGCTGCCATAGTTAGGGAGCTTGAATCAGGTTGCACTTGTGTATCCTTCGATTTACATGGAAGACCACACGACCTTGTTTGTGCTTGCGGACAAGTCTCTCTTCCCTCTCTTAATCCAATTCTTGCATTCTCATCGTCACTTCATGTCCTCACACTCCGTATGCCTTCTCGTATCCGGCCCCTTCTCTCCGAGTTCTTGGAAGTTCTCCTCTCCGTCATACAGCCGTTGTCCAGCTTATCTGGCATGTACGTAAATCCAAATACCTTCCAATCACAAATGCAGGAGCATGCAGCACAAGCGGCATATGTACGATCTCTCTTCGATCCCGATCTCATCGAGCAAGAGCTTAGACACGAATTGTTCGATCCCTCCGGCCTGTTTCAGTCCATAGGTCATACACTGAAAAGCCACTGTGCGCCGATGAGGGATCGCGCTGTAGAGGCAATGGTCATGGTCGCCCAGTCCTGTGCTCCAGGCAAAGGTGGTAGCAAGGCGGACGCTGTAAAGGCAGTACGGATATGCATGGACATCTTAGAACTCATGAAACTTGTGAGTCGTATTATCATGTAGAATTTCGTACTGATCTTTCCAATCTCTTTCTCAGGATATTGCGAACCATCAATTGCAAACATTGCGACCTTTTCTAATACGGACGTCCGGTCAATTTGAGCTCAAAACATTTAGAGCTCGTAAGCGTAATGGCTCGTCACTCCAGATTACACGAGACTGGTTGCGCGCTGCACATCGAGACTTGCTTGCCTGTCAGCATCCCATCGCCCATCCATCACATCCCAGCAGACCTCTCATCTACTGCAAGTTACAAAGAAACCAACAGGCCTATCTTGCAACGTTGCGCGCTCTAACAGATTTGGTCTTCAACCCCCCATCATCCATTGTTTCGACTGCAGCTATTTCTCCTCCTTCTACGCCATGTTTACAAAACGGGTTGCCATTAATTTCGGCACTTCCCGGATACCCAGAGACTTCATACCTGGATAACACTCGCCTACTCGTGCTGAGTGCGTACGCAGCCGACGCCACAACTCTGTACATGTTTTTGCTGCTTTATCGGCAGTTAGTTTTCTCCGAGCTTAGCGGACAACCCCACGCCACGACCAAGGTCGAAGAATCGGAGCTTATAAAACTGAAAAAGGAAATTAGAGATATTGGAGGGTGTTGCCTTACTCGCGACAAGGCATCTGACGGCATTGAGATTTCTGGACCAAAACAAGAGGGGGACAAGTGGCCAGACGTCAAGCGGGATATTATCTTGCAAATTGCAATGCGTGCGAAGGAAGCCCAGAGCCGTGTCAAGTCACGAACGCCCCCCTCACCACTGCACGAACGGCCACCGATCGGACCAGCACCTGATGAACGGATGCTCAGACTGGCAGAGCGATGGTCAGAGACCAACATGCAGCCTGGTTCGTCACTGAATGTTCTACTTCGTACGCGACTTCGGGACGCTGTCTTTCAAGCCGTTGTCGCACTTGCATATCCACCACGTGACTGCATGTCTACGAAGCTTTCCGCTATCGATTTTGGCTCGCTCGGCATCTCCGCTTCGATCAACCAATCGCCACCCGAGACCGCTTCTGGCATGGAGCCTCTAGCGGAAGAAATACAATCTCTTGCCGAGAGACTCTCTAGACTCGCACTGATTCATCTCAACGCATACATCCCATTATACGAACAGGATGGCTTTTTGGAATCATGACCATGGTCCACTTCCATGCTACCATTCCAGAATTTCCTTTTCCCGAGTCTGCTAACCCCACTCTTCGGTCCGGCATAGCTGGGGGAGACATCCTTCTTCGTACTTTACCTCATTCTGCATAAGTCATGACTGCATACGGATGAACACGCCTCTCCAACGTGATAATACAATGAAAATTTACCCGTTTGCGATTAGAAAGCTATCATTTGACGGATGAGTGTCATGATCACTTGGAGCAGCAGCACAAAATAGGATCATTGTTACCGAATGTCCGGAGGGGTTGAGCGCCCATCTCCTGTACATAGGATTCAAGCGTTTTTTGCCTACGCAAAGGTTCTGGACCAAGAGAAGCAGCTCTTCGTTATGTTATTTTTTTCGTTCCTTCCGCCTGAATGGCGTCAGTAAGCAAATGAATCACAAAAAGTGCCGTCGAGGATTGACCATAAGACCCGAGGTCCATGGCGTGAAAAAAAAAAAAAAAGCTGATGACAGCAAGATGACAGTCATCAACGAGGCTCCGAGTCTGACTGGGAGCTGCTGACAGACTGATAAGGCTGACAAACGTAGAGTCATCAGCCGTTGCAAACGGCGGGAGCAGCCACGGAGCAATATATAGAACCCGTTCCCCCTAGGCGGCTGAGGTGCAGGAATGGTATGCAGATGGGTAATCATTCCTTGCTCTACCAGCACGTTCGTCTCGCGTCATCCTTCGGAGGCTTCGACGAACACATGCTAACCGTGAGAGGGAGGACGTCTCAAGTCGGGTTGTATATATTACAATGCCCAGACTCATGGTAAACTCGAGTGGAAGAAGAAAAGGAGAGCCGCACAGTCCGGAGTGTTATCCGGAGGAATGTATATGGTATGGGGGAGGGGTTGTGTACTTGCAATTGGTTGAGAATTTCTTTTACCCGTGTCTTCTAAAAGATTTCCTGGCGAAGCGAACACCATTGGTAATAGATTGGCCTTGAAGCAGACATCACCCTTGATGATTATTTCCGGGCACCCGCCGGTTCATTTTACGCCGGTTGGGTAGCGAGAGCAGAGCCTGAGGCGTACATAAACGAGGTTGTTCGTTGTTCTAGCATTCCCATGGTGCCTCGATGCGCTTGTGACCTGCGTGGAGAACAGCATCGTGGAACACGAGCTAAGGGCTAGAATTCAGCATTGAAGCCGATCCTGGACGGGGACTTTAGCATTTGATCGAGACCTTGAGCAAATTTAAGAGTGAGGGACAGCACCGCGGGATCAGAGCACCTCGCGGAAATAGTCAAGTTCGATATTCTTGTGTGCTAGGATTTCTAGAGAGCGGGCTCTTTTTGGTATGAACTTACCCATAATACGCATTTCTGTCAAATAAGAACGAAGAACTCAGAGAGTGGACTCAGACGGAAATGATTCCGAAACGTACTTACTGGTCCCTCATGATTAGCCCTGGGTAGGTGTGTTCTCAGCGCTACAGTCATGTCGCTTCTATTGGTTTAGAGAGGTACAGTCGCTTCCCATCCTCGGAAGGAGATAGTGATTGAATGATCTGCGATGTCAATCAAATAAGCATTCATCAACGTTTGACCATTGGACGTGTGGACGTGCTCGGATCTCAGGCTATTGATCATTGTATTGCTCGATTGCAGAAAGTTATCGATCCCACCAGGGCTGGGCGAAGGAAGATGATTCGGTGTAATCCGATAGCATGGGTGGACAAATCCCGACTTGGACGAGGTACAGTACTCCACTCCAACGCTGCTAAACTCGTTTGGGTGAAAACCATGTTTCGGGGTCGAGAGTTGATGTCCAGTGATGTGCCTGAGTCTACAACCCCATCTTGCTGGCAATAGGCTTTTTACTAGAGAACGAAAGGATAACAGGACATATTAACGGTGCATGCCAGACGGTAAATGTGATACTGCGACATTACCAGTACATATGAATCTTGTCAGCTGGACACAAGGTCACCGAGAAAGCACCCCTGCAGTGGAACGTAAGATACTGATGGAGTAGTGAGTGCGTGTACAAAAGTAATGGCACGACGTTACCAGTAGCTGATTGACGTTTAACTTGCGTGGAGATAAAGGCCTGGGAGTAGAAAACTGATATCGTGAGTCACACTCCCAGGCTAAGGCAATCAATATCAATACTCCTCTTGTCTTGGGTACTAAATACTTGCCCCCCCCGTACAACCAAATACTCTACCGAGCCAACCGGTTTCCGTCCCCAAAAAAGGCGACCATCAGGCCACTTTCGGGCGTTTCACCGTCGCTCGTGCGCGCTACTGGCAATGCATAATGATGAACTTCGTGGTACTGTCCCACAAATTTTGAGGTCACGACGCCCGTATCAGCACTGAGGTAACAACATAGTAGACAGCTCAAGGGCTCAGAGGAACTTTTAAGCCTATGTAATGGCTCTCATGGCAACGACGCGGCTATTTCTATCTCATGAACTACGTTAGCCGCTGAATTTCTTCATAGCTTCACCCACCTGATCGCAAAGTCGTAAAAGCCAGATCAGAAGAGGAGGCATTCAGGACTGGACCACCATTTCCCATGCATGCCAGTGTGCACTGGACTTGATATTAGCGTCGGGTCGAGTTAAATTTGACGCAGGTGGGTAGTTCTTCCGTCGCTGACGCATACAACGATATTCTGAATCGCTAATGGAGCCGCAACTAGAAAGGATTGTTGCTAAAAGCACCGGATACTTATCAAACTCTTGTTTTATTGAAATCCTTCGTCCTTGGTATATCATGTGGGAAACGGCACAATCTGGAAACAGGACTTCGTTTGTCGCTTCGCCTTCTTGTTGGAACCTGTGTTGGAAACCTCTTACCAAGAGTGTCAACTTCCCTCTCAATAGATTTATTGGTCCGCATATGGGTACACAGGCCTCGCTGTTATATCCCAGAAGAAGCTAGAGCTGCTTAACGAGGTTCTCTAAAACTTGTTTTCTACGCAAGACCAATTCTAGGTTTCCAGATACCCACACATTCACCCTGCTTAGAGAACATAGTCGCCCCAAAATTCAGCTATCGTTTGGCGGACCGAAAAGCCATGATTACCGTGCCTTTTGCCTGCAGCTGTACTCTGCATGGAGTAAAACCATGCAGCAGATGGTCCTCATGGTTTACATAATTTTCTTTCAGGGCCACATAGAGTTGGATGACCTATTATATATCGCATCAGAAAGTGGTTAGGATTACATTGTACAAAAATGGGACTGCATCCTGTCATCCTCCTTGTCATATATATCTGTCTGATACACTCCGATCACACCGGCAACGTCTTCTTGAACCACTCGACCGCCTGTTCAAAGGCACCCTCGTATCCGGCCTTCACATCTGGGATTGTCAAGTCGGGCCGTGCAGCGAACCCGTGGGCGGTACCTAGAAACCCATAAATTATTGGCTGCTCCATTCCAGTATATACTGTTTGGTGGTCTCGAACCTTTATAATATTTGAACTCATAGTCAACAAAGTCGCCCTTTCCCTCACGTTCAGCAAAAGCCGCTTCTGCCTGATGTTGGAATGACGTCGGAAACCAAAAGTCCTCTGATTATTGATACAGTGCAAGATCTAATCATGTGCTACCGGCAGATGAAGGGTGAGAACCAACGTACCTTCTGCGCATGCCCATGATGCTGGAACCTGGGAAACAGATGAGCAGAAATGAAGTCAACGAGCCAGTGGGTGTACGTACTTTGATGCCTTTGATTTCGTGGATGGTACACCTTGCGGGGTGAACAATGACGACACTGTCCACAAGACCTCTTGAGCCCAACCTGATGGCGCAAGAGCCCCCAAAACAATAGCTAAGTATATTCATGAGTGGAAGAAAGGCGGGAGACATAAGGATAAAAAACACACCCTATTGCTCCAATCTTGTTGTATTTCTTTTCCTCGCGTAGTTTGTGAAGAAGCTAACGGCTTCGAATGAACAAAAAGGATCTGCGAACCGAAGGAAAAGGAAACCATACCGAGTCTATCCTCGCGTCGACGACAGTGGGACGATGTAGAAATAAAAGGGGCAGACTTGGCAGCAAAGCAAATACATGTCCCAACTTCTGCCACCAAGAGAGCTTTATTCCAGCTTGGGATGAGACTGGTGACAGTTCCATTCCAATGAGGGGTCGACCTTCCACCGAATGAACCCCACCAAATAGCAAATCAATAACGAAGCCCAACGTCAATAATCATAAGAAGGATGGATGGTATGCACCGCCAAAGATATCAGGCACCCACACATCGCACGCTAAGCTATTTGACAAGTTGTCCGCTATAATCTTGCAATTCACGAGAGGAAGGCCAAAGGCATCCGTCAGGAGCACGATAGCGCGAGTTGAAAGTGCACGTCCCGCAACAAAGTAGGCACCCTCTTCGGTGAATGTGCCTGAAGGTCTTCCGGGGAGGAAACGACCTTTGGAACAATCGGCGCAACTCATTGTGCAGACTGGACAAGAAAGAAAGTCTGGTGGTTTGGGTGAAAAAGCACACTTCAGCGCTTCAGCTATGCCTTTGAAATCACTTTATTCCGTTCTCCGAGTCAAGAGTACGGTAATCTCAAGTTTTGACTCGGAACCGTACCTACAGAATTGTGTAGTTGCGGGCTATGGGTTCGATTTACACAGTTTTTAGCGGTCTGGTATGCAATTACTGGTTTTCTTTCACTGGCCGTCGCACGATGGTGTCCAGTTGGGAGAATTTGTTGATGGTGTCAATGATTTTATCCTTGGAACTGGAAGCAACTTACATTCCCAATAGCTATCTTCCGACCAAACGCTTCTCATAAACCTGGATATGACATATCTGCCAGTACATATGTTGTGCTGCTAAGGCTCACAATACTCGCATCTAACCAGAAAGCATTTCGTCATCACTCAGACCTCACTTGATCAACACCAACGACATGTCCGAATACAAGGAACTCATAGGCAAGCAGGCCCCTCCGATATCACTTCCCGACGCCGACGGCAATGTGTTCAACCTCGTCCCTGGAGAAAAGGGTATCCCAATAGCCTTGTTCTTTTATCCCCAGTCTGGTGTGTTCGAGATCTCTGGCCTCCGCTTACAGCGATATTGGTTCATGTATCACCCATAGGCTCGTACGGGTGTACCAAGGAAGTTTGTACGTTCCGCGATGCGATTGCCGGTCTGTTCAATATTATTTTTGCATCCATAATTGCAGAACTGAAGATTCCGCTCTAGAAAAGGACATCTGGAAAGGGGACAAGGTGCAGGTCATCGGTATCAGTGCCGATGACGTTGAAAAGCAAAAGGCCTTTGTGGCAAAGCAGAAATTGACTGTCAGTGTTTCCACTTGTTCTTTTCTGGAGTTTAGGACTTTTCGTTGCATTTACCCCCACACCAGTATCCGATCTTAAGTGACGTAAAGGGCGAGGCAAGCGGTGCATACGGCATTGGGAAGGCCCTGTTTGGTCTCTCCAGTGCCCGAGTTACATTCATGATAGACGGTAAAGGTGTTCTTCGGTGAGTTTCACAATTGCTCATCACATTTCCCTTTCCGCTTTTACTCGCTCGTCGTTTACCGGTCGTATAATGCAGTGATGCATTGGACGCCTTCATGAACATTGGTGCCCATACGAAATTCGTCACAGCGTGGCTAGAAAGGTTGGAGGCTGAGGGGAAACAAGCTGGAGGTGCGGCCCCGCCTGCCCCGCAGGATGAAACTCCTGCAGAGACGCCGTCTACCAGTGCGTAGGGACGGACGTCGCCTCAGTGATTATGTTGAAGTCATCATGAACTTCGTTTGTGCACCGTTATATATAAAGTCACGTTACATATCGGCCGAATCACGCTCCAAAATAAAATTTCGGAAGTCTGCGAACTGTTCTACCCGGGGCCCCGATAAGTAGTTGGCAAGCATTGGACACCTGCCTGCGAATCTGCTCCTCCGTTTGCCTCAAGTTTCTGGTATAGAGACCCGCAAACATGCCAATTGTAACTCCTTTGACAAAGCTGCTCGGGATCCGCATGTGAGTTGTTTCACCATCACTTGGTCGATTTTCATCCGAGTGTCGTGGGTTTGCCTCACCAGACCTGTAGTCCAAGGAGGAATGCAATGGTACGTCCTTTATTATAGACCGGCTTTCCGTTCTGAATATATCTATTGACAGGGTGGGCTACCCGCAACTTGTTGGGGCGGTATCCAATGCTGGCGGACTAGGTTTGCTATTCTTTCCGTGATTCGCTCGGTACATCCCAACAATAAACGAACACGCAGGCATCTTAACGGCGCTGAGTCAACCTTCGCCAGAAGCGCTACGTACAGCTATCCGGGAAACCCGTGGTCTCACAGCTAAACCTTTTGGCGTGAACTTAACACTTCTCCCAACGATAAACCCTCCCGATTACGAGGGATACGCTCGTGCGGCAGTAGAGGAAGGTGTTCGGATTTTCGAGACCGCTGGAAATAATCGTGAGTGGCGCTTTGAATTTGCCAGTTGGGAGAAAGGGTTAAGTGCTGATGGCGTGTTTGATATTTGAAGCTGGTCCTCTAATCAAGTATTTCAAGTCGCAAGGGTGTATTGTGATACACAAGTGTACGACAATTCGGCATGCTTTGGTACGTGTCCTCTCTTCGTGGGTTTGTTCATACCCACTGATTCAGACACCCACCTTCTGTAGTCTGCACAACGTCTCGGCGTTGATGTGCTCAGCATCGATGGGTTTGAATGTGGGGACAATCATAATAACGAAGAAAATAACGGTGTTGACTGAATGGCTGTAAATAGGTGCTGGGCATCCGGGGGAAGATGACATCGGAGGTCTGGTATTGGTGAGCGGTCTTCCACGACGGTCTTCTTGTTTTTCACCTTCTATCATTTGGTAGCTTGCGCGGGCCGCAAAGGAACTCCAGATCCCGTTCATTTCATCGGGTGGCATTGCGGATGCCCGAGGTATGGCGGCTTCGCTTGCGTTGGGTGCTGCGGTGAGTGGGTCCGTCGCTGGCATCCTTTTTTCTGACCGGTAGATGTCTTAGGGCGTTAATATGGGTGAATCATATTTTTACGTGCAAGTGATTATAATTGACCTGGCTTCATTTTTCAGGGACACGGTTTATGTGCACGGTGGAGAGGTATGTCTCTTCCTTTCTCAAATCATTGAACCTGGCTTAATATCGAGATGGCAGCCCTATCCACCGAAACATCAAAGACAAGATCGTCGCCTCAAAAGAAACAGATACAATCCACATCTTCCGCACCCTCAAGAATACAGCGCGCGTCTTCAAAAATAAAGTAGCACTGGAGGTTGTCGCCATCGAACGTCGGCCGGGCGGGGCCAAATTTGAAGACATACGGGACCTAGTGTCTGGTACGAGGGGACGTGTGGTATATGAGAAGGGTGACTCGGATTACGGGATATGGTCCGCTTCAATAGCAGTAGGATTGATCACCGGTGAGTCGAGTCGAGTGCTTGCTGTGATTGGTTGTCTGACAAATTGAAATTCTGGCAGATATACCGACATGTGAAGAGTTGCTGAATAAGTTGGAAAAGGAGACGGAGGAGATTATCGGGGAGATGGGGGGACTGGTACGGGTTGAGGCCAGACTGTAATCCGAAGTCGGAAATTACAGTTTTACCTCCAAAAACATTTCATATGACAAGTGACTGGGTAAGACACGTAAGGCCTAGGTCTATCCTGACAGGCGACTGGTCTCGTCCTTCCGTAGATCCGTTTTCGTGGTGATCCTGGGCAACCGATAGAAGAATTTATTTACAGAACGGGAACTGCAAGAGAGACCTTGTCCCAAGATGATTGCATGGAGGAGCCTACGCTATTGCACCAAAAGTTTTGGGTAAATAATAACCTGGCAAGACATACAGGTCACCTCAAGCTAACAGTGAAAGTGATATATTGTGCTAGCTAGGGCCCCCATTGTTACTATTCTTTAAAATAGGTGACTGGATATGACATGTAGCAAGAACATCGAAAGTATGGCATCTAGCTCCCACAGACTCTAGACTTGAATGGTTCAATAGTAAATTGATCGACTGTCATTCCTTCCTTGTTCTGAGGCTCACCCCAACATCTTGATCTTCTAAATCATAACATTGCAGCATATTACACTTCCGACCACAGAATAATCAATTGACAAGGTTCATAAGCAGATCTGGACACATGAACTGCTGGTTCTCCTCAACCTTCCAATAGCCCACTCTCAAACTCAAATTTCCCAGTATCCTTCAACCTCTCAATAAGTACATCACCCAAGGCACTCATGGGTGTTAAAACACCACCCTGCCGCCCCAGATGTGGAAGCTCGTCAAAGGAGAAAAGGATGGAGAGAGCGGCTTCTGCAATCATGACTATGTAGGATCGGCAAGTCAATGAATACTAATTAATAAATCAGGTAGCGTACCAGAAGTGAGAGAATAGCCAGGGTCACCGTGACCTCGAATCACGGTCTTGACGCGGATTGGAGAAGCTTCCGGGGTAGCAGTGGAAGAGGTTACGTTGATGGCCTCCAGAAAACCGTTTTTCATTGTTCTGTAGAGAATATTAGCGCTAGCAAATGAACTAATATGTGACATACTTCTCCGAAGGTCCTTCACCGGACTGCATGCCAAATCTCTTGAGCAACCACCGGACCTTTTAAAGGAACAGCTTGGATATATTAAGACACGACGCGAATTGTAGATTGACCGACCGGTGGAATGATCAGGCAAAGGCCCACAAAGGTAAAGCCAATACTAATGAGCAATGCACCGAATGAGTTGGACGCGATTACGAATTCGTCATACACGAAGTTGGGCCCATAGGACAGCCGATGAGCGTGCTCGCGTGGCACTTTACCAATACTGATACCGGAGTCTGCCTTGCGAGCTTCGACCTGATGAAGACCCCAAGTGCGCTGTACGACGGCTCGATTGAAGGGACTCATGAAGAAAAAACCACCGATGATCGGCGGAGAAGAATGGGCGATTTTGTAGTAGAAACGCGGACCAGGAACGGGGTGGCCTTGTACTGCATGAATGTTGATTGCGTATTGAGACATGCTCGAAAATAAATACAAAGAGCATACCAGGACTCAGTGCATATGGAACCATAGATGACCTAAATTTGTCGGCAGACACCTCCTCGACCGTTGATATGGCTGTTAGCAGCGTACCGCCAGAGATTCCTCCACCCATTTTGATACCAGTCATCGATTCTTCAATGGCAGCTTCAGAGCCAGCCAAGGCTTTGAGCGTTTTGTTCGAGAGGAAGGCAGAGATGTCCGAAGGCATCGAATCGAAACCACATGAAGGGATAATAATCGCACCCGTTATTGTCGCGAAATAATCAAATCTGCAGGTAGACGTGTGATATCAACATTGTGGAGAGTGTGTAATTGATATTCGTATACTTGGTGATCATTTCCTTGATCCAGTGTGTTTCGCCGCTGAGGTCAACGTAATGTTTGCCATGTCTGACACAAGCACTGGCGGTAGGAGACAGGATTGTAAGATGAGCGGTTTTTTCAAAGCGGCATGGTGTGGAAATTACACACTTGACCACTGGAGTGCCCCATCGCCAATAGGGCCCAACGACATTGATGACGACCCTGGTCCGCTTCACCGCTTCTTCCACTTGTCCAAACTCTGCGACATCAACTTGAACCACCTTGACACTGTCATCCAGGTTTAACTCGGCTATGAGGGCGTTGAGTTTGGATATTGAACGCGCGGCAATGGCAAATGTAAAGATTGTGCGCTTGGGATGTGTGAACAGGTATCGAGTGACGAGACGACCAGTGAAACCTGAGAATGTTGCACCATGGGAAGGACGTAGAATCGAGAGTGTCACGGTGAAGACTAACCAGTTGCGCCCAGCACAAGAATGTCAGTAGTAGGGGTATCCACCCCAGTTGCTAGTGAGTCGTCGGACATAGATTCAGAAGCTCGAACATGTTGGTCTCCTCACGCCACAATATACTTACGTCCATTGGGTACTATCGTTACTCTGACAATGTCAACGTGCATCGTGGTGAGTTCACTAATCCAACAACGTTGCAGTTTCGCTATCGTACATGCATTCAATACAGATCGATCCGTCAGTCAGTCTTTGTACCCAAGGGTGATATGCACTTTGGGCTAATTAGTGGGGGCGAAGGTCCACCAATTGCGCGTATCGGTAGCTACGTTTGAAAGTGTGACCTGTCGAGACTTGTTATCCCATCGCTGCAGTGTGGTCATTCGAAGTGGAACCCACCGAAGTGTCAGTTTGGTTGTCGACCAAATGCCAGAAAATACGAGACTCGTGTTTCTTTGGCTAGACTGATAGATGTGTATACAGAGCGATATAATACTAGAAAAAGTGTGAGGTCTCTAGTCCATAGGTTTTGGGGGAAATCGGGAGACGAGGAAATAGGGCTAGAACGAAAGAGAGAGTCCTACGTTTTCTCGAAACACGATCTGGGTTGTGCTGTACAGGCGGAGATGATCTGCCCAGCACGGACAAAGAGACAAGGATCACCAAAAGAAAAAGGGCAGAGGTGGGTGGGCCGAGAGAGAGATGACCTGGAGGGGAGCGTCGTGACGGTGCCTGATCTGGGAGTCAGATGGATCCGAGATCAGGTCGCTGCCTTTATAAAGGCAGCTCGCGGAGTTTAGAGGTCACGCCGCGTCACGAGTCTGTGCACTCCTCACGTGTTTCTGAGTGCGCCAAACTCGTGTTTCTTTGGCTAGACTGATAGATGTGTATACAGAGCGATATAATACTAGAAAAAGTGTGAGGTCTCTAGTCCATAGGTTTTGGGGGAAATCGGGAGACGAGGAAATAGGGCTAGAACGAAAGAGAGAGTCCTACGTTTTCTCGAAACACGATCTGGGTTGTGCTGTACAGGCGGAGATGATCTGCCCAAAAGAGACGACAAAGGAGACTGACGAAAGGCGAGCCTGAACGGAAACCCAAAACCTAAACTAAGGAACTAAGAAAGAAACTAAGAAGTGAAGGAAAAAGGGTAAAGAAAGGAAAGCAAACGGCTAACGAAAGTTTGTAGAAGAGACACGACGGCGAGCTGGGCTGCGCGAAGCCGCCACAGATGCAGGGGGAAGAAGGAGTTCGGTGTAAAGGGGGCCAATCAATTCCAAGGATCTCCAGTACCGCAAAAAGGCATCTGACGACCAACGGCCCAGCATCTTGACAATGTCCGTTGGAACACCACGAAGGAGCAACTCCGTCGTCCCGCCGATGCGAAAACAGTGGCCTGTAAAGATGGGGAAGCCCATCGACGACCAAACGCTATTGCAACGAGCGAGAAATTTTCGCGCTGAGAGTGCGAGGTGGCCGGAAGCGGTATTGAAGGAGAAAAGCGGAAAGTGAGAAGGAATCTGGTTCACGGCAAGATGATTTTCAATTGCGGATATAGGGTCGGCGGGGCCCGACTGACGGCAGATGATGATGTCTGCTCCCTTCGAGCGCCTCGATTTATCCCACGGCAAATGTAGCTTCCTAGAGCCAAGAGCTGACGAAGGACCCTTGAGGTCAGAAACCGAAGGGAACAAGTATGGATTGTGGAAACTCTCTCTTTCTGGGAGGATGTCGCCCAACCGACATTGACCCCAAAACGCTGACGTAGCCGCTGCAAGAACAGCAGCATCCAATGGATCTGAAAGCAAGAGGCGCGAGTAAAGCGCACAAATCATCTCGTGAGTAACAGGGAGACGGGAAGGGCGTTTCGATGATGCAGGAGTGAGATTATCCACACCACGGAGGACGTAAGAGAGCCGCAAGGAGCCGGCATAAGGGACGTTATTGATTATATGCCAAGCCCGAATACCTGAGATGTCGTTCCGGACTGCGGAACCACTACGGACGCCTGCGGCAGAAGCTGCGAATGAGCAAAGCAGGGCTTCCGACGCTGGCAAGTACACGGAGCGGGGGATTGAGTTCGACATGCAAAATTTGATAAATCTCGAGACGCCGCCGCCGTAGCCCTTCTGGGTTGAAGCCGCCCATGCATGGGCAATTGCGAAGTCAATTGAAGGCGAAGAGGTAGCCAGTGCCGAAGACATGGCAGCCGAAAGGCCACTCGATGGAGCGAAGGGAGCAAACGATGCGGAACTGGATGTGTAAGTAGGAATAGAATGCGAGGAGGCAACGAAAGACGATACGGAGGATACGATGAAGGAGGCCATGAAGGAAAGTGTAGCGTCATCAATGGGCATCGCAGTGCACAAAAATACCAACAACTGGCAAGAGACTCAACGGAAAGTCTCTGACGTTCAATAGAATTGTGGCCACAACGCCACAACATCAACTAATGAAATTTGGACCAGAACCAACAATGGCATTGCAAACATGGAAATGGAAATTGCAACTACAAAACAATATGCGAGAAAGCTAGAGAGGGTTGCAACTACGAAAACAAGCGCACGAGAGAAAAACTAGAGAGAGACGGCGGGAGCGACAAAGGATCGTAAGAAAAACGGAACCTGGGGAGAGACGGCAACACGGTGTGACCAGGGAGGGAACTTTCCCCGAGATGGGCCATCTGCCAAATTAAGCTCAGACGCCACCCAAGCGATGTCGAACCAAATGTCCAACTCCTGAAACAGAAGAAGAATACGGCGAAGGATGGCGTTCTGGTGCTGGTTGCGAGAGAGGCCTGCGCTGAATGCCCCAACAACTCCGGTATTGTCAGAACGCACTGCAAAGGTAACTGAGCGAGAACCATTAGCGATAACGCATAAAAGGGCGAGGTAGACGGCCACAATCTCAGCCCAACCGATATCTCTTCCCTCGGACTTCCAGCCTGGCAGGAAAGGCCAGGCGAGCCAACGATCGTCCCAGACAAGGCCGATTCCCCACGACGACGACGCATCAACGAATACCGTGGATGAAGAGGGAGCAGGCCGAGGAGAGATTTTCATACCGCACCAAGGCTTCGAAAGCTCACTACGCCACCACAAAACATCTCTCACAACATCGGAAGGAATGTGGAGCTTGACGAAGGGAGAAGGGCGGGAGGAAAATTTGGAGAGAAAACGATAGAAAGACGGGAGGTGAGTGCGGCTCGACAAGAAAACAACTGAGCAATGGTTCAAGGAACCGACAAGGGACTCGCAATCCTTCCTAGTGACGGAGGAGCCACGAACCCAACCCGACAGCTTGTTGAGGAACTTGATTCGCTTAGAATCGGGAAGTGAGACTGTACGATCAGTGAGGTTCCAATGGAAGCCGATATAGTTGAATGAGAAAGCGAAAGGGAGACACTTGTCCGGTTTTTTCGACCACGGCCAACCAAGCGTGGACGCAACATCCCAGATAAGTGATTCATCGAATGAATAGGACCAGGGACCCTCTCGGGAAGGGGGGAGAGGGAAGCGCCAAAAGATGAAATCGTCTGCCCATTTTAGAATGTCATCGACCTTTTTGAATAAATAGATGTGTACGATACCGTCTGAGCAGCGGCCAAAGATGCCGGAGGAACTGGAACAGCCGAAACAGCAGCAGTGGTCCATGTGAACCCGATCACCCCAAGAGATGCATACATGGAGACGATCTTCAGGCGCAACGGGCATGCGACGATGGGCGGCATCGACATCAAAGACAGCCACCTGGCAACCAGGCGGAGCGTTAAGAACACGGACGAAGCAGTCAATAAAGCTGCCCCAATCGCAGACGAAGGCAGAGGAGTCGATTTCTGAATTCACCGAGGACATGGCGGGGTCATTGCGAGGGAACGAATGGTCTTGAATTATACGAGGCTTTTCAGGCTTGTCGAAACAGATGCCAAGAGGGGCTGTGCGGTAAGGGCCGAACAGGGATAGGAACGCCTCATGGGTGTAGCCATGGGAATACCTCCCTGCCTTGATTTCCTTTGCAATATACTCATCAATGATTGATGGATTCTCGAGAGCCGAACTATGGTTACTAGGACGAAAGACGTCGGAAATATAGGAAGAGACACCGAGACGAAAACCGGAACGAAGACCTTCAGGGATATCACGAAATTCATCTAAAACACCGGCTGCAGAAAGAAGCTCAAGCCACCTATCAGGAATCAAAGGGGTAACTATTGGAAAATATTTAGACCTGAGGATGGGATTGCGCATTATGCTCAAGAGAGCCGCAGATTGAGCAAATGTGTGCGTAGAGGCACGTGCCAGCAAATGAGCATCCGAGGTGGCCGTTGAAGCGGAAGCAAACTCTGACGTCTTCAGGAGCTTTCCAGTAACCGTCCTCGCCTTTCGTGAGGAAACCGTTGCCGGGATCAGGGCACTTACGGCCACTGTGGGAGCGAGAGAGACAGACGAAACAGAGTGTTGGGACATCAGAGGACTTGGAATTGAAGGAGGAAGCACGCTTCGAGACGTTGGAGACCTGGGAGGAGGAGGGGCGGCCACGAGATTGACCGGACGGCGTGGACCTCGATGCACCGGACGGTTGGGAACGAAAGGAGGAGGGTTGGCGGGAATGATCACCTGAACCACGCGACATCATCACAGCAAACTGCTGAGAACGATCGTTATCCACGATCTGCTGCCACAGCTGAGAGTGGAATACAGCGGGCGTGAAGGTGTTCGAGCGCTGAACAAAGGCTTGCCGCACGCGAGAATCGTATAAGACATAGAGACGAAAAAGTTCCGCGAAATCAGTGCGGGAAGTGATAAAGCGATAATGAGTACGAAATGCGTCGGCGATCAATTCCTTCTGAGGGGAGTTAAGGTAAGCCTCAATGAGATCACAAAGACGCGGCCACGCCTCCCAAAAATCCGAAAGCGAAATCTGAAGCTCCCCGGCGGAGTCGAGGGAAGACGATTGGATTTGCAAGCGGCCGCCGTCGCCAACAGCAAGGGTTTCGAGGGAAGATGACCCAGAGTAGAGCGATGCGCGACATCTCGCGTTAGACAGGAGATGCAGGGGAATATGTTTCTGCCACCCTTGCTCCAGAACCCTCACAATAATGGGAGGGTGCAAGACGTCGTTAGGATCCAACTGCGCATCCGTAGTGGCCAGGGTGTGGAAACCAGGAGCTGCGAGGGAGACGGCCGCAGCGCCAGGAAGGGTGAATTGGCCTGGATGATCTACCAGAGAAAATGGGGTCATGAGAACGGACCCAAAACGGACGGAAAGACAACGCGCTCGGATATATGCGCGCACAACCCGCCCAAATAACACGGGCTGAGGGGCCCAAGCGCTCAAGAACAGCGCGAGGGGAGAGGAGCGCTCAAGATGCGCGAGGGAATTGGAGCGCTCAAAATTGCGCGGGACATGAAAGAACAAGAAAAAGGGACTCACCCGCAGTATGAATCGCCAATGGGGCCGAAGAGGAGACGGGTGGGCGAACCTTGAGGCGAGCGAGGAGGTCGGTAGCGTCTGGCACAATACCCAACTTCATAGAATCGATCGCCATAGAGATGGCAGAAGAAAGAACAGATATGACGGACGGGTCGATGGAGGGCGAAACCGAGGTAGAAAGAGGCGGGGCCGAATGGACTAGACCTGAAGAGGGACCTTGCAAGGAGGAACTGTGCATGAAAGAAGGGAGCGAGGGGCTCGAGGTACGAGTGGCCTGCGAACGGGCAGGAGGAACGTCAGCCTGCATGAGGTTGCGTGCAGGAACCGGAGCGACACGTTCCGCCGGCGATAAGACGAAGGCCGGGTGGCTGGAGGCGTTAATGGCCGAGTCAGGACCAGGAAGGGCCGGGTGACTGGAAGGGGCAGCGACCGAGCCTGGACTAGGAAGGGCCGGTGTGCCTGCAGGCAAGGGCGGCGCACCTGTAAGAGGAAGGGGAGGCAAGGACGGCGGCATATCCGCAGACGACCGGGTGACAGAACCAGAGGCCAGAGAGGAAACCGAGGGGCCCGGAACCGCATTCATGCGAGGGGGGATCAGAATCCGGGGTAACGCAGCACCAGGAGCAGGAAAAGCGGTAACGGGGGCAGAACGCTGCGGGGCTTTCCCTTTCGCTGCGCGGGTCAGTCTAGTGGACGGGTAAGCGGCCCTAGCGGGAACCTTACGAGCCTTCTTTGCTGGAGGAGCGCCGGGCAAGGTAGACGCGTCCTCATCCTCCATAGGATCTGGGGACGGAACCGTGACTCGTCGAGGGGCGTTGATGAGCCGATCAATATCGTCCAAATCGAGTCCATCAGGATCTGCTTCCGGTTGCGTTGGAGACGACCTCCCTGTGAAGGTGGCTGCGGGGGAAGAAGGGTCGAGAGTCGGTGGGGGGCAAAGGTCGATGGCGGGGCCCGTGATCGACATGAGCGAAGGCAGAAAGGAAACGACGAGTCCGACGAGGCAGAAAAACCCGAGAGAGAGATGACCTGGAGGGGAGCGTCGTGACGGTGCCTGATCTGGGAGTCAGATGGATCCGAGATCAGGTCGCTGCCTTTATAAAGGCAGCTCGCGGAGTTTAGAGGTCACGCCGCGTCACGAGTCTGTGCACTCCTCACGTGTTTCTGAGTGCGCCAAAATCGGTAGTGGCAATGCTGCAAGGAGATGTCAACTCTAAACCGGGAGGGCAGGTGGCAACAGAGATAGTACGTGTATTGTCCTCTAACGCGAGTCTCCTGGATCGCCCATTGCTGCGCTTGATTCCTTCCCTCGACGGTATCCCCCTCCTTAGAACGGTTTCCCGAATTGGCATAGGAGGCGTTCCCGACGTTCTGGAAGGTGTAGTTTCCATTTCCGAGTTGGGTTATGCTCCACTACTCGCAGGACTGTCTTAGTGAGCCTCCTTGGATGAGAGGCGGGTGAAGGATCACCTTTTCTCCCGGAGAATCCTGCGCGAAGTTAGCGGTAAGGGGACTCCCATCATTAGGGTCTGCGAGGAAAGCAATGTTTTTCCACTTGACGTTGGTGACAATGTAGCGACCGGTGGTGATGGACATGATAGATATCTGGAGGATCGGCTGTTCTCCAGGCCGTATACTTATACCTCTCGGTGCACATCAGAAACCGTAGTGCTGCGGGCCTTATGTGTGCAATGATATCGATATCGATCATCATCTGGTTCCGTGAGTTGCTACCTGAGTTTAAGATCTAACAAGAGATCTTTCCTCTAAAGGCCGGTATCGATGGACGGATAATGCACAGCCTACCACGCCATACCCAAGCAGGTCAGAGGTAAAGTATGGACTCGTGAATATTTCCTTCCGAAGAGTTTCCGAAAACAGTAATCATACATGGTAAATCATCGCGACAAGCCTGAACAACCGTAGCTTGAGACTGTAAGAGTACTTTCAGTCGTCTTGGACCTGTTTTGCGTTACGGTGGTTAACGCTGGAAAGAGGGATTAAAGAAGTTGGAACGAACTTCATCCTGGTACGACACCTCCTCTCCATCTTCGTCAAGTGAATCCCACGGTGGTACAGCAATGTCCCAACTAGCGTATAACGACGAATAAGTAATCGTTCAGGGTTATCAGCAACTAGATGATAAGCACAGAAAATATATATGCTTACAGATCATCGTCCTTGGGTTCGGGTTCGCCGTCACGCGAGAAAAAGCCTTTCTTGCGAATTGCACTGAGCGTGAATAACGGCGTAAAGCTGTAAGCACCGGTGTCATCACAGGCGTCCTGAAAGAGACCAGCCAAGTTTTGAGACCACCATTCCGCCGAGAGTTTGCCGCCAGCAGAGACTCCTGGAGCAACCGGGACAGGCGCCTTTGCCACCAATGCAACTGAAACCTTGTGCTTTCCTACACCCGTGTTGGTCAGCAGGATGTAAAGAGTTACTGGAAATGGATAAGCATCACTGTCAAATCTCACCTCCATTCGATAAATAAAGACTATATGCAGGGCAGCAGACAACTTCAGTCACAAGTGAGTTGCCCTTGAGAGCTTTGATGTCGACTAACGCCTTCAGTATCACTTTGGGAGGGACAAAAGATATGCGTGGTCGATCCATGATAAGAAGAGCACCGGACTCGCTGCCGAATTCGAATGAGCCTTTGACTGATGCCTCTGCGAGTCCGGTAATGCTGCTATTGACGGTGACGAAAGACGACTTTACAAAGTTGTGGAACGGTATGGTGATGTTAGTACTCACACCTCCGGCCCCACTTCAAGGTTATGTTGGGCTATGACCTTTGCGGTCACAGTCATGGAACTCTGGGGGAAGGCAGATTGGGGGGGATGTTTCCCCGCCAGCGCGGCGGTCTCCTGATCTTCATAAATGTTGCCTTCCTTCTCAAACTGCCCAGTGTTACTATTGACCTTGCCATAGTCCCCGACCTTTGCAATGAAGACGTCAGTGAAAAGAAATATAAAACAGAAATTATTAATAAAGGATGACGACCAAAATCGGCTTTGGAGGGTCCCAATTCCCATATTTGGACGAGGCCTGGAAAATCAAATCGGTATATTTGCGCGATGGCTCCTTCATCCTACAGTGCTTGCAAGAGAGAAATCAGTGAGGGGCGGATGGACTGGAATCTGTAAGACCTCATCATTTCATCGATGTTATCTATTTAAATGACTCGAACGCTTTCTCACACTAGTACCTACAGGTACAGGGTCCCGCAGTAGGGAAATTCCGGCATGTTTCTTATCGATGTAGGGTGGAGCGGCTTTGCTAAAGTCACCGCGTTTGAACGTTCTTCACTCAACCACCCACTCGTCGTGAAATATGGTGAAGTTATCTATTCCTCGCAATGTTAAAGACGTGGCTGAATGTCATCGGGTATAGGAACTCGTATTGAACACGGAGGAGGCAATCCAGTGTCCCCATGAAATGCTCGATCCTCGTACTGTTACTCAGGGAGATCATGGTCCAGATAAATCTGCAATTGCCCTTGTCGCTCGCTTCAAGCAACTAGGTCGTATTGAGGATCTGAACCAAGCAATCAACTACCACCGTGAAGAGCTCAATCTCTGTTATCCAGGGCATCCGAATCATTCCAATGCCTTCATGAATATTGCAGCTGACCTTTCGATCCGCTTCAAGCAAGTGGGTCAGGTACAGGATTTGGAGAAGGCAATAGGATACAATCGCGAGGCACTCGAACTTCGTCCTGAAGGGGATCCCCTTCGATCCGACTGCCTCAATAATCTCGCGGCAAATCTTTTTATCCGCTTCGGTCAGTTAGGTCGCATGAAGGATCTACAGGAGGCGATCAAGCACCTCCGTGAAGCGCTCAATCTCCGCCCGAAGGAACATCCGGGGCGCCCAAGTTCCCTCAACAACTTTGCAATCGTCATGCTCGCCCGCTTTCAGCAATCGGGCAACAGGGACGACTTGGAGGAGACGATCAAGTGTGGACGTGAAGCGCTCGATCTTTGTCCACAGGGACATGATAGCCGCTCTGATTCCCTCAACAACGTTGCAGCATGCCTTTTGTCTCGATTTTGGCAGTTGGGTCAGATGGAGGATCTGCAGGAGGCTATCAAGTACAATCTTGAAGCGCTCGACCTCCGTCTTCAAGGGCATCCCAGTCGTTCCGATACGCTCAACAATTTTGCAATATGCCTTGTTTCCCAATTTGGGCAGTTGGGCCAGATGGAGGATCTGGCGAAAGCAGTCGACTACCATCGTGAAGCACTTAATCTTCGTCCTATGGGGCATCCAGGTCGCGTCAGCTCCCTTAATAACTTGGCCAATGTTCTTCGTACCCGTTTTCAGAAAGCCGGCGAGAAGAATGACCTGGACGAAGCAATGAAGTACGACAGTGAAGCGTTGGGCCTCTGCTATCCCGGTTATCCCATTTATCCCCATTCTCTCAGCAGTAACGCAGCTGATTTGTTAGCTCAATTCAAACGAAGTGGTACACTAAAGGTTCTGCAAAAGGCAATCGAGCACGACACTGAAGCACTCAGTCTCCGTCCTAAGGGGCACCCCAGTCGATCTGAGTCACTCAATAATCTTGCCGAAGACCTTTCCATTCGATTTGATCAGCTAGGTCACATAAAGGATTTGGAGAAGGCAATCGAGTATCTTCGTGAAGCAGTTGATCTGCGTCCTAAGGGACATCCAGGTCGTTCCTATTCTCTCGATATCCTTGCCAGCACTTTTTCTACCCGCTTTCAGCAATTGGGTGAGATAGAGGATCTTGAGGAAGCTATCAAGTACCTTCGCGAAGCGCTTGATCTCCGTCCTATAGGGCATCCTGGTCGGGCTAATTCTCTTGATCATTTTGCAATCGTCCTTGTAGCTCGCTTTAAGCAGCTCAACCGAATGGAAGATTTGGAGAAAGCAATCGAGTATCACCGCGAGGCTCTCGATCACAATCCTATAGGTCATCCCAGTCGCTCCGATTCCCTAAGCAACCTTGCAATGGTTCTTCACACCCGCTTTAAGCAGTTGGGTCAACGGGATGATCTGGAAGAAGCGATCAAGCACCACCGCGAGGCTCTTGGTCTCCGACCTGAGGGACACTCTGCTCGCTTTGATTCCCTGAATAACCTTTCAGTTGTCTTTCTCACCCGCTTCCAGAAATTGGGCGAGAAGGAAAATCTGGAAGAGGCTGCTAAATTCGCCTCCCAAGCCGTCAGTCTCAGCTATTCTGAGCATCCCCATTACTCCGATTTCTTCTGCAACCTTGCAAATATTGCTCTTATCAGATTTGAGCAGTCGGGGCAAATAAGGTATTTGGACGAGGCAGTCAGTCACTACTACAAGGCTGGAGGGGATTTGCCGGACGAACACCCTTTAAATGCGTATCTTAAATCATCCCTCGCTTCTGCGTTCCTCAAACAATATAGCATCACACAGAAACCCGACCGACTTACGATGGCCTTCAATCTCTTTAAAGTAGCAGCCAATTATCAGTCGGCCAGTTCCAATGCTCAGTTCGACGCCGCTCATCGA
The DNA here is from genome assembly GCA_963555575.2 of Hygrocybe coccinea. Taxonomy (NCBI): domain Eukaryota; kingdom Fungi; phylum Basidiomycota; class Agaricomycetes; order Agaricales; family Hygrophoraceae; genus Hygrocybe; species Hygrocybe coccinea. The sequence continues at coordinate 2,616,795 of OY741996.1, read as the reverse complement.
TGGGCATTAGCTGCACGGGAATACCATCACAGTTCTACTATAACTGCATATTCTCGCTCATTGGCCCTTCTTGACCGCTGTCTGGTTGTGAACCCGACGGTCGAGTTGCAGCAAAAATTCCTTTCGAATGTACCGCCATTTCTTGCTACCGATGCAGCATCAGCGGCAATTGAGGAGGGGAAGCTCGAAACAGCAATCGAGCTGTTAGAACAGGGTCGAGCGATACTATGGTCTCGGATGCGAGGCTATCGGAGTTCACTTGATAAGCTTCGTGACGTTGATGAAGGGCTTGCTGTGCAGTTTGAGAAGTTGAGTGCTCAGCTAGAATATCTGGCGATGTCTGCCGAGTCCACTACATCGCCTGTTTCTTTCGAGATCAAACTGCAAAAGCAACGCGTCCTTTCGAACCAATGGGATGAAGTTGTGCAGAGAATCCGACAGAAGGAAGGCTTCACAAACTTTTTAAGATCTGCGCCTTTCACCACCCTTCGGGCAGCCGCTGCAGAAGGACCTGTCATCATCGTCAACACCAGCAAGTATCGTTCCGATGCAATTATTCTTTATCAAAGTCCCGCGGAACCTACCCCCTCTGATCCAGTTCTTGTTCCTCTTCTCACTCTCTCACCTCAGATTCTCGATGATCTTTGTTCGAAGCTTTCTGAAGCTCTGCAGGCAAACCTCCCTACTCGGCCGAAAAGGATTTTCCCAATCTTACAAGTCCTGTGGAAGACTGTCATGCAGCCCATCACCGACCAGCTCGTAAAGTTAGGCGTTACAAAGGATAGCCGGATTTGGTGGTGCCCGACCTCCCAGCTGTGTGCTCTGCCGTTGCATGCTGCAGGTCCTTACAGCACCGGACAAAAGGGTCTTCCAGACATGTTCATTTCGTCCTATACCCCTACTCTGTCAGCACTGATCAGGACTCGTTCACTTAAAGTCCAGAAGTCTTCCCTCAAACTCCTCATGATTGCTCAACCTGGAGAAACCCTTCCGACTGTCAAGGACGAAATTGTCGAAGTCCGGAAACTCGGGAATTTCGTTGATGTCTTGATTGGCGAGCAGGCGACTTCTAAGACAGTTATTCCTGGTCTTCAACAACATACCTGGACTCATTTTGCTTGTCATGGTCACCGAGACCGGAAGGGGAGACCATTTCACTCGTCATTTGAGTTGCATGACGGCGAGCGAATCACGATACTCGACTTGATCAAGGCAAATTTGCCAAACGCCGAGTTAGCCTTCCTGTCTGCTTGTCATAGTGCAGCTGGAGACTCTGAAGGTACCCCCGACGAAGTCATCCACCTCGCAGCGGCTCTTCAATTCTCGGGATTTCACAGTGTGATCGGGACGTTATGGGCAATGTTTGATGCAGATGGACCGGATGTGACAAGGGATTTTTACCGTTATATTTTCTCGAGTGGAGAAAACATGCCAGATTCGAGAGACTCTGCGAAAGCGCTTCACCTGGCTGTCAAGGAGTTGAGAAAGAGACGAGTGCCTCTGGATCGGTGGATCAACTTTATTCACATTGGGGCTTGAAAAAAATTCACATCATATGTACGTCCGGTACGTTTTTGCACTGCTGGTCTTATGCTAGAGTGTGCTTAGCTGACTATGTATGTTCCATCAGTGCTTTGGATAGGAAATGTTTCGAGGATATCACAGTTTTGAAAACACGCATAAATCGACTCGTACGCTGTCGAGCCTGAGTATTGCCCGGTCGCTTCTCTACTTCTCCTATTGCATTGTACTCAACTCCATTGTTGTAATTATACTCCAGCTTTTGAAATCCAGCTTTATAAGTCCGCTCAGGGCTCCTCAATGTTTTACGCAAAGGATAGTAGACGCTTTGGCGGACACAACAGTCTCACCCACTGGGGCGATTGCCAAGGCTGAAGCTCAAAAGAATCCACTGCCCGCCTGCATCGTTCTGCGTTATTTCGATCTTAATGAGCCGACATCGTTTTGTGTCCCTGCTTTGGCTTCCCCTAAGGCTAAAGCGTCCTTTCAATATGAAGCGAGACAAATATGAAGCGGAAGCCAGTCCTGTTGACGAAGAATTACGATGATTCAGACACGGGAACTACAGCGGCAGCTTTCCGGCGCCGCGGCACGATATTACAAAGGGTTGCCCTGCCGGATTAATTAGTATCCGGACACAATTTCAATCTGAAATCCACGCTTTGTACCTATCGTTTGTTCTCTTTGTCTTCCTCTCGAGAAAATGAAATAGTACATGAACCAGTCTACCCCGAGTTGCTTTGAAGGAGTTGGTGGTACGTTGTACACGAAAACAGAAGAGTTGATCATGATCTAGTATTGTACACGTGACCGCGTTTAGAGGGACCCCGATGAGCAGGAGCCAAATGGGGTAAGAAAAGCTCCGAATTTCTGTGATGGTTCGGCAGACGGCGATGAACGGGGTAAGGGGTAACCGGGGTCGTCATCGTGTGCGGCACGAGTTGAACATTCGGGCTTTGTGAACTCTCAATCTTTCAAGCTGTGTGTTGCTCCCTACGCTTTCCTTGTCCTGCTCGCTGTCCTTCTCGATGACCACGACCGCTTTGCCACCGCCGTTCCCGTCCCCCTCGACCCTTTCCTCTCTCAGGCCTTCTCTCTCTCCCCTTCACACACCCCCTTCCACCTCATCTCGCCCAACATCGACAACGCCCTCCGACGACTCATCCATCATCGATGAACTCTCCTTCGACTACACATACGATGCCGACGGTAACCCCGTTCGTCTCAACAAAGGCGCAAAGTCGAATGCCTCATCTCCGCCCACACCACAGGAATCACCCGAATACGAACATCCCCCTGATAACTCACCACCGCCCGCCACCCACAAAAAGCCCCCATCCCCCATTTTGCTCAACGCTTCTGCCAATCGTACATCGCTGACGCGTTCAGAGAGCGCCTATAGTGCATTGTCGAATGTCGGTATATCATCAAACATCGGTACCAGTACAAACGCTGGAGCTAGGTCATTCAAGCGTGTCGCATCAGGTCCGCTGTCGGCAACACCGGGCGGTGGCCTTGCTTCCTCGTATGCCATCCCACAATCATTGTCCAATGTGAAAGCACGCCGTGTTACGATGGAGGAGTATAGAGAGCAAGATGCACGCAACAGGAGACAGGTGGAGGAGTTTCGTATACGCATGGAAGAAGAGACGCGGTTACAAGAGGAAAAGGAGAACATGATAAATCTCCGGGAGTCACGCATGATGGACGAACGCGCCGCAGGCAATTCGAATCTGGCTGTTCCAAACAAACGCACCTCGCCGCCACTAACATCTCGTTCTACGTTGGCTTCACAGCGGGTGTCGTCTGGATTGCATGTACGTGCGAATCCCTACGTCGGAGTGCCCAGTCTCAACCGACCTCTTGTGGATGTTCCCGTTCCTCAGCGTAGTAGTCGTGCCGCGCGAGGCCTGAAGTATGTCCCCAGCCACCATGTGGGATTTGATCGGATTGCAGAGTCTGTTGATGGCGAGTCGGGAAATGATTACACGGAGGACGACACGGATACAGGTGTGATCAAATATATCTTTCAACATCGGTCAATCAATCTGATATACTTCCGCTCTCAGGTGGTGATGAGCCCGTTGCAATCCCAACTCCTGCGAACACTACGGCCCGTCAGCGCAGTCACGGAGGTCCTGCCTCCGCCCTTGCGCAATCTGGAAATACACGTCCTCGACGGTCGGCAAGCTTGAGCGATGCAGCCAGTGAGTATTTCCCGTTTTTTTTTGTGCCTTTCCTTTTCTAGATTCCATGATTTCTGTCATCTGACTCTGCTGGTGACATCGTTCAGCTCAGGAAGACCGTATTTCGCCCCGCCAAAATGGACCGCCTGTGGCTCCTCAGCAACATATGAGACCCGTGTCCAGTCTTGGTGTGAATGCAAGGCGTGTAACATTTGAGGAGAAAGAGAGGCAAGATATGGAGATGAGGCAAGAGTATAGGAGTGAGTTCTGCAATTCATCATCGGATTGAAGTCGGTGCATTAATTTCATAGAGTATCGAAAGGAGAACGAAGAAGCCAGCCGTGTGTCGAATTCCCTTTCTATCTACCGTAACAAATTCAACCTAACCACACGAATTAACAGGAAGATCAAGAGTGCAAGCAGATGCTCAAGCGTACGCCGACATACAAGAGCACCTCCAAGAACATGAACATCCTCAAGCGCGCCAATCGCCCTCGCCAACACACAACACCCACCTCAGGCCTCCATACCAACACAAACGAAGAGATTCAGACACCCTTCGTTCTGAGGTGCTCCCACCATCCTCTTCCCCGACAACCGTTGAACCCCTCCCGGCACGGCTGTCACCGTCCGCTCGAAATTACCTCCCGTCTGCTTCATCGCTCTCAAATGCTCGCCATCGCCGGAGTCCAACGGCACCTGAACCCCCAACGACGAGCAAGATGCTTGGGCCCCTAGGGCAGATTGGGGCTGGTGTCGGGACAATGTGGGCAACGGGTGAGCCAGAGGACAATGTATTTGGGAACGGGGTTGCCGATCGTGGTCGGGCCCTACCATCAAAAAATGCGGCAATGTTTCAGCATAAACAGCATGTTTCCGTACAGCAGCATGGAATTCAGCAATACCACCCCGTGCCGGCCGCGCCTGCGCCTGCACTCGCACCTGTACCCACACCCGCACCCACGCCTGCGCCTGCACCTGCACGGACGCCGGCACCTGCACCACCGGTGTCAACACCCGCACCACCAGCGTCAACACCAGCATCTGATACGCGGAATCGCCAAATGATTGTATGTGGCTGTGATATTCATTTTCTTTTGGCCAAAAATGACGTTGATTAGGTAAACAAGAAAGCTTACGCCCGCCTTGACGTGATTGGCAAGGGCGGGTCCTCACGTGTATATCGAGTATTGAACCATGCCAACGAGCTTTATGCCATCAAGCGCGTCTCACTGGACAAGACAGACGCAGACACTATGAATGGATATATGAATGAGATCGCGCTTCTGAAGCGTTTGGCGGGGAACAGTCGAATCATCAGATTAATCGACAGCGAGGTCAAGCCGGGACCTGGTGGGTCCAGGGGGCACTTGCTACTTGTGATGGAATGTGGGGAGATTGACTTGGCGCGACTTATGCTGGATCAGCAGAAGGAACCGATAAATATGGTGTGGATATCATATTATTGGCAGCAGGCAAGTTTTGTGATACCTATGTGTCTATTATGGGCATTGATCAGGGAACGGAATGAGTAGATGTTGCAGGCTGTGCATATTATCCACGAGGAGAAAATTGTGCACTCTGATCTGAAGCCGGCAAACTTCGTTCTCGTCCGCGGACACCTGAAGTTAATCGATTTTGGGATTGCAAATGCTATTGCCAATGATACAACAAATATCCAGAGAGATCATCAGGTATGCCGCTGGTATTGATACCGGTATTGCAACATTTGTGTGCTGAAGAATGTCGGTGAATCAGATCGGGACAGTTAATTATATGAGTCCGGAAGCTATTGAACTCCCTGATGGTATGCGCCGTCTCAAAGTAGGGCGGCCGAGTGACGTTTGGTCACTGGGTTGCATCCTGTATCAGATGGTATATGGTCATCCGCCGTTCCAACATCTTTCCGTATACCACAAGATGAAGGCCATCCCGGATTTGGAGCACATCATCGACTTCCCGGAATATTCAGTTCCCTCAATCCCGCGGAGTCCTCAGCAGGGTATTTCGACGCCACCACAAAGACTGGAACACCTGAAGAAGAGGGTGCGGCGGGATGTGATTGCGAGCATAAAGAACTGTTTGTGTCGGAACCCGAAAGAACGTGCAACGATCCCGGAACTGTTGGAGCACGATTGGCTGGCCATGACAGAGCGTGAGTATACTGAAGAAAATCATTTGTCTATGCATTATGCTCACTTGGGATATACTGTCAGCGGAACGTCCGGTTGTGAAGTCAAAGGAGTTGTTGGCGCCCAACGAGACGGTGATCAACCCGTTCTACATGCTACAGCTGCTGCAGTATGGAATCAGCCTCGGCCAAACCAGAGAGTACGATATAAACCCAGAACAACTTCTGAAAGATGCGGAGGTTCGTGCGTTTGTCACTCGTCATTCCACTTACTTGATTTGATGGTTGATTCTTGCTACAGCGTCTGGTAGTGGAACTCAAGGCACTTGAGCCATAAAATATGACATCCCATCTCCATTCTTGCATTTCCCACTTGTCTTGCCATAGAAGATCCTTCATCCACCATCATTCTGTTTATTAATGCATCAACCTAGGGGGCGTCGGACCACCGAATGTATGTTCTATGCATACTTTGTGTAAGGACATGTTTTAGATATCTATTATTTGTTGTGTTGTATTACTGCATCTGCTATCTGATCCATTCTCTTGAAGGCTTCGTCCCGTTCATGTTTGTTTGACTTTGATACTTTGTTCCGTGCTGGTTTGGCACGCCGAGCTTTTTCTTTTTTACCGATATAATTTTCTTCGGTTTTGTAATGATAATGACTAATTCCGTCTAAATCAGACATAGGTTACAGAGTACTACAAAAGAGTGAAAACAATGTCGGGGATTTCAGTAACTCGAAAACTTTTGAACACACATCCGGTTTAAAATAATAGATATAACATGCAAGATAAGCCCAGACCAAGCACCGCTGGAGCTGGAGGAAGCGGGACCGACCAATGGAGGGAAGGGGCGGAATCCGTCATCACAAACAAGATTATTTTCCTTTTCTTTTTTTCTACCTGGCATGAGGGTACCTATTGTCGACTCCCACTTCACGATTGATGGTGACCTTGACGCCAATGTTGCCGGCATCATTGATACCAGAGGGATCGATGGCCAACACGCCCTTGTTGTCGTTTACGCTGGACTTGGTGTCCTCGACCCACTCCGACTCGGGCTTGGACCGCATTTCGTCCAGAGTGTAGGTGTTCGGGCCCCGGATGCCGGGAGTCGTGCCGATAGAGCGGGTGGTTGAGACGACGCGCGTTCCGCGGGAGCTAGAGAGCGCCGTGGTGGACTGTCCGGAGAACGAGCCGCCGCTGGCGAGAGTACCCCTGACGGAGAGGACGATGCGGAGGGTCATCGATGTCGTAAGGACAGCTGCCATGCTTATCAGGGAGGGGGAAAAAATATTGTCAGGGGGGATGTTCTAGTTTTACAATTGGAAAAAATAATTACCTGGTGACCAAAGTCCTGATGGTATCGGAGGGACCTGTTGTTCTGATGGCGAACCAAAAGATGACGTTGAGCATGTTGATGATCCATACAGCCTAAAACGATGGACGTCAATGTCGTACCGGAAGAAAGAGAGAGGGGTGGGGGGAAACATACGCCGTAAAGGTTGAGTCCATCACGAAGCATCAACTTCCAAGGGCTCAAGGGCTTCTCCTTGAGTGACTGAACCGATCGTGCAATGGCAAGTGCAAGCTGGGTGGAACGTCAAGCCACGCAACTAAGAGAAGACTAGGATCTCGAACGAACCGTTACGGTATATAGCAACGTAGGAGCGATCCAGTAAATACCAACCCAAAGGTACTTGGGACCCGCAATGCAGCCTTGTCCTTCTTCGAGAGGGACAACTAAGGAGTACACAGATTAGTACAGATCAGAGAGAGAAGAAATAGTCTTGGGTAAACCAAAGGTTTGCTGGGTACATACCGAGGTAGAACGCGCAGCAAACTGCGGTTGTCACGATTTGGAGGGCATAGAGGATACCGAGGCCAGCCAATATTGCTCTGCTTTTTTCATAGATGGCATGGACACGGATGACGTGGATGGCTGAAAAGGACACAACGTGTTTTTTTTCAATAGGGTGTTTGGGATGATATGGAAGAGGGCGACATGCCTGAGCTACCGGCAAGGAGGATGGCGGTGCATATCGGCTCGAACAAGAAGAAACGTTGGCAAATCTAAAGGGGGAAAAGGATATAAGGGGATGCGGCGGAAAAAAACAGGTACCTGATTGTCCTGAAACTCACGGATTGAGAGAACTTGGTGTGGAAGAAAGCGACCGCTGGGAGGGGGGGGTGTATGTTGAGTGAGGATGGAAAAGGTGGTGGTAAAGAGTAAAAAAGGTTGTCTCACCAACTATGGTAAACTCAATGGGCATGAGAAGCCTCAAGATGTGGAACAGGATCTTCATGACAGGCCATTCGGGCGTTTTGAGAAGCCTCCAGGTACGAGGAGAGAGAACGAGGGTGTCCCAGGCAGCCACGGTCACAGTACAGACCATGATGTACTTGTGAGCGGACAGGTGGGGAGGGAGGTTCAGCGAGGGGGGGAGTTCGAGAGACATGGGTGGTGGTGTGAAGGAGAGATGGTAGCCTAGCTACCGCCTCTTGGCACGCAGACAGATCCTTAACATCAGAATCTCTGGGGTCTCTGTGAATAGGTGATCGATCACGGGTCACCCAGGCCATCGACACCCCTAGCAAAAATATACTTTGCTCATGGACCCGTCCTCAGCCAGCGCAAGCCCATCCTCCACCCCCATTCACACCAAGACCAATACAGCATCCAAGGTTTACCTGTCAGTGTTTTTTTTTTTCGATAAAAACCAAACAGTTTCTCAAAGCCAATACAACGACTTCAGATACACTTTTCTCGCAACACTTTGTTTGCTGCTGGCGGTGTCGGGCTCCATCGTAGTCCGTTCGTACAGGCTGAGGAGAAGATACCAGCGTCGAATAGAGCAAGCGATTGCTGTGGGCGCGCACCTGACACCGCAATCACTGGGCTCACGGAGACGGCAATTCGCTTCAAAGCCAAAGTTCTACAACGCCTGGGTTGACTATGGGCCGCGGCCAAAAGCTGCCAGCGACGGTTGGGAAAATATCACGGTCAGTGTCTTTTACACGCCCACGTACAGCCTAACTAACCTACGTCACTACTGTGTAGCCCATATCTGCAAACTTCTTATCAACGAGAACGGAATCATCAACGGACGCAAATGAACCCTCTACGGAAAGCACACTAGATACCCGTCTTCGCCCCACTGAACACAGTCGGATCTCGCCCTCTCCACGAGACACCAGATCTCCGCTTCTCTCACTACCGTTTCGCTCTAGACAAGATCACGTACACCGCAACGACCTCAAGTCTGAACATCCTGATCAGGATAGTCAGATCCGCAAGTTGCAAGTGTCCGTCTTGGTGGCCATGCCCACACCTCGGTCATCGCCGAAGGCATCGGTCCCAGTTGTCGCCGGACAGACGCTTTTAGATACTCCCGAGCATAATGACATACCCAACGTGGTCATCGGCGTTGTACGAGTACCATATACCTCCACGGAGGCGCTGTAATCTCTGTAAATATTATATAATCACCGGCCTAGATGTATGGTGCGGGCGGAATGTGTCCGTGTATGTGATTTATAAAAGCGTTCCCCAAGGTTTAATTAAACGTTACCACAATACCTCATATATTTACCGGGATTACCCTAGCTTGCAGAGACAGAAAAAATACGCCGACAACAGAGAATCATAGTGATGGAGAGACTTATCAACTGGGGCTATTTGGAACCCCCCAAAATCCTAGGCACTTGAAATCCAAAATCAGGCTTTAACGAGATGAATAAAAGGAATTGTATGAATCCTGTGAGAGCAAACCAGGTGCCACTGAAGATAGTGGTAGCTGGTCTAATGTCGTGACCTTTGAATGTCAGGAACCGCACAACTGAGGGAGGAATAACGAGGATAGCATAAGCTAGAAGTCGGCGTTGTCAGTTTCGCGCAGGCAGAAAGGTGAAATATGAGGACACGAACAAACAGGAAATCTACAAATATCCAAAGTGGTGAGCCCAATGCATCTTTAGAAGGGTGGAGACTGACAATAGTAGCCTCATAGCATCACGCATGCGAGAACGGGTTTGATCATCGGGGTTCGCTGGTAATTCTTGGGTGGGGGCAAGATACTGCACAAAAAGAACGCTCTTGTTCTTCCCAAACCATAACAGGTCGAACGTGAATCCCAACCAAGGTTCGCGGTCATGTGTGTCAAGTTCACTGAAAAACCCCATCCAGAGGAGTCCACCCTTTCGTGTAAGGAAGCCAACCCAGAAATATCCTGATGGTAGACGTTTGCCGACAGCTGCAGAAGCCAAATAGGCCAAAGCTGACAACATTGAAAGGCCAGCAGCCATCCAATAAAACAGATATGTTGTCACAATCTTTAGGGCGTAGAGGTGATGCTCCGGTAACCAGCACTGTAGGCTGTATTTAGCAATGATCGCGATGCAAGGCATGCTGACCATACCCAAATTCTTGAACCGACAATTGGTCAGGTCCATTGGAATTGAAACAGGGAAATTTACTCACCCAGAAGGCTGGTAGAGTTTGTTAGCCCCAACCACAACATCCGGAACCAGAATCACCACCACCTGCAAAATTGACATTGCGGCCAAGATAATGAAGGCCCACTTCAGTGAGAGAGGCTTCCTCGCTTGGAAGACATAGTCGTGCAGGATGCACCACGATAGCCCGATAGTTGCCAGCGCTGTTCCAGTGGAATTGAGCAAATTCAACACTGCTGCAGTATTGTCCGTCCATGAATCAACGGCGTATAAAGAGAAGGATATTGGTGGTTTACCTTGAGCGGCACAAAACGTTCCGATTTCGACAACGTCAAGAACTGCCCACCGAAGGGTCATGATGCCCGCAAAGGCTTGTACCAGTTCCCAGAAGAGTAGGTAGAGAAAGAAGAGTCCAATAGGGCGAATGGTTTGCTTTCGTGACTGGTTGAACGTATAGGGATCAATCAAGATATTCGAATGACATGAAAATGAGACGAGCCAACAGGACCCCGAGTAAAAATAACACGGCAGCGAGGGACAGACCAGATGCTACGACATAAGCCTTTGAACCACTGGATGTCAACTATAATAAGGAACTGGGCAAGGGGATATGCCTACAACTAAAGATCTTCGTTCGTTGGGTGTGAACATAGCAGATAAATCCCGGACCCCAAGCGACTCGCTCCATTATGTACTGTGGAGAGGCAGTGTTCGCTCACAGGTTCAGGTTCGAAAAGATGTAGGATCCTAGACTGTATACTACAGTAATGGGAAAGGGAAAGGTGTGCCAGTGAGAACAACATCAGGAAATCGGGGAGGCGCCGGTATATCCAGGCGGAGTTGATAATTGATAAGCCGACTTGTAGATGTTTGCAATGTCTTATCTGGCCTAATAAATGCATTCAAGTACAATATAATTATTGTGATGCTTGATCATTTGCACTCAGATTTGTGAGAATTGGTTGCTGTATATAAGGGGCTACCATCTACTCCTAATTATTCCTCTGCAATCCCATTTTTCACAGTCTTATAGAAGCTTGGCCATGCAATATAAGCCATTCTGATAAACATTTAATTATTCCTGTTAAATACCATTTTTTACAGTCTTGTAGAAGCTTAGCCACACAATATAAGTCATTCTGATAAATATTTAATTATTCCTGTGAAATACCATTTTTTAAGAACCTTGACCATACAAGAAAAACCTCCTTTCCGAATTATATATAATTATATATGATCATAAGTGGCGGCATTGTTTTGAATCCTTCTGCTGCTGTCCGGACAGCCACCTATTGTCAGGAAAACCTCCAGCTCGACTTTTCTCACTATCCCGCCGTCTTCTCGATTGGCTTTTTATATATATCAAATAGTTATTCTTCTAGATACTATATATAGCATAATATTCATGAAAACATGCAGAGAGAAAAGTGAAATAAGGAAATAAAAAGCAGGGGGACATATGGGGTGCTGCTGATGCATTATTGGGCGCTCACCTTCACAGAAGCGTTGCACTTGGTCTACGTTTGATGGGGAAGGGCGCTAGAGGGTGAGTGAGGGGAGGGAAGAGTGCTGGGGGGGAAGGTGGAAATGGATGGCAGGGAAGGGGCGTGGAGGTGTGGTGGATGGTGGAAAAAGCAGGGGGATGGATGATGGAGGGTTCCCGGCCCAGAACGAGTGGCGGGAAGGGCTCAGTACATGGGGGGGAAAGCAGGCGGGGGTGGGTACTTACTTGCACCATTAAGGCCCCCCATGGCCCTGTTACCTTTTCGCCCTGCTTACTCATCGCTCAACTCCCACGGCCACTTTCCCACGGAGAAGTGCCAAGTCCCACGATCCTATTGGTTACCACTCCTTCGGTTCCAGGTTCTCGCGCTTTGACATCACCACATGTATGATCAATCACATGTCTGGTTATCGTCCAATCACGTCGCGCTTACTCATCCAAGATAAGAGGGCTTATTGCCATTGGTTGGAGATTAGAGAGCTTATTGCCATTGGTCCAAGATAAGAGGGAGTTATGCTATTGGACGATAGGTTACTACCTCCCCTCAAGTTGTTTCCTTTATATATCATCGATGTATGTACAATGTACCTTACGTTTAGTCTGGTTTATCCCACCGGATTGCCAATATATCCCCTTCTCTCTTTCATCGTCCGAAGTCAGCCTGAGTCTGTTTGTTGTCGGAGCCGTCCCGCAGACGATCCGTAACAAAAGACTAAATGTTCCTCTCTCCCCCGACAAACCGACTCACGTCACGAAGAACCTTGACCACAGTTGCTGCGCTTGTACTCGGTTTATCCGATACAAGGCCTGTGCAAGGAACCCGAACCCGAACCCGAACCCGAACCAGTGGTCAAAACGGATTACTATTATAGTCGCGAAGACTACGAGAACTCCCAGTATCATTTACCCGACAACTCCTTCCCCCCCTACCTCTACGACCCAGACCATCCCGACTACGATTATCATCATCAATCCTCTACTCTACCCACACCCTCACCAACACCTTCCGTACGGTCAGAAGAATTGATCGAAACCGTACCCATCGAAATGATAACGGAACCCGTCCGTGTTGTAACGCCTGATCGACCAAAAGTTTGGCCATTCTATCGTTCAACAAACCCACCCGATCCTTACACCCACTTCTTCGATTCTTTCCACGGTACTACGCCGGTATTGGGAAGAGATCCAGTTGACATCGCAACCGGTCTGAACGAAGAGACTGAGTGGCAACGCAAAAAATTGCCTACGGCCCCCGCCCAACAAACTCGAGACGTTCCCATCGCCATAAACGATATTCGTGTCATCCAATCGAGACCACAGAAGTTTATCAATTTCGTCCGACACCACGCAAAAGCCACCACATCCCTCCATCGCTCGGTCGAACGCTGGATATCTCGACTGTTCGCCGTCTCCTCCATCCCCATAACGCCCCCTTCCAACATCGCCTCATCTACTGGAGGTGGGAAGCAGGCCGATATCTCGAAGAACAGGGATTCCCCGACGTCATCGGTGTCCCCGGAAAATCCTTCCTGGTGACCGACTTACCCTTGGTCTACCCGTATTATCGTACAGTCGTTTGGGCTAAAGAATACACTCCATTCGAAGATCACTTCCCTGTTGACTGGAAAGTCCTCGTACATTCAGGTCTGAAAAGATCATACGAAGACTATCGCGAAACTCTCCCCATTCCCCCCGCACATTTTCCTCGAACTTTACGATCTGATTACGGCGGTCCTATCTGTTGGCTCCCCGACCCCTTAACACGTCTTGATCATCGGATCACACGTCTCTGCAACACACGAGCATTGCATAGCGATCTCGGGTTACAACGACTGATCAAACGTCTCGGATCACGCCAGAGAAAATACATCTCTAATTGGACCACCAGCCCCGCCTACGATCACTACCTCCGACGAAAGAACCGTGCAACCAGACGGAAACATTAAGTCATGGCTTCTATGAAATCGCTCCTCCCCCTTCCCCCCAAATTCAATGGCGACAAAGAAGAATTTCGCTCCTTCATGCGGGCAGTCATCATCTTCTTGGCTGCAAACGCAACGTACTTTGAAGACTTCGGGACTACAGACAATCCCCTTCCTGTCGAAGTTCGTCATGAAAGAAAGATTTTCCTTGTCTTGTCGCTGATGGACAAGGGTGTCGCTGCTGAATGGGCAAACGACTTCTGCGATACTATCGCAGTCGATTACCACACTCGTCTGGCCGCACACACCCCTGGAGACCCGGACCCTCCACAGATGGATTGGGGAACGTGGCCCGTCTTCACTGCGTCGATGCAGGCGCAATTCGACAAACCTGACGACAAACGAGACGCCGCAATCAAACTCAACGCGCTCCGTCAAGGCAAGTTGACGGCGGACGAGTTTTGGCTTCAATTTGAAGTCCTGTATAAACGCGCTGGGTGGCATCCGATCACCCAACAGGAGCAGCTTATCCCGCTCCTCGAAAATCATCTGAACCAGCCGCTCGTTGACCGAATCTTCGGTCTCGAGCATATGCCCACTACCGTCGCGGAGTGGAAGACGAAAACCATCTTGTTGGACCGCCAATGGCGTCGTCGCAATGAGATCGAACGACTTACGGGTGGAAGTAACCCGACGAAGAAGAACGAGAAGTCAAAGACGACTTCCGTTTCTATTACAGCTGCCGCAGTGCCTGTACGATCGAAAGACCCCGACGCCATGGACGTCGACCGAGCCGCTGTCGCGGCTGAGAAACTGAAGCAGCCTATGTCTGCTGAACGAACCGAGTTGATGAAGGCCGGCCTCTGCTTCAATTGCAAGCAGCCCGGACATCTCTCACGAAATTGCCCGTCCCGCGTACAACGTGTACGCGTATTGAACACCGAACAGGAGCAGCATGTCCGCTCCATGAATACCGAACCCGCGTCGAGCGGTCAAGACATCATTCAGATGCTCGAAACTCGCTGCGCCCAGCTCGAGGATGAACTTGCCGCTGCGAAAAAGGATTTTTAAAACGGTCAAAGAAACGCATGGACTCTTTGACCAAGTCTCACTTGTCTACCGCTCCCCCTGTACCTATATCATCGATTGCTGTTGAATTCGATCGTATATTATCTGAACTTCGGACAATGAGACAAGACATGCAAAAGGAAATGAACAAGAAGAAACAAAAGGAACGGTGGCCTCAATCGAAGCTACCGAAGAAACAACAAATACCGATTGTACAACCCGAAAACACTGAGACGCCAGTGGAAAGGAAACCGGTATCTATTACGGTCGCGTCACGACAACCTGTTATCGAAAGTGAGTTCAATGCAGAGGAAACGATGGTCGCCATCATGAACACCGATATGTATGGTGCCCTCGATCTCATGAACGATTGGGACATCCATGGACAACATACTATGAAGATCGGTCCAGGATTAGTCGTCAAATTACGGCGAATGCCCATCGACGAAGCCATTGAATATTTGATCACGGAACTCCCCCAGATATACCAGCAACCCCCAGCACAGAAAACAGAACCGATCACAAAGCCTACTGCAGTCAAAATCCACAAGATGCGACAAATGGAACCTCTCATCACGAAAGCCGATAAACGATCCGCAGAATGGAGACTTCGAGAAGTCAAACAACGGATTGAACAATTGGTTGCATCACAAGATAACAGTACCATGATGATGTTGATTAGTGTCAGAGGTCAACTCACCACCATCGACGACCAGCGAAGGTTCTCTGTCACCTGTCTTTTGGATTCAGGTTGCACCGTCTCAGCCATTAATTCCGGTTTCGTACAACAACATCATCTCACGACACAGAAATACGAGAAACCTTTCCCTAGTTACAATGGAGATGGTACGATGTCTAAGGATGGACTAATCACGGAATACGTTGAGATGAACTTACGGCTTGGCGAGCATATGGAACGGATACATCTTACGGTAATTCCCCTCGCAAAGATCGACATCTATCTCGGCTTTGATTGGTTGAAGAAACATAACCCTGAGGTCGATTGGCTGACCCAAACGGTCGACTTTACTCGTTGTCTCTCTGTCTGTGGTCATTCCCCTGGTAAAATCGACGGTGTTATGTTCAAGACCGCGATTTATGACAAGCCCGCTTGGTATCGCGCCTTCCAGACAAAATCGACAGAACTGGCTCGCGCCAAGATGACCAATGATGGTGTCAAGCCAGAACAGTCCATCGTCGACCAATTGCCGGACATATACAAAGATTATGCCGACGTTTTCGATCCCAAGGCCACCGATTCAATGCCACCATCAAGACCATGGGATCACGCAATCAACTTGAAACCGGATGCACCCGACCACTTGAACTGCAAGCTTTATCCGCTGTCACCTCCAGAACGCGAGAAACTTGACGAGTTCCTCGATGAAAACTTGAGAGCTGGCAAGATTAGACCGTCAAAATCACCTTACGCCTCACCATTCTTCTATGTGCATAAGAAGGATGCGACCGAACTACGTGGTGTACAAGATTATCGGAAACTGAACGAGCACACCATTCCGGATAATTACCCGTTGCCGTTGATTGATGATATCATAAATCAACTCGATGGTGCAGAATACTTTACGAAGCTAGATGTTCGTTGGGGTTTCAACAACATACGGATCAAGGAAGGTGATCAGTATAAGGCCGCATTCCTGACACCGAAAGGATTATTCGAACCGACGGTGATGTTCTTTGGTCTGCGGAATTCTCCTCCGACCTTTCAAAGAATGATGAATCACATCTTCCGATATGAAATACGTGCCGGTTGGCTACATATCTATATGGACGATGTCATCATCTTTTCCAAGAACTTGGAAGAACATCAGGAACGAACACGTCAAGTATTGCAGAAGTTCCGGGACAACAAGCTATTCCTAAAGATCGGAAAGTGTACCTTTGATACGCAACGAGTGGAATATCTAGGCCTCATTGTCGAACATGGAAAAGTACGCATGGATCCCACTAAGACAGACGCAATTACCGATTGGCCTGTCCCGAAGAACAAAAAGGAATTACAGTCGTTCTTGGGTTTCCTCAATTTCTATCGTAGATTTGTTCGGAATTTCGCACAGGTTGCATTACCCTTAAATTCCTTAACCGGCAAAAAAGATTGGGAATGGAATACGGAACAGCAAGTCGCATTTGAAGAATTGAAACGGATCATCACAACGGATCCTGTTCTCGTCATTCCCAATAATCATGGGAAATTTAAAATCGAATGTGATGCCTCAGATTTTGCTACTGGTGCTATCTTGTCACAGCAACAGAACGACGGCACATGGCATCCAGTGGCATTTCTGTCAAACAGCATGTCCCCTGCGGAAAGGAATTACGATGTCCACGATAAGGAATTACTCGCGATCATCCGATGTTTTGAACAATGGCGACATTTCCTTCTTGGTACACCGGAAATCATCGATGTCTACACCGATCATCAAAACCTCACGTATTTCAGACAGCCACAAAATCTGACTCGACGACAAGCCCGATGGATCTCATTTCTCCAAGATTACAACTTCCAACTCCATCACCGTCCTGGCACCCTAAACCGCAAGGCAGACTTGCTCTCACGGCGTGTTGACCACGACCGAGGTCTTGACGACAATAAAAACGTTGTCGCACTCCCTGACTCCTTGTTCATGGCTTTCCTCGATACCACCACGATGAATCCCCAATGGCAAGAACAGTTCATCAAATATGGACTTCAGCTAGACGAACAGGTCACCAAAGGATTACAAGATCCCAACTCTCCTTGGAAATGTATGGATGATGGTTTAATCTATCACCACGATCTGTTATATGTTCCAAAAGATGACCATCTCCGGGGTGAAATCATACAAGAACATCATGATACTCCCTTGTCCGGACATCCTGGACAGGAGAATACGTTCAGGGCTATCGCACGACACTTCACTTGGCCATCACTCCGCGCTGACGTCAATAAATATGTCGCAGCATGCTTACCGTGTCAACAGAAGAAAGTTCATCGAGGAAAGAAACCGGGATTGCTACATCCTCATGCGATTCCCCCATACCCATGGCATACTGCCACGATGGATCTAATCGGCCCTTTACCCGAGTCACAAGGTTTCAACGCTGTTCTAGTAGTGGTGGATAAGCTGAAGAAGCAATCTGTCCTAATCCCCACTACTACTACATTGACATCAGAAGGATCCGCACGACTATACCGTGATCATGTCTTTAAACGATTTGGATTACCTCGTGTCATCATCTCTGATCTCGGGACACAGTTTGTATCCGGTTTCACGAAAGAATTGAATCGCCTATTGGGAATCATCGGACATCCAACGACTGCTTATCATCCACAAGCGGATGGACAAACTGAACGAGCTAATGCCGAAATCGAAACTTACCTCCGTTTGTTCACCAATCAACAACAAGATGATTGGGCTGAATGGCTAGCTCTGGCGGAGTTCGCCTTAGCCAACCACGAATCATCGTCTACCGGCATGTCCCCATTCTATGCGACAATGGGTTTTCATCCCTGGAAAGGAAAGGAACCAATCAAAGAAGAAATCGTCAATGAATCTGCCGCCTCTTTTGTAGACCGAATGAACCGCATACAGGAACAGGCAACCAATGCCTTGGCTGTCGCGCAAGAGAAGATGAAGAAATTCTATGACAGGAAACATCGTCCCTCCCCGGAATATAATGTCGGTGACAAGGTTTGGCTGGAGTCTACAAATATCGACTCTCTCCGTCCATCCAAAAAACTGGATGACAAACGATATGGCCCCTTCCCCATCGTGAAGAAGATTGGACAATCATCCTACGAGTTGAAACTCCCTTCCACCTGGTCCAAGAAATATCCCATCTTCAACGAAGTACTTCTATCTCCTTATGTTCCGCCCGCCTTCCCTCAGCAAGTTACTACGCTGCCACAACCACCCGCTGAGATCGTTGACGGACAAGAGGAATATGAGGTTGAAGAAGTCATCGATTCCGTCATCCGTAGGAATCGTTTGTTCTACCTCGTCCATTGGTTGGGTTATCCCCGCGAAGAAGATTCGTGGATACCCGCGGCAGAGACAAAGAATTGTAGGAAACTTGTCTCCGAATTCCATCGGTTACACCCTCGCGCACCGACATCGGCTAATCTTCGCATCTCGATCATCCCTCGTCCCGTCAATGCTTCTCCGTTACGTTCACCCGCAAACGATGTCATTGTGTCCGTCGAACCCAAGGTCATCACTTCGTTACTCTCGCGACAGGAAAATCATGACTTTCGGTCGTTCGCTTTCCCGACCTCAGTCCGTCGTTTATGGTTATTCGAACTTGGTGAAGTGAACGCCATCACCCATGTTGTCACAATCGGTACGCCAAGTACCCGTGGTCACCTCCATGATGTTGCGGGAGGTCTCAGCAATCTCGCCTTCAATGATGGCCGGCTGTCCACATACGCATACCCGGTTGCCATGATGCATCGTATGCGTACCCCCCTTCCTTCGGCTCTACTATGGGACCGGTACGACGTTCTGCCCCCTCTTTGTTTCTGCGAAGTACCACCCCGTCTCCTTTCCGACCACCCCGTCAATCCTTTCCTCCGCATCTTTTGAATTCGCTCGTCCGCGATGACGTTAAACTATGATGTACAGAGTTGGGGGTTTGGAGACCCCCTTTCTGTTGTTGGCTATGCTATAACTTATCCGCCAGATCTGCGACCCCCCGACACAGTCTGCCCCAAGCAGCCTTGCTGGCCGCCATGTATGGCACATGGTCCGTCCCTGATATACCCTCTATTCCTTCCGTTTAATTTCCTTTCTCTTCCCCGTTCTTGTTCGCGCGGACGCGAACCTTGTGAGGGGGGTATTGTTACCTTTTTGCCCTGCTTACTCATCGCTCAACTCCCACGGCCACTTTCCCACGGAGAAGTGCCAAGTCCCACGATCCTATTGGTTACCACTCCTTCGGTTCCAGGTTCTCGCGCTTTGACATCACCACATGTATGATCAATCACATGTCTGGTTATCGTCCAATCACGTCGCGCTTACTCATCCAAGATAAGAGGGCTTATTGCCATTGGTTGGAGATTAGAGAGCTTATTGCCATTGGTCCAAGATAAGAGGGAGTTATGCTATTGGACGATAGGTTACTACCTCCCCTCAAGTTGTTTCCTTTATATATCATCGATGTATGTACAATGTACCTTACGTTTAGTCTGGTTTATCCCACCGGATTGCCAATATATCCCCTTCTCTCTTTCATCGTCCGAAGTCAGCCTGAGTCTGTTTGTTGTCGGAGCCGTCCCGCAGACGATCCGTAACAGATCCGCGGGCCAACAAGCCCGCCGTCGTCGACACCGTATTGGAATACTACAAGATTTGTCGAATCACCAAGGGTAGATTCTGGCCTCAAAGGTGTCAAGAAGGAACTCGATGACCAACTTCCCGAGCTCGCTTCAGTCCTCTTCGCTTGTATCCAGGAAAGGTTAGGATGGTGGAGATGGTATGCTATAGCGCCGTTTATACTTTCAGCCTTTAACTCACTGTGCGTAGCGGTGTTGCTGCTGTTGAGCCAGGTACCGCACATGACAGTAGATTTGAACAGTTGACGCCGGAGGTTCCTTTAATATTCGTATGTACCGTGCTTGCCTGGACACATTCTTTGCCAAGAATCTGTTTCCTTCCGTTTCATGAATTCACGATTGGGGTCAAGGTAGACGTGGCCTAGCATCCCAAGCACTGTTGAGTGAAAGCCAGATATTACTCTTCTGGAGACAAAACATGCAAGTCTTACTCAACATCGAAAGGTTGCACATGCTGACCACTTTACCAGCTTACGCTGGGCATCGGAAAGTTGACGCCTCTAGCTCAGTTACCGGAAACTGAAGAAGTATCAGTGGACAAATCAATTCTCGACGGTTTTCTCAACGACACACTACTTATGTCGCTGACTAGCAACTATTTGATAGCTGGGATCAAATATGATGTGCAGTGAATGTCACAGATATTGAGCTCAGCGAAAGGTTTCAGGGAACAGCTCTGTACTCAATGTTAAAGGCGATCATTCCAAAAGAATACCAGCCCCCAGGTTGCAACTTGACACTGGCACAAGCATTACCCATCTCTAGCTGAGATTGCAGCGCACTGGCCAAGCATGACGCCAGATCGAGTGGCAGAAATCAGATTGAATTATCAACATGAAAGTGATCGATCGACTGGCAAAGGTGAATGGGACAATGTCTATCACCGAGCGCGGGGGCTTGTAGTGCGTGCACAACGTCACGTCCAATATCATCAATGAAAAGTCCGTGTGTTAAGTACTTTACAAACAATAAATCCATTTAACATTTCTCCACATCATACCGCGAAACATCAACGATGATTTCACCAAGCGTCTCCGCACGAACGCGGACGCTGATACGCAGCTGCATGCTCTGACCTCGTAAATATTCTATTTGACCTATTCTAACTTCGAAACACTTCAGACACACTTCTATGCATCCTACCTATGCCCTACACTCGTCGCCGCACTGCGCTTCGCTGTACAACTTCGCGTTTCTCTCATTTTCATCGCCCGCACTTCGCACCGCTCCGACGAACATCGCACCGGTTTTCTACCTTTTTCAAATGTTTAACCGCTCAACTCGGCCCATCTCTGACATCACCCGAACCTGTGTAGACCCTTCGCACGGCTGCGCTTTAACCGGTTGTCAAATAACGGATTTATCGCACTGTTTCGCACTGCTAGGGGTATTTTTCCAAATACTCTATTTTTCAAATACTTTATATGCTACTCATCTCGCCTCACTTGTTGACCCTATTGCACCATTGCTTCGCCTTCATTTCACATGTAGCTAGCTTGTGTTTTCTTATTTTCATAATAGCTACACCATAGCAACCCCTATCATATAAATACCCCCTATAGTTTACACACTAGGGAGACGTCTTGTATACCCCCGATTCCAGTCTATCATATCACATCTTTACTGCGCTGTCCATGCGATAGCTCCGCACTGCTCTATTTAAACTTTGCGTTCCTTCTACAAAGTGCTACGTTTACGCCGAAAACATCGCCGACTGTTTCGCACACGCCGCGCACATCGCACACATCGCGCACATCGGAAACATCATTGCAGCTATTCAGAGTACCTCTGTGTATTTTTACTAACCTTTTGGATTGAGATTGAACCCCTCAGAATTCGTACAGCACCGTGGTAGTGTTGGTGTATTATTCCCTTCGCATTACCGTGGTGCACCCTTTCAACGCGGTGGTTGCCCTTGCGGCAGAATGAGCATCGGGTTGGCTGTCATACAAAAGACTCACCCAATTCAAAGCCTTGACGTAAGTTCCCGTTCGCCATTTGTTGCTGTAACGGACTCTGACGGATTGCCCTCGCTGACACCGTTGACATCAGTACACACGTATGGGAACGCCCCGATCACATACCAGGAACCGATTGCCCGCGACAGAACGACGAGCTATGGAAGTAGTGGACTAGGAGGTAATTATTGAATAGATATACTAATATAACAAAAAAGACTCACTTTAGCTTTAGTTTTCGGCATTGGCGGCGATGGAGGGCAGAATACACAATTTATGAGGTGAGTGGAAGTAGAGGAGGGTGAGAAGGTAGGATAAACGGTGAAGTGAGAGAATGTCAACGATGACGGGAAAGAGCACGAGAACGACGATTTGCACCGAAACTGCCGTCCCAGACACCCCAAAACTGTCTGGAACATTGGAACCAGTGGCCGGACACACAGTAACGAAGGCGATGATGGAAATGTGGAGGCCCACAGCAATGCTGTCATCAACGTCGTCGTCGTCGTCGTCGTCGAGATACCGCCACACCAAACATCAGTACGATCATCCTCGTGCAGCTCGACGGCGGGACCGATTGGGACGGGGACGATTGGGACATCATGGACAACGTCTCCATCATTTTTAGTGGTGATGGAATGCAGGGAGGGCCTGTTACGGATCGTCTGCGGGACGGCTCCGACAACAAACAGACTCAGGCTGACTTCGGACGATGAAAGAGAGAAGGGGATATATTGGCAATCCGGTGGGATAAACCAGACTAAACGTAAGGTACATTGTACATACATCGATGATATATAAAGGAAACAACTTGAGGGGAGGTAGTAACCTATCGTCCAATAGCATAACTCCCTCTTATCTTGGACCAATGGCAATAAGCTCTCTAATCTCCAACCAATGGCAATAAGCCCTCTTATCTTGGATGAGTAAGCGCGACGTGATTGGACGATAACCAGACATGTGATTGATCATACATGTGGTGATGTCAAAGCGCGAGAACCTGGAACCGAAGGAGTGGTAACCAATAGGATCGTGGGACTTGGCACTTCTCCGTGGGAAAGTGGCCGTGGGAGTTGAGCGATGAGTAAGCAGGGCAAAAAGGTAACAATACCCCCCTCACAAGGTTCGCGTCCGCGCGAACAAGAACGGGGAAGAGAAAGGAAATTAAACGGAAGGAATAGAGGGTATATCAGGGACGGACCATGTGCCATACATGGCGGCCAGCAAGGCTGCTTGGGGCAGACTGTGTCGGGGGGTCGCAGATCTGGCGGATAAGTTATAGCATAGCCAACAACAGAAAGGGGGTCTCCAAACCCCCAACTCTGTACATCATAGTTTAACGTCATCGCGGACGAGCGAATTCAAAAGATGCGGAGGAAAGGATTGACGGGGTGGTCGGAAAGGAGACGGGGTGGTACTTCGCAGAAACAAAGAGGGGGCAGAACGTCGTACCGGTCCCATAGTAGAGCCGAAGGAAGGGGGGTATGCATACGATGCATCATGGCAACCGGGTATGCGTATGTGGACAGCCGGCCATCATTGAAGGCGAGATTGCTGAGACCTCCCGCAACATCATGGAGGTGACCACGGGTACTTGGCGTACCGATTGTGACAACATGGGTGATGGCGTTCACTTCACCAAGTTCGAATAACCATAAACGACGGACTGAGGTCGGGAAAGCGAACGACCGAAAGTCATGATTTTCCTGTCGCGAGAGTAACGAAGTGATGACCTTGGGTTCGACGGACACAATGACATCGTTTGCGGGTGAACGTAACGGAGAAGCATTGACGGGACGAGGGATGATCGAGATGCGAAGATTAGCCGATGTCGGTGCGCGAGGGTGTAACCGATGGAATTCGGAGACAAGTTTCCTACAATTCTTTGTCTCTGCCGCGGGTATCCACGAATCTTCTTCGCGGGGATAACCCAACCAATGGACGAGGTAGAACAAACGATTCCTACGGATGACGGAATCGATGACTTCTTCAACCTCATATTCCTCTTGTCCGTCAACGATCTCAGCGGGTGGTTGTGGCAGCGTAGTAACTTGCTGAGGGAAGGCGGGCGGAACATAAGGAGATAGAAGTACTTCGTTGAAGATGGGATATTTCTTGGACCAGGTGGAAGGGAGTTTCAACTCGTAGGATGATTGTCCAATCTTCTTCACGATGGGGAAGGGGCCATATCGTTTGTCATCCAGTTTTTTGGATGGACGGAGAGAGTCGATATTTGTAGACTCCAGCCAAACCTTGTCACCGACATTATATTCCGGGGAGGGACGATGTTTCCTGTCATAGAATTTCTTCATCTTCTCTTGCGCGACAGCCAAGGCATTGGTTGCCTGTTCCTGTATGCGGTTCATTCGGTCTACAAAAGAGGCGGCAGATTCATTGACGATTTCTTCTTTGATTGGTTCCTTTCCTTTCCAGGGATGAAAACCCATTGTCGCATAGAATGGGGACATGCCGGTAGACGATGATTCGTGGTTGGCTAAGGCGAACTCCGCCAGAGCTAGCCATTCAGCCCAATCATCTTGTTGTTGATTGGTGAACAAACGGAGGTAAGTTTCGATTTCGGCATTAGCTCGTTCAGTTTGTCCATCCGCTTGTGGATGATAAGCAGTCGTTGGATGTCCGATGATTCCCAATAGGCGATTCAATTCTTTCGTGAAACCGGATACAAACTGTGTCCCGAGATCAGAGATGATGACACGAGGTAATCCAAATCGTTTAAAGACATGATCACGGTATAGTCGTGCGGATCCTTCTGATGTCAATGTAGTAGTAGTGGGGATTAGGACAGATTGCTTCTTCAGCTTATCCACCACTACTAGAACAGCGTTGAAACCTTGTGACTCGGGTAAAGGGCCGATTAGATCCATCGTGGCAGTATGCCATGGGTATGGGGGAATCGCATGAGGATGTAGCAATCCCGGTTTCTTTCCTCGATGAACTTTCTTCTGTTGACACGGTAAGCATGCTGCGACATATTTATTGACGTCAGCGCGGAGTGATGGCCAAGTGAAGTGTCGTGCGATAGCCCTGAACGTATTCTCCTGTCCAGGATGTCCGGACAAGGGAGTATCATGATGTTCTTGTATGATTTCACCCCGGAGATGGTCATCTTTTGGAACATATAACAGATCGTGGTGATAGATTAAACCATCATCCATACATTTCCAAGGAGAGTTGGGATCTTGTAATCCTTTGGTGACCTGTTCGTCTAGCTGAAGTCCATATTTGATGAACTGTTCTTGCCATTGGGGATTCATCGTGGTGGTATCGAGGAAAGCCATGAACAAGGAGTCAGGGAGTGCGACAACGTTTTTATTGTCGTCAAGACCTCGGTCGTGGTCAACACGCCGTGAGAGCAAGTCTGCCTTGCGGTTTAGGGTGCCAGGACGGTGATGGAGTTGGAAGTTGTAATCTTGGAGAAATGAGATCCATCGGGCTTGTCGTCGAGTCAGATTTTGTGGCTGTCTGAAATACGTGAGGTTTTGATGATCGGTGTAGACATCGATGATTTCCGGTGTACCAAGAAGGAAATGTCGCCATTGTTCAAAACATCGGATGATCGCGAGTAATTCCTTATCGTGGACATCGTAATTCCTTTCCGCAGGGGACATGCTGTTTGACAGAAATGCCACTGGATGCCATGTGCCGTCGTTCTGTTGCTGTGACAAGATAGCACCAGTAGCAAAATCTGAGGCATCACATTCGATTTTAAATTTCCCATGATTATTGGGAATGACGAGAACAGGATCCGTTGTGATGATCCGTTTCAATTCTTCAAATGCGACTTGCTGTTCCGTATTCCATTCCCAATCTTTTTTGCCGGTTAAGGAATTTAAGGGTAATGCAACCTGTGCGAAATTCCGAACAAATCTACGATAGAAATTGAGGAAACCCAAGAACGACTGTAATTCCTTTTTGTTCTTCGGGACAGGCCAATCGGTAATTGCGTCTGTCTTAGTGGGATCCATGCGTACTTTTCCATGTTCGACAATGAGGCCTAGATATTCCACTCGTTGCGTATCAAAGGTACACTTTCCGATCTTTAGGAATAGCTTGTTGTCCCGGAACTTCTGCAATACTTGACGTGTTCGTTCCTGATGTTCTTCCAAGTTCTTGGAAAAGATGATGACATCGTCCATATAGATATGTAGCCAACCGGCACGTATTTCATATCGGAAGATGTGATTCATCATTCTTTGAAAGGTCGGAGGAGAATTCCGCAGACCAAAGAACATCACCGTCGGTTCGAATAATCCTTTCGGTGTCAGGAATGCGGCCTTATACTGATCACCTTCCTTGATCCGTATGTTGTTGAAACCCCAACGAACATCTAGCTTCGTAAAGTATTCTGCACCATCGAGTTGATTTATGATATCATCAATCAACGGCAACGGGTAATTATCCGGAATGGTGTGCTCGTTCAGTTTCCGATAATCTTGTACACCACGTAGTTCGGTCGCATCCTTCTTATGCACATAGAAGAATGGTGAGGCGTAAGGTGATTTTGACGGTCTAATCTTGCCAGCTCTCAAGTTTTCATCGAGGAACTCGTCAAGTTTCTCGCGTTCTGGAGGTGACAGCGGATAAAGCTTGCAGTTCAAGTGGTCGGGTGCATCCGGTTTCAAGTTGATTGCGTGATCCCATGGTCTTGATGGTGGCATTGAATCGGTGGCCTTGGGATCGAAAACGTCGGCATAATCTTTGTATATGTCCGGCAATTGGTCGACGATGGACTGTTCTGGCTTGACACCATCATTGGTCATCTTGGCGCGAGCCAGTTCTGTCGATTTTGTCTGGAAGGCGCGATACCAAGCGGGCTTGTCATAAATCGTGGTCTTGAACATAACACCGTCGATTTTACCAGGGGAATGACCACAGACAGAGAGACAACGAGTAAAGTCGACCGTTTGGGTCAGCCAATCGACCTCAGGGTTATGTTTCTTCAACCAATCAAAGCCGAGATAGATGTCGATCTTTGCGAGGGGAATTACCGTAAGATGTATCCGTTCCATATGCTCGCCAAGCCGTAAGTTCATCTCAACGTATTCCGTGATTAGTCCATCCTTAGACATCGTACCATCTCCATTGTAACTAGGGAAAGGTTTCTCGTATTTCTGTGTCGTGAGATGATGTTGTTGTACGAAACCGGAATTAATGGCTGAGACGGTGCAACCTGAATCCAAAAGACAGGTGACAGAGAACCTTCGCTGGTCGTCGATGGTGGTGAGTTGACCTCTGACACTAATCAACATCATCATGGTACTGTTATCTTGTGATGCAACCAATTGTTCAATCCGTTGTTTGACTTCTCGAAGTCTCCATTCTGCGGATCGTTTATCGGCTTTCGTGATGAGAGGTTCCATTTGTCGCATCTTGTGGATTTTGACTGCAGTAGGCTTTGTGATCGGTTCTGTTTTCTGTGCTGGGGGTTGCTGGTATATCTGGGGGAGTTCCGTGATCAAATATTCAATGGCTTCGTCGATGGGCATTCGCCGTAATTTGACGACTAATCCTGGACCGATCTTCATAGTATGTTGTCCATGGATGTCCCAATCGTTCATGAGATCGAGGGCACCATACATATCGGTGTTCATGATGGCGACCATCGTTTCCTCTGCATTGAACTCACTTTCGATAACAGGTTGTCGTGACGCGACCGTAATAGATACCGGTTTCCTTTCCACTGGCGTCTCAGTGTTTTCGGGTTGTACAATCGGTATTTGTTGTTTCTTCGGTAGCTTCGATTGAGGCCACCGTTCCTTTTGTTTCTTCTTGTTCATTTCCTTTTGCATGTCTTGTCTCATTGTCCGAAGTTCAGATAATATACGATCGAATTCAACAGCAATCGATGATATAGGTACAGGGGGAGCGGTAGACAAGTGAGACTTGGTCAAAGAGTCCATGCGTTTCTTTGACCGTTTTAAAAATCCTTTTTCGCAGCGGCAAGTTCATCCTCGAGCTGGGCGCAGCGAGTTTCGAGCATCTGAATGATGTCTTGACCGCTCGACGCGGGTTCGGTATTCATGGAGCGGACATGCTGCTCCTGTTCGGTGTTCAATACGCGTACACGTTGTACGCGGGACGGGCAATTTCGTGAGAGATGTCCGGGCTGCTTGCAATTGAAGCAGAGGCCGGCCTTCATCAACTCGGTTCGTTCAGCAGACATAGGCTGCTTCAGTTTCTCAGCCGCGACAGCGGCTCGGTCGACGTCCATGGCGTCGGGGTCTTTCGATCGTACAGGCACTGCGGCAGCTGTAATAGAAACGGAAGTCGTCTTTGACTTCTCGTTCTTCTTCGTCGGGTTACTTCCACCCGTAAGTCGTTCGATCTCATTGCGACGACGCCATTGGCGGTCCAACAAGATGGTTTTCGTCTTCCACTCCGCGACGGTAGTGGGCATATGCTCGAGACCGAAGATTCGGTCAACGAGCGGCTGGTTCAGATGATTTTCGAGGAGCGGGATAAGCTGCTCCTGTTGGGTGATCGGATGCCACCCAGCGCGTTTATACAGGACTTCAAATTGAAGCCAAAACTCGTCCGCCGTCAACTTGCCTTGACGGAGCGCGTTGAGTTTGATTGCGGCGTCTCGTTTGTCGTCAGGTTTGTCGAATTGCGCCTGCATCGACGCAGTGAAGACGGGCCACGTTCCCCAATCCATCTGTGGAGGGTCCGGGTCTCCAGGGGTGTGTGCGGCCAGACGAGTGTGGTAATCGACTGCGATAGTATCGCAGAAGTCGTTTGCCCATTCAGCAGCGACACCCTTGTCCATCAGCGACAAGACAAGGAAAATCTTTCTTTCATGACGAACTTCGACAGGAAGGGGATTGTCTGTAGTCCCGAAGTCTTCAAAGTACGTTGCGTTTGCAGCCAAGAAGATGATGACTGCCCGCATGAAGGAGCGAAATTCTTCTTTGTCGCCATTGAATTTGGGGGGAAGGGGGAGGAGCGATTTCATAGAAGCCATGACTTAATGTTTCCGTCTGGTTGCACGGTTCTTTCGTCGGAGGTAGTGATCGTAGGCGGGGCTGGTGGTCCAATTAGAGATGTATTTTCTCTGGCGTGATCCGAGACGTTTGATCAGTCGTTGTAACCCGAGATCGCTATGCAATGCTCGTGTGTTGCAGAGACGTGTGATCCGATGATCAAGACGTGTTAAGGGGTCGGGGAGCCAACAGATAGGACCGCCGTAATCAGATCGTAAAGTTCGAGGAAAATGTGCGGGGGGAATGGGGAGAGTTTCGCGATAGTCTTCGTATGATCTTTTCAGACCTGAATGTACGAGGACTTTCCAGTCAACAGGGAAGTGATCTTCGAATGGAGTGTATTCTTTAGCCCAAACGACTGTACGATAATACGGGTAGACCAAGGGTAAGTCGGTCACCAGGAAGGATTTTCCGGGGACACCGATGACGTCGGGGAATCCCTGTTCTTCGAGATATCGGCCTGCTTCCCACCTCCAGTAGATGAGGCGATGTTGGAAGGGGGCGTTATGGGGATGGAGGAGACGGCGAACAGTCGAGATATCCAGCGTTCGACCGAGCGATGGAGGGATGTGGTGGCTTTTGCGTGGTGTCGGACGAAATTGATAAACTTCTGTGGTCTCGATTGGATGACACGAATATCGTTTATGGCGATGGGAACGTCTCGAGTTTGTTGGGCGGGGGCCGTAGGCAATTTTTTGCGTTGCCACTCAGTCTCTTCGTTCAGACCGGTTGCGATGTCAACTGGATCTCTTCCCAATACCGGCGTAGTACCGTGGAAAGAATCGAAGAAGTGGGTGTAAGGATCGGGTGGGTTTGTTGAACGATAGAATGGCCAAACTTTTGGTCGATCAGGCGTTACAACACGGACGGGTTCCGTTATCATTTCGATGGGTACGGTTTCGATCAATTCTTCTGACCGTACGGAAGGTGTTGGTGAGGGTGTGGGTAGAGTAGAGGATTGATGATGATAATCGTAGTCGGGATGGTCTGGGTCGTAGAGGTAGGGGGGGAAGGAGTTGTCGGGTAAATGATACTGGGAGTTCTCGTAGTCTTCGCGACTATAATAGTAATCCGTTTTGACCACTGGTTCGGGTTCGGGTTCGGGTTCGGGTTCCTTGCACAGGCCTTGTATCGGATAAACCGAGTACAAGCGCAGCAACTGTGGTCAAGGTTCTTCGTGACGTGAGTCGGTTTGTCGGGGGAGAGAGGAACATTTAGTCTTTTGTTACGGATCGTCTGCGGGACGGCTCCGACAACAAACAGACTCAGGCTGACTTCGGACGATGAAAGAGAGAAGGGGATATATTGGCAATCCGGTGGGATAAACCAGACTAAACGTAAGGTACATTGTACATACATCGATGATATATAAAGGAAACAACTTGAGGGGAGGTAGTAACCTATCGTCCAATAGCATAACTCCCTCTTATCTTGGACCAATGGCAATAAGCTCTCTAATCTCCAACCAATGGCAATAAGCCCTCTTATCTTGGATGAGTAAGCGCGACGTGATTGGACGATAACCAGACATGTGATTGATCATACATGTGGTGATGTCAAAGCGCGAGAACCTGGAACCGAAGGAGTGGTAACCAATAGGATCGTGGGACTTGGCACTTCTCCGTGGGAAAGTGGCCGTGGGAGTTGAGCGATGAGTAAGCAGGGCGAAAAGGTAAGATATGCCTCATCCATAATCCAGTAATCCCACGTGATGTGACACTAGTGTGACAACTCAGTATGCCGAGCGGAGCTTTATTCGGCCATTTACAATAAGCAAGAAAGCTACCTAAATTATATTAGCTGCTTCAAGATCTTGGAAGAGGCTTTCTGGAAACATTCGGTGACCACGGTACTTCTTGGTGGCCCATGCTGCCTGTTTTCCACTCAGCCCTTTGCGATATCCATCCATAAATCGGCAGCATTGCATGGAGAAGCTGCACAAGCTTGTACCGTTATTCCTAGCATAGGCCCCAAGGTTTTCGATGTGAGAAAGTGACCGCTTGGACTGCAGGGGCATGGTATTTGTCGACTCGCGTTCAGGCTGTTTAATTAAAATTTCAATTTGAAGCTCCGCTTCCACCACAACTCTTGTTTCTGTATCTGCTCTCTCATTTTACCTCTAACAAGAAAACGGAAACCAAGAGATTGTG
Source organism: Hygrocybe coccinea (assembly GCA_963555575.2). Classification (NCBI taxonomy): domain Eukaryota; kingdom Fungi; phylum Basidiomycota; class Agaricomycetes; order Agaricales; family Hygrophoraceae; genus Hygrocybe; species Hygrocybe coccinea. Next base: position 2,585,567 of record OY741996.1, on the reverse strand, counting down.
TGAAAAGTCAATCTAAGAGTTTTCTTGGTTTCCAAAACACAAAAAATTGCTCCGAAAAATATCCTATTCAGATTTACGAGTTGACGCGTTTTTTGTCACGCTGAATCACGTGGGATTACTGGATTATGGATGAGGCATATCTTAACAATCATCCAATCAGAGCATGGGACTTGGCACATCTTCGTGGGAATGTATGGGTATCACGTGCTGTCAAAGCAAAAGACAGGGGCAAAAAGGTGAAAATCGTAACACATACCTCAATTCATTTTTGACATCGTTGTCCGGTTTGTATACAGGAATTGGAAGCTGGATGTTAGCCAAATGCGCCTCCAAATAAGACAAGTGGGTGAGGTCATGGAGGGCCATCCCGCACATTGTAACGCGGCAGACAGTACTTTCGAATGTTGACATGTCCTGGGTGGACAATCGACGATCGTTGTAGCCCTTGAGTATGACCAGATTTTCCCTGAATTTGCCAAGGAGATGGCAAAGTAACACTTGAAACTCGTAACAAGTTTTTTTGGTATAAACAGGGGGAAGGGGGTCTTCGGGCTTATATTCCTTTACAGCATCCAAGAGACCAGGGATACTGATGGCGGAAAGGTCCAGGATTTGTGGGATGATTGGGTCAGCAGCAGCGAGTGAGAGCCATGTGATGAATGTGATGTTGTGTAGGTGGACCTCCTCTTTTCCAACCCATGGCTTAAACTCCCCAATTAATTTGAATTCGGGACCAAGAAGACTCGTCAGCCCGCTAAAAAATGGAAGGGAGTATTGTTTGTGTTGTATTCACCGCCGCATCTTTGGACTCGACATCGCAGACATATAGGGGAGCAGTCCCATCTTGTAATGATCTTTGGGTTGCGCTTCATTGAATGTGACTAGCGCAACCACTGCCGCTGCATGTTCCTGGAAGGTCTGGTTAGACCTAAAATGGCATTGAGTTTTGTTTTTTTGAACATATTTCTGACGTACCACTTCACCTCCAGATAGGGGAATGGGTCAAGGGGGTCAACGTCAACTACATCAGGGGTTAACAAACATGGGCCCGGGAATCCGAATGTCAACGCGTCCAACGGGTCAGGAACAGTATTCTTATTGGGGGCTCGGGGGTTGACTGAAGCGATGTAGGTCGATGTTGATGGCAAATCACTTCTATGTACTACTGCCACAATTTCATCTGACCGTACGAAGACGTTGGACAGCGCACCCAGTACACGAAGTTGGCGCCGTCTTGGATCATATTGGGCATGCTTATCGCTATACCGTATACGAGGTCCCGCAACAGCAATTGGTTGTTTTGATAGCTTCGATATTAAAGCTGTGATCGTCTGGAATGTTTTATTTTCAAGTTGATCGGAGGGTGAGGGTTGATCGGAGGGTTGACCAGAGGGTTGATCGGAGGGTTGATCGGAGGGTTGATCGGAGGGTTGATCGGAGGGGTTCATTGTCGAAGTCAGCGATGAAGCTAGATTAGCCGCCGCGGCGCTCGCGGCATTATTAAATATTTCAGCCCTAACCTATGTACACTTTCAAGTTTTTCACTTCGCTCAAACTGGCTCCCAAGAATGGGTTATTGAGTGGCTGCTGGCGCCCAAAATGTTGTAAATGGCTTGTCCCCAACCAGTCAGCGTAACCTGTTGAGTCGCACCTGCGACACATGACTCCGACGATATCATTTTGGTGGACAACCACGGAGATCAATGTAGTTGAATATCCTCGAAGTACTACTAGTCATAGTCTCATACATATTGTCATACCTGTGGATGACCCGTAGACCTGCGGGTACACCCATAGGTAACACCCGTACCCACGCACTCGTCACCCGGGCGGGTGCATCCATAAGATTTTTTTTTCACTACCTGCGGGTTTGACCCGGGTACGACCCACCCCTGCTAGACCTTACCTGAGCCTGCATTTACGATTCCCTCACAGAGCACCAGCCTTTTGCTTATCCACGATCCAAACGACATTCCGCCCCCTCGGTCTCCTTCGCCAGAAAACTTTGACCTCGACATGTTGTTAGACGATATGACGCTATGCGTGCTCCGCAAGCGAGCCAAGGCAGCCGAGCATGCAGCCGAGCCTGCAGCATGGGCGTTAGAGGTACAGATGCTTCAACAAGACAAGGTACATTTGGGGGCTGAGGCGCGATGAATGCGTAAGCGCGAGAAAGAGCGTAAGCTAAAATAGAGAAGTTGAAATAGATAACTAAGATAAGTAGTGCAAAAAAGAAGTACTTACCGTGTTTCTGCGTACTACAGGGAAATTCAAGTTGTTGCCCTCCTGATAGAGGTCACCCAGGGCGTGCCCCCTGGGCCCAGCCCGATTGCAACCTCTAGTGCACGCCGTAGACGAGGTAGCTCCATCGAGGATGGATTCATGTACCCGGGCTAGACCCTAGCTTGAAGTCAATCTGAGTGGGGAAAGAAGTCATGAGTCGGTGTTAGTGCCAGTGTATGTGGGTTTTGTTTAGGGCAGGCATATCATTTGTAAAGCGACCGCGTGACGTCCGAGTCCGAGGAGTCCGGACTGTCTCGGGAACAACTTGAAGTGCAGCAGGTAAATTCAAAAACGATTGCTAACTATCACTAACTTGAACTTGTTTCTACTAGTATACGTAGTACGAAACAAGCTCAAGGCAAATGGATGATATCTATGACAAGATTCATATTTTCCGAACCATCACTACGTTGTTGGAGGTACTTCAGCCGTTCCATCATAATAGCCATGAGATCGACCTAGGTCCGAGTTCAATTCGCCGGACATTCCAAGGCCCACTGGCACGCAGCGACTCCAATCCCCAGGATGACTACGATAGACCCCTAGCTGCTCTTGCCACCCTTCTGGCTGGAGATCACAATGTGGTAGCAGTAGCAGTGACACACCCTGTTACTGGCACACAGGGTTCTACTTTGGAACTTACTGTTTGCAGCCACGAACAGCGCCGTCATGATACTACGATCAATCCTCGGATGACTGCCAGTGACATTCATCCTTCCGACGACTTAGTGATCGGGGCTGAGAAACCCTCTGTTTTCACTCCGAGTGTGACTGATGTTGATCCATCCAATCCAATTCCGTATCTCAGAAAGACATGGTATGTTGTCTGAGCCTATTTCAAATTGTTCACTTTTTCATGCTTTGCCCAGGACTTCACACTCATTTGAAGAACGGGCAGCTGCATTGGTTCACCTTTTCAACACTCACGAGCTATCGTCAGACAAGATGGGCATCTTTGTCTACGTGGCCGCCAAATCCAATGCGAAGATCTTTTGTCGGATGCAAAATCCGAAGTATTCTCTGCCGTTTCTCAATTGCCTACTTGCTATCCCGGAATCTCGAATTAGGGATAGCCAATGTCCATTTCAATACCGGCGGAAAAATGAACCCCCCCTCCCTCTGGATATCACCTTTATCACATCGCTCTCAGAGCCTATTATTCAACCCTTCCTAAATCTTTCCGACATCAGTATCCCCAATCTCATGGACGCAGTGAATAAATACCAGCCCAACGCACCCCTTAACCACATTTATACCGAAACAACCTGTCACGAATTTCATCGGCTATTTTGCCATCTCCTTCGCAAATACCGGGAATTTCTTCTTGCACTCGACGAATACAATGGTCATCCATTGTCAGATGAGGACATACCACATTTCGAAATTACGGTGTATCGTTTTACAGTATGCGGGATGGTCCTCCGGGACCTTGTTCATTCATCGTTTATGGATGAACATCTGGCCAGAATGGAGCCTCCTGATCCTCGTTGTCAGGATTATGAAGTCAGCCAGGAACAGAGGCATACAGGTACATATACATCGGAGAATGCTTATCAGGATACCGACCAGAATCTGGAGCTTATCAGCATTCAACCACATGCAAACTCGAATGGACCTGGAATGGGATCGCTTCCCGTGCGCGATGCATATGCGCATTGGCTGCATTTGCAGGTTGTTCATTTCGACGCCGTTAATGACCTGCTTGGGTTCACATCCAACCTAGGGCGAATGGCCTTCTCTCTCAGAGTTGTTTCCATTTTTCCTGACGGAACCCGAATGCTTCCTTGGAAGGATGCCATTGAGCGCATCATGTCCTTCCCCGGTCTGTACGAATACCCTAACTTCTCTTCAGAGGATGCCATCAAAATGATCGAGAAAGTTGTGTCGACAAACACGGCGTTACATAAAATTGATATGTCGAATGGTGACAACTTCCATGGGACACTGCATTGCGCAACTTGCCTGGCAAGCGGCAATCCCGGTTTACTCAGCCCGGGTGCATCTACAGTCAATACAATCTTTAATGTATTAGCGGTGCTCTTTTGATGTTCTGTGATATAGGATCTGGTCAATGTTATAGGGCTATCTAACCAATGCTGCAGCGTCTGTTCACACTTTCTCTTACTTATGGGGACTCATGAAGCCCAGCTATTTCCGACCCTGGCTCCGAACCAGACAATCGCCGCATGCACGCTACCGTCTTGGCTCCCAGCTCCCATGCACGATTCTATGATTGCTCACTTCGGAAACCAGCTAAAGGTCCTCATACAGGAATTGCACTTGCAAGTCCAGGGCGCATCCTGGAGCAGCTCTCCGGATTCTGCTCTAAGTTCACCCTACCTGAGCCCTAATAGGGTGTTCTCTGCTTTCTATGATACATTCCGCAGATTGTTCCACTAGCCTGAGATTCATTCTTTGGATTGGAACGGGTTCATTGGCAGAAGACAATCCGAGAAGCTGTAAGTTTAGTATTTGGGATGTTCAAATCGGGAAATTGGGAAGCGCCGGCATATCCAGGCGGAGTTGATAATTGATAAGCAAACTTCAATGCACCATGTCATATCTAGCCATACTTTTATATTCAAGTGTCACTTATTGTAACAATTGATCAGTCATAGTCATATTTGCAGAAAATTGAGCATCTGCTATAGGCCATTACAACTTTGGAAGGTCATTTTTTGGCAGTCTTACACAAGCTTTGCCAACAATCTTACAACAGTTCCTTTGGAAGGTTATTTTTTTGGCAGCCTTGCTGAACCTTGGCCAAGCAATATAAGCCATTACAACAATCTTACAATAGTTCCCTTTGGAAGTCATTTTTTAGCACCTTGGTGGCTTGGCCAAGCCTCATTCAGCTTGTATCTGGTCTTATGCTGGAATACAATGGCCCAGAATTGTGTTAGCATTAATATACATGTCTGTTATTATCATTTCAGTGCTGGAACAGGCTGTAGGCCAGGCGAAATGAATATTGGGGAGAAGTGAAGCTCCCTGACTTGGGGAGCAACCATCGCCCATCTCCCTTCCTGATTCAACACTCCCATTCCCACATCTGCGCCTTCCTCAACAACCGAATGCCTAAAGCAAAATCTACGGTAAAAGTCTTGTTTACCTTTGTGGTATATCTATTAACTATTGCCTAGTCTACACGATCCGCTCGACGCGCGGCATCCGCTTCCATCACTCGTCGTCGTACTGCCCGATTCCAGGTTCGTGATCGGGGTATTGCGGTGAGGTATACTTACTTCGAATGCAACAGAAAGGTAACCTAGTCAGGGTACGTTGGGATAACAGAGAATGGTGGGGGACATACGTGACATTGACAGAAGTAGTAAGTTGTTCGTCAGATGGCCTATTTCAATAGCTTATCGTGCTGTAAGGGCAACCACCGAGTTGACATCTATACCGGAGAACGGGCCATAAGGGTCGAGGTTGCGGCATCTGAGGTAAAGGATAGGTAGTTAGTTATTTGAAAATAGAGCCTAGGGCATAGTGCGGATAACCCTCAGGTTGGGATTTCCCAAACCTGCACCTGCATGTTGCATATACCATACCCTCGTCGGGTACGGGTCGAAATCGACCTGTAAAACCATGATTTCGTGTGTACCCCCTTTAGGGTACGCTGTTCCTCGAGGGTCAAACACATCAGGACTGACGCGCTTGGCTCTCCAGGTATCTTTATACCTCGCAAACACCATGCGTACATCAATTGACGTGGACATGTGTGATCGCGAGGCGATTGAAGGTATCGCCATTGGTCGGATCGCCATTGCCAGGGCACATCGTTCGCCTCACGTTTCCACGCTGTCATCAGTGGTGATGGGGTGCATTGTCATGGCAGGTGCCGCGATCTCAGCTAGAGATGGGATGGGCAGGGTGGGGGCTGATATTCTTTTGGAATGATCGTCTTTAACGTTGAGTACAGCGCCGTTCCCTGAAACCTTTCGCTGAGCTCAATATCTGTGACATTCACTGTACGTCGTATTTGATCCCAGCTATCAAATAGTTGCTAGTCAGCGACGTAAGTACATGCCATTGAGAAAACCGTCCTGCTCATCGTGAACGTAGATTCGACGCCAAACCGCTTGGCAAGCGGACATGCATCTTGCCTCCGGTATATCCTACATAATATAATGAGTTGGACCAGGTAAAATATGAACGAGATGAAATCACTTTGTCACGAGCAAGTAAATGAAGTGCGATTGAGTAATTTTCTATGCTCTTGTTGTTGTCCCTCAATATTAGGACATCAACAATGTCTTGGGCTGATAGTGCCCTGCCCAGTAATAGTAGTCAAACAAATTGTTTGAACATCTTGACAATGGATCAGTCAACGTAACAAATTTCTAGGAATGGCTCACATGCAGGAGTGCTTTCCGGTCAGCTTAGTTGCTACCGCCTTTATGATGGTTTCGATTTGGGAATCGAGAGACTGTTTACCATGGACCAGACGGTACGACGGCTGGGAATTCCTGTACAAGAAACGCTGAAGAAATCGAGGCAGTCATGAAAAGCTACAATGACGAGCTGACTCAAGTAGCACAACCAAGAGTTGATCACGGAACGAACCGTCGAGAATTGATTCATCCGCTGATACTTCTTCGGTTTCATGTAATTAAGCTAGAAGCGTCAGCTTTCCGATGCTCAGCCCAAGTTGGTAAAGTGGTCTGCATGTGCAACGTTTCGGTGTTGAATAGAACTTACATGTTTTGTCTCCAGAAGAGTAATGTCTTGACTTTCACTCAACAGTGCTTGGGATGTTGCGCCATGTCTACCTCGACCCAGATCGTGAATTCGTGAAATGGCAGGAAATGGATTCTCGGCGAAGGAAGTGTCCAGGTAAGCACTGTACATGTCATCATGGACGAATATTAAATGAAGCTCTCCTACAGGCTCCGAATAAGAGGCCGTAAATTCAACCCATTTGGAGATTAACCCACCGTGTTCAACGTACCGCCGGAACAATTCCGTTGTGAACTCTTCTTTGAATTTCACAACTTAAAGTTGGATTCAATCGGCATTCAGATTCTCACGAGGGGGATACCCAACTTCCTTGTGGCAGAGCGCCGCCAGATGTGGGTTCTTTGTGACCTTTATTAACTATTGGACGGGTCAATATGCAATGAGCCTACGATCTTGGTGGCATACTGACGAAGTGTCTCAAGAACCTCCGGTCTCAACTGTTCAAATCTAGATTCAAGTTCATTGCCGTCATTTGTGGTACCTGGCTCAACAGCAGCAACACCGCTACGCACAGTGAGTTAAAGGCTGAAAGTATAAACGGCGCTATAGCATACCATCTCCACCATCCTAACCTTTCCTGGATACAAGCGAAGAGGACTGAAGCGAGCTCGGGAAGTTGGTCATCGAGTTCCTTCTTGACACCTTTGAGGCCAGAATCTACCCTTGGTGATTCGACAAATCTTGTAGTATTCCAATACGGTGTCGACGACGACGGGCTTGTTGGCCCGCGGATCGATGATGGGAAGTTTGACACCGTCCATGACTAGAGGTAGAAGTCGCCCAATGTCTTCTGCTCTGTTTCTGAAGAAGGCCCTCATAACGTCTTTGTAATGATCCTCTGCAATCGAGTTCATATGACTGTGCGCGGATTCGTTAAGAACGCTATGAATATGTCCAGTGCTGCCCGTTCAACAGGTTAGTTAGAGGACAACTTGCAAGGACGTCACCGTGCAGGAACCATATTCGATGACACCCATACAATGTTTCTGCGTCGGTTGCCTACTCCTTGGCGAGATCTACGGCCCCAACGATCAGCAGAGCATAATGAATTCGAACAAAATAATCGGAACCTTGGTTAACACAGCATTATCATTGATAAATTGGATCAACCAGCTGAGCCGTTCTTTCCGCTCTGTTATCTGTGCAGTAAGGTCATGGTTGCGCCGCACAACCGTAGTGTCTGTGGGACATCGCATTAGAGGCAGAAGATTGACGATGGCTTGGCTAAGTTGCTCAGCTCCCTGCATTAAACTGTCCTCATCAACTTCGGGTGGGGAGCAAAACCATAGCGGAATCTATTGTGGGAAGATGAGTTTAAAGTTCCTTTGTTATGTAGGAAAGGCCCTTACTTTGGAATTGGAGCCATACAAAATTGCCTGAGCCGTTATTGATTATATGAGGCTTGCCTGCCCTGTGCTGTGAATGGAAATATGCATAAACAGAAATATGAAGATGCGAAGAATTAAACCACGCTCGAGTCTTTTCCGTACGTTTGGTCCAAGACTTTTGTGTTAAACTCAGCCACTACAATGGGCTCCTTCAACCCCTCCCGCGAAACCAATGGATGGCCTTTCTTTTGCGGATGCACCATCAAATCACATGTTGGCTTGATTGCTTCGAACGTCGTTGAACTGAAAGTTCCAGACTGAGATGGTGGTTGCGGTGTGGGATGTGATATCGATTTCTCGACGTGCAAGCGACCGAGTTGTCATTATGGTACGAATTTATTCACTTATTTCATGCTTAGCATCTGCTCCTCATTGCTAGGCAGGTAGCAAAAACTTTTGAGTACATTCACCGGAAATCTAATAGAGCGAATCAAAATATCCTACCCATACATGTCATCCATGGCCAGAACCATCTCATCATCACTGAATTCTTCACGCTCCCCGTCAGCGTGCCCATCACTCAAATCATCAGCATCTTCCCAATCATCTCGTTCCCATTGTTTGGTATTGGATCCTTCTTCATTGAACGCCTGGTTGTCGTCTGCAGCTGAATCTACATTTTCAAGGGCAACTGGCGTCACTTCCAATTCCATACCACATTCAGTGGACTGATTGGAGGACGCGACCCTGCTTGCAGCTTGACCATGCGTATAGGTATGCCCGACAGCGAGACCCCAGTGATAGCGCATAGTCATATCGCGGTCCGCAAATCTGCAGGAAACAATTGAGTACCTGAGAGTATAGTATCAAATCATTATTGGACCTATCAATGTAGTAGTAAAGCCAGTCGTTTGAATCAGCTGAACAGCGTGATAGGCCAACCCCATCGAGATGGAGTCTTCCTTTTGCAAACCTAGGCATAACGTGACATCCCCGCAATACATCCCTTGGATCTACAAATCCAAATGCTCCATTGCTTGCCATCGGGGGAAATCGAACGCAATCCAAACAACGGTCTTCCCAAACAACGGAATGGCTTCCGACATATTGGAACCATCGCACCCATAAGCACTCCAGCTTTCTTGGCGAATAGTCCAGCATCCCAGTTCCGGTGTAAATAACGTGGGTGTGGAAAATTCCCAGAACGCGCGCATATAAAAATCGATGGTTTGCATTCCCCTCAAGGTCTTCGGGATTCGCAAGGAGCATTATGTTACAGTGAGAAGTGTTGGGATTGACCACATCCTGCGATCGTCGGACATCATAGGTCGTGTAATTGAATCGAGCAAGATGATGGCGGTATATGCAATCATTTTTGAACAGCACCGAATCACAGGCAGTTTGGATAGTCTCATGTTGTTCTGTGAACAATGGGTCTGCTAACCCGTAGTTGAAAGGCCAGGATGGAATGCCATTGGCCATGGAAGCTTCTTCGGACAAGACAGCTTTGATTCGAGGAAGTAAATGATCTTTGAGTTTCGGAATGAAGTCCTGGCAATGAATAAGCACAACTTAGTTTGTCTCGGTCACGAGCACGAGCCAATACCTTGACCGCCGGATCACCTGCATGTTTCTGCAAGAAAAGCGGGATACTCTCAGGAAAATTTTGAGATTTCCCAATATTGTGATGCACGTCAGGTTTATTGGAGACGTCCTCTTGCGTAGTCTTCCCTGCCTTTCGGTATTGTTCGCGGATACGACGGATACGGGTCTGCCGCCGCTCGATGCGCGTCATTTGCTGAATAAACCTTTTGCGACTTGTGCGGGTATACCATGCTTTTGGCGAGCGGTGCTCCAGTTCACCCTACAAAGCAATTCAGAATAAATCATTTTCGGTGTGGATTTGAAGATACTTACCGGCTCTGTTGAGTAAGAGTCTGTGGTGCCATATCTTCTAATTGTAGCAGCGTAATCACCCAGGGCGTGAGCCTTGTATGTATTGAGATTGAAATGCTTAAGACGTCGAGCATTAGTCCTCGGCCCATCCGCCGCAGCGTTCTGAGATTCGATACCTGCGATCGATATCCCGGGTCTAGGTGGATCATTTCCATCAGCATCGACAGTGTCAGAACCGGAGCGACGGCCTTTGGTATTATTTTTCTTTGCTGCTTGCCGGCGAACACGTGCGTTGAGCTCCCGTTCAAGCTCCCGAGTCACAAAGGCTGAACATGTCATGTCGTTGAATTCGCGAAGTTTCTCACCCAAAGAAATTGTGACGGCATCCATGACGTCGAGAGTCAAGTCATTGTGCATCCGTAATTTGGCCAGGCTGTGCCAATTTGCCACCACAAACAAGAGATCCAAGATCTGTTGATTGTGCGGTTCTGGAAGCAATCCTTCGAAAACAGGAATAGCGCACTGATCGACATATAATGAATATTGTAACCTGAGAAGACTTTATCATACCTGCAAGAGATTCTCGTAATCCCGGGCAGCCATGTTTTTTAGTTCAGAACAATTAACCGGGAATCGTCGGATCGCATCCCTTCCAAAAGAAGGGAGTTGCCGATAGCTTCGTCCATAATTAGGATCGGCGACAGCAATACATCAATAAATGTCTTACCGACAATCTAATTCTGCAACCAAATTTGCTCCCTGGTGCGATTCCAGAATCCGAAGGAGATGGATGAAGAGGCTTTTCCAAACGCCCAGCTCCATTTCATGCAATAAATCGACTACCAGCATCAAGTACAAAACGAAGCCGAAGCGTCCCAGTCTACCAGAAAAGGCATTCTAGATCACAAGAGTTGTAACGGGCTAAGCATAATATTATTATGGCAACAGACGTACTAGGTTTGGAACCAAAGACGTCTCTTTGAGCAAATTCTCCACAGCGGTACTATTCACTTGTTGGTGCCTTTCATATATTAGCTTCCAAGCAGCGAAAACCGAGTTCTGTCGACCACGATCATCGATGCGAGCCAATGTTACCCGACGTTGTATATCTGTAGCTGTCCTGAGGTTATGAAAGTGTGACAGTGGGGTGAGACACCTGGGGCAAGGGCAAAGGGCAGGCATTTTACGAATACTAGCGAGGAGGATTCTGTGTAAAGATTGCTGCGTCAGTTCATTCCATTGGTCGCGGTTGTGAATAGATGACCTACTTCTCAGGATAATCTGCAGAATAGGTGAATATTCGGGGATAGAACCGTCGTGTAATCCCGTCGCAGCATGTAATCACGATGCCGTGTACCCAAGCTTCCAGAAACTCGTCATCAAGTAGAATCATCCATTGGGCGTGCATGAGCTCCCAAGCGCAGTGCGCCATGAATTGATCACTGGGTTCTTTCCCCCCTGCGGTCTGCTTGGTGGCGAAATCCTTGAAGGCCCCAGGAAGCTATCGCATAGACGATCAGCCATGATCCGGCCATCAACAAAAATAAAGCACCCACTGAATGAAAATACGCAATGTGGTGACAGAGATGGCATGAGGGTTTACACCGGTAATATTTGGATTCGTTTCCAAAAAACATGTAAAGGGGCCAAATCTTCGCATCACCGAATGACGTCAGGTGCATAACATCAGACCAGAACATCAGTGCAGCAACCACGCGTGGAAGTGAGCAACCTGGTTCTGCAGGAGAATCTTGCAGTTCGCGATGGGCATCAATGAAGGCAGGAGATGTGTACAGTTCACCCTGAACACGCACCAGGCGAGGGACTTCGCCAGGCTGCCAATTCAGCTCGAATGGTTCGTAATGAAAATGCTGATGACTTCCTGTTGAATCCAAAAGCTTTTCCCGAATGACCGAAACCAGACTGCGGTGATAGAAGTCGTCAATCGTGTAACTTCGAGGACTGGCGGCGGGATCTGGGGAGACGCCACGGCGAAGCTGATAGGGCACTTCAATGGTCACAGGCGTATGTTTCCATCCGGCATCCTCATCCAACCATCCTTCGTCTTCACCACTTGCTAGAATATTGTTGATCTCACTCCATTTGGTATCTCGAACGGCTGCGGGCTCAAAGCCATGATCTCCAATGATGTCTAAAAGCTCATTAAAGCTAGACTGAGACTTCTGGACGACGCCGCCATTCCAATACCACTCGCCTAAGCGGAATGAGCTGTGGTTGGGATAAGGATAAAATGTTGGCGGAGCGGATGTGGAAGGGGATTGAGATGGGATATCGGATAACTCGTTGTACTCCTCTGGATCGTGCAAAGGCAATTCTGCAGTTTGGTACAGCCGTGATAGCCCAAATACATTGCGTACTGTCCTGAACACTTGGCACAGTCGACGGCGTACCGCTCCTGAGCTCAAGCCCAACGACGAACTTGAAGCCGTTCTATTGTTTGCCGTTGACTGCGAAGTCGACGCGATAGAATGGATGAGGGATGGCGGTGGTAAAAGTGATGGCGGTTGCGGCAGTGGATCTCTGAATCGTAGAGGGAGTCGACGATTAAGTCTTCGGGTCCATGGCGCGCGTTCCATCATAGACATATGGGAGTCATCAGCCTGAGCTTGGTTTTCATTGTCCGGAATAACACCAATCTAAGGACAATATTTAATGAGCGGTTATCTTTCATCGTATTCAAAATAGCGTACCTCGATTGCAACCACTGGGTCTGCTGCCTGGGGTGCCAAACCTGCCAGAGGCACTTTATCAGTCTCCAAAGACGATGAAAGAAGTCGACGCCTCTTGGGACCTTTCCAGAGCTGTTTTGCCTTGTCCAGAGCACTGGAAAGGCGCTTCTTCGACGATTGACAGGTGCGCTTGTGGTTGGTGAAAGCACTGAGCTGTTGGAAAGATCGGCCACACACACAAACTGACTCCATACTCCGTCCAAGTAAGGGCACACTCGTACCAGTGGGCAGGTTCTGGTGAACTTCAGGAGCATCAAGTACTGGTACGGCGTCTATGACCACAGATGAGTCATTGGTAGGGCATCCGTGACTCGGATGAGTGAGTCAAGTAGGATTCGAACCAAGAGGGTAGTTATAATCATTTGTTTAGGGCTAAAAACTGTATGAACTCGAAATTCTACGGAATACATGATTTATTTAACAAGGCAACTACTACCGTGACGATGTGAGTAGGATTAAGCCACAAACTTGAAGGGCTTATAAAGGTGATTGATCTGCGTCTCCGACGTTCGAAGTGCCTTGTCAAAAGAGTAGGAGTTGGATGCTCACCATGGCCCTCTGTATCGCTTCTGATCCGGAATCTTGGCAACGTGCTGCATCAACAATGGAGATTTTCCTTGGTGGATGGGTGGGTTCAAAACCCTCGATAATAAGGCGTTAACCATTCGAAATGTTGGCAGCGTATCTTCGGTAGGTGACATAGTGGGGCCATAACAACGCTAGCCGACTGGCAGGATGAACAAAACATACTGAAGATCTGACTTCAGAAATCCGTAGGAACACCGTTCCGTCCAGAAGTTCAGACATACCATCCCACCACAGCTCCGAGTCCGAGTCCGAGTCGTTCTCTCACGATTGCCAGTGAGTGGTCGTGTAATGTTGGCCTCTTTTGCCTTTCAATCATGATGATCATAGTGCTCTGAGTTCTTGGTCATTGCGGCGGCCTGCAGCAGAACAACTTCAAGTCGAAAAGTTGAACAAATTTTACTATAGTGCTATCGACGTAGAAGTGAAAGGTTCTTCAAGTTGACGCTTTCAACTTTATTCGAAAATTGTTTAGGGCCGGTTTTAAGAAGGCTTGTACCAGAAGTGACCGTAGTAACCGTGACTGGCTTGTTCAAGTTCAAAAGTTCCCATGGACGGAATTCGGGAACTCCGTGGGACTCCGAGTACAACGAACGACTTCCGCATAACATCATGATGGACTTGAAGTTCAAAATCATGATGGACCGTCATGATAATTCCATGACCAAAACCCGAGAGAGGATTCTTACCTTCCGGACTATCACTACGTTGTTAGAGATCCTCCAGTGTCTTGATGCATCCAACTCGCCAATTGTTATGGACCGCTAGATCAGCAGGCTCCAGCAACAACCAACTAAACTGAGTCGAGATCAGACCAGAGGAAACACAAGGAATAAGGTGTATTCATGGTCAACTACTACTATACAACCAGTAGCAGCCCAGGGGAGGGGGGAAGGCTAGGTAAGCGAACCAGGGGGTGGAAACCAGACTAAACGTGAGGAAAGGGAAGGGAAAAAGAGGAACAGTTCGAAGATGAAGGTTAAAATACAAAAGAGTTAGGGAATTGCCATGAAAGACAGACTACCGGGTCTGTATGTACAAACCGAGAGAAATGCAAGAACAATAAGGCTGCCCTGCAGGTACAGCATGTCCATCAGTGTTTCAAGTAGTGATTGCAAGGAAATGGTTCGGAGCAATCAAGGGTCCAGACCCTGCGCCTCATGGTTGCCTCATGGTAAGGAGGTGAAACAATCCATGAGTGGATGTGTCAGTGAGCACATGATGAACATGAGGTGGCCATGTGGATGTCATGTGGCTGAGTTCCTAGTTTTGGAATGATGAGATTGGTTCGTCTTCCTGATGGTTTGCATTGGCAGTAGATGCCTGGCCAATAGCAGCATACGACTATGAGTATGTGTATGCGGGATCAGGATGGAAAGGTAAACATGATGCTTCATCATTGGAGGCAGGAGAGAAGGCGAATCACTGGATGGGGAAGAACCATGATGAGGTCAATGCAATGAACACTGGTAATCATACACCAGCAACTGTAGTTCCTGCAGTACGATAAGCAAGGGTGCTTCATATAACCCTTCTTGGCTGCAGGGTACTGGATGACTGGGATGTCGACTAGGTATGGATATTCCTGACCAGTGGACTGGTACACAAAGGTGATGAAACACATCGGAATGCAAGTCTTTGTGGAGCATCAAGGGGACTTGTCATACATGCGAGTTCGGGTTGTTAGCTGAGCACCGGTGGTCAGCTGATGAGAAGAAAGGCGAATGAATGTGGAGGTGACATGTGAAGAAGAGCAAGATGTTCAACCAAGATAGGTCAAAGGAGTCATCGGTTGTCGGCAACTATGATGGATCCGATATCTGAGTCATTGTGGGGAGGTTGCATTATCCGAATATAGGTTGCATAGATATAGACGCCCACAAGGGTGGAGATGCCAATAGAACATATCACAATCGTGGCGATGAGCTGGGCGTCAAAGGTAACCATGAGGATCGGGATGACGTGTCAGTCTTCTTCGAAATAGGAAAGTCGATCGGTCATCAGGCACAAGGCTATTCATTCGTCTGTGACAGGCACAAGGAACCATGTAGATGAATTGTGAAAGAACAATAACAATGTCATGAGCATATGGGTGTGGACATATGATCGGTCGGCGGAGAACCAGAGTATTCCGATTGCTGGGTATGATCGGTGGTTGGGTCATGGAGTATTCTTGTCTCTGGGTATGCACATCGGTCATGGGTTGTGACAAGAACGGAATGGTCAGGTTCGGATTGTATCGTCTTTAGGTTCCTTCAGCTCCTGGTTGTGCATGAATGGTTATGCACCGTCAATCATCCAATGAGGACATGGGGTCAACCCGAGAGTTCGGTAACAAGGTATCGTCCAATCAGAGTGTGGGACTTGGCACATCTTCGTGGGAATGTATGGGTGTCACGTGCTGTCAAAGCAACAGACAGGGGCACAAAGGTAAAAATCGTAACACCAATGCCTGGAGATCACTGGCAATTCCCGCTGCTGAGCAGTTACCGTGACAGCTCTTTCACTGGCAAATCGGACCACGATGAATGTCTTGCTGCTCTTGCCACACCTCTGGCTAGGGACCATGAATTCACCGCGGTGTCGATCACCCATCGGCACAATTCTGTTTGGGAACTGACCGTTTGCAATCATGACGAGCGTCCCAAGGCTACAGCTACAGCCATTCCCAGCCCTCAGATGCCTGCCAGTGAGGCTCTCTCCTCAACGATCATGGAAGAGGAGTTCTCCATTCTAACTCCAGAAGCATGGGACGTCGACCTATCCAATCCTTTTCCGTATATAAGAAAGACATGGTAAGTAACTCAATACCCGACAAGCTATCTTTCTCACGCATTGTACTAGGACTTCACAGTCATACCAAGAACATCATGATGCAGCTGCACTTGCTCGCCTTTTCAATTTACACGCACACTCTCCGGAAAAGATAGGCATCTTCGTTTATGTGGCCTCCAAGGCCTATCCGAGGATACTTCGTCGAATTCAACACCCGAATTATTCTTTACCATTTCTTGACCCCCTTTTGACCACCCAAAATTATTATAACCGTCGTCCATTTCCCAAAGACAAACCGTTACTTCCTCGAGATATCACCTTTATCAAAACCTTCTCAGATCATGACATCCAACCCATCCTGGAATTTTCAGAAGTCGACTTCCCTAACCTCATGGCCGCGGTGAATAACTACCAACCGAATGCGACCCCTCCCCGCATTTATACCGATATAACCTGCCCTGAGTTTCATGGGCTACTATGCCATCTGCTTCGTAAATTCATAGAATTTCTTCTGTTGCTCGAGAAATACACCGGTTGCACGTTGTCAGACGATGACATGAAACTTTTCGAAATCACAGCTTATCGCGTTACAATTTGTGGAATGGCCCTCCGGGATCTCATTTTTTCCTCCTATTTAGAAGACCATTTGAACAGAATGGAGCTTCCTGACCCTCAGAATGGAGCGAATACGAATGTAGAGGGTGATTATTGGGATGCAGAACTTCTGGATGTTCAAGCATCAGGGATTCACCTCGGGGAGCCTTCCGTTGCCGACGTATATACACGTTGGTTGCATTTACAGGTGGTTCATTTCGAAGCTGTTAGCAAACTCCTTGCTTTCACATCTGGTCGGAACTCAATGTCCTTCTCTCTGAAAGTCGTTGGCAATCATCCTAAAGGGACCCAAATGCGACCTTGGAAACAGGTTATCAAAGAAATCATGTCCTCCCCCAGTATCGGTCATCTGTCTAACTACTCTGCGCAGGATGCCATCGTAGCTATTGAGATATTAGTCTCGACAAACGCGATGTTCCAAAATTTCTTAAACATTCACATGGTGAAAGGTGAGAACTTCTACAGGACGCTGCATTGTGCAGCTAGCATGGCGACTATCCATCAGGCTGCATCTGCAGTAAGTGATATACTTAATATCTCAGTTTTGTGTTGATCTGATATTATTCTGTGATATAGCCTGCAGACAATGTCGTTGGGTTATCCAATCAATGCTGTCGTGCCTGTTCACACTTGTGCTCTCTTTTGGGAGTTCGTCAAGCCCAGTTCTTTGAAGTTCTGGCTCCCCACCAAAGATTTACTGCATGCACGCTACCATCGTCGTTGCCGATTCAAATACTTGAATCAATGATCGCTTTCTTCGGGAAGGAGTTAAAAGACCTTATACTGAAAATGGATGTTTCATCGCAGGGTGGTTCGCATTTTGTTTCCAATTCTCCAGATAGTATGACCATCCGTAATGCAACTTTCTTTGGTAGTTTCTTCGATAAGATCCGTGACTTTATGCGCCCGAGGCCAACTCCCATGTAGTACATAGGTTGGCAAAATTTATTTATTTTCAAGTCTTCCCCTTTTTGAAGATGCTGAGCGATTACTAACTAGTAGTATACCGAACTTTAGTACACCTGGCCCGGGATTACTTAAGGCTTTGCTTACTTATGCACTTATATGCTTGCCCTAAACAAAACCTACCTTACCTGACAAACTCCGACTCATGGGAGTCTTTCCGTCAATTCATCTGATACTGTCACATTCAATGGCTGGCGCGAGGACAACGAGCCCTTACGAGTCAAATACCATCCATCGCCGCTCTCGAGCCTTCCCCGGCGTGTCATCCGAAGTCCAAAATCCGACCCCCAACTGTCCACCCTTCCTGCCGTCCGTGTTGTTGTGTGAATGAATGTTTTCACCAAGGCTTGTGGAATTGACATTTTTCAGACAGAGGCCTTGTTGTTCTGAGGCTAAACTAAATTTGTTGAAGTTATTGTCAAGGTTGAACACACCTTTATACAAATATTGATAGAATAACAATGAACAGGGAGCAAGCTATAATGAACAGTGAGCAGGCTATAATGAACAGTGAGCAAGCAAGCAGTGAGCAGTGAGCAAGCAAGCAGTGATGAACAGTGAGCAAGCAAGTAGTGAGCAATGAGCAGTGAACAGTGAACAGATGAACAGTGAGGTCTCTCCTGATATAGGACTGAGACTTTAAGTGAGCAAGCACACAATAGACAGTGAGCAAGCAACCAAGGAGCAGTGAACAATGAGCAGTGAACAGTGAGGTCTCTCCTTAGATGGGACTGAGACTTTGAGTAAGCAAGCAAGCAATGGGCATTGAGCAAGCAAGCAATGAGCAATGGGCAGTAAATGATAAGCAATCACTATAGATGAACTAGCAATGATGACAGACTAGCAATGATAATGGACTATACTAATGACTACTGACAGACTTGAATGAACTGGTAAGGAAGCTAAGCAACAAGAGTATCTTCTGGATATTGAATTATCTACTTAGTCCGAAGCTTCAAACGCACATTGGCTACTAGTTCAGGGATATACTTTAATATCTTTTCAATACTCTGTTGAATAGAAGTAACCTTAACCCTAATACTACTGAATATGGATGCTGACTAAGGCAGGCTAAGTAAATAGCTGACTAAGCAAAGCACAAAATTGGACTGGCAGACTGAGAATACACCTATTGAGTGATCAAATAATAGATCCACAGACTCAACAAGCAAGAATGATAACTGATATGCACTTATTGAGTGATCAAAGATAGATCCACAGACTCAACAAGCAAGAATGATGATAGACAAATATCAACTACCAAATATGGGGTGCTGACTAATCCTAGCTAACTGAATAGCTGACTAAGCACAGCAAACTGACAGACTGATTACACCTATTGAGTGGTCAAAGATAGACCCACTGACTCAACAAGCAAGAAAGATAAACTGATAGTGAACTGTTATAAGGATACTAGCTACTATAACTGAGTACTACTAGCACTAACTTAATAACACTAACTATAAGACTGAAGGGTGAACACTAAGGGGAAGGTATAAATTGGGGGGAGAGAAGTGTTACTGACTACTGGGCAATTTTGTTACGGATCGTCTGCGGGACGGCTCCGACAACAAACAGACTCAGGCTGACTTCGGACGATGAAAGAGAGAAGGGGATATATTGGCAATCCGGTGGGATAAACCAGACTAAACGTAAGGTACATTGTACATACATCGATGATATATAAAGGAAACAACTTGAGGGGAGGTAGTAACCTATCGTCCAATAGCATAACTCCCTCTTATCTTGGACCAATGGCAATAAGCTCTCTAATCTCCAACCAATGGCAATAAGCCCTCTTATCTTGGATGAGTAAGCGCGACGTGATTGGACGATAACCAGACATGTGATTGATCATACATGTGGTGATGTCAAAGCGCGAGAACCTGGAACCGAAGGAGTGGTAACCAATAGGATCGTGGGACTTGGCACTTCTCCGTGGGAAAGTGGCCGTGGGAGTTGAGCGATGAGTAAGCAGGGCGAAAAGGTAACAAATTTGGGGCTCTATATATACTGTTTGAGAACAATGGGGGACTGAGAACAATGGGGACTAGACAACAATGGGGGCTGAGTAAGGAGGAACAATGGAGGGAGTGCTCCAAGGCTGTGTTAACTCCATTAGGACAGATCAGCATCAGATCTGCTGCAATTTCAAATAACCCTGCTATGTTATCCCCATTTAGGATGTAGGTACAAAACAATTGGTCCTCTATTCCAATTCCCTATCTTATCTTATCCCTCTCTCTATCTTATCTCTTCTCCCCTTATCTGTTTGGTCTGCTGAGTGGCAACAAGACTAACAACAATCAACAAAGTCCAACATGATTTGTCATCTTCCTTCCAACAATAATAGTGCACAACATATCCTTGTTATGCCTGTTCCCTTGCACACAGATCATAGAAAAATAGGAAATAAATGTAAATGAGTGTGGATAGTGTCTATGAATGCCAGCACCAAGTGGTTAAGCCTGGGCCTAAGTAGGAACACTATAAAAAAATATCCAAAGCTAATGCTAGGCAGTAAGGGTATACTTTACTATGCCTATTCACTTGCATACGTGTTATAGAAAAATATGGAATGAATACTAATGAATGTGGGGTGTGCTTATGTATACTAGGTATGAGTGGTTATCTCTGTGCTCTACTAATGAAACCATGACATTACACCTAAAGTCATTTAGGGTCATGACAGCATATTTTCTTCGCAGCCACCCACCGTAGGCGATGCCTTGGCGGGATGGTTTAGAGGCCGGTTTCCGGAGGGTCAATGACCCCGTGATGGGAACACTCGCTGCAAAGTGCAACGCAATAAGGCTAAAATCGGTGTTCAGTTGTTTGGGGCCCTGGCGTTCAATAGCTGGCGTGACGACGGCGAGCCCTTACGAGTCAAATACCATCCATCGCCGCTCTCGAGCCTTCCCCGGCATGTCATCCGAAGTCCAAAATCCGACCCCCAACTGTCCACCCTTCCTGCCGTCTGCGTATTTTCTTCGCAGCCACCCACCGTAGGCGACGCCTTGGCGGGATGGTTTAGAGGGCTCCGTTCTGCTGGGCCGGTTTCCGGAGGGTCAATGACCCCGTGATGGGAACACTCGCTGCAAAGTGCAAACGCAATAAGGCTGCAATCGGTGTCCGGTTTTTGCATTCACTTTCTGGTGCCACTTACAGTACCTCAATTGCTGGCGTTACCTCAACTGTTGAGCCCCAGTGAAAATCGACAGGATTTGTAATGATACTGGCCGAGTCCGACTGATGACACCGGAAAGAATCAGAGGCAGTAGAAAAAATGAGCATGCACTC
The DNA here is from genome assembly GCA_963555575.2 of Hygrocybe coccinea. Taxonomy (NCBI): domain Eukaryota; kingdom Fungi; phylum Basidiomycota; class Agaricomycetes; order Agaricales; family Hygrophoraceae; genus Hygrocybe; species Hygrocybe coccinea. Next base: position 2,564,326 of record OY741996.1, on the reverse strand, counting down.
GATTGTTTCTTATCTGACTGAGCCTGGCTGAATTGCTATGATATTATAGACATGTATTCAACTTTATTCGATTTCCTGTATATTCTTTGCCTTTCGATTTCACTGATTGACATTGATTAATATTGAGTTGCATTGAATACACTACAGTTTCTCGATTCCTCTCGATTCCCACCCCATTTCCTGCTCAAGTCCATCGCTGGTGCCTCCGATGCGTAGTACAAGTCCGTCCGCTGTGATCTTGGCAATCATATTGGTCAGCGTTGTCCACACCGGCAGCTGGAGAACATACCTCGCCAGCACGATAGGATTACAAAGTCGTTTCTGAGTGAGTCAGAGTGTCAGTACATAGTATGCAAGAGGACCATGCATTGCGTACCATTTTCATTGCTATCTCCTGGTATTTCGAATGCAAAAGTTCCTGTTTGAGGATCTGTGACTACGTGTGAGTGAGAAAACCGGTGGATCACTAAAACTAATCATATACATGAGCATATATGCACGCACCATACCCATTATCATAAATTGTCCCTGTAGCATGAAATCGTAAGTAAGCCTGCCCCAAGTGTTGAATACATTCATACATGGGACAAGTTGAGCACAAGGGTCGGGCTGTTGGACTGAGAAAGCCAGGTAGCGCTGCTAGGGGATGGACGACATCGTGGTGCGAAGACCAGAGTGACGACGCACACGAAGCAAATCTAAGCTGATTTTGGAACTCCGTTGCGAGGTGTGGCGAAATTCTGTTGGCTTTGCACTCACTGACCCACATGCTCTCATGCTTGCAATCTTTCACTCGCTCGAAATTTTTTGGCTAAGTCCCGATCCAGATTAGGTAGTGGTCCTACCCAGAATAGTCTTGTATATCACCTCGAACAGATTTATATCAGAAAATTCAGGCGGAGTCAGCGGTTATCTGGACATATCGGGCCAAATCATGTCAATTTTCACTGGGGTTGAGCGACGACGAGGAGCCCTTGCGAGTCAACTATCTTTCGTCGATCTCCTCTCCTACCCTCCGCAGATTGTAAGGAGTTCTGAACAACGCCGCGGCGAACGTGTGATGACAGGACCCTGGCGAACCCCCCCAGAGGTTTGATCCAGGAATTGCCCGATTCCGGGAATTTTTCCCTTCAGATTTGTCGCATTTTCTGGGATTTTCATGTAACATCACCACGGGAGGGCCCATTTTCCGGGATTTTTGACATGTAACATACATAAAAAAATACTAAGTCATTTGGCGGTAGGTACCTCCGGCGAATCCTTGCCTTCTACGAGAGCACATTTGTGATGATTCACCTTCTTTCACAACGGCCAATATCTTCATCCCAAGTGCATCCACCTCCTTCAAAATCTGGGGCAAATCCTCGTTCGGTGTCAAAAGTTCCATTCCGTGTCCCGTAGCAACGGTTGCGCTTTCGAAAGGCCTTGAGAGGAGGTGATCAAGTGCAGTAACTAGATTCTCTGAGCGCAGGTAGAGGAAACTCGGCGTCTCCATTAAGTACCCGCTGGGCTTGCAGATTAATGGTGTGAACCAATGTGCATACTTCATGAAGACCTGCACAACCATGCGAGAAAGTTTTTCAACGTTGTCGCATTCCGGTACAAAATCGTGTGTAACTCTCATCCCACCTCCCTTGATATAGAGTAATGGGACTAGAATAGACATCAACAAAAAGTGTGTTTGAGGGGATATGACCTTGTCGTCAGGTGGTGGTTGTAGATGATTTTCCATGTCAGTTTCGAGTGTAGGAATCAAGGGGGATTTAATATCTACAATGAATACAATTTATCTTAAAGCAATAATGTGCAGTCCACAGCATGGATGGCCATGGGTAAATTGTCATCGGCCACCCATTTTCCGGGAAATTTGGATCGGACATCTCACAATGGGTCCCAGATTCCGGTTTGGTACATAAGATCAAACCAAAACCGAGCTTTTTTCTGGGAATTTCGGGATGTAACATATTTTTTGGATGCCCAAATTCCGGGATTCGGGATCAGAGCTCTTGGAGAGCTCGCCGGGGTCCTGTGATGACAGCGTCATGTGGTTTCCCGATGCCATTGTTAGAACAATGCAACGCTGCAACGATAGATGGCCAAGGTAAAGGTGTGCGGCTGCCAACAACAGTGCATTTGCGGTGGCAAATCCTCAACGGTTCTTGATATTTTGACATACAAGTATAAATGTTCAGCGTAGTATCTTTTTAGTCATGGGGACACCAACATATATACAATTGCATAAGGATGGTCATAAGCTAGCCAACCGCATTTTTTGTTTGTTGTCCCTGAATCACCCAGTCCTTGGGCTTTCCCTCCAACGCCAAAACTACATCACGATGCGTAAAATAAACCCAAGAAACACGACCTGGTGTGCAGGTGTGTCCAGGCAACATGGGGCCAGGGTCCCACTTCCCGATTGTGTGGAATAAATACGGTGATCTGATGATAACAATATCACCAGGGTTGTACCTAGTGTTGTCAGTCAGCCAAAAAGATATTCAAAAGGGTTAGGCACTTGCGTTAGGCACAAATCCAAGTCCGGTAGATATATATGACCACCAACAAAATTGCCTCCACAGGTCATGACGCTCAATTCAAAATCCTTCTGATCGATGTGGACATCGACCTGAAGTTTCCAGATCGTAGCAGTACCCAAGAAGCAAGACTGGCTGATATCTTGGTACCAGCGGCCAGCCTTTTGAGCACGCTGCAGGCGGTTCCATTCCTTGGGACATAGTCGTTCCAATATCTTGTTGAGGTATGAAGTCTGTTTCTCTGTCGCTTGTAAGTAATGACGGGAGGATTTTAATCTTTGGGCACTATGGGTGCCCAGGAGATCGGCAGAGGGAACAAGCCCCTTTTCCTGAATTACCTTGAGAAAGTATCAAAGATCAAAGATAACAAAACTTACTTCATGAGCCAGTTCATACCAAGACTGTATGTCATGCCTGAGCCCTATTGGTTCATGGGCATCAGGGGAGAATAGATCCTTGGTGCTCTTATCAGTTAGCTGTGCAGAAATGATTCAGCCAGAGACATTGAAACATAACACTTATTACTTATCTTTGTTTCCCATATCATCTTCCTCATCTGAGAGTATATCGTAATCGAGGAATGGATAGTTTGCTGACGCCTTATGTCGCTGGTCTTCCCCCACCTCCGGACAAACCGGTGGATTCTCGACAAACAAATCTTGCACTGCTTCCAGCATAAATTGGACCTCCTTTTCCTGCAATCTCATCGTCACAAATATCACCATCAGGCCTGACAAACTTACATTGAACCCATCCTTGATCTTACGTCCATTTTCCGTACGCTCTCCTGCATATATCACCAGCCATTCAGGCTCATCCTCGATGTCTTCTACCCACCTCCGGGAAGTGCCACAAGATGGCCAATTTAACGCTTGCATTTCTTCGAAGCGTTGTTGTGCCTTTTGAATGCATTCGCTCGTAATCGCTCGTTCTCGCAAGTCTGCTAACCGAATTCCCTTACAAACAACTGTATCTAATCATTTTTTTTACGATGGGAGTAAAGACTTGAGGAACCGGAAATGCTCACTCCCGTCCTTATCCAAAAAATCACCGAACCAGCCTGCACGCTTCTCAAAAAATTTTGCTTCCAGATCAACCAACTTTGCAAACTTAATTCGTCTGACTTGGTCGTTAGAGAATCGAGGGGTCCGCTGACCGCGCACTGGTGGTATGACATTCTGTTTTCGGGCTGGTAGTGGTATTGCCCCACTTCTTGTGTTATGGATCCGTCTCTCAGAACCCCCAGCCAGAGCCTATCATGATAGCCATGTAAGTAACCTACAGAAGCACACATTTATAAAGACTTACTGCTCTTTTGCCTTTAGTGCTCTTGGTCATTTTAATCAGTTATCAACTTCAAGTTGAAGTTGTTGGATCCGCTGAACAACTTCAAGTTTTGAAGTTCAAGAAGAGCTGTCGCCCAGAGTTTTCGGACTATTACAGTAGGCTCAGGCTAGTACTACTAGTACTTAGCACTTATATATATATATATACACTGACTATAGTACCGCTGGAAGGAGTAAAACGCTGTCACAGTACGAATTTTTATTTCGAGATTGTTTAGGGCCGGTTCTGGGCCACTTAGAACCGGCCCTGAACAATCTCGAAATAAAAGTTAATTTGCTAATAAAGTCACGCTTTCCCTGCAACTTCAAGCTTCAAGTTTGATTGACACAGTGCTCTGGCAACGCGCAGCAACGGTCTTCATCACAGTCCAGTCATTTCCCATTCCGATGTTTCATGCAGTTCCACTGGTTTTATTAGCGACATCGCCATGTCTTGCACAGAGATATGGAAGTGGCAATACCTCTCGGGATATAAGCCAGGTATCGACTTACCAACACTCTGCAAGTTCTCGGATTTTGAATTCCTCTGCAACCTCAGCGTCAACTTACGTCTGCTCCAGCCTTTCGCTCTGATAACGACAGTGTTACAATTTTCACCTTTTTGCCCCTGTCTTTTGCTTTGACAGCACGTGATACCCATACATTCCCACGAAGATGTGCCAAGTCCCACGCTCTGATTGGACGATACCTTGTTACCGAACTCTCGGGTTGACCCCATGTCCTCATTGGATGATTTGACGGTGCATAACCATTCATGCACAACCAGGAGCTGAAGGAACCTAAAGATGATACAACCCGAACCTGACCATTCCATTCTTGTCACAACCCATGACCGATGTGCATACCTGGAGACAAGAATACTCCATGACCCAACCACCGATCATACCCAGCAATCGGAATACTCTGGTTCTCCGCCAACCGATCATATGTCCACACCCATATGCTCATGACATTGTTATTGTTCTTTCACAATTCATCTACACGGTTCCTTGTGCCTGTCACAGACGAATGAATAGCCTTGTGCCTGATGACTGATCGACTTTCCTATTTCGAAGAAGACTGACACGTCATCCCGATCCTCATGGTTACCTTTGACGCCCAACTCATCGCCACGATTGTGATATGTTCTATTGGCATCTCCACCCTTGTGGGCGTCTACATCTATGCAACCTATATTCGGATAATGCAACCTCCCCACAATGACTCAGACATCGGATCCGTCATAGTTGCCGACAACCGATGACTCCTTGGACCTATCTTGGCCAACCATCTTGTTCTTCTTCACACGTCACCTCTACATTCATTCGCCTTTCTTCTCATCAGCTGACCGCCGGTGCTCAGCTAGCAACCCGAACTTGCATGTATGACAAGCCCCCTTGATGCTCCACAAGGACTTGCATTCCGACATGTTTCATTACCTTTGTGTACCAGTCCACTGGTTGAGAATATCCATACCCAGTCGACATCCCAGTCATCCAGTACCCTGCAGCCAACAAGGGTTATATGAAGCACCCTTGCTTATCGTACTGCAGGAACCACAGTTGCTGGTGTATGATTACCAGTGTTCATTGCATGGTTCTTCCCTTCCCTATTCAGTGATTCACCTCCCCTGCCTCCAATGATGAAGTATCACATTCACCTTTCTGTTATGGATCGCTAGATCAGCGGGCTCCAGCAACAACCAACTAAACTGAGTCGAGATCAGACCAGAGGAAACACAAGGAATAAAGTGTATTCATGGTCAACTACTACTATACAACCAGTAGCAGCCCAGGGGAGGGGGGAAGGCTAGGTAAGCGAACCAGGGGGTGGAAACCAGACTAAATGTGAGGAAAGGGAAGGGAAAAAGAGGAACAGTTCGAAGATGAAGGTTTAAATACAAAGAAGTTAGGGAAATGCCATGAAGACAGACTACCGGGTCTGTAGGTACAAATCGAGAGAGATATAGGAACAATAAAGCTGTCCTGAGGATACAGCATTTCCACCAGTGTTTCAAGGAGTGATTGCAAGGAAATGGTTCGGAGCAATCAAGGGTCCAGACCCTGCGCCTCATGGTTGCCTCATGGTAAGGAGGTGAAAGGATCCATGAGTGGATGTGTCAGCGGGCACATGATGAACATGAGGCAGCCATGTGGATGTCATGTGGTTGAGTTCCTAGCTTGGGAATGATCAGATTGGTTCGTCTTCCTGATGGTTTGCATTGGCAGTGGATGTCTGGCCAATAGCAGCATACAACCAGGAGTATGTGCATGCAGGATCGGGATAGAAAGGTGAATGTGATACTTCATCATTGGAGGCAGGGGAGAAGGTGAATCACTGAATAGGGAAGGGAAGAACCATGCAATGAACACTGGTAATCATACACGAGCAACTGTGGTTCCTGCAGTACGATAAGCAAGGGTGCTTCATATAACCCTTCTTGGCTGCAGGGTACTGGATGACTGGGATGTCGACTGGGTATGGATATTCTCAACCAGTGGACTGGTACACAAAGGTAATGAAACATGTCGGAATGCAAGTCCTTGTGGAGCATCAAGGGGGCTTGTCATACATGTGAGTTCGGGTTGCTAGCTGAGCACCGGCGGTCAGTTGATGAGAAGAAAGGCGAATGAATGTAGAGGTGATGTGTGAAGAAGAGCAAGATGTTCAGCCAAGATAGGTCAAAGGAGTCATCGGTTGTCGGCAACTATGACGGATCCGATATCTGAGTCATTGTGGGGAGGTTGCATTATCTGAATATAGGTTGCATAGATGTAGACGCCCACAAGGGTGGAGATGCCAATAGAACATATCACAATCGTGGTGATGAGCTGGGCGTCAAAGGTAACCATGAGGATCGGGATGACGTGTCGGTCTTCTTCAAAATAGGAAAGTCGATCGGTCATCAGGCACAAGGCTATTCATTCGTCTGTGACAGGCACAAGGAACCATGTCGGTGAATTGTGAAAGAACAATGACAATGTCATGAGCATATGGGTGTGGACATATGATCAGTCGGCGGAGAACCAGAGTATTCCGATTGTTGGGTATTGGGTCATGGAGTATTCTTGTCTCCGGGTATGCACACTGGTCATGGGTTGTGACAAGAATGGAATGGTCAAGTTCGGATTGTATTGTCTTCAGGTTCCTTCAGCTTCTGGTTGTGCATGAATGGTTATGCACCGTCAAGTCATCCAATGAGGACATGGGGTCAACCCGAGAGTTTGGTAACAAGGTATCGTCCAATCAGAGTGTGGGACTTGGCACATCTTCGTGGGAATGTATAGGTGTCACGTGCTGTCAAAGCAAAAGACAGGGGCAAAAAGGTGAAAATCGTAACACTTTCTATCCCGATCCTGCATGCACATACTCCTAGTCGTATGCTGCTATTGGCCAGGCATCCACTGCCAATGCAAACCATCAGGAAGACGAACCAATCTCATCATTCCCAAGCTAGGAACTCCACCACATGACATCCACATGGCTGCCTCATGTTCATCATGTGCCCGCTGACACATCCACTCATGGATCCTTTCACCTCCTTACCATGAGGCAACCATGAGGCGCAGGGTCTGGACCCTTGATTGCTCCGAACCATTTCCTTGCAATCACTCCTTGAAACACTGGTGGAAATGCTGTATCCCCAGGACAGCTTTATTGTTCTTACATCTCTCTCGATTTGTACCTACAGACCCGGTAGTCTGTCTTCATGGCATTTCCCTAACTCTTCACTACTTAAACCTTCATCTTCGAACTGTTCCTCTTTTTCCCTTCCCTTTCCTCACATTTAGTCTGGTTTCCACCCCCTGGTTCGCTTACCTAGCCTTCCCCCCTCCCCTGGGCTGCTACTGGTTGTATAGTAGTAGTTGACCATGAATACACTTTATTCCTTGTGTTTCCTCTGGTCTGATCTCGACTCAGTTTAGTTGGTTGTTGCTGGAGCCCGCTGATCTAGCGATCCATAACAAAAGACTAAACATTTCCCAACTCCCCCAATGACCAACTCTTGATGAAGAAGCTTGACCGCATTACCTGTGATTCTCTGAGACTGAGTCTTGGACAATACATGCGCAAGCCCCCGACTCTGACTGCAGTTACTGCGTTTGTCATTGGTTTATCCAAGACAAAGCCTGCACAGACCGAACCCGAATCCAAATGGACCAATGTTAATCCTTGACTAACGTCACCACACGAACTGGCCGTCCTGCCAATGATCTGAATTACAAATGACTGAGACTTGTACTTGTTGTACACAAGTCTCACCTGACACCCAACCTCATGGGACCACTGCCACAAGCGATCGATGTTGTAATTGGTTTATCCAATGCAATACCTGAAGCAGAAGGACACTGCTTGACAAACCAATGATGCTACAATAGTAGTCCCCCTGAATTAAATATGTTTTGGATGTTCCAGACATATTCCGACCTCTCCCTTCTGTCAAATCGAATCGAATGGACTCATTGAATCGCCCTCCCTCACCCCTCTCAAACATCTCAAGTGTGGAAAGCCCCGAGAAAGCCAGTACACATGCCCGAACCCCGAAATATTCGATTTGCAGAAAAGGAATGACTTATTGGTCAATTAAGGAGAAGTGGTTGATCCTAGTACTCTGCTCTGAGAGACAGAAGAACGGGGACCCTCCTTATTGTGGCTATTAGGCTCATTAGAATCCTGTTGCCATACAGGAATTGACAAATTACATTGTTTGAAGTCACTCAGACATGTATATGACCATAAATGGACGATCTTCCCTTGTCTCCTAAGACATTCTACACATCGCCTTCCTTTTCCCACAGTTTGGAATTCTGTCCACGTGTGGGGATGCAAGTAGAACCCGGAATTAAAAGAATGCCGGAATTGAATGGAGGCTGGAACCGAACAAGGACCCGATCGACCCGGAACCGAACAAGGACTCGATCATGCATATATCCAATTGTTCCTTGGGAATCCATCAAATATAGATGACAAATCATCGGCATCTCATGTGACATCCCGCGTGCCACCCTTTTTTCTAAGAAATCCGCATCCCGATCGTGTACACGAGGATGTCAACCAAATTTGGAACTAAATAGGAATCTATTGAGGTCAAGACCAAGGGATCTAATCTGAATATGGAACCTCTGCTCACGTGGATGAATGAAAGCTTGTTTTTGTCTATAACACCACTCGTCGATACCACCAAGTTCTCCGCACTGGCTAACTTCTGTGCACCAGACCACCCATATCCTTGGCCTGACCGACGTTGGTGGCGCAACCCATACGCTTGGGTTGTCCTTAACAGGCCTGATGACTGGGTTGAATACATTAGCTGGAGCGACCCACGTATCCCTCAGCTCTTTATCACTCAAGAGTTCATAGCTCCAGTTCTACGAGAACTTCATCGATTACAGAACAGATTACGACCCACGGAACAAAGAAATCGACGTGTCCTAATCCTCATTGAACGTCTCAATCACCTCCTATACATCGAGCTTCCATATCATCGTCTTGTTGTACGTATCCCAGCTCCTCGTCTTCCTCCACTTCCACGAAACCATCGAGACATACGTATTGTCTATCATCCCCGGCACCGTCCGCATCCTCAATACCGACAATGACAGACAATGAACCCCAACTATCGATGGCCAAGAAACACGATCTACTCGATATCTATGGTGTCAAATGCCCTACCCCTGATGATCTTGACAAATATATGAACTGCGTACCAGACGTCCCCGATGTTCCAAAACCAACAGCTCGTCCCCTCATATACGATGACAAGATGGACAAAGACTTCTTTTTGTGGTTGAATTCCCTATCCTCAACCTCAACAGTGATGTACAACGAATCCGAACTCGATATAAACGATGAAATGAAATATAACTCTCTCAATATATGAGGTGTCGAATATCCAATCCCAGAAAACGACTTTGACACATATATGGCCAATCTTCCAATCCACCCCCAACCACCGCAAGAATTGCCCAGTATATGGGAAATTGAAATGGACAATAAATTCCGAAACTGGTTACTTTCACCACCTCAAGATCGCAAAAGTCATCCACCTGGCCAATCACCACTTGTCCCTCTCCAATACAGAAAGAAACCCAACCAAGTAGACCATTCAGATAACTCTACCAAGAAAGATGATCGTACCCATTATCCCCATGGGGAGAAAATGTCGAATCATCGTCGTTCTGCATTGCTCAATGCAACATATGGTTGGATAGAAAAGACAAGAAGGAAGGACATCAATTATTTGTCTTGGAAGATGAAGTTGTACAAGAAAGGTTGTGATCTTGTGTTGTATGGTCATAAATGAAGAGACATCAGGACAGGACCTGGAGTGCAAATGTTCTTGTAAAATTCTTTATCCCATTCATTCACCACACAGAACAAGTCCTGCCTTATCCTCCTCACAGACTTCCAGGAGGAAGTCCTGATGATAGTACCATGGAACTTGTGATGATTTGGTGGGGCCTGAGATGTGTAGCCGATGGAGTAAAGAATGGGAAGAACAGCAGGTCCTCTTCCTTCCTCCTCCTCCCTCCTCAAACTACCTTGAATGTCCTGCACGACATTAAACTATAATGACAAAAATCGATGGTCCGAAATGACTTGTTAAACTAGTATGAACCCGAAGCAGGATACCTGCTCCAATGAACTCGAAATCCTGATCCCCTAATACGGATCTAACCGTACGATAAAGCAAGACCCAGAGAACGCATGCACGATCGCTATAAGCCGTTAAAAGAACCTGATGTCTTTTGACATCTGAACCAAAACAGAAGGACACTGTACAAACCAACCACTTTGTTCTCATTGCTATGATGAACCTCATATGCTACTGACTTGTATAGCAGTTTGCATCAGAACGAACGATGGATCGAACGAACCCCCTCCCTTTCCCCTTCGAAATCCTCATTGCCAAGAGTATAACTTGAAATTGGCAGTTCTCCAACATCACACCCCTTGATATTTTTTACCCTTCAGATGCTGTTAGTATAACTTGAAACCAGCCAATGAATCCCGAAACCCTCTCCTCTCCCAGACTCTTTGTCAACTTGAAACTGGCAATATCTGGATATCCACCACATCTCTATCCGGAAACTGTTAGTATAACTTGAACACAGTTGATGGAACCGAAATCCTATAACCTCAAAACACTGATCCGCACCCTGAGTGTCCGCAATGACGATAAACTATGATGACGATTCCCCGAATGTCTGTAATGACGATAAACTATGATGACTACCCTGGATGTCCGTAATGACACAAAACTAGTCACTCATCCTGGAACCCCGAACTTCCCTCCTCCCAAAATATAACCCTGTTGCATTCATGGCATATGAAGAAATCTCACACACCACTTGAGTGTAGGAAATCCACGATCAGTCAACAAGACCGATATCCGGAACGATATAAAACTAGACAAGCTGAAGAGCTTAAAAAACTTCGAATGTCCGGAATGACATGAAACTAGAAACACCCCTGACTCAGGACTGTGATCATTCTAAGTCCTTTGTCATGACCAGATAACCGAAATGTTATAAAACTTCGAAACCCCTGATGTCTTGCATGGCATCAAACTGAAGATGGACATGAACATCCACCCTGATCACTGACCCCATCCTCAATGACTTGTCCACAGTTGCTGTGATTGTTCTGAGTTGTACTCTAGACAATGTCGGCACATGGAACCCGAACCTGGATGTCGATCCTCCTGAATCCTCAACCCTGACCCGATAACCGGAATGTTATAAAACTACGAAGTACCTGATGTCTGTTATGACATCAACCGAACCCAGATATCCCTCTCTGACACCTGATGCTGTTAGTATCACTCGAATGCAGCCGAAGAATCCATAACCCTCAAACTTCCTCTTGACCTTGATTGTCCGAAATGACGCTATAAACTAGAACCTGTCGCATTCATGGAATATGAAGAAACCTCAGGCATTATTCAAATGCAAGGAATCCACGCTAAGTCGACAAACACTGACCCATGCTCAAATATCCGGAATGATATAAAACTAGCCAAACCAAAAGTCTGAAATGACTGTAATCTACGAACCTCTTGAATCCGATACCCCATCACCTCTAGAAACCCGTACATCCGTAATGATGTAAAACTTCTGATCCTCCAAACCAACCCCTTTGGACCCTGATGTCTAAATAGACAATAAACTAGAAGAACCATCCGTAATGATGTAAAACTTCTGAAGCTGATGCATATGTTTGCTGATGCTGTTTGATGTGGAGATCTCTGCATCATGAACGACCTGGACCCAGTTGAAACCCTTCGTGGAAGGTTTTCAGTGATTCCCCCCACCCCCACCACCCTTACCGACCTGTGGTTATCAGTATAACTCGAACGTAACTGATGGAACCCCTGAATATCGAAAGTATAACTTGAAATCGATCCTCAACCCCTGCTGTAGTCTGGAATGACTTTAATCTATGACGATTAACTGTTCGAATCAGTTGCCCCATCCTCTTTGTTGGATCTTGACCCCCGATAATCATGGATTTGATTGTTGTCATGTACGTTGCACATGGCAATGGTCTACAACGTCCGGTATGACGTTAAATGTATGCTGTTATGACATGGAACCCTCTTGATGATGTTTCATTGTCCCTATGTTCTCCTCCTTGTTCTTTTGCTTATTCGCGCGGATGCGAATCTTGAAAGGGGGGTATTGTTACGATTTTCACCTTTTTGCCCCTGTCTTTTGCTTTGACAGCACGTGATACCCATACATTCCCACGAAGATGTGCCAAGTCCCACGCTCTGATTGGACGATACCTTGTTACCAAACTCTCGGGTTGACCCCATGTCCTCATTGGATGATTTGACGGTGCATAACCATTCATGCACAACCAGGAGCTGAAGGAACCTAAAGATGATACAACCCGAACCTGACCATTCCATTCTTGTCACAACCCATGACCGATGTGCATACCTGGAGACAAGAATACTCCATGACCCAACCACCGATCATACCCAGCAATCGGAATACTCTGGTTCTCCGCCGACCGATCATATGTCCACACCCATATGCTCATGACATTGTTATTGTTCTTTCACAATTCATCTACACGGTTCCTTGTGCCTGTCACAGACGAATGAATAGCCTTGTGCCTGATGACTGATCGACTTTCCTATTTCGAAGAAGACTGACACGTCATCCCGATCCTCATGGTTACCTTTGACGCCCAACTCATCGCCACGATTGTGATATGTTCTATTGGCATCTCCACCCTTGTGGGCGTCTACATCTATGCAACCTATATTCGGATAATGCAACCTCCCCACAATGACTCAGACATCGGATCCGTCATAGTTGCCGACAACCGATGACTCCTTGGACCTATCTTGGCCAACCATCTTGTTCTTCTTCACACGTCACCTCTACATTCATTCGCCTTTCTTCTCATCAGCTGACCGCCGGTGCTCAGCTAGCAACCCGAACTTGCATGTATGACAAGCCCCCTTGATGCTCCACAAGGACTTGCATTCCGACATGTTTCATTACCTTTGTGTACCAGTCCACTGGTTGAGAATATCCATACCCAGTCGACATCCCAGTCATCCAGTACCCTGCAGCCAACAAGGGTTATATGAAGCACCCTTGCTTATCGTACTGCAGGAACCACAGTTGCTCGTGTATGATTACCAGTGTTCATTGCATGGTTCTTCCCTTCCCTATTCAGTGATTCACCTCCCCTGCCTCCAATGATGAAGTATCACATTCACCTTTCTATCCCGATCCTGCATGCACATACTCCTAGTCGTATGCTGCTATTGGCCAGGCATCCACTGCCAATGCAAACCATCAGGAAGACGAACCAATCTCATCATTCCCAAGCTAGGAACTCAACCACATGACATCCACATGGCTGCCTCATGTTCATCATGTGCCCGCTGACACATCCACTCATGGATCCTTTCACCTCCTTACCATGAGGCAACCATGAGGCGCAGGGTCTGGACCCTTGATTGCTCCGAACCATTTCCTTGCAATCACTCCTTGAAACACTGGTGGAAATGCTGTATCCTCAGGACAGCTTTATTGTTCTTACATCTCTCTCGATTTGTACCTACAGACCCAGTAGTCTGTCTTCATGGCATTTCCCTAACTCTTCACTACTTAAACCTTCATCTTCGAACTGTTCCTCTTTTTCCCTTCCCTTTCCTCACGTTTAGTCTGGTTTCCACCCCCTGGTTCGCTTACCTAGCCTTCCCCCCTCCCCTGGGCTGCTACTGGTTGTATAGTAGTAGTTGACCATGAATACACTTTATTCCTTGTGTTTCCTCTGGTCTGATCTCGACTCAGTTTAGTTGGTTGTTGCTGGAGCCCGCTGATCTAGTGATCCATAACAGACAGAAGGTGGCTTCCATTTGCGTTGGCAATCTAACTCACTAAATATGCTCTGATTTACCGCGTTCCTTCAGATAAATGCTGGCCGCGTTTCAACTTTCTGCTACCCAGATTTGTTTGTGGGCAGTTTGGTAATTGTGATCCTTATGATGGACAATGCAAGGATGGGGAGGGGTCGATCATCTGATCCCACGTATTTTTTCATTGTTCTATACTTCGACCTACTCATACCTTGCCCGCAGAATGAGACTCACTCACTGATGGAGACCAAGGTTGCGAGGTTGGGGCGGAATCAATTGCAACGGTGAATACCCTTTCCCTCAACAATACCCAATTCTCGACGATGTTGGTGGGACAGTTTGTAAAACGGATGACTTGTACTTTGGCTTTCCTTTGGCCGCCGGAATATCTCCCCTTGACGACGGAGATGTTGAGTCGGCCAACATGACCTGTTACAAGGGCGGAGAAACTGTCTTCAATAATCACCAGATGTACAAGTGCCTTGTTCATTTTCTCATTTCCTCCCTAGATCGCAAGATTTTGGACATGCTTCCGGATCGGCCCCCTTGGGTGACGTTCTCCTGCGACACCCAATCCTCATCCTGCCAGTTCCAATTCTGGACAGCCGAGGTCGAATTGTTCTACGTGCGCTGGACAGACGAGTGTTCTTTGGAGACTAAAGTGGGTTATGCATGTGATCGCATCAAGTGTGCCTGCATTCCAGGATGGTTCATCCGTGGAGAGGATGGCAGTGTAGGTGAGTATGGCCCTGATTTATTGCCAGTCAAATTGAATGCCCAAAGACGCTGATGTTGAGCATCTCACACATATTAGCGTATTTTTGACGGAAGAGATCATACATCACACTACCAGAGGGCACAGGCAGGCAGGGATGCCGTAAGTGGTAATGGGAGTAGAGATGAGGAATTGCTAGATGCGGCCATAGAGAATTTGTCGTTGGTGGTTCAAATCCACTCTCTATCTGCATTTTAGACTAGTAGCCGTGAGTGTGGAAAACACTACCCGTCAGAGCTCGCAAAAATACAGTTGTCGCTTGCTGTGCCCACGCTGTGTGCGAAATCACAGCAACATATATCCGGGGATGGATTTGTGAACAATGAACCGGCCCTAAATTATCCTGCAATCAAATAGACGTTGGAATTCAATTATGATACTCGTGTAAAATGAGAAAAAAGGCCAGAGTCGATGTAAGTCACACTTTGGCTTCAGTGTAGAGTTCCAAATTGATCAGGTGCACTGGACAGAACCGTTATATAGATATTGAAGCAGTGGCCGACTCGGAAAATGACTCGGACAATGACTCGGACAATGAAGCAAGCGAAAGTGAGCTTCATAGGTGATCACTCGCAAGCATTGCAACCAGCTAACTTACTTGGTTCCAGTTGCAAACGAGAATTTACAGGCCCCGTCGGGCGAAGAATCTTTTTTTTCTCGTCGACCACTTGGACTTCCGGATGACCTAGCTGACCTAGCTCGCATCGCCCAAGAATTCACCGAAAAGTATGGACCGCGTGCCCAACGTTATATCCCGGAAATGGATGTGCCCCAGGTTGCGCTGCTGCCGACCATATACGATGCCCCGCTCTGGATGATACCAGCCCACGTATGTACGGTTTCCCCTGTTGTCCCATCGTACTGATGTTATCTCGACAGCACATGGAAGAACAAAACATCATTTATCATTTGCTGTTGAACTCCTCGTCGAAAATACTTTCTGCATTCACTCGGCCATCCCTTCCTGGCAAAATCTATATCGAGGCGAAATCCGAACGGGATGTTTGTGAAGCCTGCCGTACTCAGGCTGGTATCTTTTTACCAGACATTGTCCGCGTTCCCATCGAGGAGGCAATGTCATTACTCACTCTTTCTGTGTCCTTTTTCAGTCCCCAAGTCGGGAGCTGGGTCCGGATTGCATCGGGCCTATACCGTGGGGATCTGGCCTATGTTCTGGACGTTAAGAATCATATATCCGCCAAGATAGTTCTCATCCCTCGACTGCAATTAGATGGCAAAAAGCGGAAGGGTGCGGCCCGGGAAAAACGACCTCCCCAGCGTCTATTTGACCGAGATGATGTTGCCAAGGCGTACAGGCCAGATTCGGTCGAGAAATGCAACCAGCATTGGAAATTTCAAGAAGAAACATACAAGAACGGCCTTCTCGAGAAACAAGTCCTTTTGGAGGACTTCGTTCAGGAACTGGCTGCACCGAAGGTTGCCGAGTTGCTGGAATTCCGTGCAAGTGGGGGTGTTCCGTCGAGTGACCTCTCCTGTGCTCTTAACCAAATTTCCAATTCTTCTCTAAGAGCTGGAGATCGAGTGGAAGTCGCTGCGGGTAGATGGGCAGGAGTTGTTGGTAAGGTGCATGCTATTAGCGGTGCTGTCATCCAGGTTCTTCCCAGTGAGGTGGGTGCGTCTGAAAATGTCCTTGACGTCCTTGCCGTCCACATCACGAGGCACTTTCGGCCCGGCGACTTCGTCAAAGTCAGGTCAGGACAGGAGTTCGGAAAGACAGGCTGGGTGGTTTCTTGCCAGAATTCTGTTGTCACATTTCATGAGCCCTCCTCCGCTGAGGAGGTAAATCCGTTCCCATTCATTGCCCAAATTTTACTCCCCTCATACACCTTTCACAGGTAAAGGTCCTTGTCAGAGACCTTGATTTCCACCAGGAAGGATGGGACGCAGTTCCTAGCACCAGCACAAAGGTTGTACGGCAGGACCCTAAGGATCCACTAGTCGGCCGGCCCGTCGTTGTAATTCAAGGACCCTGCAAGGACTACCGGGGCATCATCAAAGATATGAATCGCTTCCGAGGGGTCGCCGTAGTGGAATTGGAAGCCACGGTGCGAAAATCCACATTCAAATTTCAGCAATTAACAGTGCTGGAGTGAGTCTCATCCTCTCATGTTGCATTACACGGAACTAATATGCAGCAGCCCTGATGGTGCGCTGCGGCGATTGCAAGAATGCCCAATTCCCATCGTTGAAGCTAGCAGATCTGAAACCAGCGGGCCCATGCGACCACCCATTCCTCTTTCGACCACCCCCCTTACACCATCTACCCCTATCTCAGCCGACATGTTCACAGAACCGCTCACTCCTGCTTGGGATCCATCGTCACGGACGCCTGGAAGGCCAGATGACCAGGCGGAAAGTATGCTATGCTGCCAATCTACTGCATTATCTATCTGACTTCTTTGTAGCTGATCCAGGCCTTTGGCTTGCAAATCACCAGCTTCGCCCTTTAAAGATCATGGTCACCTTTACTAAAGATTGGGCTGGCGGCACCCTCACTGGTCGACTTGGATTCACCCTACCCTCATCCAGTGGGGAAAGTCGAACGCACGTTGATATTCAAATGCGTAATCGCTTATCGACTGTGCACAGGAATATACCAATCCAGTTTCTCCTCCCTGTGCATCCGGCAGGCCCCAAGGAGCTAGTGGTTGTGATTAAGGGTGACTCGATTACTGGTGATGTTCTTCTGGTTGATAAAATGAGCCTTGAGGGGATGTGCATCCTCACAATTCCTGAACACACCACAGGAGCCTTTCGCCACGGTGTTGAAAGAACGACTTGCAGTCATCAACAAATTATAGCCTTCATTTTTTCGCTACTATTGTAGCATTGTCATTTGTCCATACATATTTGTATTGCACCAGCATCCACTCGCTTTCTATGCTACATGCCTGACCAGGCTTATGTTCCTATTTAAGAGGTCTGTACCGTTGGCGGTCATGCTTATAATGTACGGTGTTGTTAAGATATCATTGCACGAAATTGGGAAACAAAACAAAAACAAAGTTCCGGCGCCATCGCCATCACCAAAGCCCAGTTAATCACTATCGCTATCGGTAATTTCAATGACGTCGGGATCCAGCGTCAAGGCATTCTCGTTCGGGCAGTAATGATTCTTGAAAGCCTTTCGTGTCATGATCAATCCACAAGCGCACCGGGCAAACAAGGCGTTAAAGTCGGATTCCTTCAAACCTGGACGAACTGGAGAATTGAGTTGCAATAGCTGGAGTAATTCAGGTGATTTCGACTGAATGTGATGACTGCACGCTGGTTTCCGGGGCGAAGGAATGTCTATGGACGTAGAATTATTTAGGTTGATGTCTGGTTCAGTTATTCAGCGTCTAGCTAACTGACTTGGTAAATAAAAAGATTCATCACTCAACGCATATGACCGTCGGAGACGACGCTTTGAGGATTCTCCATTCTGATTCGGTTCGGCATCGTTACTGACCCATTGTTCATGCGCGGGCGGGCGGGGTTCTCCCGGATCTGTATTGCATCGGAATGTTAACAACAATAACTTGTTCAACATTGAAACGCCAACCTCTCAATGAATAGGACTGCACCGGAACACCCATCTTGCCGTATAGCTGTTCAATGTGGACTTCCACTCCAGGTCAGTATTTCTTTCTGAAGTTGAAACGTGCTGAAACTCACCCATATATCCACACCTACCACGCGCACAACAAGCGACATACTGTCCAGCAAGGTGACCTTCCCTGACCATCAAGATAGCTGCTTCAATAAATTGGGACCGGTCACGGGCTAAGACTCCGGCCACTGGGCAAATGCAGCATGGACCGTGGAACCTATGAGAAAGGCGGTGATTAAGCAACTCCGAGGGTGGGACTCGTCCGCCGTCTGCGTTTATTGGCCTATCCAGAATCAGCTCCAGCATTCTAGCAAGATAACGAAGAGCATCCTGAGGACGCACCATTTCCAAACCGTCAGCCCATAGCCCTTATTGTGATCGAATTGGAGGACAGCATTGGTTGTCGTGCGGATTTGATGGAGATAAATGTTAGGGTTACTCAGGATCAAAGGCATGAGTCACAGAACACGGTGGGTACTACACACCGGCACCGTCAACTTATGTATTTATACCTTTCCAACTCTCAGTACTATAGGTCTCTCAGACTAGGTCCAACTTGGTGGAGTCATTTCGAGTCAGCGTTGAGTCAGCGTCGAGTCAGACTGACTCATCCCGAGTCAGAGGCCTTTGTGCCTGAGAGCTTTGCCGCATATATTCACTAAACTCTGGCAGTATTGTTGACTCGCAAATTCCCTCCCTTCTTTTAATTCTTCCTGGACCGATGTCTGAGGTGGAGGACACCCGCGCTATTACAAGCCGTAAGAGGGCAAGCGCCCTTACACTAGGATCCAAAAAACGCCCGTCAGTTCGTAATTTTCAAACCTTTTTGCAAACTCACCCCTCTTCCTCTTTACAGCTGCCTCGCTAATCCGTTAGTCCATCATGGCCGCCACTTCGGCCGGACCATGCATGCATTATGCAGTGTTTCAGCGCTTCTCACAAACGGTCTATTGCGGGTAGGAGAACTGGCGGAAGAGCCAGATGAAGCTTTTACTTCCAAGTGCGTCCCTTCCATCCTTGAATCCCTGACCTAATTTCACCGCGCGCACCCGCTCATCGTCTAACAGGCAGAGAAGGGAGCACCGAGTTTTCGAGGCGTTGTTGCAGATGATCCCAGGTCTCGAGCAGCGCCTCATGAGCGGCAACGGGGAAGATATGGGGAGTATAGCTGAAATGGTACGTCCAGCCAAGTGCCTGAGGACCCTTCTATCGCTGATCAAAGCTTTCGTCCTTAGATACAAAAAGGGGTGTCAAGCGCCCGATCTGATGACACGAAAAGTCTCAAGGGTCCCATATTGGATTGGATAACGCCTCGAGGCCAAACGCTCAGCCCACCTCTCGGACGCAACATCAAGATGGATCGCGGTTTCCACCATGAACATACAGGCGCGCTGCTCTGTCCTGCAGGCTTGGATTGGACAAATGCTGAGTGAGTTATCCGATCTATCCTTCGTTTCCTGACTCTGATTTATACAGAGCTAAAGAGAAGCTGCGAAGTGGAGAGATGGTAGTTGCAGGTGACCAATGGCCCGTCTTCCTATATGCCGGTTACGACTATGATCCGGAGGACCCATGGAAGGGCTTGTTCAGAAGTCCAATCCTCGTCTCAGTGTGTTGTATTTTGTCCTCTGTTTTGTTGCTCTGTTATCTACCAACTCATTGTAGGCATATAAGCATGTATTCACGTTGCCAAGTTCCGTCGACAAGGAGAACAAGGCTACACGATCTGGGAATGCACGAATCCATGGCATGACAGGTGTCACCCCAGCTTCAATTGCTTACATTGCGACTCAGGTCTGTCTGGTCCCGCCTCTGTTATTCTATCACCCGCTACATAATTCGCTCCAGACTCGGTTCGCCCTCAGCTCCTCTGCAGTTTTTTCGCGGTCAGACACGGTAACCGACTCCGAACGCTTCTACAGCAGCATATTGGAACTATTCGAGGACGTTGAAGAGAAGGAAGAGGTCAACGACCTCATGGTGTGGTGGAATCGGTGCGTAGGTTGACAACTGTGCAGTTGGATCTATGACAAGCCCGTCGGCCACCAGCCATATATTTCCAAGTTATGCCTCGGCTCAACGGCCGGTTGCCAAGAATAGCGCTCTTGCGAAGATCAAGGAGAAAAGGGCTCAGAGAAAAGCGGCTGCTGCATCCGAACTAGCACCTCAGAGTGGGATAGGGCCGGGCTAACGTAACTGTACCGTAACTGTGAAGTTGCGGTACCATTAGATTTAGATTTGCGCTGTAGTAACATCTGTCACGGTCCATCATTAATGATCACATATTTGGCCTACATCAGAGTGATCCCATTTATTCATCTACGGTGCCACTCAGACAATTGCTGTAATTCAGGAAGCTTCTGACAATATTCTCCCGAACTGGCATGGTTCGTATCGCACAATACCTACAACAGTAAGCCTGGTGCCAACTTATCCATATCTCTCATTCTGGTGCCAACTGCTCCAAGCCACCATTCTGATATTTCGGGACAAGCAATGTCATATTGATGTATCTGATCAAATTGACCATTCTTACATATAAAGCAACCTCTGACAGCTTTCGTGCTTTTTATCAGCCATATCAAGCTTATATCCTTGAACAATGCTACATGATATTATCTGGGTAGGTACTACCTTCAGACCCATGTTTTCCTTGTTGATCTGGGCAAGCACCACCATTCAGGTAGATCCTATCACACCTGTCATGCTTGATATGCTGAGCGCTACCTGTGACTCTTGCATTACATTGTCATTTTGCTCCATCCGGCGGACCCCGCGGTTTCTGCAAACTCTACTGTCCTTTATAAATGCAGATAGATATTTGTGTTTGATGCCCTCCTTGTTGATCTGGGCAAGTACTCCTGTTTAGGTAGATCCTATCACACCTGCCATGCTTGATATGCTGACCGCTACCTGTGACTCTTGTATTACATTGTCATTTTGCTCAGTCTGGCAGACTCGGCCATTTCGGCAAACTCTACTGTCTCTTATAAATGTAGATATATATTTCAGTTTCATGTCCATCCAAGCAAGTATTGTAATTCAGATGTATCCTACCAGGTATCTAATTCTGCTAGGTATGATGAGAGCTACCAGACTCACATATTTGGCAAATTTTGGCAAGTCTTGCACCACATAGTCATTTCATTCATTCTGGCACACTTTGCAGTTTCTGCAAACTCGACTGTCCTATATCTTCCATTACCAGACAATGTATAATAGTTATATATATTATTCGAATTATTTATCTGCTAATCATTTATAATCCCATGTCATACCGTCCACGTTTTCCCGATGAAGTAGATAACGGACCACGTGAGTCCATAAGCTGTATGACCGGATAGGGCCTCTATTATGCATATGGGACACAACCAAGACTCCAGCAACTCAAGACTGTAAATGATGTCGATGAATAATGTATTTGGCGTAGGAAATACAAGACAAGAGTGAGTAAGGAAGAGGAGAGGGAAACTATGATTCTATTGAGTATATAAGGTACTTATGTAGATGTGATTGTAGATGACTACTAGTATTTTGATATATATATGTATGTGCATTCACTCGTACCCCCACACCGCCTGCATGCCATCTTCATCATCTACTTCTTCTTCATCCGACGGCTCAAAATATTCAAACTCGACATGCTGTCTCAGCCAGCTTGCGTCCTTTGGTGCTACATTATCTTCAATGCCCATCAAGACCTTTTTTATAGGGAAGCCAGCCGCCTTCCGTACCTCAACAAACTCTTTCATCGACTTGCCGTCAATTCCCGTTGTGGTCACCGTGTCAAGATTCGGGCAGTAGAATTGCGTTACTCTGGCAGAAGGCGATGTAGGGGAGGACGTAGCAGGGATGGGTCGCATGAGTTTTCTAAAGAACATTTCGTCGACGAACGTGCAACTCAGGGTGATACGCGTGAGATTGGTGAGCTGCTCGTACATGCGATCCATCGTTTTTTCGTCACAGGATAAAGCGGCTATCTTGAGACAATCCAGACCAGCGAGGAGTGAGCGAGCGTTGGCCGAGGAGGGAGGGGTGGCTAATTGGCGTGCGAATGAGGAGTAATCGCCGATGTCAAAGTCAAGCGCAAGGGACCGCACGTTGGGCACGGAGAGCAACTTCATGAGGGGCGATATGTATTCCGGGGGCTGATATGCCAATGTCAGGTCTAAGAGTGCCGGGAGCTCGACTGGCTGCTCTAGCGGATCTGTGGGTAAATCTGCGGGGCCAGACATGGCAAGCGAGAGCGATGTAAGCTGTGGAGAGGCTGTCAACATGCGAGAGAATTCCTCCCAAGTGGGCCGGACATCCAGCGTGTGATATGCGAGCTCCAAATCGACGAGACCGGACAGGAAATGAGTTGGCCAATGGATGTGCACTCCCCAAAGGGTGACGATTTTTAGTTTTGGAGCATTGCCGTGGAAGGGCAGGAGAGGATGTTTTAAAAGAGGAGGGTGGAATTCTTGAGATGATTGGAACTCCTCGTAGTGGTAGAGCCGCAAGACCTCTAGCTGGGGTGCGGCCTTGCACTCGGATATGCGAGTGAGGACAAGGTGGATGTGGGCGTAGTTATCGACCATGACTTCCAGTCGGTTCCAGCGTTCTACGTGTGGCTGGATGATGTCTAGGACTTCCGAGATGACGGGCAGAGAGCCAAGGACGGGAATATAGTCTTGGTCGTGATCTGCACAATCGATGTCAATGTCTAGAGGAAGGTGTTTGGAACGGTCGATCCAGGTTCTGGACTTGTGGAAAGGACGACCTTCGGAAAAGTCGAGGTATGTCCAGAGAGCGGGGATGTCGATGGCTACTTCACGCCAGTGTCTGCAGACATGGGAGACAAGGACTTGGAAGGGCAGATCATCTTCAACATCGGAATCTGATCTTTCTGCTGACGCGCCGTCGTCGTCGTCGTCGGCGTCGCGGTCGCCGTCCTCATCGGTGTCAATCCAATCCCCAAAGTTGTCAATCAAGTCCTGATCAATATCGTCTTCGTCTTCGTCATCGTCGTCATCCGCAGCCAAAGCGCCGAGGTAGAAAATATGGGCGAGGAGTTCTGTGGGGAGATCGTTCACGGGACAACTGGATGGAGGGACGAATGGGTTGTGGAGACAACGGTGAGGTAGATTCGCAGACATGTTGGGCACTACCGGGGATGGATGATTGCCGACGAGTGCAGACTCGGAGGTTCGACGACGGTGTCACGTGCGTTTGGGTAAGAGTTTCATTATGAAATTTCAAATTTATACATTGCTGAACGTTGGTGGAATAGAACTGGTTCTGAGTACTGAGTACTGAGTACCGACAGAGTACTGACACTGACACTGACACGACACTACACTGACAGAGTCGAAGGTATTGTCGAAGATAGGGGTTTGCCGAGTAATTTGGTTATGCCGTTTTGCCGATGACATTGACAGCAGCAACGTGGTTGTTCGCCTCGAAGCTTATTATAAGCTAACTTAGCCCCAATTGCTATCCCGCCCTTGTCCCCGCCATGTCGCCTCAACGCAGGCAGACACCACAGACACAGCCAAAGACTTTCAAGCTCTCTACAAAGGCTTTGCTGTCATTCCCCGTCAGTCTTCTAATTCTTACCCGTCCTCTCTCTAATCCCCGCATTAGTACCGACTTTGCAACCCTCCCCCCGCCGTCGCAAAGGTTCGATCGTGTACTGGTACGGACATTCCCCGTCCTTTTTTTCCCAACACAACACAACTCACGCGCCCCTCAGTTACCCCCGTATTCCAGGTTCGCCTTGAGGATGTCTTGAACCGGAAGCACCTACCGCCTCTCGGTAAGTTCTTCCACTCTACTCGATTGCACCATTCCAACACCACTCCCATCAAAGGCCTCAAAGACTTTGAGGAATGGCTGTTATACGTCGAGCAGAGCCCTGAAAATCTGTGCGTGCCAATCGCTTATCACTCTCTCAACGCCAATCTTATATCCAATAGGTATTTTTTTCTTTGGCTGAAAGAGTACACGTTACGATACAACCAATGGGCCCTCCAACTCCAATCACTCCGCGCCGTTCCTCATCATCCGTTGCAATCCCAAACCTCCCCTCAACTCGCCATGTTCTACGCCCGAGCTAAACAGACGTTCTTTACCCCCAATTCCGATTACGAACTCAACATCCCATCCGGTATCCTTTCCCCCTTCCACAACGCCAAATCTGGCATCGCACATCCCGATCCTGCCACTTTCGCCCCAGTCGCTTGTGAGGTCCAACGCATGCTCAACGCCAGCCTCAAACGCTTCGTTCACGCTTCATATACCAACGTCGGTACTAACCGCCGTCTTTGTGGCATTATCGTTGGCTCTCTCGTCTCTCTTCTCGGCAGCGTTGCCCCAATAGTGTACAACATCGTCACTGGCCAGACTCGTTGGTTGCGCCTAACAGCATTGCCAGGGATGTGGTTAGGACTCACAGTGTTGATAGCCAGTCTTTACGGTGTACGTTCTTTACCCACTTTGGTCCTAGTTCCTGCTGACCCACCCTCAGGTTTGTATGATGGTCTATCTATTTGGCGACCTGAGGCAACTCCGCACTTTTGAGCTATCACGACCTCCCATTTCTCGACCGCAACCACTCACCGTTCCTCGACGTCGTTCTACATCATCACCTCCTGTGCCCGCCCCTGCTCCCATTACCAGACCTCCAATCCTTCCACTTGACCAAACAGGACGCCGCTCGTCTATCGTTCCCCCTCCCCCACTCATACTCGTCCGTGACTACAATCCCCTCACTCGCACCACTTCTACGTCCTCTGGCTCTAGCCCCAGTTCAACATATTCCTTGGGATCAACAGAGGATGCCCAGATCGAAATTTCATCTGCTTGCTTTCACGATGACGACCCTGATATTACTGCTGTAAATACTCCTACCTTCCAAGATGCAAAATACTCTTCGGACACCAAGAGCTTCAACCATTACGCGACCCCCGGTTCGTCGTTCACAACAACGGCTTCCTTCATTCACCCATATGATCCGCTTTGTGACGACGACGACGACAACGGTTGTGAAAATCCACCACTGCCTGAACACCGTCAGCCGATGTCCGCATTCGACTTCGACTCCCTGCCCCATCTATCCCATACACCTCCAGTTGTCCCACAGCCCACCCCAGCCTTCATGATGCACTCCGATCGAACTAGTCCACAAACGCATCCAACACCCATCTCACTGCTCCCGCATCTCCATGACCAATGTCATCTCAGCGACGGAGCAGGCAAAAATGTGGCCAACAGCTCGTCAGAAAAGATACCACCCTCACCACCCTCGAACTGTCCCTACAACCTCTCTCCTGAATTCCAGCACCATCGCTGGAGCGCCATGACTGCTACAACCAAGGTGAACGCGCAGTTCAAGAAAGTTCGAGCTGTGCCCGCGTTTGCGAGCCCGCTCACGCGTATTCTCAATCCGGTAGTGGTACGGGCGCAGTGGGAGATCGTCGTCCGGTCTGCTTTCATTGCATTGCTGATCTGTTGGGCTGTTCTGGGATGCCTGTTGGCAGTACCCGTATACCGACGTTGAGACTAGTCTCTTCGTTTTATCCCTTTTTTTTGCATTTCTTGATCACTCGTGTATTTTTTCCCCCATCTTGTAGCTGCTCTCTATGTGTGTCCCACGTTGACATTGACATTCATTTCGCTTGTTACGTTCATTGCATACTTGTGTGTTGTCTTGTAGTAAAATCTTGAAACTTGCGATGAACGGATATGGAATTATAAAATAGTGAGGGGGGGTTGACACTCTATGTATGTCTGTCTGTCTAAAGCAGATAACCGATCATCATGGATTTTGTTGGGCAGCGTTCATAGCCTCTGGGGGATAGATGTCACATAATGGAAAAAAAGATTTGCAAAGCGAATATGCATGGTGTTTTGAACGTACCGGCGTTTTGTTCTGCGAATCTGGCGCCGACGCGCTCGGAGTGCTTGATAAACTTTTCTGTACAGTTCATGACGCATTGTTCCTGTAGAGGGATGAAGGGACGAGGGGGGACGCGTCAGCCTCGAGGGGATAAAAAATGTTATATGACATTGGATTGAAATTGAGCGCGTGCCTCTTTTGACGACAGGGCTTTACTGGTGAAATCGTTGCAGCACGAGTTGAAGCACCTTTCTACGAGGCCAGAGTACATTCTCAGAAAGTCTTGCATCTGTTTATTCCCCCCCATGACAACAACAACAACAACCACAGAAAACATATGAAAAAAAGTGAGAAAAAGTGAGAAAGTGGATATTTGAGCCTCGGGAGTGTTTGCTGACCTGTTTTTTCTCAATGATTTTCGACATGTGTGCCTGTTCGGCGGAGTTGAGCTGTGAAAAGTCCATACTGAAAAGCGGGGAGGGGGATAAGTAGCTCGGTGGATGTATGCGAGTGGCAGGTCGACTGTCCCAACGGCGAAAAGAAATTCGCGGCCCCCACCAATCTCGGAAATTGGAGCACGTGATTAGGTGCTTTAAACTTCTCGACCGTGACTTTGAGAACGTGCGTAGAATCCGATAGCGACCTCTTACAGGGCGGAAATCAATCAGGATAGTTTTAATCCGAAGAACACCACGCTCTGTCCCCATCCAGGCACGGCTCTTTTTTTACACATATCCACCACCTTGACACATACAGCCCCCGTCGTTTGGTTCAAAAAGTGAGCGTTTTGGTTTTTCGACTAGTCTGTCAAATACTTACACACCCCGTAATCCTTTCTACCCCTTGCCCCCTCCTCAGTGTTTGACCCAAATATGACAATGTCCTTCAAGGAGGCCCTTGCTCGCCTCGAGAACAGCAGGGTAAAATCTATAAGGCCGCTCATTCCACCTCAGATTCTCCAGGAGGACCTGCCTTTGTAGTGTCGCCCGCAAAGTGTTCTCGGGAAGCCATTTTTGTCTGATAACACTGTTTTCAGGACCATGCTTGCGGCCAACACGGTGCTCCAAGGTCGTTTGACAGTGGAAAAAATTCTAAGAGGAGAGGATGATCGTGTTTTGGTGGTTGTCGGGTATGCGATCTTTGTTGCTCTTTGATTCACCATTTGCCCACTCACGCCGCCACCCCCGTTGCTCTAGACCGTGCTCAGTCCATAACGTCGATGCAGCACTAGCTTATGCCAAGCTACTAAAAGCGTACGCTGACGAAGCTGAAAAGGATCTCTTCATCGTCATGCGTGTTTATTTCGAAAAACCTCGCACTACCGTCGGCTGGAAAGGCCTTATCAACGATCCTGACCTGAATAATAGCTTCCAAATAAACAAGGGACTCCGGATTGCCCGCACATTACGTGAGTTTTTTTTTTTCTCTTCTTTTTCTTCTTTTCCTTTTGCAGTTGCAGTTGCACATGTTGGGCCGATCTCTTATTGAGCATCGTCTTTTTTTCTCCGTACCTTTTTCTTAAAAAATTTTTTTTTTCTTTTTCTGTTCCCAAGTTTTGGATATCGCCAAGCTCGGTCTCCCTGCGGGATGTGAGTTTTTGGACACGATTACGCCGCAATACACGGCGGATTTGGTGTCCTGGGGAGCAATCGGTGCTCGGACGACGGAATCACAAGTGCATCGGGAGCTCACGTCGGCTTTGTCGATGCCTACTGGATTCAAAAATTCGACGGACGGTAGCGTTGGCATTGCCATTGATGCCTGTCGGGCGGCGAGGACTGGTCATGTATTCCTTAGTGTTGGGAAGGAAGGCCTGAGCAGTATTGTTGAAACTACGGTAGGCCTCCCCCCCCCTCCACCCCTTTTTTTTTGGCGTCGTTGGTTGGTGCAATTCGCATGTTTAACCTCCCCCCCTTCCTCCAGGGAAATCCTGATGTCCATGTCATCCTACGTGGAGGTGCTAAAGGTCCCAACTACGCGGCAGAATTCGTTCGTGATTGTGGAACGAAACTGGGCAACGCAAATCTGACACAAAAAATCATGGTATACAAGTCAAAGTCCAGCCAACGTCATGTTAATTTTTTCTCTTTCTTTTTTTTTTTTGGGTGTCAGATCGATTGCAGTCATGGTAATAGCTCCAAGCAGCACCACAAGCAGGTCGAGGTTGCGGAAGATATTGTGAGCTTTTTGTTCTGTTTCGAACATGTCCACAGTATCTAAAATAAATAATATACTTGTTTACACAGGCACAACAACTCGAGTCGGGCGACACTGCTAATTATATCATGGGTGTCATGCTTGAATCGAATCTAGTCGAAGGTCGCCAGGATCTTCCGTCTTCTGGCCCATCGGGCCTCAAGTACGGACAATCGATAACGGATGCGTGTCTCTCGTGGGAAATGACTGTCCCGACTCTGGATCGCCTGCGACGGGGAGTCAGAGGACGTAGGGAGGCGTATGCAAAAGAGTTTGGGGCGTGAATAAAATTTAGAGTATTTTTGGATACCACTAGTCACGAACTGAGCGTTTAGAATATTATTTTTCCTGAATGGGAACTCGGAATCGATCGGAGAGGAGTATTCCGAGCCCTTCAGAGTCGAGTAGGAACACCATGCGAGCATTCGATTTAGTTGCTACCACCTCCAGCTTCTGTGGTCTTTCCCCCGATCACACACTAGCGATGATGCGGCAGCAAACCCGCGGGATCCGCTTTACTTTACGATGACTCTGTGGACGCGTATACGGTTGAATTACGTATAAAAGCCTTAGGCATCGGTTGTTGGTGCCTCGATACCATCGGAAAGGTGATGGGAAAACCTCGGTTTCAAACGTAAGTGCTACGAGCCATTGAACTTGGGGGACACTAGTAATACTAGGAGGAGGTCCAGCGAAGTCGCGAATTGGATGTCAAAAATCCAAAATCTATGACACGTCGCCGTTTGTTGGTTTAAAGACGTTCCAAAGCACCGTAGGCCGCTGTTGCGTGTACACCGGCACGAGCGCTTTTGCATTTGTGAGCAACCTGTTTCGGTGTCACGTCATTTTTGTTAGTCATAAACCTCCGTAAACTCCGTCTATTCATATACGCGTCCTTATTACTGAAAACAGCGTGTACAGATATTCCCGTTGTTTGATTTGCCATGGAAAAGTCGCTCAGCAGCGGAACTCTGGGTGTCGACACTCTCAACAGCGCCGACTCTAACCCTCCTTCCATCTCTCAGATTTTCACGGATGCTGCCCTTTATGCGAAACTGCTCGTCCGAGAAGGGTGCTTCAGATGCCCAAAGAACATGGGCTCCAAGAGCGACGATGTCGACGATTTCGAGGATCTTGTCGGTCGGGATCTCACTACCTCCGAGCACGCTATCACCGCTCGTCTGGCTAAACTTTCTGTAACTACCAAATCGTGGACTTTTACCGCATTAACCGAGGAGCCCGATACTTATGTCGAAGAATCTCAGTCTGATGATAAGGCCCCGTTAGGTATTTTAACTACGGATGTGCTTCCCAAGGTCTCGCGCGAAAGCACCGAGGACAAGAGCTGGCAACTTGCACCAGATAATATAATCGAGCTTCTGGTTCAAGAATTCGGCGCTTTGGCAGCCGAAGGTGAGGAGGAAGAGCTGATACTCGAGGCAGATGCCGGTCTTTTTCTGGACGTCGTCATAGTGGTAAATTTATCTAGTATTCTTCCTCTTCCCTCCCCCTTGATTCTTTCCCAACAAATCTACAGGGTGTGGTACATTTGACGACCCATCGTCTTACGTTCCATGCTTCCTTACTTGCGGCCCGCCCCGATCTTTTGCCATCTCTTCAAGTGATCAAATCGGGCCCTGCCATTATCCATCGCAAGGGTTTACATCCAAAACGTCGAGTTTGGCTTGAGTTATCTCATGATATGCTTTGCACGTATAACTCGAGTCGTCAGGAGGATCGTATTCATCCGTTCAGAACCGTTTTGCGTTGGTATCCCAGCTTGCATCTCCTTAGCGTGATTTAATTTCATTGGTTTCTTTCTAGTATCATCGGTCTCTGGGGTCGGTCCGATAGATCCCAAGAACCCCAAGGCTATACAGATTTTTTTTCACTTTGGATCTAAAGACGTAGTTGGCGCTGTCGAATTTACGACCGAAGAGTCTGCCAACGATTGGAGGAGGGAGCTACAAGGTTCCTACGACTTCGCTTCTCGAACCAGCTTCGTATCCTTTCACTAATTCGTCTTCTATTCGTGATAGGCGCGGTATTTCTTTACAAGCATCGTCGGCGTCGTGCGCTTGACGGAGATGGTCCAGAGGGATCGACTGGTGTCAGGCTCAGCATCCCGCTGCATCGGATCAAGGAAGCCGTTTTCCAAGGCAATTGCCTCAATTTCGCGTCTATCGTGTCTTTGGAGGTACCACTTTCACAAGTCGAGCCAAATCATTTCAGTTTACCCGACAAAGAATCCTCCCCGGTCGTCCATCTGCATGTGTGTCCTGTAATGCCTATCCCCAAATGGTCCCAGCTGCCGGATTACGTGGCTGCGGCCAAAGCACGTACTAACCCTTCTGACACCTCGGACGCATCTCCTGTGATCGCCGACTTCGGTCCGCTGACATACTCCGAGGAAGATGTAAAGGTTGTTGACTCGGAGTTTATCAGCAATGAAGAAAGAGCGATTCGTGATGCCCTGGCCTTGGAAAATACTTCGAAATTATGGAGCAAGTGTCCTACTGCCGTGACCGTGCGATCAACGATTTACATTTTTCTTCGTAGTCGTCAAATCCCGGATCCGACGCGGCATCTCTTCTTCTGGTTACTTTGTTGTTTCACCACAGATTGTTGGATTCTGGAGTAAATCCATCACTCAGTCGGACATCCGCTATCGCATCTCAATCTCTATCATCAAATCTGCCAAATCTGCTGGCTCCAGGATATGTGGCGCGAGTAGTCTCGTGCTCGAGATGGAGGGATACGCAGACCTGAAGTTTGAATTCAAGACCCTGGAAATTCGGAACGATGCCATGCGTCGCATCAATGAAGCCGTGGAAGCTAACCTTGCAAATTTATCGCTGTCTGTTTCACCATCATCGTCGTCCACAGATTCCACCTTGTTCCTGTCCGAATATGAGGACTCCACTTTATCATCTCCAAGCTGGACGGGGATTATTTCACCCATCTCTCGTACGGTAGCAGCTATTTCATCACTCGGCCTTCCTATTACTCCTCCATCATACATCCCAAAGGCCATAAATCTGCCTCGGGGCATACTACTCAGTAGGCCCTCTTCTCACTTCGTCTGTCTTACGATTGGCTCGCGTGGGGATGTGCAACCATACATAGCGCTGTGCCTCCGTCTCAGGAAGGAGGGCCATCGTGTGACCATTGTTACGCACGAAGAGTATAAGGACTGGATAGAAGGATTTGGTATTTCGCACCGTCAGGCTGGCGGTGACCCAGGGGCATTGATGAAGCTGAGTGTGGATAACAAGGTACGTTCATGCGTTCCAAATAGGGGCTCAAAAGATGTTGAAAGTAGTCGTGGGCGTGTCAACCTAGATGTTCTCGCCAGAGTTTTTCAGGGAGAGTTTTACCAATGTGAGTATTCGCATTTTCTGGGCATGTGTCTTCCTGTTTAATTGCCTTGGTCCCTCAGTTCCGTTCTTGGCTCGACGAGCGTACGTGTTGCGTTTCGTTCTGTCCGTTACTTCTCACATATACGCGTTTTTTTAATAGTACTTGAAGATGCTTGGAAGGGGTGCCAAGATGCAGATATATTGTTGGAAAGCCCTTCGGCGATGGCAGGAGTCCACATTGCTGAGGCTCTTAGTGAGTTTAATATGGAGGGCAACGAGATCACTGCTGAATCTTTATTTTCACCGCAGAGATACCGTACTTCCGGACGTTCACAATGCCATGGACAAAGTAAGTTGATGATTCTTTCAGTGAACCTGTACGGAATATGACTACTTTCGCAGAACGACCCAATTCCCCCATGCCTTCCTCAGCCCTCCAGTAAATGCGCCCACGTTCAACTCTCTATCGTGAGTATTTGTGAACAGCGTTTTCTCTCTATTGACTCGTCCGTCAATAGCTATGTGCTTTTTGATAACGTGATGTGGACTGCGACTTCTGGCCAGATCAACAAATGGAGACGAAATACGCTGAAGCTAGAGACTACCGACATGGGACACCTTGCTCAATCCAAGATCACATTCATATACAACTTTTCGCAGGCTGTTGTGCCGAAACCGTTGGATTGGGGAGATACAACCGTGATCTCGGGATAGTGAGTATATTATATTTTGAATTCGGCCATCCATTCTGTAATGATGATTGGACACTTTCAGCTGGTTCTTGGATAACCCAGATCTCGACTGGGTACCACCACCGTCTCTTGTAGATTGGATGGACCGGGCACGAAAGGACGGAAAGCCTATAGTTTACATTGGTTTCGGCTCAGTGACCGTACCACATCCCAACCGTATCACGAGGAACATCGTCAAAGCAGTATTGAAAAGTGCGTGGTTCTTATTTGATCTGAATTGTTCTCTCGGGGCTAAAGGAATCTATGGCTTCAGGTGATGTTCGAGCCATAATTTCAAAGGGCTGGTCCGCAAGGATGAATAAAGACCATGATCCAGAGGTTGAAATTCCTCCCGAGTGCTATCAACTGGATAAGGTTCCACACGAGTAAGTTACCTAGTCAATCTGTGTGCTGTGTTTATTTTATACGAGCAATCCAGTTGGCTGTTCCCCAAGATTGATGCTGCTTTACATCACGGCGGCGCTGGAACCACAGGGGCTAGTCTTCGAGGTGACTAACCTGAACAATGAACACACATATATTCATCTCATAAATTATATTCAAAGCGGGAATTCCGACCCTAATCAAACCATGGTTCGGGTGAGCAAGTATTTGTTAGCTAAGAAATAACAACTAAACCTTTGTCAGTGATCAATACTTCTGGGCATCAAGAGTACAGCGACTCGGGGTATGTTTTTTTTTTTTCGATATTTTCGCTACGTGTGCCCACTATATAAAAATAGGCTGGTTTAAAAGTCCCTACTTTGCATGTTAATGACTTGGCCAATGCTCTAACTCGTGCAACCACTAATCGGTGAGTGTACTTGTTGGTTTGGAGTGTTCTAGATGCTGATACGTGGACCCGAAAAGCATCATGAAAGAGAAAGCTGCGAAGGTTGGCGAGTCGATTCGTGGAGTGCGTTTTATTTATATTCTTCCAATTGGATGCGCTGACTGAACCTTGACCTGTGTTATCCTTACAGGAGGATGGCATTCATGCTGCTGTTCTTACAATTTATACATACCTTTCTAGGGCAGGAAGGGACCGCAAAACTCTCTAGACTGAATACAAACTTGTCGTAGAGTAGGTTTTGGAAGAGTACGTATCAGATATAATGGTATCGGGTGGTGCTATGTACGACGACGTTAGCCAGTTCTGTAATATTGATGTTCTTCGGGTTAAACCAATCTCCAGGCTGGGGAATGAAGTTGTTATGAAGCCGAATCGAGCTGTGGCAACTATTCGCACCCATGGGAACACGCTGACTGTTATCATATCCGAGTCAACTGTCAGCATGGTACACGCCCGCGTCGAACGGATTGTGTATATAGAAGTTCTGACCCGTCTCAGGGTCTAACTTCGACAACCTACATCCTGACAGTCCTCGATTGATGGTTGGCCAAAAGCATGACAAGATCCTCCAAACTTTTCGTAAGGAATTGGTAGAGGAAGGTATTCTCCATGATGGCGACTCACTCGGTACAGACGACGAAACATTACTGTGGGTTTTATTTGTCTCGCCATTGACAGCGCAAATTAAGATGCTTCCAGCCGATTCCTCAGGGCACGTAAGTTTGACCTCAGGCAGGCCAAGAAGATGCTATCAGACTGCCAGCGATGGAGACGCACGGTTGAGGGTGTCGGAATCGACGAGTTGTATCGTCAAATAGACCCATTCGACGTGAGCACTCTGGACGCCATTAGTAAATAATCGGCCACGATATCATTGACGGCGTGGATTAATAGTACCCTGAACGCGAGATTGTGTTTGAATGCTGGCCGATATGGTTCCACAAGGTGCGTTACACCCTATCTGCTCAGGCCCAACCCTCAACTCTTGTTTTGTAGACTGACAAGGCCAGCACCACTCTACTCCACATTGTCAACCTCTCACCTCTCGCCACAGGAGGGTCGGCCGGTCAACATCCAAGTCCTCAGTAGGGTAAATATCCCCGAGCTCTACAAACGCATCACTCCGGAAAGACACTGGCAAATTGCCTTAGTGACTAACGAGATTCTCACGCGTGAGGTCCTCCCTGCAGCTAGCAAGCAAGCTGGGAGGAACATCAACGCAGCCTTTTCAATCATCGACCTCCGGGATTTTCGGTGGGTTTGGCTGCCTTATGCCCTTAGATTACTCTCATGCATGACCTGACTTGCGCCAATAGACTGAGCCAATTTTGGCAAATGCAATCTCTGACGAGAATGTCCTTTCAAGTATCCCAGGATTATTACCCTGAGACGTAAGTTCTCCGCACTTCCCTCTTCCCAACCACACATTTACCCTGCACAGAGTGAGCAAAATAGCAGTCATCAATGCACCTTCGTCATTTACATTCATCTGGACAATCGTTAAGCCGTGGATCTCGAAAGAAACGGCAGAAAAAGTTGTCGTACTGGGCCCGGACTATCGTGCCGTGCTTCTCACCCTCGTTGACGCAGAGAACTTGCCCAGTGCGCTGGGTGGTAAGTGTACATGTGGCGATGTTAGCGGAAAGGGCTGTCAGTTTAGTGCGGCGGGACCGTGGAAGGAGGGGAGGGAGGGATGGGGGCCGAATGCACAGAAAGCGACAAGGGAGAAAGTGCTGGAGGCAGATGACGAAGTGACCGATGATGGGATGGACATGAACAGTAGACTGGCCGCTGGAAAGGCCGAAGGTAGCCAATAAAATTACTAGCAATTATTTGAAGTGGAAGTCAGAATGACGTAGTTGTTGCTCCTATAGTACCGTTTCTCCGCTCGACGACGATGTACATCGCAGGCCTGAACATTGCAATGAGCCAGGGCGTGGAGAGCCTTGTTGTTATCACAACTCTCGCTCCACTGCTCAAAGCAAGGCTTTCCGCGCACCCCCAGGTGAAGCATGCCGAAGAGGATCATGATAGAACCGTTTCTCCCCTTCCCTCTGGGTTCACGAGATTCATCACCCTAGTACCCAGGGTAGCACTATTCAGCACCCCAATCATATTCGTCCTTGGCGTAAGCTTGAATCGCCTGGAACAGCCACGGTGGATGCTGCGGTTCAACTTCCCAGCGTCGTGGGACAACCACTTGGGTGTTTGGGGAAAGACAGCTGTCAGGACCACTGCCTGTATCGCTTCATTGGCCTGCTACAAGTTGTTTACTACAACAATAAATTGTCTGGGACCTCACATTCACCCCATCGGAGTACGTTCTCGCAAGGACTTGAACCCTACTATATCTTCTGACTACTCTTGGTTTCCACAGGTTCGTGAGAAGGCCAGAGTCGTATCGAGTGGCCCATATGCATACGTCCGCCACCCCATGTACAGTTCGGCACTTCTCCAGGAGGCACTGTACGCCGTTATGTTCTGGTCCTACGCGCCCTTCGTCGCGCTCGGCATCACTACCGCCGCCCTTGCTATCAAGATTCCCATTGAGGTGCATTTCCGCCAATCGTCATGCGTTTCAGTTTGTTTGCCCTGATACATTCCTCCGCTGCAGGAAAATTTACTTGAGACTGATCCCTCCGTTGGACCCGACTATGCATCGTACAAGCAACGAGTTCGAGCGAGGTTAATCCCGTATATCTGGTAGATTTACCATCAATGACGTGAGTTCAGTACTTGAAAAAGTTGGCATGGCATGACAAGGTTCAAGCGACAGCTGTGGTCATGTATAAATGAATATTATCATACGCCCAAATAATTCAAGTAATTTCCCAACGTTGGAATTGTTTACACAGAACAACAATCTGTGTTGAATGCTCAAGGCGTGCCCATGGCGAGGATTCTGTGGGTCTCCCAGAGCAAATGTTGCCATGA
This sequence comes from Hygrocybe coccinea, assembly GCA_963555575.2. Taxonomy (NCBI): domain Eukaryota; kingdom Fungi; phylum Basidiomycota; class Agaricomycetes; order Agaricales; family Hygrophoraceae; genus Hygrocybe; species Hygrocybe coccinea. The sequence continues at coordinate 2,527,743 of OY741996.1, read as the reverse complement.
CGCTTGAAGCTTGAAGCCTGAAGCCTGGAGGGCTAAGGACCGTTTCAAATCCCGATTTATATTCTCCAGGTTTGACAGTTGCGGTAAGAGGCACTTCGGTCCCGTGTTCCAATCTTGAATTTTCAACCTCGATGCTTTCAGAGTGACTGCAACTGGCACAACGTTACCCACGATTTGTTGGAAGTGATCACGTTTGAGCCTGGTTGCATGCTCTGAATAAGCACCATGTTATCATGAACCAAAAAGGTCCCTCACCTTTGTCAGAATTAGTGAAGATCAGATGATGGATCTGCGGCCTACATTCAATAAAAAAATGCGAGAGTTGTGGCATCTTGAGGGCCTGAGCAACCTTTCTCCCTCACGGCGACTCCTCGGCACAAAGGATTTAATACAGACATTGAACCTGATTCTGAATTCATTGTACTGACATGAGGGCTGACGTCGTTGAAATAGCCATCATCATCAGTACGTGGTAAGCTCATTTCAGTGGTAATAATCGTTCGCGTTCAATCTCTATACCAAGAAATGATTCAACAGTTCAATGATTTTCACACCAAATGGAAAAGACTGACTTGGATATAACCCAACATTACTCGCGTACATCCTACTTTGCAGATTTCCAGGTTAGGTCCTCCGTTCTGGCCATCAACATAGTTTCGGCCTTAACCTCCAAAGTGACTTTCTCCAGCTCCGTCTCCCCCTTCTGTTCCCAGAACTTCAAGACTCCTTCGTCCCCTCCTAGCCTTTCCCTGACCCCATCCATGACCAGCTTCACTGCTTTGAAATGTGGAGCTAAACCCGTCCACTCCGCTACCTTGTGTCCGTTAAAGGCCTTCTTGAGGCGTGTACGTTCTGACCTCGAGCGAACCAGTTCGTCGAATTCTTCCTTTTTATTGAAGTATAGAAGAGCTTCGTTAATCAACTCAGCCCTGTCGTATCTGGGATGAGCCTCCAGATTTCTGCTTTGTTCCTGCCGCTCTCTTTCCGTTTCCACCCATTTGACGAACTCTGTGTACATTTTCCTGTCGTCTTTCACCTTGCTGATCCCTTCACCTTCCGTTTTGAACCTAGTAGGATCAAAAAACCTCGAAGTCGCAACCCATTCGAATATTTGCAGTTTTGTCGAAAACTTTCGAGTCCATGCATCAAGCGAGAGCCCAAAAAAGGGTAAGATGGCTGGAAAAGAAGACGAAAGGTCAAACGGCGGATTGGGCGGGTCAGGTATCTGTCACAGAAAGTCAGCGAGGGCTTGCGGATTTAAAAATAAAAAGAACGAACCTTAAGTCCTTTGGTTCCAAGTGCAAGTCCGTTGTTTCGAGCAAGCAAGCCCAATATCATCCCTGGTCGCACCCGAGGGTTCAGTCTGTAATTCAATTATGTCCGGTGAGAGACTCACCCAAGTCACCATATGAGTGGAAGAAAACCACGCGCCCCCATTCCTCTTCATCTGCACATACGTGCACATCGACCTGGTAGTATATGTCATCGCCATTCATGCTGCGGTGCTTTTCCTCGTCTGCACCGTGATCCATCTCGTCCCACTCACCCCTCCTGATGGGGACGGCAAAGTGAGATGTGCGGTTGCCTTCCATACGAATGGAGAAAGTCGCTCCGAGTACGTTCCGTACTTCCTCATGTTTAACCCCACCATCGGAACCATTGCACGACCCGGCAACAATAAAATCAAGATCACCGTGGTCGAGTTTCTCAGGAGCCTCGAACGGTACGTCTACATGGTCATACAGCGTCTGGAGAGGAGAGAGAAGACGGGCTTTGACGGATTCGTAGACGGCGTGAGGGATGCGAGGGAAAGCATTGGCCGATAAATGTTGGTTGAAAGCATTTCCACCCATGTCAGGCGAACGTACAAGCGCTTCGAATTCGATTTCAGAGTTGCTGTCATCTTTTATAGTAAAAAGTGATTCAAGTCGAGTTATTTATTTGACACACACACACAAATAATTACGTAATTACTGATACTTTGTTATTCCCATGGGTTGATATCTTGCACTCATGTCCAAGTTCGCACCACACCGCAGGTCGGACAACAATCCCCGTGCAACCTCCTCCACGGTCTGCCAAAAATGTCTAGGCACTGGTTCGTATCCATCGCGAACTCTGTCTATACTAATTTCAAATCCAATTTCCGCAGGCCATTATATATTCGATTGTAAATCAACTCGGCCCTATGTCACTCGTCCGTCTCGGACGCAGCTGCTCGAAAACCCGAAAACTCTTGCTAAATTTGCGCCAGTGCCCGGTAAACCATCCGTAGAAGTTCCAGAAGAGTTCAAGCACAAGTCAGTAATCTCAGATCGTTGCGATTTTCATAATAATAATTGGTCCTTTTCTGTTCAGGAGTGGCACTGCGAACAAAATACTTGAAGCCAAGGAGAAGGAAAGAGAGGTTGGACCCGAGGGCGGCAAAGGAAAAGAGAAGCGACGATCTCGTAGGAAAGCCAAACAGTGGGTTGTCACGCCATTACCAGCGCACAAGACTATTTACCTCAGCCTGTCTTCATCATCTAGCTCTGACAGTTCGTCTGACTCTTCAACCTCGGATTCAGATTCAGATTCCAGTTCGGATTCTACTTCGTCGAGTTCAGATTCGGATTCAGACTCGGACTCCTCACACTCGAGGGAACGTTCCCACAAGCGACGTCGGAGAGCATCACGTAGTCGCAGCCGTAGCAGACGTTCAGTGTTAACTTGATGGAACTTCTCACATGGCCCCATCTTGAGCATCATTCAATGATTTTGTTCGAATCTTTGTTGTATGAATTCACGGTTTTAGTTCTGGTATGCAAGAATAGGAACAGCTTTTATATTTTAGTAAGGTCGTCAACATTCTATCCCTTTAGCTTTCGAGTCCATGATTAGAGCAACGATAAGTCTGGCAAACCAATTAATCAATGCAAAAGCGACATATTTCGGTGCGTACCCATACAAGCCCAACACCTCCGCAAAGATTAGGATTAGAACCATTGTGACGAATATTTTCTGCTCCTGTACGTAAGCACGCACGCACTACAGAGTAGGGAGGGTTTAACGGATGAAAAGACCAAAGGCGAACGACGTACGGAGTCGCCAACATGCCCAATAGCATAACCCGCAGCCATTCCCGTGAAACCACAAGCAAGTCCAGCACCAAGGTGCACAAACCCTGCAAATAATGAGTAATCTTGTGGTTTGACTAGGCAAAAGAAAACAAGATGTCAAGCAAAGGTCGAGCTGAGCTGGATCGAAAGACCAACTTGAACCAGTAATTAGGACTGATACTACCAGACCGTACACAGCAATGATACCAGACATGACCACCGGTATGAGTGACTAATGCATACCAGATATTCTCAGAGTGCGGCGCTTTGAAACAGCATATATACGTGCCTTCATGATCAACTCTGGTTTAAATGTGCCAAGACCCGCAATCCCGATGCCTGATTTTGCTGTCCCGAAAGCAGCACCCACGGCTACGATAGTAATTAGCCAAGATAGTACTGCAATATGACATAAAAATGGGCCACTCGCTAGTGAATATCATCTGGGATAACGGGAAGTCAGCCCGAGAACGGGTAATTGGTCAATGTGATGGACCTACAGAAAAAGCAACGCCTGCAAAACCAAAGAATGGTGCATACGGCGGACAGGTTGACATGTTCAACCGTTGGAACTGGGCGAATGGCAGATTTGCCAGTGACTGCGTGATACCTCTAAATTAGGTAATTCCCACCTGTATTCGCTGCCCATGATTTTGCGTTCGCAGTTGGGCAGAGCCCTACGTTCCTTCAGCTCTACCACACGGGTGCAAGCCCATGTATCACACATCGGAAGGGAACCCATCACCATCCCATCCACCGTAACCCTGACACCGTCTCCGACTTCAATCTCGGTGCAAGGTCCTCTTGGGACGACATCAGTCCCACTTATGCCCTTTATGCGACTGGCTTTCCCCACTCCTAATATTCTCAACGTTTCGGTGGATGATGCGGAGGTGAAGAAGCAGAGGTCAATGTGGGGACTCACGCGGACATTAATTAACAACGCTATTATTGGCATGACCGAGGGATTCTCTGTGCCACTTTATCTCGTTGGTGTGGGATATCGAGCAGTTTTGGAAGACGACCCTCGAGGGACTGCAGATGGCGGTCGTAGCCAAAGATTAAACATGAAACTCGGGTTCTCTCACTCGGTCTTCGTCCCGATCCCTCCACATATCAAGGCGGAAGTTCCCTCACCCACGAAAATCACCCTCAGCTGCACCGACAAACACCAGCTAGGCCTCTTTGCGGCGAAAGTAAGAAAATGGCGGCCTCCAGAACCTTACAAGGGCAAGGTATGTCAAGTTGGATGAAGACGATCATAGGTGGCTAACATCTCTTTCTCTCTTAGGGAATATTCATCGGAAATGAACAGATAAGAATAAAAGCTGTCAAAAAAAAGTAGATGGATGTAGACGGAGACCAAGCATAGTTTTAGCTATAAATTACATCACAATATTCAATATTCAAGCCAATTGACTCAGTACTCTTCGAACGATAACGACAACAACCACATAGTACTATACCAGGTGCCGTTCCTATGGCTTCTGGCGGAACCAGCCACTTGCATTTACTGGAGTCTCAGGCTATTACTGAACCTGAGCAAGGTATTCACGAAAGCTACGAGGTAACTTCTGAATCGCCTAAGGAATATGATGTTATCACTCATTCGTGGCCACAGACGAACATTTCAGAGTCCAACGGGGCCGTCAAAGATCTGGATCCGGACAAGGCACTAGAGCTGTTTTACCTTGCCAAGAGCTTTCGTGACCGGTTCCTACAGTCAACCGGACTCCATGAGATCGAGAAGGCCATTGCACTTCACAGAGAAGCGCTTAGACTGCTTCCTCCAACCAATGTTCATCGGTTGCTCTTACTTGGGGGTCTCGCCTCTGCTTGTGACCTACGGGGCAACCGCACAGGTCGGCTTGAGGACCTTGATGAGTCAATTGCCATTCATCGAGAAGCGCTCACATTGATCCCTGCAACGGCTCATAATCGACCAAACTCTCTTGGCGGCCTCGCCGATCTCCTATTCTTACGGTTTGAACAGACATGTGAGCTTAAAAATATAGATGAAGCAATTGCACTCCATCGAGAAGCGCTCGAGCTGCTACCCGGCACTCACTCAGATCGACCAAGGACACTCAATGACCTCGCAGATGCCCTCGTGGCACGGTTTAAACAGACATGTCAGCTAGGGGATGCCGATGAAGCTATTGCACTGTTCTCCTCAGCCATCACTCTAGTTCCGTCACCGAACCCCCACCGATCTGTCTTGTTTCATGGCCTTGCCATTATCTTCAACAGACGATTCGACCAGACAGGCAAGCTTGAGGACATAGACCAGTCCATTATAATGCACCGTGAATCACTCGCGTTACGGCCTGCACCAAATCCTCGTCGAGTGGGTCCACTGAGCGGTCTCGCGTTTGTCCTCGGCAAACGATTCAGTCTGACAAGTCGGCTCGAGGATATTGAGGAGTCAATTTCGATGCACCGTGAAGTGCTTGCACTGTTTCCAGTACTGCATCCTGATCGAACAGGTGCACTCGATAGTCTTGCCGAAGCCCTCCACGCACGCTTTGAACAGACAGATCGATTCGAAGATGTCGATGAAGCAGTTTCACTGCATCGGGAAGCGGTCGGGCTGCAACCTCCATCACATCCTCGTAGATACATGTCCCTAGGCGGTCTTGCCAATTCACTACTTTCACGGTTCAGAAAGACGAATTCTCTCGAAGACATAGATGAATCAACGGCATTACACCGTGAAGTTCTTGTGCTGCACGCCGCACCACACCCTAAGCGGTATACATGTCTCGGTGGTCTTGCTAACGCCCTCGTAGCCCGATACGAACTCACGGGTCAAGCACCGGATATAAACGAGGCCATTATCCTACATCATGAAGTACTTGCGTTACAACCGGAACCAAATGCTCTTCGATATAGGACTTTGAGTGGCCTTTCCGGTGCTCTCCTTACACGATTTTGGAAGATCGGTCTATTGGAGGATGTAGACAAGACGATTATTCTTCGTCGAGAGGTTGTCAAGCTCCTCCCTCTCGCACATCCTACGCGGGCAAACTTCCTTATGGCTCTCGCTGATGCTCTGGATTGGCGATTTGGTGTGACAGGTCAGAGTGGAGATATAGAAGAATCGATAGAGCTCTACCGCGAGGTGCTCCTGCTGCAGCCTGAACTTCACCCTAATCGACCCAATGTCCTCAACAGTCTTGCCAAAGCCCTTGGAAAACGGTCTGTCCAGCATCCGGTATCTGTACAACTTGACCACTAAAATGTAAATTGCACTGAGATTCAAATACGACGAATGTCATGTGATGAAAATTGTCACACTTGGCAGGTAAAACTCACGGAATGCCATCCACATTTTAAAAATAAAATTATGGCTCCTGAGAACCACATGCGATTGTACACGCCTATTGGTGCACAACCCTAGTTCAGGGTTTTTTCTCAGAGCCCTGGATAAGGGATAGAAACAGGCTGATTCTATGCCGGGGACGTTATATTTGCCTGGGATTGAAAAATAACCATAGTTTCCGTGCTTAGAAAACCTAAGCTTTGTCCTGCGTCAAGCTTTCTCTCGCGCTGTAATTGTGTAGAATCCACCCTTAAATACTTTTATAGCATGAAACCACCAATTTAGCATTTCAAACAACTATCCTATAACACAGAGGGTAACCTAACCACTCTAAACTACTGAAGGAGGTGGAGAAACCTTCGAAGATGGGGTGACAGCAAGGTAAACTGCAGAATAGTAACAAGGGCCAATGGGATTAGCAGGATGTTGGGAGAGACTGAGTGCCAGGTAGTCAGAACCTCGAAGCTCAAGCCACAGGAGGGAGGGGAGAAGTGATAAGGAGAAGTGAGGGAAGTGGTGAAGAGTGAGACTCGTGGTGGAAGTACGAGTAACAAAACGAACGTTGGCAAACAAAGGCAAATGATGGACTTAGCGTTTTTTTCGCGAGTTATGGATCTTACATAATCCATATGTAGAAAATGCCAGCGCTAAACCCTCAACCGGGGATTTTTGAGCACTGGACTAACTCTCGGTGTCTAGCACTAACTCCAGGTTATATAGAAGCACTAGCTCAAGGGTTAGCATCTAGCCCTTGATCAGGGTTGGCCTGAAGCATTAATTCAAGGATTTATCATATTCACAGGTCAGTAACGGCTGGGCCCGAAACTAGGGTTATGTCATCCCCGTCCAAATATAACGTCCTCGGCATGGATCAAAGGGTTTTCCCGTTTGGGCGTGTATCCCAAACAACTCTCAGGAAGCAGATTTTTTATTTTTGACCCGTGTAATGAGGAGATGCAAAAGCAAGTTTGATTTATGCCTACAAACAAGGTTATATTTTCAATCCACTTGTTCCAAAATGGCTGAGGGCACATGATTTGTCACGAAATGTCACATTAGTCATATCCGAATGAGGCTTATCCTATTTAGGAAAACATTGTATTGGATGGTCAGTGAGAGGTTACCAAAGGCATGGGAAAGTCGGAGCAACCTTATGCATTTGTCTTTGAGTTCAGAGGACAAACTCGAACCCATCTGCTACCAAATCAGGGTAACAAAATTTTCATGCACGAATAAAAACTTAGAAAAATAACATTTAAGGAATATCATTATAATTTTACTGCATGTCAAATCCTTGAATTTACAATATAAGTATAGTCTTTTCATATAGTAAAATAATTCAGAGTCACATGATGTGCCACCCTTCTTATGGTAATTGCCCGACTAACCCAAATCAATTCATTCACTTAAATAATTTACAGCCGTTTTTAGTGATCTTGGCACTTTTTTGATCAATTGTTTCCAATTGATCAAAAAAATTCCGAAAAGTGCCAAGATCACTATAAACAGCTGTAATTTACGCGCAAAGGATTTCCGAAACCGTTGTAAAAAGTTACCTAAAATATACATACTGCTGTTGGTCAGGTGACACCAATTTTGAGTATCGTTCAATTCGTCAATCGAACTTGTTCGTTTTCTGTACAGTGCAACGCACGGTCTCTGAACAGCGCATTTTGTTCTCACTTTTCCAGTCTGGGACGCTCGGGTTCTTACATACCACCCGGACATATTGTTATCCTCACCATCATGATGGGGAAAGGGCCTATATCGTGACACAACTTGCGATTCCAACGAAACTGTGCCGTTTGAACAATGGACTTCTACAGGCCTTCGCAGTCATGTGCTTCGTCGAGCGGTCTTCGAGGAGGTGAAAACAAAGTCGATGTTCTGGGTGGCCTGGTGCAACCCACCCCGACGAGTCCTGATCGTGAGTTTGATACATAATTGTGATGTCCTTGTAGCTTCTATATTGTTGCGTTTCCCAAAGATGTGCCTCTGGATATGGATCCTTTACCCCGATCAAAATCGAGGGAATCGGTGCAGAGCTTGTCTCAAGGGTCGCATTACTCGGATATGGAGGATATCTCGGAGGTTATTCTTCAAGGTAGGTAATCTGTTACATGGGTAACCTAGATCGTCTCAACTTGATCCACAGTTGACCTTCCTACAATTACAACCCAAACAACAACCCAAACAACTGCCTCTGAATCCACTCTCGGCAAACGAAAACTGAGCGAACGATCTGATTCGTTTGAACTGTTACAACCACACAAGTTGTATAAATCGAATTCGTGGTTCACGGATGAGTCAACTCAGCTGGATACCAATGAAGAACTGGGTAAAATTCCTTCCCAAGACAATTTTTCTGAAGTAATAGTACGTGTATACAATGTCTTTGCTAACTCTTTCGAATGGTCTGACTTTTAGCATGGCACTCAGGCTCACTCACCCAGATGGCAGCAGTATTTCGACAAATATCTCTGTCACGGTGTTCAATATGAGATTGCCCGCCTGGTTTCTCTGGAATGTCTCAGCTATAACGACCTTTCTACCGACGGTCTTTGCAGCTTGAGGGGTTCAAATGCCGAGGCTGCTCCAAAGACCGCTGGAGTGTTGGCCAAATTATCGGAAGACGATCCGAGAAGCAGCGCAGATTTTTCCAAGGCGAACGCTGCTAAGGTGTGCTTGATATATACAACAATGTTGATCACCATTAACATACATTCAGTCGCCTTGGAAAGAACTAGACGAAGGTATGATTTTACATGTTTGATGAGCGGCTGTAATCGACTCAGTTTATCAGAGATAGAGGCCTTCGAGAAGAATGAATATGTGGGGTTGGGTTTTGGCATGGATGATCCATATTGGTACGGTGGCAAAGTACAATTTCGCGGGAAACTCCAGGATGTGAACTCCACTGGTGTGCCCAAATACAAGGTTCTCCTGGAGAAGCCAGAGTTAGGACCATCCTGTCGCTTTACGAGACGGTTCGGTTCGACGTCTTTCTTACGGATCAAGATTCCGGCATCCCTTGTCAGTAGACAAAATAACCGGCTCATAGAGTTCTTTTCAAGGCCATTCATATTGAGCGGACGGGTTTTCCGGGCGATCTATGCCAAGGATGATCACATCTTCTTATGGAAAACCAATGAGATTGTCAAAGGATTAGATATTTTTGCACCCGAGGTTTTCTCACAGACAAATGGTCTGTCATTCCTCGAGTTCCTCGATTGGCATAATCCACTGGACGTCAACAATAATCAGGCGATTCCCCCCCTAGCATATAATCTGTCGGTACACTGACAGCAATCTTTCAGAGTATGGCGAAATGGGCCGCTCGTTTTGCTCTTGGGCTGTCCAACTCTGTGCCTGGACTTCGACTGGAGTTGTCAGGCATTTTAGATGAACCTAATATTGGTTTGTCGGTTCCTTCAGCTCTGGGAATTCAAACAATTCATTTTCGTGGCAGTCTCGACTACAGGCTCAGACATGACTGATGGTTGTGGCTACATCAATAAAAAAGGTCTGTTACAGCTTCATGCGCATTTTAAATGGAAGACATTTCCCACCGCAATCCAATGTCGCCTTGGAGGCAACAAGGTGGGTCAATGCTTAGCTAGTCGTTCCTTGCTTATTCCAGTTTCAGGGCCTTCTTGTTTTAAGATCTGAGTTGGACACTTCAGAAAGTGCAACGGTATGGATCAGGCCGTCTCAGGTCAAAATCAAGTACCCCTCTTCCAGAGTTTTGGACCCTGCTTTTCTCATCATTGACGTTCTTCAATCAACGTATATGAAAGCACCCGGGCGACTCACTTCGGAGACCTTGGTCAACCTCGCAGCAAACGGTGTCCCCAATGGTGTATTCGTCAAGCTTTTGCAGGAAGGACTCGATGAACATGTTTCTGGCCTGATCAAATGGGACGGCGCGGATGCAATGCTCAACTTATGGTGTGATCTTGCTCGTAAGTCTGGGATCATGATCGCCCGGAAAACTCGAGAGAAGCCTGGAGAGGCGAGTGCACGAGGCTATCATTATCCAGAGACGGAGATACAGGACGGTGGAGTAGAGGAACAGTGTTCTACAGGCTGGGATGGGGTATCAAAGTTTTCTCTGGTAACCTTTCTCGTCACTTATTTTTTATCTTGACCAGGCTAGTGGTTGCCCATCTTTGCTTGAAGAATCAGTCATGGTCCTTCTTGATGCGGGTTTCACACCTCATAATTGTGCAGCACTCCGCGAGAAACTCAATCGTGTGGTCACCAGCAGCATTAACAACTACGTACTTCGTTACAGTGTCGACGTTCCCATGTCATGCACAGCTCTACTCATTCCAGGTCAGTTGTTCCCGCTTTGTTGGAGAGTGAACTGTATTGATGCTGTTTTTGCAGATCCATTTGGGGTTTTAGGACCTGGTGAGATCACTACCATCGCTAATTTTATTTGAGTAACATTGAACTCAGGTGAAATCCAAATAAAGTGTACTCATAGGAAGCTACAAGCAATAGGTGGACTCAATGCTGATATTATCCTTGGTGAAGTTCTGGTATGTAGAATGATCAAAGGGGTCCTATTTTTAACAACAGTGACCATTTTAGCTTACTCGGTACCCATGCAAGCTGCCCACGGATATTCAAAAGGTGCATCAGGCGGCTTGACATGGAGAATATTATGCTTAACAGCTTCATCTAGTTCACCGCCGTGGAGAAGCCAGAATTACGTGAATTTGTGGATGTCATTATATGCTCGGTCCAAGGAGATCGTCGTCAAGCAGATTTACTCGCTGGGGGTAGGGTTAAATATTCTCCTGATCTATTTTCAACTAATTCAGTATCTGTTGCCTAATAGGGGACTACGACGGTGACCAAGGCTGGGTTACATGGCAACCAGAAATTGTCGATTCCTTTATACCGGCAGATCTCAAACACGCCGATGAGCCACCTGAAGTTGCGGGATGTTTTTCACAAGTCAACGAAACTGTCCCCGAATTTCAGGAACGCGTGGCATTGGAACCGGAAGAGAGCAAGATTCGTGCCTTGCAGAGAGTCCTTCTGGGATCCATTCGTGACACATCCGTTGTTGGAAAATACTCTATATTCCACGAAAATGCAACCTATCACCTTGGCTACGATCACGCCGACACTGTCCGGCTCGCCTATATGTAAGTGAAAGTAGATTGTGGAATATTGTCGCACCCAGTCTTGAAAATGAATTTGTAGGTTCTGTAAAGTTTTAGATGGGTCTAAAACTGGCTTAACGGTGCTACCGGAAGTCCTAAAAAGGGATAGTATAACATGGCAAAACCACGCTCCATTTTGGAAGAAGACTGTTGAGGAAAAAGCAAAGCTATCCGAGGCTGAAGTCGAAACACTGTGTCACCGTGGAGGTCAACCATTCATAATGGATGTCCTTTCAAAGGAGGCGGTCCAGGCTGGCATACGCAAGTTGCAGGAAGTTGAGAAACTGTTCTCACTTGCTAGTAAAGGAGTTTCTGATGACCATCTCACAAAACCGTGGACTGCTGCTCTAGAAGTCGCTAACCGCTATCGCGACGACGAACATTGCGATCGAAGACATCGAGATTTAAAAAAAATCACTGATCACGTCGAAGATATGTATGTTCAGTTCCATCCCGCCGATGCGAGTTCACAGCAGCAGCAAGAAAACGCCTCCGCCAAGGGTCAACCACCGGTTCGATCGGAAAAAATTCGCAGCTTGTCTAAACAATTTGCCTCCCGACCACTCTCTGAGGACTTGTTGATGGATGAGCGGGATATCAGTAGATTGAGGGCGTCGTACGCCTATCTCTACGACTCTAAAAGGGCGAAGACTGGGTGGAGTTTCTTTCCGTGGGATATGGCCATGCGTGAACTGTGCTCTATCAAAGGTACACCAGTCTTAGTCGCCGAATACATCAGATACTAATGATGCCATCAGCGGATGCTATCGGATCATCCAAAACACTTACAGTCAACTTTTACGAACATTTCTCTATCAAGAAAAACCCCAGAATTCACCATTCTATCGGTTCTTCGCATACATAATCTTCGGAATCTTCGTGCATTCTCATCCTTGTCGTGTAATATAATCATTTTTGTCACATTCCTTGTTTTGGTGAAACCATTGCATCGTGTACTACTCAATGAAATTTCTACTTGTAATTTAGTACGCTGCACGCCGATTTAGATAAAAAAAAGTGACCACCGCAGGGGTCGAACCTGCAATCTCCTGATACCGCCATTAAGTTCGTAGTCAGACGCGATGCCATTTCGCCAGGCGGCCTTGTCTTTCATTCAACGACAACTGAACTATTATACCATTGATACCATTTCTATCCTGGAAACGTTTTGTCATTCATTCGTTGCCGCTAATGGTTCGCAAACGCCCAAAGAGGACCAGCGGCTCCAGAGCGAAGCCCCGGGAAGTGAAACGGTCTGACGGGAATCTGAAGCGTTGGGAAAACATTTCAGATATTCCGCTTGACGAGGAAGACCAATGTGAGTTATACATACAAAACTATGACCGCAGATTGTTCTTAGTTCTTAATCCATTCTTACTAAAACCAGTTCACACATCGCGGGACAAAATTCTCCTGGACGGTGATAACTTTGTTGGACATGAAGACGGGGATGAAGATGAGGTTTTCAGGTTAAAAGGTATGTCGGACGAAGATGACGACGAGGAGGAGGAAGCGGAGGATATGGCTATTCAAGACTTTGGACACGCTGTGGAACCACTTGCAAAGAAAAAAAACACCTCCAAATCTAAGGGGAAGAAAAGTATTTCGCAATCATCATCCTCCGAAGGTGGATCGGAATCTGAGGAGGAAACCTGGGGTCGTAGTAAATCCGCATATTATTCTTCGAACGCAGCCGATCTCGAGTCTGATGAGGAAGCTAATGAGTTGGAGGAGCAGGAGGCGAAGCGTCTACAAAGGAGAGCACGAGATGCCATGACGGATGTTGACTTTGGCCTAGAAGACCCCGTTGAAGTTGGTCAAGGACATTCTGAGTGAGTGGACTAGCGAATATCTTTACAAATTATGTTCAACTATTAGTACAGAGAGGTAGTGGCATATTCGCATCCAACTGAGGTCATTTCAGATAAAAAATCTTCCCTCCGACACCTCGAAAAGAATAGTCCCGAAACTCTTGCTTTGTCGCGTGATTGGGAAGATACGGCCTGTGGACTCATTAGGTGTCGAAACAAGATTGACAGGTCCGTTCTGCCAACCCCGGCATTCCTCTCCTTCTAACTGACCTACTAGGTTGGGAGGTAAAGAGCCTGATACCTTAAGTCTTGGCATGATCCATCTACATTATCGTGAGTATAATACTCTACTCTCGTACACCTACTAACTGTGCATGAGCGGTCAGAAACGCTGCTTACTTACGCTACGACCCTTGCGTTTTATTTGCACTTGCGGTCGAGCGAAAAATACATTCAACGACCGGAACTGCTCCAAACCCATCCCATTTTCTCCAGACTTCTCTGTCTTAAACAGTCCCTCACGACCCTTGAAGACCTCGACTTTACTATATCGGATTCCGAAGAGGATGATGATACAGAAGAGGACGAAGGTGACGTTTTGATTGATGCCCAGCAGCTATGGAAGCATGACAGGAAGAAAGGTCTTGACCCGGACGAACTAGATGACCTCCTCAAAGACGCCGCCCTCCCTTCAGAGCAAGCTAAACACGACCCCCAGCCTGCAAAAGAAGAACGACCCAAGAAGAAACGCAAGACCACTCCTGCAACAACCAATCCACATTTATTACCCGAGTTCGATCTACGTGAACCGGTATTCACCCCCTCCAAATCCTCGTTGCCTCGAGCACGCCTAGACTCGGAACTTGTCGATGCTTTTGGGGAACCCACTTCTCTACATTATGCCGATGCTGCAGACAAGAATGCTCGAAAGAGATCTCTTCGGTTCCATACATCCAGGATTGGGAGCGCAAGCCTGAGGCGCCAGGGAGCAAGGAGTAAGGCGATTGGTGGGGACGATGATTTGCCATATAAAGAGAGAAGGAGGGAAAAGGAGGCAAGGTTGGTCGAGGAAGCGAAAATGAGCATAAGAGGTCAAGGCGGAGACGACCTAGATGATGTTGACCCGGAAACATTGGGTACAGACAGAAACTCCCGAACCGTGGCTGACGGTGCTGTCGGCGACGAGGAAGAAGGCACCGATGGATACTATGAACTTGTCAAGCAAAAGGCCAAAGAGAAAAGGGAACAGAAAAAGACTGAATATGAAGCAGCCAAGTCTGTCCAACGGTACGCAACTCCAGGATCTTCCGTGCTTCATGTCTTAAGCCACACTGCTTCTCTTCAGAACCCCTGACCTTGGTTGCGAGAATATATCGGGTCCTCGTTCTCTCACCAGGGCAATGTTGACGAACAAAGGATTGACACCTCGTCGTCCCAAAAGTGTGCGGAATCCACGAGTAAAGAAACGCCAAAAGTTTGAAAAAGCAAAAAGGAAAGTTTCATCGCAGAAGGCAGTCTATAAGGGTGGTATTGGGGACACAGGGAAGTATGGCGGTGAGAAAACTGGTATATCTAAAGTTGTCAAAAGTGTTCGCTTGGGCTGAGTCACGGAACATTGAGATCCTAGAGATTCCATTCCAGAAGGTCGTCGTATTCTACTCATACAACAGAAACCGTTCCAACTATTATATTTGCCTCACAAATTTCGAATCGAACGACAGTAGCTACAAATAGGTCAATTATAAGTCTCCGAGCAAATTGATCGAGCCTACATTCCGCGAAAATATTTGTCCTACAAATAGCAACCACAAAATAACAATAATACAAGGGTGGAGGGAGAGCACCTGAAGATGAACTAACTTCCATAAACCGGTTGCGTGAATGAATTAGCTCCAGGAGGCTATGGCATCATATACTGTGAAAATGAGTTGACAAAAGAAGGTAAGAGAT
Organism: Hygrocybe coccinea; assembly: GCA_963555575.2. NCBI lineage: Eukaryota > Fungi > Basidiomycota > Agaricomycetes > Agaricales > Hygrophoraceae > Hygrocybe > Hygrocybe coccinea. The sequence continues at coordinate 2,512,385 of OY741996.1, read as the reverse complement.
GTGCACACTACCTGGGTGACAGCGTTACCATTATTTCGCAAAACGGGATCATCTACCATCATTGCCTGGCTAGCGTCCGCTACTCGTGGCACCACGGACAACATATGGTTAAAGTCGACTTCACCATATCTCGCCGTTTGGTAGGCACGCTTCATGTCGGCGGCTTGATCTCCAGCCTCTTCGTAGGAATGGCTGTATTGCTCCAGACCCGCAATGCAGTTTAATGCTTCAGGACGACCGAGCCGGGCCAACAATGTCCCCGCCTGAATACAGCTAACGTGCATAACTGCTGGATCGAGCCTCTGGAGAAGGGTGAGTCTTTATTCAAGCGCAATTGGATCAATTACCAAGTAGCCATGCGAGGTTAAGACGCCTGCCTGGTGAAAGTTGAGTGTTCCGATGCAGAAATAGTGTGAGGGACCTACCAGTCCGGCGATTCGTAAAGCGCCATGCAGGCATTCATCTGTGACCTTGCGCTTTGCCGCATCAATTTGCAAGTAATTCGGGGTCGCGTTGGCTGGGTTTCCCGTCCGGACAACCTCGTTAATCTCGCGAATGCCAAAGTCATCTATGGCATTGAATAGTATAATCCACATGACATGGTATGTAGCATCGCTTGCACCTAGGCATATGATAAGTTGAGAATATTCAAAGGACATGGACGTATACTCAACATGCTGAAACTGCTGAAACAAAATCCCATTCTGCTTCGAAATCGCTGGGAACGCCGACGACAGTGAGATACTGGTCGCGCCATTCACCGAGCGCATTCGTGAAACTACACAATACGTCGAAAGGAATTCCGTCAGAGTCGGTTACTGGTTTCCAAAGTTGTCTGGACATTTGACGAGCAATGCGGGCCAAGGCGTGTGCAGCACGGTAGTATCCCTGTGCATATGTTGAAGAAAGTGCATTGAACTGATGCATAGAAAGACCTTACCAGGAACTGTCCATAAAGCAAAAAAGAATTTAGCTCATAAACATAACAAAAATGTTTGTCAATACCTCAAGCTGCTCCCTTGGAGATGGTTTACCAATCGACTCAGGCGTAACTGGATCTGCTGTGTAGAAGTCAATATCATAGTCTTCGTCGTCAAGCACCGGCTTTTTTCGATAATAAACTGAAGCATAAGCATCACAAAGGCATGCCATCCACCATGCAAAAATCATAGTTCCGCGTGCGTCGGGATCATGAATGTTAGTCATGACGGACTTGTGATTAATCTATGATTGGTCAGGATGAGCTTCAAAACAATATCACTCAACGAATCAGACATACGCCAAGATCAAGCAGGTTACGTGTGGCTGATGTCAACCAAAACCCGTGGAATCCTGATGTGAAGCAAGTCAGTCAGCTGGTTGAATAAGAATTTGTTCAGTCAAGTTACCATGGGAATCGTCAGGATTTTCTACCAGGAAGATCAGCAACTTCAGGGTCAGAACGAAGGCATCAACTTACGGCTCTGAAGCGGTTCCATGAGCAAACCGATTACAACATGTTCCGGTGAGGCCACACGGTGCACTTTCATAGCCTCAGCAAGCTCACGGGCTCGGTCGATAGCTGTTCTAGCAAGACAACTTTGTCCCCCCGGACGTTGTCGATCTGCGACGAGTAAAGGATGCTCGGAAAATTTTGCACCCCAGGCAAGTACAGTAGCCACCAGAGCAGGATGCAATGGCTTTTCTGATACTACAGAAGCTGGTAATTGAGACTGAGGCCCAATTTGCATATTCAGGCGTTGACGAAATTGTTCGGGATTGAGTAGTGGGATACGAGTATGGACTATCTGGAAAAAAACCTCCACGAGATCGAGTGCAAACCTGTAAAAAGCAAATTGTTGAGCAAGACAGAACGTAAAGAAAGACTGCCAGAAAATAGTGAATAAAATGCCTTGCTTTCGAACAGAGAGAAAGTACGGAGGCAATATGGTAAAGCTCTCAGAGTAGACACGCACTCAGCTCGGAAACTCTCATCCTCCAATCGTACGGCTAGTTCACCCCACTCCGTGTATGGTAAACGGGCTCTGAGTTGCCCAAATGTCCCTGGATCGCTGCGTGTAAAGTTTTCAAAGCTGAACAACGGTTTTTAGGAAAAACAAACTTCGCATTTTCAGGAGGTGCAAACATGTACGAGAGAACATCTCGAATTGGGGTATTGAGCGTCATCGGCGGATAGAAACCTTGTTTCCATGTGATGGGGGCCTGGAAACTCGGAGGCCTTGCAGAAGGGAGGGCTTTCCCATTTTCAATGATGGGCGAAGCGCTATACCAGAAGTCAGAGATGGTACCAACAAAACTCGTCAGCATAAATACAGTGTTGAAGCTCCTCCAGAAGATGAGGAACTAGAATATCTCAAGTAAATAACTTGAGGATGAATCAGCCGAAAGATTTGTTACCTGTGAGAGGGCGATGTTCGGCATTCACTCGCTATGTTGTTGTTGGCCAGAGTAGGTTGAACATACCTGAGATGAGAAGAACTATTATTGCGAGGTCTACGGTTAGCCGCTGAACCGCGTTTCTTTTCGCTGGTGGCTTGTTGTACGTAATGCCTAGCGAGTATATAGGTCAAGGGCTCTGACGGGTTGAAAGATAAAGCTAATTATACTCAACGTGCACGGATAATTCTTGGACAAGCAATGCTATCACGTGGTTTAGTTAATCCGAGTGTCAAAGTGATTGATGCATACCTGACACTAAACGTTGACAACGTTGATATTCTCAGAATATGGAGGGCATTAGGAAGGGAGGATAGCATACCTTCTCCTGACCCGGAAGGCGATTACATTTGACTTTCCTTGCTCTGCAGAGTACACAGGAAATCAGGAGTCTTCGTCACTTGGTTAATGTAGGGAGCAAACCTGCAAGCATCGCAAGCGGTGTTTTGTTTCCGGGGAGGGGGGAGTGTCTTGGCAAGTTCGTGGATCTGACTCTGCATTGTAGGGGTGGGGAAAGCCAGACCTTGACAACATCGACGGTTAGCCAGAGCCACGCCGGAATGCCTTAAGTGACAAGCTAGACAGGATAGGCTGACCTGGCTGAGAGACAGAGCCATGTAGATCGCCCGGGTTATCGTGCTGCATGGTATGCGGAAGATGGAGGGACAATTATGGGCGGTGAGAGAGGGGAACAAACTAACGTGGCTAATAGAACGAAGCACATTATGCAAAATGGACCTAAACTAGGCAGCAAAAGTGACCAAAATACATCATTTTGGCTACGGTTCCGAAACTTTCCCTGGATTGTGTATGTAATTGAGGCCGGTCCCGGCACAAAAAAAAAGACAAATAAATTGAAGACCACCATGGTCAAAGTCGAAATTGTTGAGGAAAAGGATCCACAGGCCTCTGGCTCCTCCCCCTACGCTTCCTCTGCTTCCTCCCGCACATCATCTTCAGCGTCTCTGTCCTCCGTCTCCTCAGAACTGTCCGCCAATGAAACCATTTTCGACCGCATTGTCGCCCTGGTAGATATCATTCCTCCGACAACCCGTCACTCCATCGCTTCCAGAATATCACAAACAACCTCTTTCATCAAACGCGGCGGGAAACTAGTTGGAAATATTGTTTGGATAGTAACGACCTCCGCACTTTTGGTGGGACTGCCTTTGGCTTTAAGTTTGGAAGATGAGGCCAAGATCGTTGCACAAGAGAAGGAAATGCTCGCACAGCAACAGGGCGCTCAGCAGGTACGCGTTCCCTTCAATCTATTATCATGATATCAACGCAAATCCATAATCTAATAGATGCTTTCGTCTGGATCCTATTCGCCAACTGGTTCAAATACAAACCAGACTCAAAAAGGCTTGGTCCCTCCTGGCTTCTGAACTTTGGTCTCAGCGTCATCCGTCGTTGACGGAATCTTCGTTACCGATAAGCCAACTCAGATATCGAGATTGGGCCGATACGATACTTTTATAAATACACACTCGCTCAGCTAGGTTGATTATATATTGCAGTTCGAACCCATGAATCAGACATAAACTGCATCAGTGTCGAATCTCTCATTCCACCGCCTGGAATTAGATTTGAATGTACAGCATAAAAATTGAACAATGCTACTTACTGTCCGGGGAGGAAAGACAATGGGACGCACGAAGTTTTCTCTAGAATGAAATAAGTCAATCAAGGTGCAATGTCATCTCGAACATCAGAAACACGCACGCGGAACGATACCGTCGTAAGTAGGTGATAGCGTGGCTCTCAATCTCCGAAGGAGTCACCCCTACTGCATCCCAATCTCCGGTTGTATCTACATCGTCAATGAAACGCCTCTCCACCTCATCTGGACAGAGGGTTGGCCACCAGATCGCCTGACCTAGTTTGGCGATAGCAAGGGCAACTGGCTTGGGTATGACGGGCGCCCGGGCGGGCGGGTGGATGGAAACAGATTCCACAAGCTCCAAGAGATATTCAAAAGTTAGGGTTGACGGACCCGGCAAAGACAAAATGCGAGACGATGGCGGGAGTGAAATGAGATTCGTAAGAGCTTGTGCAACATCCATGACCTACAGCTCCTAATGGTTACCTAATTCACACCAAATAGCCAAAGACTTACATGGACTGGGCGTATTTTGGTTTCGCCGTGGTTGAGCTTCCACCAAATTGGCCAAACTGGAGCAGGATAAGGAATCGTTGGAGGCAATAAGCTTAAGAACGTACTGGCTATGTTGTTCAATAGTTTATCCTCATATCCATACATAGCAGCGGGCCTGATAATGGTAGCATCAGGGAACACCGCTCTAACACGGTCTTCACCCTCAGCCTTCGTCCGGTAGAATTTGGAAGTTGAATCGTGTGAGGCATTCAAATGCGATATATGAACAAGCTTTGGGATGCCAGACTTGGTGGCAATATTAGCAATTCTTTCGGCGCCAGCGATATGGACAGAGGTATAATCAAAGTTCCTGCAAGACTTAGTGAATGAAATGTAAGAGAACGTCGAAGACTAGAACCAACTTTGTCTCGTAGTCCCTGCCAACAAGATTGTAAACGATGTCAGAATGGCGCAGGCATTCCTCTATTTGCTTTTCGTTCCGAATATCCCATTCCTTGGCGTCCAACATCAGTAATGCTGAATGGATTATAAATGAGAAATCCCACCATTGCAACAACCTGGCCCAAGTCTCCCATGAGCTTGAGATGTCTCTTCTCATCCTCATCGCGATAGGGTACGATGACTTGTGTGCCCATCTTCGCTATAAAAACAAGTGTCAAAGGCTTCAACGTCAATAGACCGGATACGGACTCACCCAACTTCGCTACAAGGTACCTTCCCAAGAAACCAGTGCAGCCGAAGACGGTCACGACATGTCCACTCAGGGCGCTATACCCGGGTGGACCATACGGGATGATTGGTTTGCGCGTTGACGCGACAGCGAGATCCGCCAATGACCGCTGAACCGTGTGTTAGTTAATAGGTAAAATGGACAATTTTTAGTAATGAAATACCGCCCAAGGTTTGCTTTTTAAACACTGAAGACGCAGCAACTTCGACGACGAGACCAACATCCTCTTCTATTTGAACTATTCAGATTCAAGTTCCACCAAATAAGGCGGGAGCCGGCTGGCCACGTGATTTATCTGTGTACTGAATACTGAACTTATCATGGCGCAGGGCAAAACTAAAGGACTGCAGAGCAAGGCCTCGTCCTCTCACCATGCAGCTCGAGCAGCGGCGGCAACGAAGAAGGGGAAAAGGTACATTCCTCCCAAAAAAGCCGTACTTATCAAGCAAGCCTCAATGCGCAAGGTACTTTCACTGCTCACGCCAGTAACTAACTAGTTTACCTTTTCCTCTCTAAAGGAACTTTCGGCCAAGATAAACAAGTCCATCGAACGTCAAATGGTAGATGCCGCTTCTTCTGGAAAACTGACGATTATGAAACATATTGCGCCAGAAGGGTGAGTTTTTCGGTGAATGCGGTGCATGATTAGAACTAAAGAGATATGTCAGGTCATCCTCTGTTAAAAATGGAAAGTCATGACATCGTCACCTTTCTGGAGACAATCTATTACCATGGGTCCACGTTGAGGCTCATGATTTGGGTCATCAGCGTATCGGAAATATTCACAGAAGCGGGTGCACAGCATTCCCCAACATTCAGTACTCAGGCCGACACACACATGTACTTGTAGAAGATTTATTTGTCATTCAATCTAATTTTGCAATCTGTGTACCATGGAGCCTTCTGCGAAACCTTGAGAATCAAATGAACAGTTACGGGTTTGCCTTTACAAGACCATCAATGCTGTGTTATTCCACAACCTCTTCGGCATCGTTGTCACCCTCCTGCTGTTGCGCTCTTCGGACCGCACGTTTGATCATCTTCTCAAGCTCTTTGTCCGGTTTGAGTTGTGCGAGCGAAAACACTTTGTTGCATCCTGCCCCCGGGCACTTCTTAGAGCCATTGCGAGCATCCCTAAAAAACGACCGTATGGCTTCCCCGGAGAAGGAGTGGCCACAAGGGCTATGTCTCCATTGAGCATAAGGCTGCGGTCATGACACAAAGACTCACGCAGTCATCGGATCGACGAGGGTAGTAAGTGATAATGGGCATTTGTAATCTTGCGTTACACCACCAATTTCGAGATCGTCATCGTCATCGCTATCATCGCCGTCCTCTGAGAAGGAGAAAATTGGGAACAGATAACGGCAGGGGGGAAAGTAGAAACACCTTTTGGTATGGATTCAGTGATAGGAGGCATGGGCGTATCAGGATGGGAAACTTCCTGCAATCACTGGTGTCAGATTATAGGAATTTTCAGTTAGGGAAGTGAGTGCACATAAATGCCTTGCTTGAATGCGACATATGGCTCGCTCTTGGCGTATTTCTGTCGTGTTGTCTTTTTCTGGTATTCCTTTGCTTTGGCTTCCACTCCGCTATTGTAACACTCGAGAGCATCAGGCTATAAAGAAGGTCAGGACTGGAGTCAAAACCCAAACCAATAAAACCAACAATAGCTTTTCCTTGCATCAGATTTTGGTATATTTCGTCAACAGTCTGTTCATGAGCGACCATTTCCTCGTCGATGTCTATCAACTCTTTCATGATGATGTCAAGTTGAGTAAGCCACTTACGTTCCAAATGTCAGTGTCACTTGATGCTAACAACTATCTCACTCACCTTCGCATTCTCGTCACCTTCAGCTGTGTCCGCAATAGCAATAGCAATCTCTCGAAGTTGATTGAACGATGGTTGATGAATACCCTTCCTGATCTGTGACCAGTCCTGCGCTAATCCTTTGAGCTTTGCTGCGTCACCTCGAAGGAGTGGCTGATCCCCGAAATTTTCGATATCCACGCGGCCACCGTCTCCAACCCCATTCTGATCCTCAACCGTTTCTTGGGCTCGACCTTTTCCTTTCGTCAACGTCTTTTCTTTCTTTATATTCTTGGAAGAACGTCGGGGCTGTTCCTCCTCGTCGTCGTTGTCGTCGTCCTCATCAACATCATCGTCAAGTCCAGAATTTTTTTGCGTAAAATGTCCTTCCTCGATGCGATCTGAGGAAGGGTGCCTGTGAGAATAAACTTTGCGACGCGAGGAGCTTGCAACTGGCATAATTTGTCGAGCAAGCGTCACGGTGACGCCTCCCCCTGATTAGGGCAGGCTTCTTCGCGTTGAAGCGGCGTTTGCCGAGTCTATACCTTCACTTATGTTTTCTGCAATCCGACAAAGCACCCGAATATCGTGGTCATGCAGCACTATCCCAGGGCAACTCTTTGTTGCGCGAACCTCGCCATCCCGTTCACACTGCTTACCACCTCTTCAACACACGTCCTCCGCTCAAGCTCGTTTTTTTCATCCATCGTCGTCATCATCGATGACCCTCAACCAAACTATGCGTCGTAAAAAGCCTCAGAAAAACAAGACTTTTAAGTCTCCTCTCCTTAATGGCGCCCCCCAACGAAAGGGTGTTTGTTCCCAAATATTCGTCAAGGAGCCTAAAAAACCAAATTCTGCAAAACGGAAAGTCGCTCGCGTAAAGCTTAGCACCGGGAAGACAGTTATGGCATACATTCAGGGAGAAGGACACAATCTGCAGGAGCATAGCGTCGTCCTGGTTAGAGGTGGTCGAGCTCAGGATCTCCCTGGGGTCCAGTACGTCAACGTGTTCTTGAAAAAAAATCGCAGATGCTTATTTGACCCTGTCTATCAGATATAAGATCGTTCGGGGAGCTTTGGACTTCGGAGGGGTCGTGAATAGGCAATCAGCTCGAAGCCGCTATGGGAGTAAGTCACCACACAATTTCGCCATTATATCTACCTAACAGTATTTCCTCAGCAAAAAAACCTAAAAAGTAGTCGCATCTGGCATATTTTCATGGGACTTCATTTTGTATTCATTTGATATCACTGGCAACGGCTTGTCATTCGTCAGACATTTAAGTATAATTAGAAGTTTACTATGCCACCCTCGCCCCTCAATTTACTCTCCCTGACTTTGGTTAACCTCACCATCTTTTCGATCTCGCAATTCAGTGCCCAACACCAAGCGTCGCGCTCCAGCTTGCTCCTTGTCCTAAAAGTTGCCAACTTTCTTTTGGAGGACAACGCAGGGACACTTTTCGGAGGAAGAGCAGTATCACTTGCAGCCATTTCTTTTACCACGTCGACAACAGGGGCATGCCGGCGATACCAGACGATGAATAATGTATCCTCTTCAGGATCATCCGTTTCTAATCCATCTTGATAACGACGGGGTACCGCTGGAGCGTTCGGGCTATATTCTCCTTTGGGAAGCGTTTGTGCTGCAAAGTAACCAGAGCAAACGTAGGCGTCAAGAAGGTTGATGGTCTTGAATTGTCGTTTATGTAATGAAGATTTCGTAGTGATGTGATATTGAATTAGTTGCCCAGAGACCAGGAATAACTCTACCATTCTACCAATAAAAGATCAGATAGCGTAAAAAATATTGAACAATATCGCACTTGTAGGGGCCATGCAACCCTCTTCTGGCGAACAGTTTTCCGCCTTTGACAATAGGCTTGCATCCGTCCATCACGCACCAGTTGTATAGAGAACCGAGAGCTGGCGAGGCCGCTGCTGGATCAACAGGGCCCTCAGGTGGAACGTGGTTGTCATCCTGATGTGCATGCATGTGTGGGGTGACTCGTGGCCGAAAGCTTTGTGCGAGATCCATTTCTTCCCGAGCATCGACGCAATGACGTTGCCTCCAATATAAAATGAGAGCTCGCAGGCGCTCAATCCATTCAAGGGCAACACGGCGTGAGTGTGCCTGCCACAGTAAGGATGACTCTCAGCACGTAAGTAATTGAAAACCGATGCACACTGACCTCAAACCGAACAATGTTGCCGCTCTTCAATAACAGTTCAAAGGCCCGCTTCATCCTCAGCCTGGATTTGTCTCCACTCTTACTGAGCTCTTCGTCGCCACCTGGATCCTCGTCATCACTATCCGATCGTTCCGGACGTGAATCAGTCCAAATCTGAGCCCAATCATCACCGCCCTTAGGATCTACTTTGTGGGACGGGAGGGGTACATTCTGGAATGCCCGCCGTACGGCTAGAATGTCCCTCAAGTCATTAACTCCAATTGCATTCATGATCTGCAGACATCCTCTCCTCACTTCTTCCTGACGTAGTGTTGCAGTGTTCCGAGTTATACTGTTGCGAATGTGGAGGCCGGGTGGAGAGGGTGGGTGGGCGAGCGCAGGTGCAAGACAAAACAAATTACCATCATGCGAAGCCAGGTACACGGACTGCTTTGTCTGGGAATTAGGCTTGATACGATCAAGATAACCTTCGATTGCAGCGGGTTCTTGAATTTGGGTGCCATCTTGTAAGTGGACACTTATTGGCGAGTGTTCCCCTAATCGAATCTCAAGATACGGAGTGCTTGTTTTCTGCCAAATGATCACACTTCACGATAATTCAACGTCAAAGATTAATTGGCATTGCCTACCTGCTTCAATGCCAAACCACAAAGTGCTGCCCAAGTCCTTTCCGTTCCGTCGACACAGTCTTCCCGCCAAACCCAGTCCAATTTCATATCCATGCGCCATGCAAGTTCAAGAGTTTTTCCATCTGCTATTCGTCTCTGGATAATATAGTCCCAGTCAGGGACCGATCGAAGAGATTGCATGCAAAGTTCAATGATCTTTTTTCGAGTGAATATCGCTGGGGAAGTCGCAGGGGAAGTTTGATGCATATCAAGTTTCACCCGAACGTCCATGGCTGGGTTGCGAACCTCGATATAGGGTGGAATCTGGCCCCCAAGGTACCGCCTATCGCGCGATTTAGGGAAATGTCCAGTGTGAAATTCGATGCGCACCATAATTTCCATGTCCAATCCAGGGCCCTCGTCCGGCTTTTTACCTTGAACACAAATACGTTTGTGCCCTCTCTCGAATGGCGCATGAAATATCGTGCTTTGATTTCGTTGGCGTCAACAGTCGTTGGAGGACATGTAATGCAGAACGTAAGATCAACAAATGAATACATCGACAAGTACGTCCTCGTAGTCTTGAGAGGGACCAAAAAGGCAAGATTTTTGTGCCCAGTGATCCACTCTTTCCAAGGGATGCTCTAGCCGTTGGCTATCAGCCAATGCCACCAGTAGAAGCCGATATACGTACATAGTCCTCGTAAATCTCTAACCGGTCTTTCCTCCAGACTACCATATGTTCCGCCCAGTTCTCGTAATGTAGATTGCAAGTGGTTCGATTTTGAATCTCATTAAAAGATGAACCCAAAGACTCAGATTTGGTGTAAAGAACTCTGACTAGCATTCTGTCTGCCAAGGAAGTGAAGGTTACGGACCGACAAAATAATAGATTCGTACCTCTCATTACGACGTCACCCCACTGAAGATCATCCTGAAGAAGGTCCTGCGCAGTCGCACCTGCACTTGTCTCTTCAACGGCACTCCCTGTTCGTTCGAGAACCTCGGCGGGCGGGACGGGACCTGGGGTTCCCCCGTTGGGCGAGTCAGAATAGTGAACAGATTTTCCTTTCGATAGGGAGCGAGATGGAGAAAAAAATTCGCCATCACCAATACCCAAATTACTATCTGCCTTGACGGCAGGCGACGACATTGCCGTCAAGATTGGCCTATTAACGTCCGTGTTGGAAGGCGAGCCAAGATTTTCACGGAGTGGTGATCTCAGAAGCGCAGTACTTGACGGCGTACTAATTGGTACTCGAATATCAACGTCATTTTTCTCCACTGTGAAGAGGATTCCTGCCTCGGAATCGTTGACGTGAGTGTCGGAGACAGGTTTGGGAGCAGATTGTGCAGTGGCAGCCACAACAGTCGAGGACTGTGCATGGTCCGTTGCGGTGGACGATCCGGTCTTGCCACCAGCACGATAGGAAATTCCCTCCCGAAGGCTCTCTACAGCCCCTTCGTGGATGATGTTCATTCCCAAGAAGTTTCCGATTTCAAAACTACCCCCAACCCAATGACTGACTTGATGAGTTTCTTTTTTTCTGTTCCGCAGTATCTTTCCCCACTCACTATTCCTCCAACGGCTGAGCATCTCTTCTATCGTACTCCTTTCCTCATCCTCTCCCCAATCCTCGGCATTCCCTCCTTCCTGTATGAAGAAACTAAAGGCGTGTTCCCTAACGATGCGGGTTAATCCCTCGTCCTCGTTATCTGCGCCATGAGAAGGAGCCGGGCGGAATAATCCACGTTGTTCTATCTTGCGGACCTGCCCTTTCTTTCTAGAAATCACTTTCTCTGGCATGGGCCCAATAAAGAATCGCCTATGTCTGTGCGGGTCATCGTACAATGTACCTTCTGATGCAACGTTATTAGTTGTCGTAGCTGTGGGAGGGAATGGCCCTGGTGTTGACATGAAGAGGTCGGTGTCATCGGGTGGCGCCCATCCTCGATGAACTATTGGGGAGATCACGTGCCAGTGTTAACATAACGAGACCTTAACCATATAAATGGGTTACAAGTAAAATATCATAATGAACTCATACAATACTAGTAATGATCCAACACCCACTCAACGATTAACAGAGTGCATCCCAGTTTTCTGCTGGAGCAATTCGCGCGAGTCTTGGACATACTTCTCAGCCTCGCTTCGTTCAAATCTGGAAACGGTCGGTATACATAAAATAAGTGTAAATTTCGTATTTCTCACCCAAGTTTCTTGCCCTTAACATGCATGTCCGGTTCTCGAAAGGCAAATGGATTGACATCCGTCTTCACATTTAGATTTGCTAAGCTGTGGTTAACAAATCTGTGCGTAGTTTCATCGGAGCGAACTGCGTAAATAACATCCAGGAGCTTGGCATCTGGCGCGAGGTGCCAATAATCCTTAGCAATATCTGGTGCGGGTTCATTTGACCTGTGACAAATATATCAATATATTGCTGCTTATTAGGGATAAAAGTAGTCCACACCATTTGGGAAGACGACCAGCTTCTAGCTCCTCAATGCATCGAGTACTAAGCATGATCAGTCGAGACCACAGCATTTGAATAACGAAACAGATTTACTATGTCAAAACAGCTTCCTCTTCAATGTAAGCGACGAATCGGTGGCAGGTTCGAGGGGAGATCATATAAGATAAGACTGGAATAGTTGATCAACACGAGCTTCAATTGTATATGTCACGATACCTACAGAAAAGGTTATAAACGACGCCTTGAGCGCCGAGAACAATTGCGCGAAATAAACGCGACGGATTACGAAGAGTAAGAAATGTCCTGAATCCCAGGTTATGAAAGAGAAAAACTTGAATATGCGAATGTGCGCACATAAGATGCATTCGTTCATTTTCAGCTTCTTCTAAAAGAGTGCGGATCCAACCTGAATCTCGCTTCTGTGACACAGTTAGCTATGTTACGACAAATCAAGAAATGATCGATACCATAAGACGTAGACTGGTTAAATGCCGTAACGTAGCTGCAACCATTCCGGGAACGGCAGCGATGCTCTCCAAGAAAAGAATCCGCTAAAAAGGTCGAATTTCAAGCCGTAACCGTACGTGTAGTGCAAGTGGGCGCTTACGTTGAGCCAGGCTTGTTCATCCAAGACGTAACCACCCTTTCTGAGTTCGTCAAGCGTCATGGTACTGCCCGGTGGGATAGGTTTATGCTTGTAACCAGAAATGAGGTCAAAACAAGCTCTTTGTTGGAAAACAGTGACACTGTAGCAATTCCAGAAAGATAACAGGGACCAACCTTGCAATTTTCACAAGGCTATAAGCCACTATATCTCCTATACTCTTCGCTTCCCTGTGCAACACCTAAAAATGTTGTATTGTATTGTAAAGGTTGTCCCGATACTGACTAAACATACCTCAACAGCTTTCAGTTCCTCAGGAGTGTAGACTGGATGGAAGAGAACCCAGTCTCCTCGGATCATAGAGGGTACGGTGCTGACAGCGTCATGTCTGGTAAGTGCTTCAGAAGATGGCACGGTTGTGGGGCGGTCTGCCGTTCGAGCGTTATTAAATGAATAAATGAATGCCGTTTCCTACTTACCCCGGTGTGCGGCTTCTACGGGTTGAATTGCAGGTGTATTGAAGCGACGGGCGCTCGAGATAAGCGTGCGCTGAGTTGACGGTGTGAGGGCATGAGTAAGGTGGAACGCAGTTCGACGGTAGAAGGGGCTTGGCTTTAAAACAAACATTTGTGACTGTTAATTTGTATGACCGCGGAGCTTTCTTTTAATGGTCTCGTCACCCGTATCCGCCCGAAGATACGCCCGGAAACCACACGGAGTGCAGTGCCACGATGAGTCATACAAAATTATCGCCTCCGAAAGCCACTTGGACACAAGCAAGTGAACCCACGTATTCAACATTATATTGTTAGCCATGGTAAGTAAGTAAATCAAAATGGCTGGATGTCTGTGCTCTTCAAGGAATCACATGCAGTAGAAGTTTACGTAATCGCCCTGCATTATGCGTCACGTGTTACCAAACTCACGGAATGCTCCAAACTCACGGAATGCTCCAAACTCACGGAATGCTTTTCTCAACCGAAGATCCTGGGGGAAGCGCATATCAATTGGAGAGGTTCTATGTAGTTCTACTGACAAAAATAAAGGCTATTATTAATAAACATTGGATCAGAAATGGTATCCGGAGAGCATCTAAGCGATCACCGGTTGAACGGCTTGGAGCCACTCATTATCTCTGACTGAATAGAACATTTCATGGACATTTCCGGATTGCTGCACACTAGAATCGATCATCGCGTAGCCTTCAGTAGCTCCGTTTTGGATCCCTAGGCCTGACAATTGAAAGATAGCTCTCAATCAGCCAGCGCTTTCGATTACTAGTAGCCGGGCCGTGCGTGCCTGAATTGCTGGAGGTAATGCGACCGACGCTGGAACGAGGATAAGGCCACCTTGGAAGAGGGCAAGCTTGATGACTCTAAGCTGGTAACGATAACAGACCTGCCAGAAGTAATAGCCAGCGGTACAAAACAATAATCCATGAAAATTTACGCACCAGGTACAAAGTCCCTCTTTTCTGCCTCGGCTATAGAATGCAAAGGATTTGATTTATTTGCCAACAGTCGATAGAACCGCGCTAGTGAGTCCGAGATCGTGGAACTATAACGTATAAGCAAAGTCATGTGCTAGATAAGGTATGTGTTTTGTTTTCCGGTATACTCACGGACGGGAAGGGTAAAAGCACACACGGGACAATTTGACGAGTGGGGTGTGATCGACAGAGTAGGCTCAAGCTTTAACTGGAGGCATTCAGAAATCCTTCCGAGCAACTTCATCGGCTGAATGAAGAAACACGACTCGAACTATCATCTTCTACGTCCCTTACAGAGGTGGGAGCGAGGGGGGAAGCCACAGGAGTCCGGGAAGTCGGGAACCTGTGACTGGTTGCATGGACAACTCGGGAAATGAAGGCACCCGATACTGGAAAGTTTCAGCTAAAGTTTGACCGTCTGAAAATCATGGATTGAATCTAGGCTGATCTAAGTTCCAGCGTTGTGGTTGCATCTTGAAAGTTAAAGAGGCGGAACCTTCCGAGATAGATCAGGGACGTTCTCAACCACATAACAATCTGGAAGGTCATGTCAAAATAATGCCACAGCCAGGGTAAGAAGAATAATTGTACCGTAGTAAAGGAGTTTATTATGAAATTAATGTAATGGCGGTCGGAGTATACAAGGACACTTGACCGAATCAAGGGTGGTTCCGATGGAAAGATGGGCACGTCGACTAGGAGAATTTTGAATGAACATGAGAAGATCGAAGGTTGAAATCCACCGAACGAATCCCTATCATAGAAAACTGGTCCGAAATCCGAGTAGTTAATTTAACAGCTGTGGGACACGATGTATAACCGTTTAGCAAAGAAAATGGGGGCCAGTTGACATTCCACAACCGCATTCGTCAAAGCCTGATCTGACCTGCTCCATCGATATGATTTGGCCAAGTTTTAAATCGATACCATCACATCAGGTTAACATGAGATTTTCATTTCCGAGGGCCGACACAAGCAGAACTCTTATAGCCACGCCTGAAAAGACGTGTATATGGATAGACCGCAGTACGCGGGCTGTTGGAGCTAGAAGACAACCATGAAAATATAACCCGTATAATGAAGCAAAAGTAATGAATATACCAGGGTAAATAATCAAGACAAACACCGTCGCCATCCACTGGTCCGGAACTTGCCCTCCCTGTGGTGTAAGTAGGTTCCACGGAGTCAGTTCCGGGTTTTCAACAGGATTCCATTTTGTTCCTAGTAGCCCTCAAAAGCAACAACGATAAGAAGGTTTCCCGATTGAGCCTCGTGTTCAACAGGCCAGAATTCCCTGAACTCCACATGCCCTGTTTCTCCTCGAATAGCTTCCATAAGTAGAGCAGCAGCAGATATCCGCAAGGCATTATGGTATCGACCTGAACGAGAACAAGAATAGGTGGTACTGGATAGCCAACAACAAAAGCAACGATGAATAACTGTTGTTCGTCGTCAACAGAATTTCTAACAACAGTCGTCGTCTGCAAGGCAGTGAGACCGAAGTCACCAAGGGCCTGGTGATGTACAAGGAAGGCCAGAGTAAACCAGGTTGTGCTGAAACCCGAAAAAGGCAGATCGCGGTTGCAAGGTTCTCGCTGAAACGAATCCGTCAGGGCGTTATAAGCCCGCGTCTTTCTCTGTCCACTTTTTGCTTCCGCTAGTCATTCTGCACTAGTACTTACTGGCACACCAGACACAAGCCTGCCTGCTGCAATGGACACGCAGCAGTACGGCCGTCTCATGTATCCTCCGACAACGCCCGTCTCACAAGGCACGACCTTACCGCAGATCAACGCGTCCCTGCCCGATTCCTCCTGGCACTCTGACCACCAACCCCCCTCAAGCCACCCTTCGTCGTCAGGACAGTCTTCCCAGATGTATTCATTAGCCAGTCCCTCAGATCATGTCGACTACTCTTCGCTCTCTTCCCCCTTCATCTCACAACACCAGACAGACCAGTACAGTGCCACTGGGCACCATCAGTCCCCACACCCTGGTTCTTTGGACCAGGATATGTCATCGAGCCTGACGCAAGTTGACTCTAGTATTGGTCCGAATCGAATTTTGACGCGGCGTCAGCGTGCACTGCTGGGTCGTCGAGTAACTCACCCGTCATTGTCAACGGAATCCATGGACTCCAGTGGTGTACGTTTGTTACTTTAAGTCTCGTGTCCCCCAAAGTCTGATCACTTACAAATCAGCAACATTCCTCAATATTTTTCATGCCTCCTGGGGAATCTCGTCATCAAACACCTCCCCACGATAG
Source organism: Hygrocybe coccinea (assembly GCA_963555575.2). NCBI lineage: Eukaryota > Fungi > Basidiomycota > Agaricomycetes > Agaricales > Hygrophoraceae > Hygrocybe > Hygrocybe coccinea. Next base: position 2,495,646 of record OY741996.1, on the reverse strand, counting down.
AGAACGATCGGAGGGTTATCCGTCACGATCTGATAATTCTTCCATGGGTGCCGGTTCTACTACCGTGCCTATGCCTCTGCCCTCTCCAGCCTTCTCCTCACCACCCGGCTCAGGCTACTCACCGTACGCGATATATCACAACCATTCCCGTTCAACCTCGGCCTCAAATTCCAATCCACGCTCTGCTTCTCCAGCTTTGAGTGTTGTTTCAACCCTCACCTCCGTATCGTCGGCGTCTGCTCCCAACTCACAAGCTTTTGCCCCCTTTCCACTCCCGTCCATTGGAAATATATCGCCAATCGCCCCCCGGCAAAAGCAACGCAAGCAGCGGCTTTTCAACGTAGATCGGAAAGCGATATGTGTCTACCACAAGGAATATCCCAATGCCAGGCAGGAAGATATCGCCGTGCGATACGGTGTCGAGCGGAGCACCATCAGCAAAATATTGAAGCATAAAACCAAGTGGTTGAATGTTCCGGAACATGAGGAACTGCGTGTTGCCAAGCACCGGTATTTTTATTTGCATCAGGATTTGTACCCAGGATTCTGACATTCAACATTCATAGACCCTCAAAATTTCCTCAAGTCGAAGAGCAACTCCAGAAGTGGCTGGTAGAAACCAAGAGGACTAACACAGTACTTACGGATGCCCTGATACGCCAAAAAGCTAAAGAAACTGCCAAAATGCTTCACATCCATGATGATAAATTCAAGGCGAGTTCAGGATGGGTAGAAAACTTCAAGCATCGACATGGAATTCGCGGTGGCATCTGGCACGGAGATGGCAAAAATACTCGAGTCGCTCGTGCACTGGGTGCTGGGACTTTTGATGACGGCGGGAATGGTCTGTCCCCCTTGAACCCTGTCTTCGAAGGGCGGTCGGAAACTGTTGCCGAGGGGAACTCAAATTATGGTGGGGACATGGATATCACCCTAGAATCAGAAGAATCTCAGAATATGGAGATGGATCATGGAAGACTTCCGGCCCTGGACTCCTCCCCGATATCGCTTCAACCCGCCTGGCAGTGCCAATCGGATACGTCACCTCCTGCCCATGTATCCATTCCGTCTGTTCACCCCTTGAATCGACCACATTTGCCCTCTATGCACGAATCAACTTCTCATTCCACTCTTGTTCACCATCACCACGAATCCGCTATGCATCTCGACCATATTACCTTGTCTTCCCATGAGCGTCACCACGAATCCGACCATCAGACCAATATTCATCATGAATCCCATCACAACTCACCCACGACATATGAAGAAGCTCTTGAGATCTACCACAACGTCTCCCCAATTCCATCCAACGAGGGACCATCCCTCGCTGACGCTGAGGAAGCTATCAACACAGTCATTCTCTACATCGACACGACAGGTCGAGGCATACTTACCGACCAGGAACGTCGTAGTCTCCATAATATCAAATGCGCGCTCTTCCAAGCTGGCAGTGGGATCCCCTTTGATCGAAACTCGGTATAATTGAATGCAGAGTGGTCCCCCGCAGATCCTTGAGCCTTGGTATTGCTTGTGTCCTGTCTCGGGATCAAGTAAGAAGAACTCGTGTGCGATACGTTGTTATTTTTCTAATGTCTTGGTCTACGAACGTCTCCGCCCATCATGCACACGTCATTCATTACATGCTTTGCAATCCGCTTCCTGTCAGTAATGTTGTCATCTCTCAAATGCGTTGCCTTCCCACTCTGCGCAGTATTTCTTCTGTCGCAGATTGCGAAACTCCACCCGGAGGTCTGCTCTTTGCTATTTTGGTCTTGCGCTGTGTGTCATGGACTATATAGTACGCGCTGGATAACTAAACAGTTGCTCCTCCGACTTGAATATCCATCCACATGCTCCGTCTGTCTAAGTTTTGTCATTCCTGGCGCTAGTGATCAGGACAAAGTCGTGGTGAACGGAAGTATACCAAATTTCGAAAGCAAACAAGTTATTATAATGGTATTATCATAAAAGTGCCGGATAATTCATTGCGACAGGTTACGGCACTCGCTCGCTAAGTTTGTGAAGGCTCAAACGTCGATTAAACTCCCGCTGAGCACGCAGAGTGTCCTGATAAATCTCTTCACTTCTGGTGTTCTTCATCAGCCACCTGAAACTCTGCTTGTCCAGAGACTCCCCCAGTGCGTCGACGTCGTCCATTTCTTCTTCCTCCATAAGACCCTTCACCTCCAATCTACCACGATATATACTCCTGGAGAGATTTCCCAACAAGTTGGACATGGGAGTTTTGTATGGAGAACGGGTAGTGAAGATGGGGAGGATAGTCGTGAATAAGCCGAAAACGACTACAATCCCACAGAGGACCGTTATGTAGATCGCGATTCCGGTGTTCAGGTGCCATAGCCAGTCGATCAAACCAAGGGCAAAAAAGAGGAGAGAAAAGTATAGGAAGATAGGAAGAAGGCCAATGACTTCACGAATACGGTACTTCTGAAGGCCTTGGTAACGCTGGAAGGCTAGTATGAGATTACTGATGAATATACTTGTTGGACACTCACATATTGTCGTAGTCGACACACGTTCAAGAGATTTTTACCAGTGGGGGCAATACCAACCTAAAGATGATATCAGTACGGTACATGATTTTCTTTACTCAGGAACATACAGAATATGCATCAAGCCATTGTTTGCAATGAATGGAGAGCAAGGCGGCAACAAGGCTGGTTATTAAACTCCCGAACCACATGGCATTCACGCGAACGGCATAACCGCCAGGCCCGTAGAGCTTTGGGGGAGGATTTTTAAGAAGTTTATAAGACTCCACAATGAATGGGGTGATTATGGCTGAGAAGATTCCAGCCTTCAAAATACAAATAACGCACTATGTCAGGGAACACCCCAGAAAAGAGGAATATACTTACGAAAAGAAGTCTGACGTCAAGGTTTTTCTGCCAGGAGGCTATCAATTCTTTATCAAAAGCGGTGGTTTCTCTATAATATGTAGTCCAAAAGACCTCTAAGGCTTCCACATCCCGATTGTCGGGATTATGGGATACACTCAGAATAGTATCTGTCGCCCGCGATATCTAGTTGAATTTTGAATTTTCAGTTAAACTTGTAATGGTATTCCATCGCTTACAAGGTGTGTCAATGCTTCGCGCTGGAGAAACAAGGTCAGGTTGTGAAATGTGTACCACAAAAGTTAACAATCACAGAATACGGCCAACGCAACGGCCCATGCTCAGGCCTTGTTGGCGAGCCGAAGATAGTAGACGCTCTCGTGGGCTAGTTGTGGAAGTTCAAGAAATTTGATAACACGACGGACGTCCTGCATAACACGTACATGGGGAAGACGATTACGGATCGTCTGCCGAGAAGGGCTTGGCGGATGAAGCGTCCCTCCCGATTGGAGAGGGAGGGGTGTTAACGGCGAGGGAGGTGTATGCCCTTCCCCAGAAGTTAATCCTTCTGGAGGCTCCTGAAATCAAAGATAGAATTGAGATAATTAAGATAAAGATAAAAACAAGTCGATTAAAAGACGAACAGCATACAGTGGTCCTGGGAGGATCTGTAAGTTAGGGCGATCTTCGTCCTCACTTATGCTTTCGAGCCTCGGGCTAGACCTTGTGGTCAATTGGGAGTGAAGAAACAACGGCGGAAGGGGGTATTTCTCGGAGGCCTCAGCAGAATGTTCAACATCGTGATCATCACCACGAGGTGATACCTTGAAGAGGACCATAGCCTGGCAGTGATGGAGAAGGAGTCATCGAATCCAGCAGCTTCCAGCTTATGAGGAGCTGGCTGTGAACTCAGGCTATGCATAGCTGTATGACAACAAGCCTGGCATGAGGCGCCCCGGAATCTCTCAGAGGCTGGGTTGGGTTGGGTTGGGTTATACTCGGAAAGGGCGTTCGTTGTGAGTGTGTTTTGAAATTTTGAAATAGGTTAGGGTTTACTGTAATTACGGTTTATTCATAAAATTGTTACCTAATTTCGCTTTGAGCGGTAGGATGTTGTCCGCCTTGCGGGCAGCTGTACCACCACGCCTTTCCCGAATACCGCCTATCGTCGTTTGTATAGGCAACCGTCAGAGAGGTATTCTATTGGGTCCAAGGAAACCTGGGAAGGAGAGTACAGCTCCCCCGGAATCAGACTCGCGTTCCAAACACAGGAGTGCTGTCGACCCCAATCATGGCCTGTGGCATTTTTTCAGGAAAAAGGAGGTAGATGGAGTTGTTCGCTATGACACGGTAGAGCCTCCCGATCGGAACGCAGTTACAGGTATGTCCCGAGTCTCAGTCGCCGGTGCTCCACCGAAGATTAAATCTATTTCTCTGGTATTCTAGGTAGATCATGGACTGCTGCCGAGCTGCGATTAAAGAGCTTCTCTGACCTGCACACTTTATGGTATGTCGTGCTGAGGGAACGAAACTTACTGGCGACACAAAAAGAGGAGGCCAGAAGGATAGGTGTTCCCTTCCCGCGCTACTACAACTCATTCCCTAAAGTAGCCCAGGTCAGATGGCTCGCGATGTGAGCATCTGGGACGAACTTACATTTTTGTCTACAGTGTCGGAAAACGATGGCCCGGATAAAATTTGTGCTCAACGAACGCCGTCTGGCATACGAAGGAGCAGTGAAGCTCGTTTCCCGGAAGTAAGCAGACGCGAAGGCGAAGATAACCGTTGACGAAATCAGATACCCGTACAGAACAAGAGCGCTTGTTTTGCATTGCGCTGGTGTGTAAATAGCCATCAATGTTAAACACTCCGATATCCTTCCTTTGCTTGCCAATCCCTCATCTCCTGGGACACCCAACAATCCCTGACATTCGGGTCCTCTGATACCTCAATTTGTCTTCGCCCACGACGTAGGAGGTGTTCTATTGCACTGACATCACGAGAGGAGACAGCGGACGCTTGCGTTCGGAAATTATAGCGGGCAAAGAGCAGAAATTTAGGTCTAGTAGAAGGTGCCTTTGTGCGAACCATGCGTAGGGCGCTGGGATGCGGGCATTGAGTTTTGTAAAACTCTGCAACTATATTATGAGGAACTAACCGTCTATAAAGCGATAAAACTTCCTTTTGTAAACCTGACCGGCCATTGGACATCGGTATGGTGGAGCGGCAACTTCCGGTTACGTTACTGCTCATGTTCAGGTTCTGCCAGCGGAAGGACCGAGTTACTCGACCAGCTCTGACTGGTCTTGCCTCACAAGGCAGGACTAATTTTTACCGATACCTGGGCATTCTTGGTTCCCCCCAAGTCGGGTCTGGCGCGAGATCGACCGACCCTACGACCTATTGTCGTGACCTGGTGCGAAAGTACGACTACGAGTCATTCTTATGCTCGCAATGTTATCCCCGGCATTTGCAAGGTGGGTACTTTGCTTTGAAAGCCTTTTCCGTACGTACTGTCACGGATTTTCAACACGAAGTACTACTACTCTGCGTTTATTCAAGGTTGATTTGGCCATGATTCAGGACGAAGTTTCGAGTCCAATAATTGGTAAGATGCGAATGCAGTTTTGGAGAGATGCCATCAAGGGCGTAGCCGACGTGTGTAAGCGCGTCACAATGTGTTGAAAACGTCTTTGACCGTAAACAGGGCAGACCACCGAATCACCCCATTGCGTTGGCCTTGCATGAAGCCTCGCAACAAGCCCACTTGCCAGCATACCATCTGAGGAGGATTGTGGATGCTCGAGTACGTTAACACCACCCGTCTGGAACAGGTCGACTCAAGTTTCGTACCATAGGACGGCGAACTACACATGCCTACGCATCTCACAGTGAATTCATTGACCTCTCACGCAGAATCGACATCGGCTACCCTCCTTTATTTGCTTCTTTCCCTTCTTTCCCTAACATCTTCCACTCTCTCACACGCCGCCTCCCATCTCGGAATTGCTCAGACTTTTGCGACCCTCCTCCGTGCGCTTCACTTTCACGCATCCAAGCGTCGGATGGTCATTCCCGCCGAGATCACAGCGAAGCATGGAGTGAATCATGAAGAAGTTTTCAGGACCGGAAGGGCTGCGAAAGGCCTAGAAGATGCAGTCTTTGAATTTGCCACGATTGCCAATGATCATATGATCACAGCGAGAGAGATGTTCAGTGAGGGGGGAAGGGACAAGGCGAATGCAATACCCGTGTTTTTGGCTGGGGTATTTATCCGTCATTCTGTCATGTGTCTAACTGAAAAGCATTCCTACAGGTGCCAGTCACATCCTTTCTTGGACGGTTGGAGAAGGCTAATTTCGACGTGTTTTATCCGTCGTTGCAGGTCAGGGATTGGAAGCTACCGTGGCAGATTTGGAAAAGTTTTTACAAATGCAGATTTTGAATGCAATATATTGTGGTGCTTATGATTTCGTGTACTGGTCACTGAATTTCAAGGTAGCCGTTCGAGTAGTTGAAAGTCCGACTCTTTCCATCCCACTTCACAGTGTGGCCTCAAACCGGTCTTCAGTGTACCCACAATCGCTGCCGACAGTCACTTTCTGGCTGACCCGAACGTCCTCCATTGTCTACCTTAACATCTAGATTCCTTCCTAAAGTTGCTTCCCGTAATGGACCGTCTCTGTGGTGAGGCCCTTCCTTAGCCCGGCTAATTCTCGTTTCACCCGTGTGGTTCCCAGATGAAATCATTCAGTTGATATTTTTCGAACTAAACGACCCAAGCCACCTCATCCTGGTCTCAAAACGATTCTATCAATTCTCGCAGGATCCCTATGTTCGCGCACACTATTTCCTCAATCGTTATGGGCACATTCAGGCTATGTTCTGGGCTCTTGGTAGGGGGAAGGTCATGAATGAGAGGGTCCTTGATGTATGTCGATCTTGTGGTCTTGCGGTGGCATCATTGTTCGCATCCACTGACCCCGTTTGCGATTCGGCCGTTGTAGATTCTTCTCGCCAGCGGAGCCCACCTTTCTCGGTACCTTATCCAAGTTGCCATGCATCACTACTTTCGTACGACTTCACATTTTGTCAAATCTAATTGGGTCCGCTCGGTTTCCTTTCTCGTGTTTACCTATTTTTTGAAACTCGCGGCGGACTTATATGGCGAAATACCATGCGGAAAGGGGGAAGACGATGGGTCGATATTCTCTACCTTCTTGAAAGAAAGTAGGTTTCCAACAGGAATGAAGAGCGTCACATGGGAAGAGATAAGAGACATTTTGGAGAAGTACAATGTATGCTCTCTCTTGAAAGGGTCATATTTTCATGTGCTAATGTCTCTTCAAGTTCATCCCGTTCTCTAACAAAGTGTGTTCAGACGTCAATGCTAAGAGGTGACAACGTTCATCATTCGCTCCTAGGACGCGATCATGGCACAATTTCCCCTCGCTTTGGCCATAGAGCCTAGGCTTCTACCTCTTGCAACGGCAAATGGATTTCACATGGATAGCAAAGCAAGTTCAGGTCTTCTAACATGGTCCGCAAATCAGACATCTTATTTACATTTGATAGTATCGTGATTTCGTATTCCGAAAAATGTTCGAGCGACCAGCTTTGACCAGTGATACTCGAACCGAAGAGATTGTTCAAAACGTTCGCGAGCTATGCAGGCTCGATTCGACGTAAGCTATGCTATTTACTGGTACCTCTCCAATAGCTAACCCGACTATAGAATGTTCCTTAGTCGCACCGTGGCTGCAGAAGTTTGTATGGAAGCAAAAGTCAATGAACCAGCATATGCTGCTCTCAAAGAATTGGATAAATCAGGGGATCTTCTCTTCGAACTACCGTATGTCCAACTTGTGGATCTTTTTGTCCACAATTTATTTCTGATTCTCCAGCTCCCTTGTTGAGGATTTGATAAAGGTACGATAGCTCAGAATTACTTACATGGAAATGATTGGAATGGGTTTACTGCCCCACAGCTCTTCATCAAGACTCGTTCAGTGACCACGCTCTATACCATCCAAGTGCTCCGACAACTTTTTACTGACTTCCCCAGCACCGACCCCACCGTCCGCCTCGTCCTTCTGCTCACAGTTTTTCTTTCTGACAACTGTCTTGCTCATACCACTCCGGCTACATTGCGCAACAAGCTCGAACCTCTTGGGCTTACCCCTCTCACCAGGAAGGACATATTCAATGTCCTTGTCAATCCATTTGTTGAGAGGTATGCGCCCATCTTGGAGTTTGCCAAAGCAGAAGTGGGCTTGAATAACAAAGAAACGAGGGAATTGGTCGAGGAGGTGGCCGTAAGATCTTTGGAAATTGGCTGCAAGGTTCAGCTTATCGTCTTGATTCTCACTACACTTATTTGACTACTCTTTGCTGCTTTTAATTTTAGGGTAAGATGCTGCGAAAGCTATTCGAGGGATTCCCTTTCCTACACGATACCATTTCATTGGTCGTGATGCAGCGATACCATCTTACGTTAGATGATCTGCCACACCACGAGGATGAAAAGGCTTGTGCGACGTATGAAGCGAAGTTGTGTCGCGATTACATCGCTTCTCGGTTAGGTGATGTAGAAGGAGAGGAGGTTTCACAAGTCAATGATCATGAAGCTGGCGACGGAGATGGAGACTTGGATGTTATAGACGGTGATGTTCTGGACGAGATAGAAACCCAAGAAGAGGCACCGGAGCTTGTAGGTGGCAGTTTGGTGATGTCTTTATCTAGCTCAACAATTACATTGTCGCGATTTCCAGGGTCGCATCACTCAGGATACCCTCACTACTATGATACGTCAAGACGAAATGGCGCCCTCCCGATCCCGTAGACGGAACTTTTATCCGTATTCGATGTATAGTGATGTCGCTGGGAAATTACAGTATCCAAACGGAAAGTCAGACTCCCATTCTGTTCGGTTGTGATATTCACACTATTACAGATTCTGTACAAGTTGGACGCTGGGTGAAGAATCAGTTTGGCGTAAAGAGCAATATCACCGCTGTTTTCATGACTCATGCTATCATTAACAATAACTCAGGAGTACGTTTCTATTCAAGTGATACTTCCTTTTCTGACACTTGTTAGGTTGTCCAACAGTATTTGGGGTACTCGGATAATCATCACGGAACGGTGAACCGCGTTCCCGTAACGCTGAACCATTTCAAGATGTTGGCACGTCTGGGTAGGGCACCAGTGAGTTCCTTCCGTTTCTGTCGTTGAATTGATCGTCACGAGCGTCATTTTCACAAGAACTGGAGTATCTATCACGACATTGAATCAGGAGCCAATTTCTATTTCAACGAAGAAGATTATATCTCTCAGGACAATGACAACTCGAAGATGTCTACTCACCACCATAAGGTCAAAGTAAAGATGGAAGTGACTCAGAGTGGTATCCCAATGGCCTCACCTTCCAATCTTGTACCTCCTACCAAGCTAGAAGGTTCTCCTCGGGGGAAGAAGAGACCCCGTCGGATGGCTGCAGCAACCGTTAGATCTTACGCTGTACCCGATTCAGACGACGAAGCAATCGCCGACGATTCAGATTTTGGACTTAGGGTTGGGCAAGGAAAGAGGAAAAAGGTCGAGTCAAATTTGCAACGTTGGATCAAGCACCTCTCCATTCTATTGAAGGAAGAACAGAAGAAGGTGGGCGCTACCTGGCCCCCATGGTCACCTTTCTCACGGTGTTGTTTGCAGTTCAAAGAGAAAAAGAAACGAATGGAAAAATCTGCGCTTCTCGGTTCGAAGGTCCGTGTTCCAAAAGTGAGTCCCTGTTTTTCCGTCAAATATAGCCATTTTATCGTTCGTTTGCCAGAGTGAGTTTTTCAAGTCACTGGCTTCCAATCTACGCAGCCTGCGCAAAACCGATCAGGAGAAACGTCTTCTTCTATATGGGCCCGAGATTGCTGACGAGGACTACACCGACGGAGATGATGAAGAGTACCTTCATCGATCTGCTCGAGGGAAGAGACGCAAGGCGGTTCGGTCTTTTTGAGCACCAAGTTATGCTTTCCTTTCAACTACCATCGTTAATTAGCATCACTATCACAGCATCACTTTTTATGCATTGACCACAACGTACATACATACGCAGTCAGACAATATTAATACTGTAATCATATGGCATCCATGTGGCATCACTTGTCCAAGCGTCCAAGCACTGGCAGGTTTGTAGCGTGAGAATTCTGAATGCATTGAACGCCTCCTCTTCTGTAGCGCATATGGAGGCTCTATTCTACAACGTGAGTAATGTTCTTGGACTCCTTTCTAAGGCTCAATTTACATAGAGGCTTATTTAGGTTAATGGCGGGTTTCTTGAAGGGGTTGTGAGGGGCTTCAAAGCTGGTATCCTGACCCAAAGTCATTATGCCAACCTGACACAATGTGAAACGTTGGAAGGTTAGAATGGTGGATCTGATAATCGTCCTTCAACTGAATCACTCCTAGACTTCCGAACGCAATTGTCGGCTACTGATTACGGTAATTTCCTGGCCAATGAACCGCTACCGATTTCAACCGCAGCCATCGCAGACAAGGCTACACAGATTCTCGTAGACCAATTCAATTACTTACGGAGTAACGCTGTGGAACCATTGAGTAAATTTCTGGACTATATTACGTGCGTGTCCGTTCTTAGTTATGACCGTTTCAACGTTTCGATCATCAACAGGTATGCTTATATGATCGACAATGTCGTTCTTTTGATCACCGGTACACTCCATGAGAGAGATACCCATGAACTATTAGAACGATGTCACCCGCTTGGCGTCTTCGATACGATGCCGGCACTTTGTGTTGCTACAAATGTCGAGGAACTCTATCAGAGTGTACTTGTGGAGACACCTCTTGGTGAGCTTGCCTGCTCCCTAAGACCGACAGCCTTCATTGAATTGTGTCCTAGCGCCATATTTCCGCGACTGTCTAGCCGCATCGGATCTCGATGACTTGAACATAGAAATCATTCGCAACACTGTATACAAAGCTTACTTGGAGGACTTCCACCGTTTCTGCGGCACTCTCGGTGCACCTACGTCCGACACTATGCATCGCATACTGTCGTTTGAAGCTGACCGTCGTACCATAAACATCACCATCAATTCGTTTGGTACCGAGCTCAGCAAAGAACAACGCGCAAAGTTGTTCCCCGCAATGGGACGGCTATTCCCAGAAGGCAACAACGCTCTCGCCAAAGCTGACGAGATTGACCAGGTTCGGCAGGTCTGTGAAAACATATCAGAATACCGTTCCTTCTTCGACAACGCTAGCTCCCATAACGGTGACCGTGGGTTCGATGAATCAGGCGCAGCGTCGCAACTTGAAGATCGATTTTTTATGACGGAAGTTCATCTAAATAAACTGTCATTTTTGCAGCAGTTCCAGTACAGCGTGTTCTACAGTTTCATGAAGTTGAAGGAACAGGAAATCCGGAATCTAACATGGATTGCGGAATGCATTGCACAGGACGCACGGGATAGGATGCAGGACTTTATCCCTATTTTTTGACTTGTAATCCTGACTTCGATATAGGAATAATAGCTGAAATATTGACAAATTTTAAGCAGAATAATATTTAGAATTCAAGCTCAAGCCACTTTAAGTACCTGGCCAGAGTTTTGGTATTGGCTGATCCGTAAGTTCATGGGAGAGTGGGTTGGCAAAACAGTTTCTCTGTCGACTGCTGGCAATAATCAACCATGGTGAATACTCAATGATCTTTATAACAAGCTGATGATACCACACATCAAATATACATATCCACATCATCGTATGATTACCACACTTCCCCCGCCGGGGATGGAACGAGAACAAGTACTCCACTTCTACCAACATGCGTGAAGCCCCTTTGGCATAACCAAACTCGACGTCTTCTCCCCCAAGCGGACAATGACCCGAGTTTCTCTGAAGGCTAACAATGTCGTTGCTATCGAATGGCTCGCCGTCACTTCGAGTAAGACCCAAGCCGATCCCTATTGCTGTGCGCAGGGAACCACTCCCCTCCGTGGAATATTGTGGGTTTGTGTGCAGCGAGAGGAGGACATGCATGTGGCAACAATGCGCTGCAGTTGGTGAACAGCCTGGTTAAGCAAACATTCCCCGACGGCAGCTTCCATGGTGTCGCATGCGTGTTCATACAGCGAGGGTAGGAGCAGGGAAGCGGGTGGTAGGATGCGCTACAAAGCCCGATATCGAAGACGAAAAAAATATAAGAGAACTCCTCGATGAGCGCCCGCAAAATCTGCCGATTTTCGATTCAGCTGAATCTACTTTTCTCCACCGGACACGTTCCGAGACAGCGATAACAGCCGTTCTGTGGACTAGTGTAGGTTGTAGGTGCTAAGGCTGATGTTGGCGCTGATGGTAGTTGAATTTTCCTCCAAACAAGGAGTCGTCAAAGGTGGAGTCACCGGAAGACACCGTGACGCTTCTGAAGGAGAAGTTGCACGAAGAATTAGCGGGTGGAAAATGTTAGGCAGAGGTCGTGTGGACAAGCGGACAAGCAAAGTTCGAGACTTGTCCGGGATTGAGACAAGAACTCTGTTTCCAGCGTTGAGCATCACGGCAAGGAGATCATTGGCAATAAAAATGCCAATATAATTTCTAAAATATTAATCAGAGGTTGGTGCGCAAGGTAAGCTCAGGTGCTGGAAATTGTCATATAATAAATTGATGATGACATGACCACCATATTTTGCAATGAACTGCTCGAGTCCTCTCTATGAAGGAGAAATCCTCACGTCCAGTGCAAGGCGTGCTCTGAGGGAGCGGCATATTGGAAATAGCTGTTGATGGAGTCTGGGGTTGAATGCAATGTTATGCTTGCGCGGTTACTTGTAGCGTTCCTTGACGGATTAGGAAGATACTGAGGATGGCAAAAGTGTCGACTAGTCTCGATAATGATCGATCGCTCGTCCTCCTCGGCGCCAGCAGGATTGTTATATCCACGACAGCATCCCATATCACAACTGTGTTGATAAAATGATGGGAGGATAGACGTCAGCGTAAAAGTACCGTCGTAGACATTGTAGTCCACCTCTTGAGACTGCTTCTCTACCGATCGGCTCTGTAACGGACTTCGAGTAACCAGACATGATCTAGTGGCAAAGAAACAGTAGGTCGCGGTCTGTTCAGGATTGCCTGCGACAAAGATAGTGATGAGTTTTCTTCTTTCCACTTGAGGAATTTCATATCTAGCTCGGAGACCTATATGACCGCGATCGTCTGGGGATACTCAATGTGGGACGAACTACTTACCAGCCCATCGACTTCCGACTTCCTCTTTCACATCTGCGGAGGTATCTATCTTCCTCCGTCCCGTTTCGGCTTATACTGATAATTGAGACAGTCATTGACTTGAGGGAGCCTGTGGTACCCATTTGCAGTACAACGCCTCGCAAAGCTCGGCTTATCGTCTAAGCATATGAAGGTCAGGCGAAAAATACAGCCAATCCAGGCTAGCATCAACTATTGCAAGCGCTTGTCCTGGAACCAGCAGGACCTCTTGAGAGAGAGGAGCAATTAATCGCGGACATCACCGGGAAGATATGGTTGCATGACGTCTGGACTTCAGGGATACCATGGCCGTGACCCCAGAATGAAAAGGGTATGGCAGATTTTGCAGGAAAAGTATAGGGCTATGAACGACTTCAGCCAAGTCATGATTATTCATTCCAAGTTTGTCCTGGATACTCAAAATTTTCTCCTCCTTAACGCTTTTTTTTGAGCCAACGTTCCACGACCTTTTGCCCCCCTCACTTTTTGGAGCTCCTCGAATTTCTTCTTTGCATAGTGTTTCGCCTCTGCATCATCCACCAGCTCATCCACGAGTGTTCTCTTCCTACTGGCACGCGTAAGATTGTCGGTACTGGCTGTGCCAAATGGTGTAGTTGATGGGACAATGGTGCCAATCTGCGCCGAGAAGTCTATGTGTGGTCCCAAATAAACTAAATAAAAAGAAACGCACAGCGAAGTATTTGGGCAAACCCTTGATACCTTTACCTTCCCCTTCGTCTTTTCTGTAGAAGCGCTTCGGGTCAAGGTGATTGCGGAGACGGAGCGCTTCCACTTCACGGTACAGTCGCGGGAGGTCCGCCTCAGCCGGAGCGGGCAGATCAAACCAGTCTGCGCCAGCAGTTTGGTTCCGGAGCTGCCATTCAACATAGATTACCGACAACTCTGAAGCATATTAGCATGCCATTATGAACCCACCGCCTTTATTTCCTTCTTCGAGAGTGGTCTCCCAGACTTGGTCAGTTCCGGAGGGGGAAGAGGTGGTTGTGGAACGGCGAGAGAAGCAGAGGCTTGTTCTAAGCGCTCAGCGTCTAGGTCTCGAAAGAACATTGAGTGTTCATTTGATCCTCCTAGATTGAAATGACTTGGAGGTAGAGTTCCCGGGTCTAATGGAGGTAGAGGTCTATGGTTGTCCGGTGTTGGTTTAAGGTATTAAAGAAGAAAAGCACGTTACAAAAGTGTGCGATCGTTCCCAAGAGTGATGACTTCCTCCTCCGATACTTCTCTATCTTCCCTACTTTGGACGACATTCACATTTCTTCTCGCTTTTTCCAACAAAGACTCCAAGTATTCCTGCGTGATCGGTTCACTATCCGAGCCAGAGTCTGGCAGATCGTTGGAAGAATCTGGAAGCTCATTAAATTTTTTATGTGAATTCGTGGAACAGGATACTTCACCGGCAGCTTTACCCTTTCCCTTCTGCTGGTCTTGGTCTGGCATGAAGTAAAAATGTCACATGACCACTGTCATGTTTTCTGGATCGCGACTCTCATACCGTTCATGCCGGGCTCGTTCATGGTTGCACCGACACAACCACACATCGGTAAACCCAAGACTCACTGAAATACCCCGCACCACTTCCTTTGGCTTCAAAACTGTCCCACAAGAATCCAAGGAAACTCTAGTCAAGAATGTCTTCGATTCTGTCGCGTCATCGTACGACTTGATGAATGATGCCATGTCTCTAGGCGTACACAGATTATGGAAAGATAATTTTGTTTCCATGTTGGAGCCCGGGAGGAAAGGTCCAGTGAGGGGCTTAGACGTCGCTGGAGGGACTGGCGATATTGCTCTTCGGATTCTAGACCATGCACGAGAGACATATGCAGACCGGGAGACAACTGTAGATGTCGTCGACATCAACAGTAAGATGCTCAAGGAGGGTTTCAGGCGGTTCAAGAAGACCATGTATCATAATAGTGAGTCCTGTCCTCGATCAACCTTCAGTTTTCTCATAAATGTATATCAGCACCTCAAATATCATTTCACGAAGCCAACGCTGAGGCACTGCCTGAAACAGATTTTCCTGCAAATACTTACGATCTCTACACAATCGCGTTCGGCATTCGTAACTGCACCTCGGTTCCTGCTGTTCTCAAGGAAGCGTATCGTGTGCTGAAGCCGGGCGGGACCTTTGCTTGCCTCGAGTTCAGCAAAGTCAATAATCCACTTTTGAGCTCGTAAGTTCACCCTGTCTGCTCAATGCGCATTGTTGATTGCTCTAGACTCTACGACCAATACTCATTTTCGATCATACCCCTTCTCGGAACTATTCTGGTTGGGGATCGCGAGTCATATCAGTATCTCGTTGAATCCATTCGACGTTTTCCCAGCCAGCCAGAATTTGCCCACATGATTAGAGAGGCTGGATTCACGACTAGAGATGATGTCGATGGTGGTGCATGGTCAGATTTGTGGGGAGGTGTTGCGTGTATACATTCTGGGGTAAAGGTGTAGAGAAATCAAGTGAGGATATGTAGTGTTACAAATAAAAACAGAGTTGAAACCCTGTGGCCCAATTTGCAACAACTAGCAATTGACGCCTCAAGGCAACTTTACACTTTGGACACTACAACACCATGGCCGCAACTGCATCCAATGCTGTCTTCCCGATGCCTCCTGCAACGGCGGACCTGGCCACCACCTGGTCATTTCTCGAGGAAGGCGTTGACCATATAATGACCAAACTTCAAACAGGAGTCTCATATTCAAAGTACATGAGCCTCTACACGGTGGCATACAACTACTGTACCTCTTCTAAAATGCATGGCACTACCTCGGACTCAGTTGGGATGGCCAATCGAAGTAGACTTTTCCGGTCCCGACTTCATTTCTGAGCTTGCTGAAACCATGTCCACAGCGGGCGCGAATTTGATGGGTTCTGATTTATATAACAATCTTATTCGATACTTTGTCACGCACCTCAAGATCCTCCGGGATGTCAGTATTGAGTGTCGATGACTGCGTTAACCCACTGATGAACGTCGTTAGCAATCCGACACACTCCAAGATGAATGGCTCCTCCGATACTATGCAACAGAATGGGATCGTTACACGACGGGCGCAAACTACATCAACCGCCTTTTCACGTATCTTAACCGGCACTGGGTAAAGCGTGAGCGAGATGAAGGTAGAAAGGGCGTTTATCCAGTCTATACCGTGCGTTCCGCACTTTGGCGCTGGGCGATGTTTCCTGAACTTCTCTCATCATTTCAGCTTGCGCTTGTCCAATGGAAACAGAACTTTTTCCTCCATGTACAGAGCAAGCATTCGAAATTAGCTGGTGCTATCCTGCGCCTTATCGAACATCAACGAAACGGCGATACCATTGACCAAGGCCTCGTAAAAAAGGTCGTTGACTCCTTTGTATCTCTCGGTCTTGATGAAGCCGATACCAACAAAGCCTGTCTGGACATTTACAAGGAACATTTCGAAGTTCCATTCATTGATGCAACGGAAAAATATTACAAACAGGAATCAGATTCTTTCCTTGCGGAGAGCAGCGTCTCTGATTATCTGAGGAAAGCCGAAGAGCGACTTAAAGAGGAGGAGGACCGTGTCGAACGGTATCTGAACACGCAAACGCGCAAGGCACTCATCAGCAAATGCGAACATGTTCTCATACGTGAACATTCTGAGCTCATGTGGGAGAGCTTCCAAAGCCTGCTTGACTTTGACAAGGACGAAGATCTGCAACGGATGTATTCGCTGTTGTCTCGTATTGCTGAAGGTCTAGAACCGCTGCGCAAGAGGTTCGAGGAACATGTCAGGAAGGCCGGCCAATCAGCGGTCTCGAAACTTGTCGGAGAAGGTGGCGCCAATGTTGATGCGCTTGATCCCAAGGCATATGTAGATGCCTTGTTGGAGGTCCACCGGAAGAATTCGGAGACCGTGACGAGGAGCTTCAGAGGTGAAGCTGGGTTCGTGGCTAGTCTGGACAAGGCTTGTAGAGAATTCGTCAACCGCAATGCTGCCACTGGGACATCGAGTACGAAATCGCCCGAGTTGCTGGCGAAACATGCCGACATGCTGCTGCGCAAAAACAATAAGATGGCCGAGGAAGAGGATCTTGAGGGTGCTTTGAACCGTGTGGCACGTTTTGTTTCAACATCATATCCAAGAAGTATGGCCTGATGATTGATTTTCTTGCTTTCTGTCTTTCCAGATGGTGTTATTCAAGTACATCGAGGATAAGGACGTTTTCCAGACGTTCTATACTACGAAGCTTTCGAAACGACTTATTCACGGTGTGTCAGCATCGGATGAGAGTGAAGCTAGCATGATTTCCAAATTAAAGGAGGCATGCGGCTTCGAATACACCAATAAGCTCCAGCGCATGTTTACCGGTTTGTGTCACCAGCTGGGTATCTCGAGTTTCAGGAAACTAATACATTCCGCTGACAGATATGAGCCTAAGTAAAGATCTCACAGACCAGTTCAAGGAGCGCATGCAGTTGAACCACGACGACATGGACATCAGTTTCAGTATCATGGTCCTGGGTACCAACTTTTGGCCTCTAAGCGCCCCAAACAACGATTTTGTCATACCTGCTGAGATTTCGCCGACATATGACCGGTTCCAGAAGTACTATCAGCAGAAGCACTCGGGTCGCAAGTTGACCTGGCTATGGAATTACTCCAAGAACGAGCTTCGCACGAACTACCTGAACCAGAAGTACATCCTGATGACGAGCGCCTATCAGACGGCAGTCCTTCTGCAATACAACAACAACGACACGCTATCACTGGACGAACTGGTTGCTGCCACCGCCATCAACAAAGAACTGTTATCACAAGTACTTTCGCTGTTGACCAAGGCGAAGATCCTCATCAATGATGAAACAGACCAGTATGATTTGAACCCGAGTCTGTAGCAACCTTTGAGCCATTTCGTTACCGTTGCTGATGCGTGTGCTAGACTTCAAATCGAAGAAGATTCGCGTCAACCTGAATTTGCCAATCAAGGCTGAGGTGAAGGCAGAGTCGACGGACGTGCTGAAGACTGTAGACGAGGACCGCAAATACGTTATACAAGCCACCATTGTTCGGTATGTTAATCTTGGATTTCTCTGCAGGCTTGGCTGTGATGCTCATTCTAATTGTAGGATCATGAAGGCTCGCAAGACGATGAAGAACCAGCCGTTGATCCAAGAGGTCATTTCGCAGATTTCACAACGTTTCTCACCAAAGATCCCGGATATCAAGAAGGTCATTTCTGTTCTGCTTTCTTGAGGAAATGATGAACAGCTTATCGGTCTTGATCAATCTAGGCGATCGACCACTTGCTGGAGCAGGAATACATTGAGCGAGTGGATGGCACAAGGGACACGTTCGCTTATGTTGCGTGATTGCCGGCCCCCCTCCCCTCTCCCATTTTTGAACGGTTACCGTCTTTTGCTCTAACCCACCCGCTCACTAGCATAATATTGCACACATACAGCTTTGTTGTTGATCCCATACCTACCCAAAATGTTTTACATGACATTCACTTGCTCCTTGCTGTATGGAAATTTTACGGACGGCTTTAGTCGGTTTTTACGCTAGTACTACATACGTCTGCCAAAATGACATCAAAAAGGGTTGACGCTCCAATGTGCTCAGGGCCCGGCGGAGTGTGCAACCTGTGTACACAGCCTATATGATAGTATGGGATCTCGCTGGTAATAGTGACATAACTTTGAGCATATTGTGTATATCCCGTGAGAGGACGCGCGAGGGCAACGCGAGAAAGAAAGACAGAAAGATGGGGCCTGATCATGAACGTCGATGGCAGGCCATGATGTTCCCACAAGCGAAGTCTTGCAATGAACCTCCGCGACAGCTTGCTCTCATCACTCAAGACGTTGCCTGGCACCCGCGAGTTCCACATACACGTCCTTGTTTCTTCCGCCAGAAAGCATGCGGGACTATTCCCATTCGCACTTCCTCGACCCAGGACCTATCTCCAGGACGTCCTCATTCTTCTCTCCGAGCAAGCCACACCAGACTCGCCTCGTGTCCTGGTCACGGCCATTGAGGCGTCCGTGTACAACATCCCAAGCAGATCATGTGGCATTCTCTACATATCGAAAGTGGATACCACGGGACAGGGAATCCACCCTTCCCCAGCTGCTGTGCTGGTCAAGTCGTTGATCATGTTTTACTGCGACCCTACGACGCGTCCTACCGTCGTGGACCATCTCTGGGTCCAACTGTTTGCACGAGCACAGGGCCAGTATCTGTTTCCCAACTCGTCAGAGCATCCCGGGAAACGTCCGTTGAGCGATCTTAAGCTTTGTGCGTGGTGGAGGAGCATATTGTCAGACGTTGCCCTGGAATTGGATGCGAGGACGGCGTCCATGGCCAAGGCGAAGATGAAACTATATTATTTGCTCCCCGGCTACAGCGAACTCGAGGCAACGCATTCTCTCAAGTCTGGTTCTAGTAGTACGTGGAGTGGCCCTACCTGGACTTACGGCCACCCGTATTCCGAGTCCGAGATTCCACTTCCGTGCCCGGCCGACAGCCATTGCGGGCTGCAGAATCTCGGACATTTCATCCCTTCATTCGATGACGATCCAAAGTCTCGTTTCATGGACGAAATTGCTTACACAACAGAAGCAGACGGGGTTAAATCCCCGAGTAGAAAACGTCCCCGAACTACAACAACAACAACAGGACACGGTGACGTATCAGGTGTCAAGACTTCTGTGGATGAGAAAGACCCTGCTGTTATTGTTGTTGTTGAGAAGGACGAGCGACCTCTGGGAGAGTTGGCAAAGGTGTCTCCCGATGAATTTTGGGAACGAATGTCGTTTCGCCAGGAGTGCGTTGCGGGAGCTGTCACTGGATTTTTCGCATTGGGGATGTCCCTCCCGTCTCCCAAATCCAGCTCTCGAATGGAAATCTCCCCACTTGCACCCCAGCCAGGAGAGGTGTCGTCGCAGATCAATAAACGGATAGTGACATCGATGTTGACTGGTGTGGAGTTCTCGACCGTTGAACGGGCTGTTCGAGGGACAGAAACGCTGGAGAGTGCTATCAAGGGCCTCTGTGAAGGCATCACACCACCGACAGTGAGATCCGAGATTCCACTTCGACCGATATTTTTTGGGGTTGACTTCGATCGACGG
Source organism: Hygrocybe coccinea (assembly GCA_963555575.2). Taxonomy (NCBI): domain Eukaryota; kingdom Fungi; phylum Basidiomycota; class Agaricomycetes; order Agaricales; family Hygrophoraceae; genus Hygrocybe; species Hygrocybe coccinea. Next base: position 2,475,371 of record OY741996.1, on the reverse strand, counting down.
ACGCCGGAGCGGGACTCAGTGCTACTGGCACCTCCACGCACACCGTCACCTAACGGAAGGCGTGTGTTGCCGGAGGTTTCGCCGAATCCGTTCCCAGAGCCGGTTACCTCCCTGGAGACGTACCATTCATACATTTATGGAGCAGTGTGTGTCAGCAACCGTGCGCTGCTGCGAGCTGAAGCGCGGAATAAAGAGAGAGCGGAGGTGAGGGTTCTAGCGGCCCGGAAGAAGAAGAAGAGGACGGAGTCGTGACGTTTGGATGTATGTTATGTAAATGTGCGAGTCATGAGAACAAATAGCCAGCGTTGAAGCGCGGTCCAACTAAAATGGGAATCAATGTTGTGGTTGGTGTTTCAAGGGGACGAACAAGGTTGACGTTGATATGATGATAGGCTTGCATAACCGTACGTATTGGGTATGCCCACCCCCGACAGAACTCTGATTCCGAAATTCTCATAATTGGTCCAATCCTTTCCTTTGGGTCCTTGTCTGCACCATCTTCTCAGAGCCCTTGTTCTTGTTCTGCCACACTCTGTCTCCGTCCCCCTTTCCCTATCTCAGATCACCCCTTCAAGCACTCCACCATGACGACCCACATCCCCCAGTCCCTGCCATCCTTTGCACAAGCATTTAGCACACCTACTTTGAACAGCATATCCTCCGGCAGCAACTCTCTCCCACCAATCCAGATCCGCACATCTCCCTTTGAAAATCATCGCGTAAACACCCCGCCTGCTCCTAGCCACTCCCGGCCTCCGAGCATCGAATCCAATGGCGCCAATCTCAGAAAACGAACCCGATCGGACATCAAGTCCGCCGTACGCGATGACGATGTCTCCGACACCGAGTAAGCTCTCTCTCCCCTCTCTCTCTCAGGGTCCTACAGCTCAATATCCTGGTCCAGCCGTCTCTCCCCCCGCTTGATCCAGATCAAAGAGGAGCATGATCATGCAATGCTAGAACCACCGTCGCCGTCATCCATGCAGGTCGATTCGCTGGGTGACATGACTGGTGCCCCTCCGCCTTCTTCCCTTCTTCCCACTCCCTCAAAAAAACGTCGGGTGACCATCAGTGGTACGCCCCATCCCCTCAACACCGACGTCCGCATCCCGCCTTCCGATCAGGCTAATTCCACTCCGATTTCACCCGTCGTCATCGGGCTCACCATCCAGCGAGATGATCCCGCCGCACTCGAACAAGTACGATCGATGCTTAGCGTCAAGCAAAAGCAAAAGGCCCTAATAGAGCAACGCCGGGGAAGCGTCGCAGGAATCGTGTCGACAGGGACAGGTGCTGAGGGTTCGACTGAGGAACGTCTTCCTATGCACAAGTCGTCGGTGGCCTCCCGGGCAGTGCGTTGCAGTCCAAATCCAGGGTCAACAGCCCGTCGTGGCCCAAATATCCACGGACAATCTGGTGCCTCCACTGCTCGTCCACCCAGTCCCTGTGCGATGATGGTTCCCAGCCAACAAACAACGCAAGTGGCGAACCAGATGACAACTAGCAAAGGCACACTCCTCCCTCCCCCGATAAGTTTTGCACGCCGTCGTGCAGGCCAGTTCGGCGCCGGGAAGAAAAAGCCTGCCGACATCGTTATTAGTCCTCGAGATGCCCATACTCGGGAACAACTCCAACCCGCAATACAAAGTGCGCCTCCGGTTCTACATGCGGGTCAAGGTCAGTTTCCTACGGGCCAGTTCCCGATGACCTTGCCTCGTGTGCCAACCATTGCAGGAGGGGAGAGCCTCCGGCGGTCCGCTATGGGGCAGGTGCCACCCACACCAAGCAGATTCGCAATGCAGCGCAACACCACCAACCTAACCCATGTCTCTCAACCGTCGGCTCCCAGTTTCCCTGCACGGTCACCCCCAGCATCTGTTGCCATTGCCACAAGTTTGGTTCCACCGACACCAACTTCTCTTCATCACCCTGGCTATACTGGCGACAAATCAGCGTTTTTGGCGCCTTTTGGGGTCTTTTATGATGCTCTCAACGACTCGAAACAACTTAAAAATTGGCTGGGAGAACAGATGCACAAGTCTAACTTGCTCATGCAAACTCTGACGCAGCAACAGGAAAAGATGGACGAGCTAGTCGATAGTCTGGTGGAGCGAAAGGTACATGGCATGCGAGATGAGATCTCTGCCTTGCATAGAAGAGTCGAAGAATTGGAGGACGCGCTTCGCGTGGCGAGATCTGAGATGATCACTCGCAGGCAAAGTGGCGATATGCTGGGAGGGGGGGGTCCAAGAACGCAAGGGAAGCAGACGTTGCGGAATGGCATCATGCCCGTTGCACCAGAACCGTACACCTTCCCACCTGTCTTGGAGCGAAGGCGAGGCGATCCCACCAGAAAGCAGTCCCCGGAGGCTTTGAGGCTTGAGAGGGACCAAAGCCTCCCGGCTTCTGAGAACGGGTCACCCGCGCCATACAGCACTCGGCGCCTCTCGATCTCAGCGACGCGGCTAGACCCACCGCGTGTACAGGTAGCTGAGTCGTCATCACAGCAGCCCCACGGCTCGTTCACGATGCAGTCGTCAAGCCAGACCTTCCGCGAGGGGCCACCACGACACGGCCAGCCTGCGTTGTCCAGTCCTCGAGGGAAGAGTGGGTCTGTGTCGTTGAACTCGACACCGGTCCTCGCAGTTCGGAGTACGCATGCACCATCTGAGGCGCCAGCACTTCTTCGGCAGCAAACCAATCCGCGCTTGCCCATGTCTCCTTCCGCCGATCGCACGGGCTCGCCCATGGATGACGACTGATAGTAGGTAATATACATGTTTTCTGCATTTGTCTGTTTGCTGTTTGCTATTTACTACATTTGCTATCTCTGTCTTTTTCTCTGTCTTTTTTTCTCTTCTTTTCTTTTCCTTCTGTCTTTATTTGCGACCTCGACCTTAACGTGGGATTGGCCACGACATCTTGGAGCTTGTATTTTATTTTCGTCGTTTGTTTCGGTTGGACTTGGCAATTGTGTTCATGGGCTTGGTATTAAATAAATATTCATATGCATTTGTATGTTGTGTTATATCTATCTTGGTTGCATTCCATTCTCTGCAGCATGATCCTAGACATCTTACATAATCAGATCACTCACCTTTTCACACCACTCGCCATGAAATCGCGGTTGCCTCAAACATTCATCCGCACCTATATATCACGGCGAGTAGACAAACGCAGAGCTGAAAGGCCACCTTACCGTGCACCAGACCCCCTTATCAACAATCCAAATGCCGTGGTCAAGTCCCTACCAGACGAGAACCTCACATTCATACACCGCCCACCACCCACCTCACCCTCGCCCTTCTCTCTGACCACGGCCCCGTCATCACCACTACTGCGACCTCCGCTTCCACGGGCCCCAGATGTTCCCCTCCCGCCCTTTATCCGCCCGTCCGCCGACAAGGCGGAACCTCCGCGCGTGTCGGACGAGATCATGGCGGAGATTCGCCGCCTGCGGCTATCGAATCCTGACTACTACAGTCGTGGACGACTTGCAAAGATGTTTGGGTGCACGGAGAGTTTTGTGGGGAAGATTGCTGCGTTGCCGAAGGCGCAGAGACATAAGCTGGTGCAGAAGCGTGAAGAGGTCCATGCCAAGGCCAGGGAGAGATGGGGCGAAAAGAAGGAGCTTGTGAGGGCGATACGAGCGAAGCGGCGGGAATATTGGTGAATTATTTATTGTAAAATATTTTTATATTCCAGCAATGTGATTTGTTTATGGCGGAAGACCGATTTGGACAAATTCACATGTTGCCGATTAGCTCCGAAACAAGTCGAAAAGTCTACCACAGCCAGTCGCCGATAAGTATATAAAGTATGCAAGCCCCGATCTTAACCGTCTTTTCCCCGAACGTTGACATGCAGGCCGTATCAAGATTGGTGCCCCCCCGTTTCGCTGACACCGACCACCTACACCGGTGTCTCTTACAGCTTCGCTCAAAGCACTCCGAGCTCGAGAAATACGTCTACCTCAATGTCCTCAAGGAACGCAACCACTTGCTCTTCTACGAGCTCTTGCTGGCCAACATGTTGGTATGTCGCATTCCTAGCTCGTATCGTGCCTGTCTGTGCTAAAAACACCACTCAGGAATTGATCCCTATCCTCTACACACCGACGGTAATATTCACCCCCACTTTCCTGCTATCGTGTGCGCATGCTGACGGGTCGAATTCCAAGGTTGGTGACGCATGCGTACATTATTCTCAGATATGGCGTTGGCCCGAGGGCATTTACGTATCCATCGAACACAAGGGCCGCATTCGTGAGGTCCTGTCCTCGTGGCCTGCTGCTCCCCAGGCTCGAATCTCGGTGGTTACAGATGGTAAACAAAAAAATCAGTCATCAGTCTTTTTTTATATTTATTTTAGTGTTCCAAATCTGATCTCCAGGCTCCCGTATCCTTGGCCTCGGCGACCTTGGCGCGAACGGCTTACCTCTCGTCATAGGCAAACTGTTGGTCCAAAGTCCTCTTCGAGCTTTGCCTTTTTTTTTTTTGACTGAGTTTGAATGAGACGACAGGGATCTGTACATTGCAGGGGCAGGGATCAAACCCGATTCAACCATACCGATCTGTCTTGATCTTGGCACAAACACTAGCAAGTTCATTGGCGATCCCCTTTACTTTGGTTTGCGACGTGCACGGCCTTCGTCCGTGGAGGTATGCACTCTGGTTAGCTCAATTGTGTCGAATATAAACTAAATGATCACCCTGGACAGATGGATGCATTCATGGACGAGTTCATGCAGGCCATGCAGGATGTCTTCCCTCAATTGCTCGTTCAGTTTGAGGATTTCTCGACAGACAACGCGTTCAAGTACTTATCATCTTGTTGTCTTGGATAACGGGAACTTATCCAGCGTTTTACTTTAGGTACTTGGATAGATATAAAGGACGAAATAGATGCTTCAATGATGATGTCAGTTGAAGACTTTTGTCCCTGATACGTCTTTCGATTGACTCTTCTCCCCCCTGTCAGATTCAAGGGACTGGCGCAGTGGTACTTTCAGGCTTCATCAATGCCGCACGCCTCGCCTCCGCAGCTTCCGGCCTCCCGTTGACGGACCATAAAATTCTGTTCTTCGGAGCTGGATCTGCAGGAATCGGCGTTGCGAAACAACTTTTGTCATTCTTTACTCTGTTGGGCATGAGCGAAGAGGAGGCCAAAGATAGAATATATGTATGGACATCTCATGTCCTTTTTTGTTTCCCTCCTTGACGTATTCGACCTTGCCTATTCTAGACCGTCGACTCCAAGGGCCTTGTCACGGCCGACCGAAAGGGCCTGCAAGAACACAAGAAATGTGAGCACCATTAGATCCTCGGCTATTGGAATCTTACCATCCATTTGCTTTCTAGTCTTTGCTCGCACGGACTACGAGGGACCTCCATTGACGAAATTAACGGATATCATTGAATATGTCAAACCCACTGCACTTCTTGGTCTCAGTACCATCAGGGTATGACATCTATATCTTGGCTGATGACGTCCTCACATGTTCATCTTAGAATGCCTTTACTGAGGACGTGGTGAAAGCCATGGGTGCACTCAACAAACGCCCAATCATCTTCCCTCTTTCAAATCCGGCCTCTCTCTGCGAGGTCGACTACATCGACGCAGTCCAATGGTGAGCAGCATAGAGTTCAGCATGTTCAAGGGCAACCCTGATGACTTTGCATCGGTAGGACAAACGGGAAAGTGATTTTCGCCTCAGGAGGCCCGTTCAAGCCGGTACAGTACGAGGGCAAGACCCTCGAGCCTGGCCAGGGCAATAACATGTACATCTTCCCCGCTATCGGTTTCGGGAGTATCCTTTGCAAGGCCAGACATGTTACGGACGGCATGGTTGAGCAAGCGTCTATCGCACTTGCTACAGCACTCGAACCAGAGGAGCAGGCTGCCGATCTCGTGTACCCACGCTTGTCGCGGATCAGAGACATCAGTGCCAAGATTGCGCTGGCGGTCATCAGGAGAGCACAAGCAGATGTCAGTATTATTATTATTATTATTTGTTTTTTATTTATTCTGTTCTCATTTTTTTTTACTGTTGTCTTTGAAACAGCACGTCGACGAAAACATGTTGTTACGTGATCTGGGTGATGATGCTCTTCTCCAGTACATCAAGATCAAGATGTGGAAGCCCCCATCAAATGGACGGGGGACAAGCAGGCTGTGAATGAAAGATGTTTTTTTTTTATATGTACCCCTTGTAGTACTTAACATTTGTCTGTCAACAAATTTCAATCAAAAAATCGTACAGGCAAATTGACATCCAAAAACGGACATTCAGATTCGAGAGATAATGATATTACATGTATGTTGTTTTGGATAGCTAGGGGAACAGTACGGTGCAGCGAAAGCTCGAAAGAGCACGACTTACTCGTCTTCCTCGTCCTCTTCCAGCCAACTCATTGCAATTTCCTCCCGAAGAATGTGTTACCGTGCCTTTGGATTGACGATCCACTACTGACGCGTTAGCAAAGGCTACTCCCTGACAGAGACTAGCGATTGAATCAGTGACAAAATGAACGCAAAACGATTACAGACTTACGATGGCCGTGTCCAGATCATGCATCATGCATCATGTCCTGCGTTAGGATCTTCTGCATTCTGCATGGATTAAGCCTGCCAAACCATCGAAGCATTGCCATGGACCACAATAAAAACAAGCACTTGGTTAAGTTGGTTTGAACCACCGTAAAAGATACGGGGTTCCTCTCCGGGATCAATCAACCGCGTAATCGAATCAGAGGAAGTGTCAATAGTATAGGACACGTTCGGGGTGTCTGAGTGGTTGAATATGGAACCTTGTGTGAATCAAGATGAGAGTGGGGAGAAAAAAATACTGACAAAGGAATGACCGAAATACTTTTCGTTAGTCTTACCATACACACTAGGCTACCCTTCCCTTTGGAGTTCTTGATATAACATCCTGATATTTTCGGAAGCTCGAGAAGTGGCGGTGGTCAAAGACCTGTAAGTACTCATCATGATTACTGCGGCGACATGACTCTCTTATGCCACCTTCACACGTACCACGACCATTGCACTCCCTTTTCCTATTCTCTCTGGTGCCAGTCGCTGCCTGGTTCGTTGTAAGGCCATTTCTAGATCCTGCTCCTGCACTGCCGACGCTATGTATATCCTTCGGTTTCTCGATATTTGCGTTTCTGGCAACTATCTACCTGGTGCCGACACTTGGGCCCATTTTCGTTAAAGCAAATTTAAAAGGACTAGATTTGCTTAAAACCGATCGCACCCCAATGTATGTACAATCTTGGTTTTTCGCCATTTTATATATATAACTGATGGACCCCCCCAGCCCGGAGAGTCTGGGTCTAGTCTGCGCGTCTATATACATCCTGATATTGACGCTGTTCATCCCGTTCCCATTCTCAAACACGCTCACTAGACTTTCCAACGTTGGTGAGACATCACAGGAGGGTATCAAAGTCGTAGAATTCCCTCATTACCAGGTATACCAAATATATTTGTCGATGCGTGCAACATCGCTGACTCCCCGAAAAAGTTGTCAGTTTACCTGTCTTCCTTGTTGTCTCTGCTCATGGCCACTATGCTTGGTCTATTGGACGATCTGTTTGATATCCGGTGGCGCCATAAGGTGCCCATACCGATCATTGCCTCGATTCCGCTCCTCATGGTCTATTATGCTGATCGTGGAAATACCCATGTTGTGGTGCCTATTCCACTTCGGTCTGTATTCGGAACTCTCGTGAACCTAGGTGAGCCCAATCTCGTTTCGATTGGTTCCCCATTTTAAATTAACGTCATGCAGGCCCACTATACTACGTGTACATGTCACTACTGTCTACATTTACTACCAACAGCATTAACATCCTTGCGGGGATCAATGGCTCTGAAGTCAGCCAAGCGCTCATCATCGGCCTCTCTGTTATTCTTAACGATTTTCTGTACCTCCCTTGGCCCACCGACCTCCACATACCATTGCACCTTCTCGGAAGCAAGGCGGAGGTAGAAGTCGGCGGAATGTGGAGAGCTGGAATGGCGCATGGGAGCCAGTTACTCGTTGAAAGACACTTGTTCAGCCTGTATTTTATGCTTCCACTGGTGTGTATCTGTGTTGGTTTTATGTACCATAACTGGTATGTTTGCCTCCCTGTTTTACTCCGATTTTACTATTGATAGTCACTGGACTCTGTAGGTATCCAGCGCGTGTTTTCCCTGGGGACACGCTTTGCTATGTTACGGGGATGGCTTTTTCGGTTGTAGGCATCCAGGCACATTTCTCGAAAACACTCCTTTTATTTTTCATCCCACAAATATTCAACTTTGTCTTGTCTTGTCCTCAACTGTTCGGGCTTGTGCCTTGTCCTAGACACAGAGTACCAAGGTGTGCATCCCTTTTTTTCTTCTACAGGAACTTTGCTTTATGTATCTATATCTGTAGATTTGATCCTGAGACCAATCTCCTCCACCCGTCAAAGGCGATGTTTCTAAAGCCGCCCACGAAACTTACTACCCTTGTTCTTCGAATATTTTCCGCTCTAGGGCTCACGAAGCTCACTACGCATCCCAAGACTGATTCTATTCTTGAAGCGACTAATCTGACCATTCTTAATTTCTTTCTCGTGCGACTGGGCCCTATGAACGAGAAACGCCTTGTTCAAGTGTTGATATGTTCCCAGGTTCGGGTTTATTCATCGTAGCTCTTTTCTTGGTGTCGCTGACTGTTAGGTTGCTTGCAAGGTTGCCGGGAGTGCCGTTGCATTCTTCGTGAGATATGGGCTTGCCGGACTGGTCTATGATGGTGATAGAAGGTAGTCTACAGAATTCACACTGCAAAGATAAAAGAGCCGTGAATGTTGATAATCACATGTAACCGGAAGTACGGAAAGCGTAGTCCGACCTTCAAAAATGAGGCAGTCTTTGCTTCCACCTCCATCCTTTGCCCACTAAAACTCCATTTTCATTGCAATGACCAACGAGCGAGCCGCCTTCATGGCTGAAGTCGACCAAGTAACGCAATGGTGGAAGGTTGGCACCCCTATGATATTTCTATTTCCAGAATGCCGTTAAATCTCTCGCTTAGAGTCCACGTTTTGCACGAGTAAAGCGCCCTTATACGGCAGCGCAAGTCGTTTCGAAACGTGGAACCATTCCTATCCAATATCCATCTAATGCACAGGCGAAGAAACTCTGGCGCATTCTCAGTGAGCATGCCGAGCGAGGCACCCCCTCTCACACCTATGGCGCGTGAGTAACGAGATACGCAATCTGATAATCGATTCCGGCCACAGCTGATCGTTCTACCCAGGCTTGACCCGGTGCAAGTCACACAGATGGCCAAGTACCTCGAGACCGTCTATGTCTCGGGGTGGCAGTCATCCAGCACCGCTTCTAGTACGAATGAACCCGGTCCCGATCTCGCTGGTTAGTTTATAAACATCGTACAACCAAACCAGTCCATGACCTCTTGTAATAGATTATCCTTCCAACACGGTCCCGAACAAGGTTGAGCATTTATTCATGGCGCAGCTCTTCCATGACCGCAAGCAGCGTGAGGTCCGTTCCGCGATGTCCCAGGCAGAGCTCGACAAGACTCCGTTTGTCGACTACTTGCGCCCTGTGATCGCTGACGCTGACACTGGCCATGGTGGTCTCACTGCTATCGTCAAGCTGACCAAGATGTTCGTCGAGAAAGGAGCTGCAGGGATCCACATCGAGGATCAAGCACCAGGCACCAAAAAGTGCGGCCATATGGCTGGAAAGGTTCTTGTCCCCATACAAGAGCATATCAATCGTCTCGTGGCAATACGACTCCAATTTGACATTATGGGTGTCGAGAATCTCGCCATTGCCCGAACTGATTCAGAGGCGGCCACACTGATCACCTCCAACATTGATGACCGTGACCATCCTTTCATCCTTGGTGCGACTAATCCCTCGCTGCCGCTGGCTTCCGTCATGACTGAAGCCGAAGCCGCCGGCACGTCGGGTGATCAGCTTCAGGCGATTGAAGATCAATGGCTGGCTGCTGCGAATTTGCAGCTCTTCTCCACCACCCTCGCCCAAGCTCTGAGCAGGGAAGGTGCTCCTCGTTCAGTGTTGGACAAGTTTATCGCTCGGGTGGCTCACGTGTCTTACCCGAAAGCCGTTGAGATTGCCAAGGAGTTTGGCCTTAAGAATGTTCCGTACTGGAACTGGGATACCCCCCGTACCCGAGAGGGTTACTATCGTTACCAAGGTGGCACTCAGTGCGCTATCAACCGTGCCGTGGCCTTTGCGCCGTACGCTGATTTGTTGTGGATGGAGACCAAGAAACCCATTCTGGCTCAAGCGAAGGAATTCTCTGCGGGTGTCCATGCTGTGTATCCTGGACATTGGTTGGCGTATAATTTGAGCCCTTCGTTCAACTGGGATGCTGCTGGTTTGGGGGAGAAGGATATGGAGTCGTATGTTTGGGAATTAGGGAAGCTTGGATTTGTCTGGCAATTTATTACCGTGTGTTTCTTTCTTCCCGAATGATTTATGTGCTGACCTAGCGGAATTTCCCATAGCTCGGAGGATTGCACTCCAACGCCTACATTTCCGACCTCTTTGCACGAGAATACGCCAAGACAGGCATGAAAGCCTACGTTGAGATCATCCAACGCAAAGAACGAGAACTCGGGACCGATGTCCTCACTCACCAAAAAGTAAGCCCTGTTTCATTCTACGGTTATAAGAATGTGGCTCACGACTCTCGCTGTCTTAGTGGAGTGGAGCGGACTACGCGGATAATATTATCAAGACAGTCACTGGCGGCGTATCCTCAACGGCGGCAATGGGCGCAGGCGTTACCGAGTCCCAATTCTCGGCAAAGTCAAAGATGTGATACGCCAATGGTGGAATTTTAGCCTGCGGCCACGTTAAATTGTATAAATATCTGAGTTTGCACTTGGATAGAGAGAAATAAAAATATGGAATCTGGATATGCTATTAGATTTCCAGTGCCTGATCGAGCAACAATTTCCCCTTTTGAACTTATCTGCTGCCAACTTCATGGATGCAACAGAACGAATCCGAGCCGCCTCCTGCTTTCTTCTGCAATCGCCGCCCGGAGAAATTAACGATGTCCTTAACGGTCCGTTGACCACACTTTTTCGTACAGCCCAGGTCTCACAGAAATCGGGTTTGATCTTGCAAACGCAGATGTTCGTAACATAATATCGGACGACGATAGACTTCAGGAAGGCGTTCTTCCCGCCCTCAAGGAATACAACATTGCACAGTTCATGACCGTTGACGTTCCTGGAACTGATCATCAGGTACCCTCCGGTCCAGCTTTGCTGAGTTCTGCTCATGCAAGCGTGACACCTTCAGACAATAGTAAGTGATGCTGCGAGGCTCCCCATGTCGGAAGGAGATGAAGAGAGATTCCTGGATCCTCGCTCAAAAACGAGCTTTATATTCGATCATATGAGTCTCGTGAGTATGGATGACTTATTACTTTCACCCATCAATGATTTGTTTCTTTGGGACGTAGGAAGCTTCTCAGTCTGAGCAAGTGGACCATGATGCAGAATCTGAACCATTCCGGTAATCGAGAACTCGAGTGGCCATCTTTTTAATAATCTAACGACGCTTTTTGGTATATGTAGCGAAGCATTGCAGACGTCTACGCTCGCATATTTGTCTTCCCATTTCCACGACGGCGTTGCTTCTGTGTTCTCGTGCGAGGGTTCTTCGAAAAGGTTTATTATCCAGATTGTGGCTAATAAATACAACCCTTCAAATTTCTGGTGCGTAATAGACAATGCAGATCTGCTTCGATGTCTGACGCTACTCCGTCAAAAAAGGGCCGGGAGATGGCGTTCAGAGTACTCGATCGATCTTGATGAACGCACACTGCACGGCAAGATCCTCGTGAACGTGCATTATTACGAGCAGGGAAATGTTTGTCTTCCAGATGGTGTCCACCTCTGGATGGATTGATAATCAGTTTATTTATCAGGTGCAATTGGAAACGACTCATGCCGTTTCGGTAATATTATCGTCGGCTATCGTGACTGCCTCGCCAACCGCTGCGGCGTCCAAGATTCTTGCTCTTGTTGAGGACGAGGAAAGGAAGTACCAGACATCTCTGAATGACACATACCACGAGATGGGGGAAAAGACCTTCAAGGGATTGAGGCGCGCTCTCCCATTAACACGACAAAAACTAGACTGGGATAAAGTAAGAGATTTGGAGTTCTCAAAGGTGACGTGCTGATTCACTCCGCCTTAGGTTCTCGGGTATAAGCTAGGAGCAGAATTATCAGCGAGCAAGGGCGCTTTTGGCAATTCTTAAAATTGGCCAGTATATGTGAATTAGTCCAAGAATGTCAAGACGAACTAGTCCTAGTACATATAGATTCAATGGGACACATACCATACAGCAGGAGCCTAGGGCATACGATGATGCACTTTCTCTTTCGTCCTATTTATTAAGCTTCAAGCTTCAGCTTCAGATGGGCAAATTTCTCACATCTGCGTAACTTCCCAGGAAAGTCTCCCATAAATGGAAACCCATACTTTAAATTTCAACACAATGGCGGAAATACTCGGACTCACAGGCAAAGTCTTCTTCAGTTGCCCTAGTGTTGGTACTAATTGCCCAAATAATACAGCCAGCGTTATCGGTGTTCTTCAGCTCACTGGATCGCTCATCCAGATCTGCTACGACTACCAAAGTCGCGTCAGGAATGCTCCCAAAGATTTAGAAAAGATAAGCAACCAGCTAGTCGGCCTACGCAACGTCCTCGAGCGTCTACTCGAAGTGGCAAGGAGCGAACACGCGACTGGGTCGTCCCGCTTGTCAACTCTGGAGTTGCTCAACGAACCGGAAGGGTTACTGGTCAAGTGCAACATTGAGCTGGCCACACTACAAAGGAAACTAAAACCTGCACAAGGATGGAGGCTTATACGGAAGGCGCTAGCATGGCCTCTCAAGGAGGGTGATGTCAAGAAGACTCTGGAGTATTTGGAAAGAACTGCGGCCTTGTTGAGCTTCGCCTTGACAGCCGATCAGACGTATGTGTGAGCTGACCAGCCTGCAAGAGCCTCAGATTAATCACCCTTGTAGATCGTTGACGCTGGCTTTGCAAGATAATGTGACTGCCCTGCTAGACAATCTCAAGGTTCTTCAAGGCCATGTTTCGACAAACTCGAGTGCGTTAGCACAGCAAGGTGGCCATTTGCTCGCTCTTCATGAGAGAGCAGATAACGAGAGGAGGTATGATGAAAAGGTATACGTCTCAAGTTGACACCCTATGTACGTTGACAAACGAGGCCAGGATACAATAGAATCGGTATCGCATTTACAGGAAGGGGGAAGTGTATCTTTTGAGACGCCAATATCCGAATGATCCCCAGCAAGGCAGGGTAACTTATGCGAATGCGCCCATCGTAGAATACTATGACGCTGAAGTTGAAGGGCGACTTCGAATTGTGAAACGATATCGTGACTTTGAGGTATGTCATCCTTTTTGAATTTTCCTCACAACAATACTAAACTACAACCCGTAGGCTTTCCAGCGTGCGTTGGGCATATTGGACATTCTCAGGTGTGAGAAAATGGACAATTACTATATGTCATCTCATCCAGTCTCTTGTAGCCAGTGTTCCAGTGTAAATATTGCCCAGCTCGAAGGCCACAGTTTCAAGAACTCGATACCTCATTTCCTCGTCCTCAAAGGCGGTTGGTTTGGCCCTTCTAACATTCTTAAATGGGTATGACATCTGTCATTGCAGATCTACGACCTTTCCTGGAGCACATCACCTCACTCAGTGATGCACCACGGTACCTGGAGTCCATTCGCGCGGTAATCATTTATGTGCCTTCGAGCAAGGTTTTTACTGATGTCGATGATGACACTCTAGATGGGATCGATTGTGGTGAGATAAACTACCTTTTTCATAAAAGTCAATCCTGTGAATTGCCTGAAATAGGACTCAATCATCTTTCTGCGGAATCACAATTTGGTCTGGACGAACGAAGTAAATTTCTATCCATCCATATCTTTACACATTATTTTCCATTGGCTTATTTTAGACCAACAAATTAATGCTCAATTCCCGTGGAGAAGTGGTGTTGGGTGTAACAGATGACATCAAACCGCTGTCCGAACGGCCCTCCACTTCAGGCCGGATCCCAATACTCACGGTGTGCTCCTAACAGAATACCATGAAATTTGTTCATTTTGAATATTGACAACCGACCTGGTCAGGATTGGGAAACTCGAAATGACGGGACTTTGACCTTCCGCAGAAGCAAATCGTTGAGTCAGTGAGACCTTACTTTTACCTTTTCCCTCTTTTCACATTCGGGATTCCGAAAAGGCATAGACAAAATGCGTTCCGAGCAGCCACTGATCAATGCTTTGCATCAAGCACTCACGCACCCGGAACCCAGTCTGTGGGCAGTAAGCGACGTCGCAGATCTCTGGCGCCGATACGTCGCGGAATGGGGGAGCCTCCTCTCCTCCTGCACGAAAACAGTGCGAATTGCGAAGCTGGAACCACTGATTGGATTTGGATACCTACAGAAAGACATACATGGGCACCGACAGCTTGTAAATATATGTCCAGTCACCACTACTGGCGATCATTCTCTGCGGCACCGTTCGTACCATGTGCCGTCAGATGGACGGGCTGTACCCGACAACTACTCTTTCTTCCATGGGTAGGAGTCTACCTTTTTTGCTGGATGGTGTCCGTTTACCCCAAGTTCAACGATAGGGCTTCTGTCCTTACGGATGTCCGTGAAGTTCGTGCAACCGCTCGACACGATACGTCGCATTTTACAGCATGGGATTGCATGCTCCGTTTTGGCCCCATCAGAGCGGCGCAACATGGCATACCGTTTAAAGACCTGATCTTCGGTACGCGTCTCACTGTGTTTGTTATCACTATAGTTAGACCGTGAGTTTGCCACGCGTTGCGTGCTCCAAACGTCTGGAGCCCATCGGCATTCTGGGCACTTGGGAACTCAGTCGAACATTTTGTGTATCTATTGTCGATCGCTCGACCGTCACCAGTATCTATCTCACATTACTGTCGTTTTGAAGTATACCAGGTTACACAACGGCTTTCTGCCTTTCTCATTTCCAACGACTCTTGTGCCAGTGGTTCCCGGTACCACTTCCGTCCGCCAAACCCTGATGGATTCCTGCCGGAACCATGGGGTTATTTCTCAACAGATGATGAGCCCAGACAGGATAATGAAATTCTTCCTACCAAATGTCAAGGTGTCGTCAACGGAAAATTGTTGTTCGAAAATAATTCTGAGGGGGTATCGGCTGTGATCAAGTATGTTTCTTTCCTCATTGTTAACTTCTGGCTAAACAGACGAGAACACCAGGCATTATTACAAGATAAGTTTCATTCAGCTGCAATCACGAGACGCGACGCTAGTTGAATGGATGCACAATCGATTTTCTTCATCTGCATCGAGTCACATATCCGTAAGGTCGCAGCGGGTATAAGGCGTTCAACAAAATGCGGATGACTCTGACCAATGGAGGATATACAGCTGATTAGCAGGCAGTCAACACATGCCTTACCGTCTAGCTTGTCATGTACTTATATAGATTTGTTAACCCTAACCCTATTTACTGTCTTATCGATGTCCCAGCTTTGTGTGCGATGCTCAAAATCTCATAGCAACCCTCATGCATTCCTGCTCTCTTGCTCAGAGTGTCACAGGTCTTGGCATCATCGTAGGCAATCTAAAACGGCAACTCTACTCTAACTCCAATCTTCTGAGCCGTGACAACCGACAACAGGTTGCCATATCCCTCCGGTTGAAGATGCCGAGCTTCTAATTCGCATAACGGCGACAAACGATGACGACGTGGATAATGGATTAAGTGGTTGGATATGTAAGAAATGTTTGAAGAGGGGGAAAGGATCAATTGGGAGTATGATGGCGCCCACGCAGCCATCAAAAGCTAAGGACAGTCCGCCTCGAAAGCAAGCTGGCGAGCCTCACCCACCTCGTGTTGCAGGTAAGGGATACATATGCGCTGGTGTATTAGTGTACGTTACGCTAATTAACGTTGATGAAGCAGGGAACCCCGAAATTCACTCATATCCATCACACTCGAGCAATGGTTCTTCTGATACTACCGTCACACAAATTCCGACCCATAACTTTGGCCAACATCGAGCAGCAAGAAAATCATGGGGCTTTCATGGAGTCTATCGAAGCGCGGAGCGACACACAGAGGATCAAGAAGCAATATCCTCACCACTCACGCACTCGGCTGGGACGGCGGTGGAAGGGACGCCCCCAATAGAGACACCCGAAGAAATAGTGCACATTGATATACAAGGAGAAAAAAGTCGACCTGCATTACCTCCGGGTCATCACCTGGTCACCACGGGTGTAGTGCCAATTGCGCCATTTGATATGGTTTCTTCGCCCGATCAGGGTGCTGTGCAGTTTTCGTCGAGATCTCCCCCTCACAATATCCCAACCTCGCCAAACATCAGTGACAGTCAAATCGGAGGCGGAATACCTCGCTTTCAAGTGAGTTTATCTTTGCTACTTTATTCCTGACGACAAACGATTACCGTAGGGCTCGCTTATATCTGAATACGGTGCCAAGGTGGAACCTCGGTCACGCCTTGTTGACAATCACGACTCACCAGCCCCTTCTTATTCCCTTCAAGCACAGCCAAGCATGGTTACGCCAAGTAGTCCCCAAACTGAAGACCGTGAAATGGATATTGATTCCCCCAGTTCGATATCCGTCGACCACCGACACGATCATACTTCTGTACAAGTCCTTGACTCTGCCGATTCGACATCAATATCCGGTCATATCTTCGGACACCATAGAAACGAACCATCTGAGACAAGATCTCGGACTGATCTACAAGACATCCAGATGGATGAAGAGGATGACATGGAAGAGTTGTATTGGAATCCACCTGTTCGTTACGACACTCCTATGGCTTTCAGGGATCCAACACCAGGCCCATCAACCTTGGTAACAACGAAAGCGCCGTATACTTCGCCATTCATTCCAGCAATTCATGCACCTCGGCCTGAATTTCAGCTAGCCGTCAATGATCCCAATCGGGATATTCTTGGTCCCGATCAATTACTGACTGCATGGATTCATGCCCGCCATTCTGACGAGGAAAATCCATGGAGTCCATTTCAAGGTATGAAATGTTCGATCAGGACAAAGCGCCAGGCACGATGCAAAGGACTAGCAAGGAAAGTGAATCGCCCTCAGGAAAATTTGTTCAACTTTTCCCTGGTAGATTGGGTCCACAACAGAAGAGCCGTCAGAACATCTTCCCCCAAGCTCTTCCATTCGCGCGCACTAGTTGGTTTTTGCCAAGCGCATCCCGTGTAACGATCCCGTCGGCGGATGGGCATCATGGGATAGCTTTAATGTTCACAATTGTCCCAAAAGATAACAATAGTACATTTGCCAACATACACTACCATCGTTCCTCGTCACTGTATTCTAACTTCTTATACTATCCAGCTCTGGCCTACTAAGATTGCCCAATGAAAATTTTGAGATTCAATGTATCACAAGGCCGTCAGGGGATTGAAGGAGTAAGATCTCCGTAAGGACAGGAAGCTGATGCCGAGAAATTACACCTGTGTTCGTGGAAGAGAAACGAGAATCTGTTGGATGTGCATAGCATCTGTGGCAAATCCCTTGGGCTTGATTCGTTCTGGAAATTGATGGTGATTCACGCTGGGGCGGTGGACTTAACGGAAAATTCATCATCGCGGTTTGCCGGCAAATCCCGCCAGGTCCTTTCCTGGCTCGAATAAGTTTGAAAAACTTGTAATCTAATCGTCCAAGTTTACAGGTATGACTATCTTGGACAACAGCGCGGACCAGGAGCTTCTGCGGTTATGGAGTATGATTGGAGAGCTTTCAGAAGAGCTGAGCCGTAATCGAGCTCTTTCAGTGACACTGTACGGCCAAGTAGGAAATGCCAAGGTGTGCAAGTTTTCTAACGACATTGTGGAAACGTTTACTGACACGGGCTACCGTAGAATCAAGCCACACATTCTCAAACAGGGTTCGTATTACGACGGTTCAACACCGACAAATCCAAGGGTGTGTTGTGACTTTTCTCTCTTCGACTTTCAATTACACTTCTTCAATACAGAGGCTTATGAGAGCGAATTAGAGCGGATGAATACTGCCATGGCGGCGGAGAACCAGAGCTTGCAATACGACAACAAGCAACTCAATGCTTTGATCAAGGAGCACGAGCAGACTCTAGAGACCGTCATGAGTGCGTTCCGTAATCGTGCTGTATGTTCTCCAGCTTTTCAGTTGTTTGAGGCTCACCTCAGAAAAAAAAAATTTAGCGTGACGTCCAGGAACAGGAGTTGTCGCTGATTCGGGACTATGAATCGAAATTGCTTGCTCGAGAGGAAGAAAATACCAGCCAATATATCAACTCTAGCACGGCCGTGTCGGAATCCTTGGCGAGACTCTCCCATATTCTGCGTCAGTTTCTGCGCTCTCTCGGTGGGGAAGGTCCGGAGCAAAAGTCTGTCAACGGGAACGAGGATGATCGTGAACCATGGAA
Source organism: Hygrocybe coccinea (assembly GCA_963555575.2). NCBI lineage: Eukaryota > Fungi > Basidiomycota > Agaricomycetes > Agaricales > Hygrophoraceae > Hygrocybe > Hygrocybe coccinea. The sequence continues at coordinate 2,456,792 of OY741996.1, read as the reverse complement.
CGCTACAGCTGTGGCGCAACATTCACTAGAACGTGAATGCGAGCTTGCACGGCTGGAAAAAGAGAATGAAGAGCTGAAGCAGATGTTGGACGTTGTCGGATACGATGGAAGACGGTCAGAGCCCAGGGTAGCCTTTGATCCATCCAGAATGGTAGCATCGCATTCTACTCGTGGTCCCAGCCAGAACCAGGCTGCGGATGGAGCCTTGGGGACGGTGCGACCGTTCGGCATCTACAAAATGCGTTAAGCCACGTCGTATTTGACGTATCCAAGTGGGTTCATTCGAAGTTCGTCTTAGTTTCGGTTTTGACAATTTGTTGTTTAGTCCGAGTGCTAGCCGTGCAGTTCGGAGGACTTTGGCATGACAGCTTGACGTGTGCATTGCAGTCATCGCATTGAACAGTGTTTTGTGGTGCGGTGATCCGATTTAGTGGGGTGAAATACATTCTCGGGCAGCACGGAAGCACATTGGATCTCTAAACATGGTAAACCATTATGTACAGTATTGGAGTAAACAACGATCAGCCTGATGGAGTACATAGCAATGAGGCGATACCGGATGAACCTGTACAAGGCTTATACTATATATGGATGTGATAGCAGGGCACGGGAACTCGCGGGTCCCCGCGTTGAATTGCAAGTAAGAAATTTTACCGGAGTACATAATTAATTCTTGGTGGTTGATTTTCACCGGCTGGTTGCATGTCGAGTGGGAATGCGCTGCGGAGCGGATGGACGGAAGGAGAAGATTCCGATGATCAGGTCTGTGCTAGTGTTGCTTGAGTCCAGAGTGGGTTGAACGCTGACAGGCTTATGTTTTTTTGATGGCTTGCTCCTTTTGTGCACCGTGATAACACAGAGCACTTACGTTTCACCTCCACCAACCCCCATGCCCCTCGCTTCCCTGGTCACCTCAGTAACCCACAGGGCTTCATGGTTTAGCACTCAAGGGAGTAGCTTCCCCTCCACTAGCAAGCCCAGGCCAATCACAAGCTCTGACTTTCGGATACGCAGAGCTTCTACCCAATCAAACTCGCGAGGTGGCGAGAAGGTTCAGGATCCTGCCCATGGTAAGGATTCTGTCGATAGCAGCGATGGTCTCAGCGTGACAGGATACGGTTTGGACATTTCACTATCTAAAACTCTTGTCACTCATCATTCTCTTCTGTTCAACATATTAGATGCCGACTCTTTTGCCACTTCTCCTCGCAATGCGGCATCATCGTTCACATCCAAGGAAAGCGGTTCGCAGGTTCCTTCAGTGTCTTCGCTATCGCCACTATCAAAGAAACGGGGTAGTCTTCTTGTTACTGCGTCAGATGTTTTGGGCTTTAGATTTGGGCGGAGGCGCAAATCTGCTCGACAACACCCTATGCCCGTCGTATTGCCTGACGTGATCGAAATCACAGCTCCGCGGCGTGACGACGAAGTCGAAGAAAGAGAGCGCTTGAGGGATGCTGCAGCTCAGTCCATCGGTCTGGATCCCATCTTGATGTCAACGGAGGATACTTTGAAGGAAGAGGATGAGAACGAGAACGAGAACCAGGCCAGCTTCGAAGGCCATCACGACTTGACTCATGACGGTGTACGAGCTCTGGACGGTATTCCAACTGATGGCAGATTCCCAAACGATTATCGCATGTCCGATTCAATGATACAATCCCACAGCGGGTCACTTCGAAAAAATTCAGCGCAATCCTATAAACCCTCCAGCACAATCCCGGGTTTCCCAAGTACAGTAATAAACTTGACAGAATTCACTCAAAACTCATCCCATCTATCCAAACATTATCCTACCACTTCGCTGCGCCTGTTCACATTATCGAAGAACTGGAAAACCCGATTCTTAGTTCTTTCCTCCACCGCGTCTCAGGGACCGACTGTCTCATATCTGCATCTATTCCGATCTTCAGGTGCAGAAGAAAAGGAACTCGAAAGATTAGAGATCAACGAGGATAGTGTCGTGTTTGTCGCCGAAGAAGATGTTGCCGGTCGAAGAAATGTGGTAAAGGTAGGAGGAGCTGATGTTGGTGCGTTGAAGGGGTCAAACTCTGAGGGAGTCAAAACGATGTGGTTCCTCCAAATATTGGACCCTTCGGAAGCACAGAAGTGGATCACACTTATCAAAAATATCATCCTTGGTCAACGGTAGGGATCCTGCAATGTCCGATATCTCTTGGTAAACTTATTTTTTTCGTAGGTCAATGCGTGCCGGTTTGGGCATACCCTTAAATACGCAGGGAGGCATTGAACCTAGGGGAGACATGGATGTGATGCTTTCCATGCGTGCTCAAGGGATAGTCACCTCTCTCACTGTCAAGCAATCAAACTTCAACAGCTCACGTTCTTTGCCAACGGTCGTACCTCATCCCTTCGCAACACCAGATCGAAATTATGCGGCATCAATATCATCCCAGTCTTCTCGTTCCCACGCACCCTCGCCAAAACCGCCTCCACTTGCAGTGTCGACCCTCAAGGGTTTATTCTCAGGGGTCACGCGTTCACGGTCACCGTCGCAATCTGCGTCTATCGACGATGGTTCAGAGCGAGAGACAAACGAGGACTCGTTCGGCCATATGGGGCACAATTTACTGAGCCTGGTACGAGCATCTGAATCTGATGCACCACCACACTCTCCGCGGCTGGCACCTATGCAGACATACCAGACATCAATGGCCACAGAGTTTTCTACTACAACTCAAGTACCGGAACAACGTCTCGAGCGGAAAATAGTCACGGAACATCAAGGAGCAAGTTGGGCGACCAATGGTCCGCAGATGAAATCCATTCGCACGCTGTCTGTTGGGTCACTGTCCCTTCAGCCCGCCCCACGAAAGAGGCCTTGGGCAATCAGGACATCTAGTCCACCTGAACGATTTACAATGCATAGTGAGAACAATGCGAATGTTAATGCAGTGAGCTGTACTGTCGTCGAGGAGGAGCCAACTAGCTCCGGACCCCCCAATTTCTCGGGGTTCTCGTTCGGTACTCCTGAACAGAAGGCCCGTGCGCCATCACTCCATTCGGTCTCCACTTTCGCGTCAGGTGAAATGGGAAGCAATATGGATCGGTCAAGCTCGAGCACGAAAACGAAGAGGTGGTCAAGGCAAGGGACATTACCGAAGAGGCTAACCCCTCCGAGTGGGCCACCACCAGCGGTTCCATCAGGACAGTCCTCGCGTACGCCAAATAACCATCCGTATTTATCAGAAGGAGGAACCAGCTGTCAATCTTCTTCGTCCATCCGCTCTGCGACCAGTCAAATTAGCGTCGTTTCTGGCTTGCCGAATTTCTCTAAACGAGAGTCCAATTCATCGGCTTTGAGCGCTGCCTCTTGTGGCGGACATTCTGTAAATCGTTCTCACAGAGTGTCAGTACCCCCACCGCGACCCGCCCCTACCTCTGCTCTGCCCCCTGCCCCTGATCATGATACTTCCACGAAACCATCTGAATCTGTCCCTGTAACAAGGAATTCATTTCGTGATTCTCTTCCGCATCGTTCATTTAGATTATCTCTGAATGCACCCAAGCCCCCTCCATCAACTACACTACCCCCTCGACCGGACGAGCCAGAATACCAAAATAAAGTCTCTTCTAGCAATAGTAATACCCCATCAGCAGACTTATGTCCTATTCCCGCATCTCCTATACCAGCAATCTCTCCGTTACCTCCCCCAACATACCCACTACCTCCCACCCCATCATCAACATCAGTTTCGCGGAATAGTTCCATCAAACGACGATTACGCATCTTAAGTGCACCATCAACATCGCCGATCCCGCCCGTCCCGGAAGATTCTGGTGCCTCCATTAGCTCACACCATCCCGTGACGACAATGTATCGGCGACCACCCCAGGTATATACCCCACCTGTGACACCCATAGGGGAGCGTATTACACGTTTTCAAAATGATCCTAGTTTTCTTCAACTTCAATCCCCTATCACGCCAACCTCTTCTGACGGGAAGGCCGTTCGGCGTCTACCATCCCCGCCTGCGAACCTCACCTTTCCGGAACTCACCTCTCTGTCTCCACCACCTCGACGCGGATCGAGGCAAATTTCTCTCCTAGACAAGGAAGTTGAGGATCGCCCTCCTTTAGAAGCCAAGACTTCAACGGGTGACGACAAGCTAATTTCATTGTCGCGACATGGTTCGGTGATTTCTCTTGGCATTGTTAGCATGTAACATGACATTTTTTTGGTGGTCTGATTTCTGACATGTTAAATTCTTACTATCATTTCGGTTTGAAAAGTCTTGTAAAAAATATGTTTTGGAACTATAAAAACGAGCCTATGCGAAAACTAAACGCCGTAATTAGGCGAAACTATTTTCAACGTCGGCGCTGTCATCACCCTGCTCCATGTTGGCGAACTAACATGCATGTCAGTGATTTTGAAAGTAAGCAAGAATGATCGGGCTCACTGTCAAGAAAGCAGCTGGTCGGTGTTCTTCCGCCCAAAACAGAAGCGGCGTGTCCAGAATCATAGCATAGCTTAAAGAGGGTGACCATAACTGTGTCAGACCTACCCCATAGTTCCATACTCTTCCTTCCGGAACTAGGGTCATACCAAGGATACGGTCGGAAAGCAGTAATTGAACGCGTTCTGACATGTTAGGATTAAAACCCTGGAGGGTTGAAAATGAACAAGTGCAGCAACATAACTTGCACAATGTACTCACTGGAGGATTTGATGAAGTATCTAAATTCTTTCGTCCCCATTCAAAGCCAGCGACGGTGAGCGCATGGGCAGACAGCGAAACTGAGCCAGGAGTAAACGAAGCTGTCATACAAATAGTTGATGATCCCAATTCAGGATGATCAGCCATTAATTTGGCTTGGGTAGTGACGTCTGTCGGGGAAAGATGTGCCAGTTCGAGCGCTTGCGTTTTGATCCAGCCCAGATGTTCAAGATCTTTCAGAAGGAAGTCATCTTTTGGCAACTGTGACGGAAGCTCCACATTGTTATTACTGCCCCGCTGTGGAACCCAAGCAACAGCCTAAAGTTGTTCATGGTTAGAACTAGGTAGACACACCCGATATAGCGGAAGCACCTTGATTTCTTTTACCTGCTTGTTGTCAGGAGGGGAAACACCATACAAGAAGGCTGCCACCTGGGTTCGTAGGTCTGCGGCACTTATAAATGCACGCAAAATATTCTTCGGTAACACATATGTGAAAGATGAAGCGTCATCCTTTACGTCGTCGTTTGAAACGTAGATATGCTGCAATCGAAGAGGCAAATGAGTAGCGGAGATTGCTCGAACACGCCAATCGGATTTGCTGCTGAAGGTCTGCTGTTCGTAGTTGGTGGCTAACGAAGATTTGGTCAAGACAACACAAGTGAGATGATCTAAAAACTTACTCGTCCATGTCTGAATGGTGTCACCATGCACATTGGTAGTTTGTCTATAACCGAGCCTGTGAGGATACATGGTTATAAAAATAAAAGATATGAAATTTCACGTTTGTATGGCAGTGACTTGACTCTGCGCCTCGGACTGTTCCAATTCTGCCATTTGCCGTCGCTGTTCAGAGGGCGCAGCAATTTCCTGACCTAGAATGATGTCTCTGATTTCGCTGGCGGTCAGAGATGCGATATTGACACTGTTGCGTTTGCCAAAATCCTGTCGAGGGATCAGAATCTTGATACTACCGGGCGTTGTAAACTCACAGCCAATATGAGGTCCTTCATCGCTACTTCGACCTTGATCCACTCCTCGTCACTAAGGCTTGGCCAAACAAAGTGGGGCTCTGTGATTGTGGTTTTGTCAGGGTGAAGGATAATTTTGGCCTTTTCATTGTTGACATGTAGACCCCGCAAGAGTAAGATCAATCGCGAAAATGCTGTGTAGCTAGAAATTGACTTGAGCCAATCATCTGCGCGTGATATCGTCAAATGAGATCATTCTAGCAAGGCCCCTTAACCCACCGTAAAGGCTGAACAAAACCATCTGAGGCTGAGTTGCGCGCTGTATAAACACAGAGGTTAATCCCAAAATAGCGGAACGGAAGCTAGCCATACTAGTATGAGGTCACCAAACTTCTCCATTTTCATGCATGCCTGGAATGGGAGCTGTAATTCGCTCCCCTTGATGACAATGTTTGGGAAATCCAACAAATGGACCTCGAGAGGATCTAATGCGCAATAATTACAACAAACTTACTCAAGCAGTGATAACATACGTACCAAGCATGCCTTTCCGGGTAACGATAACCTGCTTCGGCTGCTCTTCTACTGGAAGAGATCGAACTAGAGCTGCCACCTCTTCTGCGGTCTTCCATTTCGCGAGTTGACCAAGACGTTTTTGCCCAGCCCAGACACTGGTGTGAATGATTTTCAGGAAGAGTTGACCGGAACGAGGATTAAAAATGAAGATGGCGCCATCTAGGAGGATTAACCAACCATTAGGATTAAAAATAAGGAGGCAAAGTAACTTACTGATGGGTTTCGTGGTCAGATTTCCCTCGAAAGTCTTATGGCTAAGGAGAAAAGGTATCAACCAAGACAGGAGATACCGTGATAGATACTTACATGGTTACACGGTAAACATTGGTGTCATCCACAAACCCTGGAAGCTCGTTCAGGGTGGAGGAGGCTTAGAAGGTGAGAAACTACACACAAATGATCTGGTTTGAAAAAAGCTCCGAATAGTTCTACCAACAAATGGTTAGCATTGATATCTGGTAGTTTAAAATTCGTCTACGAACCTGGCTGTTTAGATAAGGTTCAGTTGGCTCAGAAGAATAGAGTTGCAATCCCTTGCGGATGCGCTCCCGTAAGACGTGAGCAGCGGGGTTGGCCTTCATAATTTTCGCCATAGCTTGCTGAATCAGAGGTTTCATACCCGGGAACCAATTTCCATATGCAGACCACAAGTTGTAGGCCAAATCCATGCCAATCATGACGCCAGTGGGGGAAGGATAAATGCTCATGGAATCAGAGACCTGAATAGAATCATCAAGTGGGAGTTATGGAGAAATACTAGCGAGGACTTACATAATCCAAGAATTTGGCACGGGTGTACCTTTCGATATCGTGTGTATCAAAATCACCCCATCGTAATTGCACATCGATCCAGAACTTATTGCTGGTGGTACCGTCCAGGACATCTTTGACCTAGATGAAAGCAACTGAGTAAGTCCACCTCGAAGGAGTGATCTTCAACTCACGTCTGTCACTAGGGAAGGTCGAGAAATATTCCACTGTTATGCAAACCATGAGAGAGAACCTCAACCATGCAGCCTACAAGCTACTGACCTTATACGCTGAGAACAGAAGGATATCAGCGCAGGATGAATTCATTTTGTAGCTCTTTCGAGGGTGAATTGTCTCTTTCTGCACAGTTTCAATCTGCAGTGGTTCTAGTTCTTGATCAAAGACTTGGCACTGAGATAAACTGTCAATATTGGATCATCTTCCAAGAATTTTTCCTTACTAAATCCATAACTACACTCTCGTGAACTGGGATAGAAGGAAGGATTTAGCAAAGAGCCAAAAAATCAGGTGAAGACTGACTCTTTTGCCATAAATGGGCACGGAAGATTTGAATCAAGCTGATCTTCAAGGTAGGAATTTTACCATGCCTACGATGCATAAGTTGTGGAGTCAATGATATATTCGGGAGCTACTCACATGAAGATACCAGTGAGATCGAGTTGGACTTGGAAACCGACGTAGACGTTCGCACGATTAATTGTCGGACTCCACCAAAGTGTAAATCGACGATTTGGAATTTGATTGAGACCGGAACGTTGAGCATTAGTGAGCTTTTTGTATCTCATTGATTCCTCAAAACCAGACGCCTTTTCCCAAAAAAGACCTGGGGAGTAGTGTGAGCAGCAGAAAAATTTAAATCGTTTATATGCATACCCTCCCACGTAGGGAAATAAGTTCCCTTAAAGAGAGTATGCTCCAAGATCCCTTCAACACCACCCAAAGCGGCAATGACATCGACACGATAGTTGTTCAGTTGCCATAACTTGCCGTCATGTCTTTGTGAGGTCCACCAGAATGGATTGCTAGCTACAAGTATCAGTAGTCCGTCGAAAGAGATGACAAATATCAACTCACTGCTTGAGGAGTTGGTATTGCTTCCAATCTGTACGCACACGCCATCCGCGATCATAGGCCAACCTAAGCAGCATCTCAGAGCTGGATGGGTGCAGCCACGAAATGGGCACTCACGTATGTCGATCTTTCTGGAACAGTGTATTGATACGTGGTATGCCACGATCCCAGGAATCCTCGAGATCTTCTAAGGTTAGTCGTCGGTTCTGAGCGTTGGCCTCTTTCCTTTTCATTGAATACTCGGACCAGACACGTGCCGAATCGAGGAATTCGGCTTCCCAGGGTTGAAGATATCGATACAAATTTGGTATTAGCTGGTCCTCTTCGTGTGTCATGCCAGCTCGGAAATGAGTCACTAGGGAAAAGGATTGGATAATTTTCTTATAGAAATTAAAGGGGGGAATCATACCAGCAACATCGGTTTGTTTTGACCACCGAAGATCACTCTGTGGAATAAGAACATGTCCCATGGAAAGCATGCCTAGGCCACCAAGTTCCTGGAGAAGAACAATAAGGCCTCACAACGAAAACATCATAAACCACCGAGATACCTTTGGTGTGTAGAATACTACAGGAGGGAATCGTGAGGGCATTTTACTGTTCAGCCCAATCTTAACACGTGTCTGGATTTTGTTCTCTGCCTTTACAAGAGAATCAAGAAGCTCGTTGGTATGGATAACAGCCTCGCGATAGTAAGTCATCAACCCGATGAGCGCGGTGTTCCATTTATTGACGATCTTCGAGAAAGTTGTCGATCCGGAACTCATTAGAACTTGCCGTATCCGATTGTTAAATTGTTGAACACCTGTGCCCTAATTCAGAATAGATCTAGGAAAGATTGGATGAGAGCTCACCGTCATCGGAAACTCGTAGGAAAGCTTGCGCTGTCCGTTCTTTGGTTTGCTCGTTGGTGAGGTTCCAAACTGCGTCCTTCAAAGAAAATTGTTCTCCACCCATAGTTCGGATTTTGGGAAGTATGCGGACTTCAAATCCACACATGGAAAACAAGAGTTGTGGATTGTTTTGGGAGTACACGCTGACAAACGTATCCTCCCACTCGATCGTTGTGAGAGATCGTGGAAGACTTTGCTTGACATTCCAAAAGACTGCTCGGCCTAAATTGACATCGTGTTTGATAAGCCTCATGCGACAATCCCTTGGCCAACAGCGTTTGTTGTTATAACCGATAACATTGTTATTGGTGGGGTCAGGATTGGCACTGAGATAACGTTGGATGAGGTCCCTCGACTCGTCTGCGGTAAAGCGGAAAAGAATGTGAAGTCTGTCGACATAACGGGAATAGAGCCTTATCGGATGACGGATTTCTGTTGGGGAATCACGGTACTGCAAGAAGTTGTTGGGCATTTGAGGGGGGCCAGCCATTTCACTTGCACGTTGCAACCCCAAAATCAACAGATCGAGAACAAGGCCGTAGTACTGGAAGACGAAGGCCGAAAACTGAAGACCACGAATGAGACCAAAAGCATTGGTGTGTGCCATATCTGTAACAATCAAGGTCAGTGTTCTATCCGCCTTTTGACTCTGACTATTGCATACCCTTATATGTCAACACTGAAGACGATCGTATGAGTCATTGCTCTTCAGAGGATTGAGAACTTCCGTACCTGTATTATTCTTCGCGGTGATGTAGTCTGCAAGATTGTGGTCGAGAATCAAACGCAGGAGTCGGTTCAATAATGTCAAGTCAATCTTTTCGTAGACTTTTGACAGCACAGTCTCCATCAACACATTGCATTCACCCTCACTTGTTTCCCATATGTCCGTTAGGTTGTTGATGCCTTGGCACCACTGTAAAATGTGTAAATTGCATAGTGAGACATCACAGAATAAAACAAACCTTGTAGACCAAAAGTGGTGGCGGCTCCGTATCCTTTACATGAGATTGTGAACCGACAGATGTGACAAAAAATCAAAGAACTTACGGCAGGCTTAATCCAAGCGGGGAACAACCCTCGCTTGTCGGCTCTGCAAAAGGAATCAGTATGTCAAGAGGAGGTACGGAATCATGAATCTCACTCGAAAAAGAGGAACTGATCCAGGTACTATAGGTGAACGTGAGCAAAGAGCAAACCAAGTGGTACGGTGAATGATAACACACTGCATCCGTAATTTTCTCAACAGGTTCAATATCGTAGCATGGAATGAGCTTATCATACGTATCAAAAAACTCAATACCACACTCTTTGAAGGCTCGTTGTGTTAAGAGGAGGCGCTTAATGCGTGACAGACCTGGATGCAATGAACTAGGTTTACTGTATATTCAGCGGGAGACAGACACGTACATTCATGAGGATTGTCATATGCTTGTTCAATGAGCGCGAGTTCTTCACGTTGGGACTGGTTCAAACGCCCTACAGGATTAATGAGAATTACAACAGGGAGCTGATAAATGAGAAATTTACCCTTAACCGAGTACGCTTCCTTCAACTTCTCAAGAGCCAGAACCAAAAGCTTGGTGTCGTGCTTGTACGAAAGTGGGCTGAATATAGCTATTAGAACTCTCCGCATCACAAGTCTCTCAAATACTCACGGAAACGGAATCGGCGCAAACTTGCGGCTTTCTAACCAATGGACGGTGGCGGTGTAGATAGCCACAGCTTCTTCGGCACTAATGTAGGGTCCATCCTTCAGGTACCCGTGCTGCCTCTCCTGTTCGGCTTTCAAGTAAAGACCTGGAAACTTCATGGTAAGTCTAAAGGAAAATACAAAGGATATAAAGAACACACGCGTGAGACGACCCAAATTCTTTTTGACGACAGCCTTATCGACGGTAGCCCCACGCCTAATGCGCTCTCGATTGTAATGAGCAACCCTGCATCAGGTAAGCTTAATATATACTCAGATGAAAGCTTCGGAGTTAGCTTACGAGCACCACCAATCAGCCTTGCTTTTGATATACCGCAGGATGATGTTTTCGATAGCAGTCGGCATACCAGGGACTTTCCACGGAACTGTAGAAGGCAGGTAATGGTCAATCGATAATCTCGCAAGAAGCCAGTTCGGAGCTCACTGTTTGCCTTCCAACACCTCCATGCCTCAGACAAATGCTGCAGAATTGTTTTCGACTTGTTTTGTTTGATGGACTCCGGCATCATATCAAGGATATCATGCATCACAGCTGCACGTAGCTCCAGATCGTAGTGCGATTCTACACGCTGCTTCGTTACCGTTTTGGCGATGCCCTTGCTATTCCGGCCTTCAAATTGACGGGCAAGCAGATTACCGAGCCTAAAAGGACAAAGGGGCTGAGAAATGGAAGAGGTTGCACGACAGAACGCACCACCGCTCCAGAAGTGGAACAATTCCCCGCATAAAGAACAACCAGACCCGCCAGCCAGGTGCCCAAAACCCACAACCAGGACCCTTTCCAACAGGACCAGTGTTGAAGCGGTAATAGATCAGATGCTTCAAGTCCTTGGTCATGCGTACTTGCCTCATAAGCTGGAAAAAAATAAGACATAAATGGCAGGACCGTGCTATAAGATAAAAGCACCAACCTTGTATTTGTACCTGTACATTCCTGTCAAAGCACCAATGTGTGCAAAGATATACTGCAACGCGTCTGCAAGCTGGAATGCATCCACGTTGCCGAGTCGAAATTGAACATGGGCATCAACAACAAGCTTAGTGAGACGAAGAATCTCGCGACACAGATGGAAAGCATTTCCAAAACGAGACTTCTTCCGTTCTTTGGTAGTGAGAGTCCTAAGGCACAATGACTTCAACATTACAGTACCAAGAATGATGAAAAGTCTTACTTGACTGGCTTCAGGTTCATGTTGTAGTCCAGGTGAAGGTAATTCAAATTCTGCAGATATCGTTATAACGATCATAACATGGATGCGAATGCGTAATAACTAACCTTTCGATGAATTAGAAGATTGAGCATGTTATACCCTTGTCTGCAAACCTGGAGCCCTGCTTCTACCCAATCCAGCTTCGTTGTTTGGAAAAACTTGGTTGCCTTAAGCTGTCGGAAAAGATTCTTCTTCGTCATCGCTTTCTCCGGACGTGTTTTCAATTCGTTGAGCACGAAACATTTGAGCAGTTTCTGGTACGAAACGCGGACTTTGACAGGCTGATTTGGCGGGCAATGCTCAAGATACCAATTCTTCACTAATGGAATATCCTGAGCCCTTCTCATACGGCCAGAACGCCTGTTGTAAGGGTCCGGCGCCCACCAGAGGGCGATACCGTCAGCGGTGAGGTCGTTTTCAAGAGGCTTTGAATCGAGGAAAGGCACAAGCTCCTCTGGCAATTCGAAGTCATCGTCGTCGGCGTCATTAGGGCCAAAGATCGCGTCTTCATGTGTGACGAGCGGAATGTTCTTTGGTACGTGCCCACGTAGTGAAATGGGGTTGATAAGTGGATCAAAATAAAATGCAGGTAAATCTGGGTCGTCGGTGCGGATGTATACATTTTTGGGGGCATGGTAAGGTGAAATGCGTACAGATCGCGGAAGGGAATTGTAAAGATGGGGGAATGCTACCTTGTATTCGGTGCGTATCTGTTGGCGAATGATGACCTTATTGATATCGTTAAATTCGTTCCAATCTTCATCAAAGGCATCCATGTCCCTGTACAAGGGTTCGAATTTTGGACCACCCGGGATAGCCATGTTGAGCGCCTTCGCCGTGAAGAAGGCGTTCTTGTCAAATAGATAATTCGAATTGCAATCGGGTTGGTCAGAAAGAAGTGTACGACCAAGACGATAGAGGTTAGCCATGACTGGAAGCGAAAGAGACCAATACTTGTACGATGAGCCATTGACAGAGGGTGTATCAATGAGCGGCTTAGGATCATAGAACCATTGTTGGATGGCAGCATCTTCGTCGTCGTCAAATTCCAGCTGGATAGCCTCGAGGGGATCCACGTCTAGAACATTGTCACCATAATCCAGCGGTGGCTCCTCGTCATCGAAAGGTGGAAACCGCATCCGTTTGAAATGTCTACGATCTCTCTTTTCCCGTCTCATAGCAAGCCACATGGTGCTCCATTGCGCGTGATAGACCGGTTCAATCACCCGGGGGATTTCATTGACGAAAGTGATAGCGCCGGTGATATGGTATAGCACCGGGACCTCACGAACTTGCTCCCAAGGATAAGGTATGTTCTCTAGGAGCTTCATGACGGCATGGGGAACATACTTCAGGGCACCGAGATGGACACGCTTGTCATTCCTAAACTTGCGATTGCTCATGTCCCCATGATCCTTGATGATTTTACGAACATGTTCTGGCGGCAAATCCTATTATATAATGAGAAGGCAAGAGCTTGATTGATCAAACGCAATACCGACCTGTTTCCCCATATCTACAAAGCCCCCTTTTCTCTTCTCGCCATAGCGTTTTTTCTGCATTTGGATCCATTTGGAGGCTTTGTGGGCAAGGATCTCGGGAGGCATTCGCGAACGAGATCCTGACGCCTCATTGAATCCAATAGGTAACCCAGGCGGTGGAGGCGGCATGCCTGGCATCCCAAACGGCGGTGGTGCTGGCGGCGGCGGCGGAAAGCTCATATCGACACTAGAGTCGTTTGTGACTGAGCCAGACTGTATTTTTTTCGCCTCCGACAAGCGTGTGAATTTCATTTGCAGGCACGCTTTACTCTAACCATGGCCAAACAGATACTACTAAGTTATTTGTGCACTGAACAATGGTGCTGCCTGTCCCCATAACTGCCATGGATTCATTCCCTGCAGCGGTAACCGGACATATTTAATTGCGCGCTCTGTGTCCCGAGCTAGCCCCGAAACTTGACCTGCCCGAAAATGGATCCGAAACAATATTTCCGGATGGGCCTGTGTCTGCATTCTAGCACCCCTTTATCTTGCACTACCAGTACGGGTGGCACCTCCTCCACCGTTCCGACCAGGTTACGCTTGTTCTTCCGGTATCTGCTCCTCCAATACCTCACTGCCCCTTGACCAGAACTCCCTTATTCATATCAATCGGATCAGCATGCTATAACAGCACGACGTGTTCGTTCCTCGCAGGAACAACAGAAACCAATGACCCTCGTGCCCTCTACCCCAAAGCGTACACAACGACGAGCGCTCACCCTCACGCGCACCCTTGCCAGTATCTTCAAGTCAAAGATCTCGTCGGCAAGGTTCGTCCACTCAAGCCCTGATTTAGCTACCCACCTACTTTCTGTTGCCGCAGTCCTTCTGAGCTCGCTTCCGGGCGTTCAGAGGTTTACTCACCTAGAATAAATCAAGATAGTCGGGAACTTCACTACCTTAACTATGGCAATCAGCCTAATCTTCGACGAGCTCACTTCATCCATGCACTTCCCAGAGAAATTCTGGCGCACATATTTGTCCTCGGAGCAGAAGACCATTCAATGTTTCCCCTAACAATATCTCATATCTGTGGCGCTTGGCGCGAACTAGCACTTCGTACGCCGATGTTGTGGAGGCGCATTTCCCTTGATTCTCGGGAACGTATGTGGAGGGAGAGGATTTATCGTGCAAAATCGTGTCCCCTGGATATTCAACTCTTACCATGGATCGTCGCCAAATCAGGCGCCCATCGGTCACAACGCCTCGACGTACACACAGTGCAATGGTACATGCACCTCGTTGTTCCGTATACCAACAAGTGGCGCTCTCTCGAAATTTCTTTCAGGAGCTACTCGCCTTTTCTTTGGAATGCTGCCCTATCTGGCTGTTGTGGAACGGATGCCAGAGTTCATGCTCCTTCTCTCACAGAGGTTTCTTTGATTTATCCCTTGAATGACGACACAAAATCATTTACCCTTTTCGCTGGCTTTGCCCCACGACTTCGTCGCCTTACACTCGACGGACTGCGGTTAACATGGCTTCCGTCACTGTTCAGTAACTTGACATTTTTAGATTACAGGCATCACCAGTTCTCGCACGGTTACAAGGCCGTTCATGAGGTGTTGATGATGCTCGAAGTTTCGAGCCGCCTGGTGCAACTTCGAGTACTATTTCCATGGCATGATGACGCCGTTTGCGTACTCCCGGCACCCCATCACAGTTACACACGTGTCACACTGCCCGCACTCTCTTCCCTGCAACTTCGTGTCGACGGCTCGGATATTCCATTCGAAATGATTCATCTAGTCACCCATATATCCATTCCTACTTTATCGTCGCTCCACCTTCTCGATCTAGGCCGCTCGCAATTTCCCTTCCCCCGTCTCTATCCGTTCTTACAGGTATTTGAAATGCCGTTATCACTAAAAATACTGCGTGTAGAGCACGGATGGTTTGGCCCTCTTGTCGTTTCGTGGTTCAGCACTCTTCCGTATCTTCAACAACTTGTTGTCAAACATTCGCGCCGTCGTGATCAATTTGTTAACTTGAAATCGGGCGACCGGAAAAACGTGCCTAAAACATGTATTGAGCGTTGAGTGCTGTAGTTAATGGTGAATTGGTAGATGACGTATATTATCAGTGAGTGGCTGTCACCGTAAACTCAGGTGTATTGTACGCTCAAAGTAGATGCCATCCGCTTGTAGTTGCAGAAAGGCTTGTAAGAGGTCTGACACTTTTGTCTAACTTACTAACAATCCTCGCGGGCCTTATGCACGTACCCTTCTATTCTTCATATAATATTTCTGTTACATGTAATTATAGTCTCCGGGCTCCGGGCATTTGTTTGATAATCACTAGTCATGCCTTTTTCTGCGAAAATTGAACCGTGGAAGACCCACATGACTCCGAGCCGTTTGGAAAGGCTTTCGAATTTTATTCAAGAGCTATCGGTACCTGTTTGCCCGATGCTCGTGTCATTGCAACTTCGAATTACGGAGATTGCTGCGGATCGAGTTCACGGATTCTTCCTTCGAATGAACATCTGCCAGGCAAGTCTAGGCATAACTGCGGATAGAAACTGCGCAGAATCCTATATCACACCGAAGAAGTCAACATATGTGCCCAGAGGAACTCTTCGACCAGTTTCACAACGAAGACTGAGCGGTGGTGAGAGTCGACAACAGTTATCCGAGACTGCACGATTGATTAACCATTTAGCGACAAGATGTGGGGATCAGCTATATCATCTACATCTCAAATCAATTCCGTAGCGCAGGCTGCATGCACGATCTTAGATGGACTAGGTGTTAAAACCTGCATAGTGGGAGGACTTGCTTGCAAATTACATGGAAATGCTCGGCAACCAGGAGTAAGTGATTTTCACAAGATCGAGCCATACAGTAGATTTTGATGAGAAATTGCGACCAGGATATTGACATACTGTGCCTCACCACCTCTTGGGACCAAGAATTCCTCAAGCGTGCACTCGTTCGAACAAACTCCAACTTTTACTTGGTTCGATCTCGTGACCCCACAGCGACGTACCAAGTTCTTTGGTACCGTTACCCCCGCATTAAAGTGGACATCCTCTTACCTGGAGTTATGAACATACCTATGGTCCCCACATCTGCCATTGTACGTCGAGAAGGGCTACCGGTCGCCCCGCTCTCGATGGTCTTCCTACTCAAACTTCAAGCTTGGTCCCAACATCGCGCTTCAACTGTGAGCCGCTTCAATCAGAAGCAATTTACCGACCGAACCGATATTCTGAATCTCCTCTCTATACTGGTTCGCCAGAACGTAAAGCCTGGAGAGGATCATTTACTTCCGAGTTCATTTCTCAGCGCAGCAACCTCTCGGGTCCAAGAGTTCGTAAGGGAAAACCCACACTCGGTGGAAGAATGGCGTAGAATTGGGTATCAGGTAACAGTGTATTCTTACAGCAGGGATGACGACTGGTATTTTTAACCATTTCTTGGGATCGATATTTTTCGTGGTCTATGGAGTATGAGATATCGGTTCATTATTCTCACTTTCATTGAGCGGTCTTCTGAAAAATTTGTTTTGGACAATAAATAGTTCAACGCCGTCACGGGGTGCGTTCGGGAAAATGATATACCATAACGCTCAAAACACGGCACGGCCCGAAAAAATAATGATTTTTTTCGGACGATGTCTCAGGGTCTCAGGGCATGGTTGCAATGGTTGACAGTCCGATTCGGAATCCGACCGGTAAGAACGGCTGGTTCCGAATTCTTTGGATGACATCATCATTGAAATAATTATTTATACATGTATTATTTATCCCGACAATATTGGTTAATGTTGAACTTGCAATCGTCCGACATTCTGCAAGAGCGTCGTGCGCACGTCACGGACGGAGGAGCCAATCCTGACGATCCCAATGGCCACTTCAATTCGTTAACATCAAATTCATCCAAATCAGCTATCAAACCACACTCACTGGATACCCCCTCGGCAAGAACAGGGCCACCACGTTCTCTTTCATACCATTTCCCATTGCCGCGGGATAGAATAAACCAGGAGAACGTCGAATTACCTGATTCCGATCAAGGGAGCGAGTTCCCATTTGCCTTCACGCCTGGCGATTCAAACTTCCGAAGTGCATTAGAAATCAGAACTTTTCAACATGATAAGAAAGGGAAAAGGAGAGGGACAATGCCGTCGGTAGAGAGCTGGAATTTATTGGGACCGCTTCATGAATCCCCTAAAGAAGAGAAGGAGGGTTTTGATTTTGAGGTTAGGCCGTGCGGACGCGAACCGAACGGGGGCGAGACCATGTCCAGCCGTAGGGAGATATCTATACCTTTACCATCACCTCCAAGACGGCCGCGATCTTTTTCGGTCCCTCATTCATCCAGAGATAGGATCAATGCTGGAAATGCTAAATGGGGACGACTGCGATTGTTGCTGCCCAGCATCATTAGGAGTCGTGTCCGTACTACTCTTGGTCCCTCTCAGGTTACCTCCAATGCGGTGAACATTACCGACGAGCTGATTACCGGAGGTCTATCAGCTCTCATGTTGCGATTGTGGTTTGAACGGGATGAGAAAGGCCACAGACGCATACCCGTTCTTCTTCATCGTCTTCGCATTCGTGTTAGCGACAGCCTCCATCCTCTTCACGGTAATAAGTCTGTTTTCAGGATTGAATGCGAGTATGCAAATGGAGCCGCAAGATGGGTAATCTACCGACAGCTTCGTGATTTTGTTTCTCTCCACTCCCATTACAGACTCTCCAATACATTTAATCACAACGCCGATAAGCTTCCTGAATTTCCCCGCACTAGTGTGTATAGTTTATGAGCTCTGGTCTGAACTTTTCTGACGTGCCTCAACAGGTCTTCCGCTTTTTAAGTTCTTAAAAAGGGAGACTCGGCAGCAGGGTAAACAGATAGGAAGAATGCAGTTCGCACGGATGCAACGAGAAGCCTTGGAGAGTTATCTTATCAACCTCATTCGCGCTGTGGTAAGCTAAATGTTACTGCCCATGTCCTTCATTAACCTTCTCTCGAGATGTACCATCCTTCTTCGAATCGATTGGCAGGGTTTCTCGAAATCAGTGCCCTTTCAATTGCGTTGGCTCAATCAGGCGGCGCCCAATACAAGGCCGGCTTCCTGTGGATTGAAGCCGTTGGCAACAATGGCGTAGGATTGGGGCGAAAGTCTACTACTTGGAGAGAAAGAAAACAATCTAGATGGTGTGCTGTTCGTGAGAGCTATTTGGTTGTCCTTGAAGAACCCGGAGAGGCACGCTCTACACTAATGATTGGTTGCCCTAAATTTGACTTCTTTCGTTTCAAATAGCTCACTGTTTGGGATGTGTTTCTTATTGACACAGATTTTAGGATTGAACGTCCAAAGCGATACTATCGTCAAGGTTTAAACTTCTTCCATTCAGAATCTCATAAAGAACGTCATGACCACGACGGGAACCATAAAATGCAAACTCATCCTCATCGTGGCGACAGTCCATCAGTAATGGGAACTCTAAGACATGGACTCTCCAAGGTATTACACGGAGGAAAGCATCATGAGACAGATGGGGAAGGCAATATTTCTACTTCTATGTCACATACCCATGACGATGGATCTAGTAGTCCTTCGTCCTCGGTACCGTCCAGGGCACCGACACCAATGCTTGATCCATCCACCAATACAAATCCGCTTCTGGGCGGCGATGAACAGGAGGATAATTTGGATGCCAAGGTCAAAGCTAATGACCAGGAGCTAAAGCGAACCAGCGATGTTTCGAAGCACACATTCTACATCGAGAACTCTCAGATGCGTTTGAAGCTTTTTGCACGCAACGAGGTGTGCTCCATGTTCCCATCGTGTCTATGTAGGTCAACTTTAATACATTGGGTAGCGCCAAATGTTGCAGTGGATCACCGCTCTCGAAAAAGTTGCTTCGACTTCGCATTACACTGGTAGAAACCGATTTGAAAGTTTTGCACCGATCCGGCTGAATGTTGCGGCACAATGGCTTGTCGATGGTGTGAGTTGATAGAATTATCGTCATCGATGGTGCCGGTTACCCAAACCAACGTAGCGTGATTACTTTTGGAACCTCTCCCGCGCAATCTTGCTAGCACGAGCGACGATTTTAATTCATGATTGGTGGTTATCTCCTGGTACGATGATTGAACTTGCTTAACTCGACGTGACATGATGTTATCATTTGCAGAACTGCAGCTGCGACGACCAAACAAGGCTAAGTATCGCTTGGACCATATGTTGGAGAAGAAAGCTAAGGAGGGTGTCAAGATCTATGTTATCGTTTAGTAAGTTGTGAGTTATGACCCGACGTAAGAACTCAGTGGTGAGCGATTTTGCAGCCAGGAAGTTTCCAATTGGACCACTCCCACCGACAGCAAGTAAGGATTTGTGGCCTCGCTCTCTCCCTCATATAACAGATCACTTTTAACAGCTATACCAAACAGAAATTGGCGGCTTTGCATGAAAACATCATGGTTCAACGCTCTCCGTCCCACTTTCAGACAGGCACCTTCTATTGGGCTCACGTAAGCTTATAGTTTGCTTCTGCTCATCCCAGCATTAGTGAAATATCTGGGTCCCCAGCACGAGAAACTATGTATCATTGATCAGACTATCGCATTTATGGGTGGAATTGACCTTTGTTTTGGAAGGTATGTGTTATTGTATAGATGACATCGATGGATCGAATAATGAAGTTGACATCAAAACGATATCAACAGATGGGACACTCCTCAGCACGTCCTGGTGGATGACCCAGATTCTGATACAGCACAGTCCGAAATTTGGCCAGGCGAGTATAAATGCTCCTGAAATATGGTGCAGGTAGTTTCATGTGCGATGTCACAGGGAAAGACTATAGCAATCCTCGAATATCCGACTTCCACACGCTGAATAAACCCGAGGAAGACATGTATGACCGTACGAAAGTTCCAAGAATGCCATGGTCAATAATTTGTCATTACAACTTCGGCTAGTTGCTAATGAGCACTTCTAGGCACGACGTAGGAATGCAGGTGGTCGGTCAACCGGCTCGTGATTTAGCTCGCCACTTCATTCAAAGGTTCGTGGACCCTGTTTCGTTGGCAACTTGCCCCGCAGGCTAATTTCACTTGTAGGTGGAACTTTCTATTGAGAATCAAGGTCTGCCTACTGTGTTTACAAAGATTAATCGAGTCAAATTGACTTCAAGAATAGAATCATACACGTGTCATGCCTTTTCTATTGCCTCCCCCTGAACTTAAGCCCGCCGAACTCACGAAATTAGGCCTTAATGGTACATGCGAAATGCAAATCTGTCGCTCTGCAGGACCATGGTCCCTGGGTACGCTTACTCGAATCGAGCATTCGATTCAGAATGCATACCTCAAAGGCTTGTTGATTCGCTATTGTAATGTTTATGTGAAATATTGACGTCCCTCTAGCTATCCAGATGTCAGAACATTTTGTCTATATCGAGAATCAGTTTTTCATCACTTCGTGAGAATCTTCTTGCGTTCACAAGCATATCAAGTAACCCTGTACGCAGCACCATCATGAACGACGTCAAAATTGTGAACAAAATTGGTGATGCTCTGGTCCAACGCATCATTCGGGCCCATCGAGAAAACACATCTTGGAAATGCTGCATAGTTATTCCTGTGATGCCTGGCTTTGCCTTCCCGGTCGATCATAGTGATGCGAATGCTGTGCGTATCAACAACTTTAGAGAGCCGTCCAGATTTGATAGAAATAGCCATGTTCGTAGCTGCGTATTATTATGGAACTCCAGAACCGTACGATATCCAGGGGTCCCAATTCCATATTTGCTCGATTACGGAAAGAGGACATTAATGTGCGTATAAAATTCGTTCATCGTACTTCTGATTCAAGTTAATGTCGGATGGCGTAGCCGGATGATTATATATCCATCTTTTCACTTCGGAATTGGGCTAAACTTCGCGGTAATATTTTGACAACAGAACAGGTATAATGATTGCTGCGTTGATGAAAATCATTGACCGTGCTTAAACTCATGACAGATTTATATTCATGGCAAGACACTAATTGTGGACGACCGTCTGGTGATTATTGGAAGTGCGAACATTAACGAACGGTCACAACGTGGAGATCGAGACTCGGAGGTAGCCGCAGTCATCAGAGATACTGATATGGTTGACTGGTGCAGTTAGTCGTAAATTCAGATGACATCTATCTGATTTTGTCGAAACAGCACAATGGGTGGCAAACCTTTCAAAGTTGGCCGTTTCGCTCATTCGCTCCGCGTCCGGCTAATGCAGGAACATATCGGTATCGATGTTGATGCGCTTTCCGAAGACGATTTGATGGGTTCCGAACCACTGGAGCCAGCGCAACAACCACTGGTTCCCAATGCTGAGCAAGAAATAGGGCAAGTTGAAGGAGTCACCCAAGCAATGCCCAAGCATAGTACACCATTAAACAGTCTTGATCTTGCAGGCGGAAGCACGGAACAAGGTTGAACAAACACCTTGTTTTGAGATCCTTTCTGATACGGGTTCCACAGTTATTCATGGGCCTAGTGATGCAATCTTTGGCACGACAGCGAAGTTATTTCACGAAGTCGTTGATAAATCCCAACGTTTCGATATGCCCGTTGGAGATCAAGTTCTCCAGGAACGCAAGATATATGATCTCGACGGTGAAAAGGAACCTGATTTCGTTTTGAAGGTGCCCACCATAGAAGAGAAGAAGGCCGTAGAAGAATGCCTTCTGCATGATACACAATCCAACAAGACTCTCATCGACAAGAACGAAAATTTTGTCGAGAAAGCAACTGGTATTCATGTAGAGGCACGAGTTACAGATGGACTATTTTGTGGCACGCCCATAAATATCTCAGAAACCAATGATTATCCTCACAGCAGAGTTGTGGACAGGGATGATATCCAGCAAGAAAATAACGCACCGGAGGTGCATTCGATCATCCGAAAAGATTTCACGGGCAAGTTGGGTAATGAAGTATGGACTGTTCATGTTCCTGCACCTCGGGTTGACCCTCAAGCATTCGAGGATCCCATTTCGGAAGAATTTTGGACCAACGTTTGGGTCGCATCAGCCATCTACAATGTTTGTACAGACATGGCAATCCGACTTTGTGTTTACGTTCATTCCAGACCGAAATTTACCGGAAGGTCTTCCATGCTGTCCCTGACGACCAAATAAAGACATGGAAGCAATACAGAGAGTTCGTGGAACACCACGAGCGGCTGAGCAAACCAGTGAGTTGATTTGTGCACTCCTGAATATGTTGCAAATGAAAATTCTCCAGGCAACTGATCTCCCAACCAGCGAATCCATTGCGAAAGCTTATGATTCGGTTGGAGATGTCTCCGGATTGGCTCAGAAGTCAGGTCTTATTCCATCATCGGTAGACAACATTCGGGGATCCAAACCCTTTGAGAAGTGGGAACGGGAAGAGATGGAAATCTTATTAGGAACACTATGCGGACACCTTGGTGAGATTTCTATTAACTGAAAGAGATGTATTTTAACTTATGATACCAGTGGTGTATCCGAATCACTTTTTAGAAGCTGAAGACGACAGTAATAATTTTCTCTTCAATTCCGACGGGTATGTTTGTCGAAAAAAATCATCTCATGACATCACGATACTGAAGTCGTGATTTTAGGCTGTTACCTTTGCCTATCTATAATTAGATCCGCCACCTAACCTTTTCATCATTCCATTCTGTAATATTTCAAAGAGTGCATTCATTGTAGAATACTACTATAAGTTATGTGAGAAATTTGGGTTCGAACTGCGCGGCACCGACGCTTGTATTATGTAAGCATAAGCAAGTTACATAGACTTCAACTTATTGCACTCACTGGCAGGATATGGAAGAATCAGACTCTCTCGATGCGTTATCTAATCTACTCAACGAACTTGCCCAGAAACCATACGATATTTCTTTACACTCCATGCACATACGGCAATCCGCGACTTTGGCAGGATCCCACCTTGACGTAGCTCGGGAGATGTTTATTAGCTACTTCGCTGGTGGAGAAGAGATCTGGGTTCCTCTGATTGAGGCCAAGCAGAGCTTGGAGGATTTGGAATCGTCAGCTGGTCTACAGGAAATCTTGGGCTTGTTTGAGCGTGCCGAGGGAGACTATCTATGTGCGTACGTCTGGCAGAACCAGTAAAGATTTATATTAAATTGAAACTTACAGCAATTACAATACTTCAGAAACATATAGAGTTTCTCGTTTCGCGACACGCACATTTTGCCAGCAGGGACACTCAGCACGGGGAGTTAGGAGAGTTGTTCTCAACAGACTGGACACGTTCTGCTATTTCAGCCGCCGTTGCCAAAGGGATTGGGCATTTAACACAGGCATGTTCATTGCAGGCATTATACACTTGCTGTTGCTAATTTCTACTTGCAGAGTCATTTGCTTTGGGATGCACAACGTGACTGGGAAATTGAGATGCTGGAAAGAGCCGCCGACACAGACAAGTACGATTCTCTCGCACTCTTCCATGTGTATTTTAACAACATTTGGATTAGAGAGTCGCTGGTAAACCACATTCAATCATTACATCTCAACCGTCTTCAACAACCACATTCCAGTTAAGTATATTTTGTTCTATTCGGTGTCTGTTTATCTCAACCCATATATCCAGATCTCGAGGAAACCTTCCAATCTTATTCTTCGTTCACAACAAACTACAAACCATCTCAACAATATGAATCTCTTCTAGTTGCAGCCTCCAAGCTTCGTTCACGAGCTATGAAGTCTTACGAGCGGAGAGAGGCATCAGAGCTCTCGCTGGTATATTCTATGCTTTACCAGTCAATATCATCTTTTCTTACGAAGTTTAAAGACTCGATCAGAATCTTCTTTAGACGTATATGCGCGATACCTCGCTGCTGAACGCCGAGCGAAGAACCCTGATTTGTTCGTCATGAAGGCACTCTATGAACGTGCTATATCGGAAGCAGCAAAACGTAGGTTCAACGGAGAAGTTGGTGCGGAGGAGATGCTCAGGCTATTTTGGGTTGGATATTGTGACACCCTAGTGTGCTCTCTTTGGCTTCGATTTTCTGCTACGCTCAATATTTTTGTTAACAGAGACTTCATGCCGGGGGGGAAATGGAATTACAGGCATTCCAGAAGGCTGTGAGGAGTGTCCCAGCTTCCGGCGAATTATGGGCACGTTATTTAAGATATTCGGTCAGTCTTGTACCTCTAATCAGTTTCAGCCAACACAACGTCTGAATCCGTGAATGCTTTACTAGGAGCGTTCAGCACAATCTGAAGGGGCGCCTGAAGATAGAGAGAGTGCTACTGGTGATATCCCTTCGTCTTCCCCACATTTCTATGTCTCATTCGAAAATAGATCTCTTTCAAAAGGCCTTAACGACGAATCTTATACAAGCCGATGTAGAACAGATAGTTCCTCTCATCCTGGCGAGGGCAGGATTCGAGAAAAGGCTGATTGAATCAGGAAATGCAGGTAAAAACGCTTGGACACATATCACAGATTTGGTTGATAACAGTTTTTCTTTCGGCAGATGAGGACGCATTCACTACCTTGATTGCCGTGCTAGAAGGTGGCATCGAGATGGTGCATAGAGGTCACGAGCTCCACAAACACTGGTGATAACAGTCTAAAACTCTGCATTCCAGCCTCACCAACTGGAGACCCCCGACTCCGACTTGAAAAGTATCTTACAGAAATAGTATGCCACTCCTGAATGCGATAGAGATGCACTTGACGATACTTTTTTGGTCAGTATCTCCGCCTTGCCGACCTACCCAACAACGCAATAACCGTATGGCAAAAGGCCGCAAAATATTACAAGACCAGTTACCTGGTTTGGACTTCTTATACAGATCTACTCATGTATGTTACATTGTTCTAATCTAACCAGGTACGCATCTGATTTTAGTTTGCAGAAAACAGGATCAGCACGATCAAGCCAGAACGGTGTTCAAGGACTTGTGCATGAAGAATTTGGACTGGCCCGAAGCTATTTGGGAGGCATGGGTCTCGTTTGAACACCTATATGGTTCTGTCGATGAGGTGGATGCTTGTCTAGATAAAATTGAAAAAGCACAGTATCAAGTCAATGCAAGGCGGGCGAAGGTTTCTCTCTCTCTCTTCCAGTAACCCTGATGCTAAAACAAATCCGTGTACGGCGTAGGAAG
The DNA here is from genome assembly GCA_963555575.2 of Hygrocybe coccinea. Classification (NCBI taxonomy): domain Eukaryota; kingdom Fungi; phylum Basidiomycota; class Agaricomycetes; order Agaricales; family Hygrophoraceae; genus Hygrocybe; species Hygrocybe coccinea. The sequence goes on along the minus strand of OY741996.1, from coordinate 2,431,221 downwards.
CAGAGAAATCTTCGTATCAAGCCATACAATATGCAGCGGATTCTCAAGTGGCCACGACCTCTACTGTTGGGGTTGTTCGTACAGAGTCTAATGAACCTATTTCCGCCGGGAACGTTGATCCGCCTGACCGTACTTCGGAAATCGGGACCAAACGTAAAGCAGACGATAGTCTTCTCGCCGAGACTCACAAGAAAGCAAAGATCGGTGTGTTGGTATCTATTGCTTCCAGTCTGTGGCTCAACTTTAATTATCAAGAGCCAAAGCCTGTGCCGTTAAAGAGGTATATACCAGAGTTATTGCCAGAAGTACCCAACGCTAATAATACACATGGCAGAGATCGAGAGAATTGCACCGTCTTTGTAGCGGACCTTCATTCTAAGGTAACCGAAGAGGATCTGTCGGGGCTTTTCAGAGATGTAAGCGACCAACTCTTTGGAGCCACCCTCCTCATGTGAAATCACAGTGCGGAAACATACGTGAAGTCAAGATTACTCGATTGCCCAATGCAATGGTGGCCACTGTGGAATTTTTTGAGCGAGTACGTTCTTGTCCTCTCTAGAAAGATGCCGAGTGCTCAAGTTTAGCTTGGATAGGAGAGCGTGCCTGCAGCCTTGACCAAAGACAAGAAACGGCTCTGTGGAAACGAGATAGCTGTTCACCTTGCGTGGAAATCAACGCTTTATGTTACCAACTTCCCAGAGAAAGCTGATGATACCTTTATAAGAGATCTCTTCGGAGAGGTGGGTCAGTCCGACATAGAATGCACCCAAATGATAAATAGTGTTGTCACCAGTATGGAATAGTATTCGACATTCGTTGGCCGAGCAAAAAATTCAAGAATACAAGACGGTTTTGTTACGTACAATATACCTCGCTGGCATGTGACTTTTTCCGTACTTTGTTTCTGTCTTAACCTTACGATTTTACAGTCATCAGCGGAGAGAGCTCTCGAACTCCACGGCCGAGAGTTGGAAATAGGACATCCCATGAACGTCTTTATCTCAAATCCCGAACGAAAGAAAGAGCGTACGGATGCCGATGCGAACGAGAGGGAGGTATACGTTACTGGATTGAATAAGTTCACGTCTAAAGCTGACCTGGAAAATCTATTCAACACCGTACGGACTATTTCACATCTCTTGCGTTGATGAACTCATTGTGTCGTCGTCTTAGTACGGAGTTTTGAAGGAAATTAGGATGGCAGTCGACAAGGATGGAAGTTGCAAGGGTTTTGCATTTGTTGAATTCGAACAAGAGGTTCTCTCGACTGTCGTGGCTGCTTACTCTGTGACGCTGACTTGGAACTTTATCAGAGCAATGCTCAGTCAGCGTTGGCTGCAAATAATTACGAATTGAAGAGGCGTCGAATTGCAGTGACAACGGCAGACAGTCGCGTGCGTGCTCGCAACCGGTGTGTTTTCAGAATCTTAGATGATCACACCTCTTATTTTCTTTGTTCTCAGAAATATAGTATCTGAATCTGGTCTCAGTCGACAAGCAGAAGCAAGAAGCAAGTCTGTTCGGGTTTATAACCTCCCCAAAGCCACACAAGAAGGACTACTTCAACAACATCTTGAAAAGTATACCCTGGTGAGGCGTGTGGAAGTATACTCAGACCTGAATGAAGCCACAGTTGAACTAGAAAGTACTGCTGTAAGCTGCATTCTGATTGTCGCGACGCTTGCATTTCATATGATTACAGGAGGCAGGAAGGTTCTTGTTGCGCACAGAACCTATTACATTCAATGGCAGTACCCTGCGATTCACAGCAGAAGGTCAACAAGGGTCGCGTACAGGGGCATCGTTTGTGCCTCGTGCGGCGGTCTCCAGACCGAGGGCAGGCCTGGGTCATTTCAAAAAGTCCGGTGTATGGCCAAGTGGGAAACCTCAACAAGCTCGTAATCTCCCTCATATGCCGTCTTCGGGAAAAGGACAAGATGATTTCAGGAAAATGTTGGGTGGACAATGACGTCATTATTTAGTATATTTTGTCGAAAGAGAAGTTTCAGCAGACTTCAAAATTTGTCATGATGAACGTCGATTGTGAATATTCGGAGACTCGGAGTACTACTACCATTTTTGAATGGCGACTTCGCGATGTCAAGAATCTCTTTGAGTCCAGGTACTGTACCGTTTTGACGTACCAATTATTATGTGCGAGATTGATTTTAGCGATGGAGCGTCGAAGTCCAAAGCAATAAGGTCCGCAAATTTTGGGGAAGGTTGGCGAGTGAGTTCAAGCCTTGAAGTCACTAGTGGGACGATACTCATTCCTCCAGATCTTGTTCTACGCTAGTGGCGGCACGGAAGGAGAGTGCATGGGATTATTTCTTTCAAGTGAAGTTCGTAGGATCGTTCTCTGAATGCAATAAGGACAATGTCATTATGATAACAATATTTGCAGCCTACTCTAGAAGAAAAAGAGACAGCACCTCATGGCAAGCACGTCTACCAATCACCAATCCTGTTCAAGTATTCACATCAACCGTAGGTGGGTTCGAGATGGGGTATTCAATTTCAGTTTTGAGCTGCGAAAACCTGAGTAGGGATACTCTGAAAATTTCTTTCCTTGAAAAGCTCACTCCAATCACAAATAGCTGTGAAAAGTCGATTCTGCATAATGCTAGAGAAGCTTCTAATCATATATTCTCATACAAGGTGTGTAAATGCGTCGTATATATTTCGAGTCATTGTTCTGAACTTCCGATAGACAACGAACTGGGGATGGCATGTTTTCATTTCACCCATAATTATTTCGTTTTGAAATATACTTTATCAGGAACCAATTTGCACGCAGAGATAAAGTTTATTTCTCCTCTGATGCCGTGAAAAACGCAGATTGTTTAATTATCATCTGCACGATCACTTCTGTCCCTTCTGTTCCAACCCCCCAGGCCCCTTCGTGCCTTGTACCGAAAGCTCTCCTCGACACCATTGGAGGTCTTTTGGACGACCCAGTGTATTCTGATGTAGAATTTATTTTACCGAGACATCGTCCAGGCACGGGCTCCAGGAAACTATTGGCTGCCCGCAAAATGCTGGAAAGAGCTGATTACTTTCAGACAAGTGAATAATCCATAAGTTCATGAAGTCTATTATGCTTACCGTATATAGTGTTCAGCTCAGGTTTCGCTGAAGTTACCTCACGAGAAAACGTGGCAACTGCGAGTCACTCTTCCAAGACAGAGATGAATGATGGCGAATCAATGCTACTCGCAGATGACTTTGACGATTCAGATGATTCAGACGATGAAATGGTTGATACCGAGGAGGAGTCTGGCAAGTTTTATTATTGACAGACGTCATCAGTCATCTCACCTTTCCACGTTTTCAAAGCTGTATTTCTTCCGGGTGAAACAAGCAATACCGACTTGGATGCTCAAGGACGAGAAGTGAACTCTAGATCTTCATGCTCACCTTATCCTACCGCAAATAATGGAGAAGCAAAACTTACTGCAAATCAGAAAAGGTTTACAGTAGTGATCCGGGATATAGCCTTTTCTACGTATCACGCCGTTTTATATTATGTACGTGAGTATCCCTGGGCCAGAAGTTAGCTGAGGTTTGTGTCTGTTTTATTTATTCTACGCAGATCTACACGGATACGATTGTGTTCGCGCCTTTGTCTTCATCTTTCATCCCTTCTATATCCCAACCGTCCGACACGTCGTCGGAATCCTCGTCACAACCCGAAGATTCTGCCATCCACAAGAAATCCACCGTCCTTAGGACTCCAAGACGCAGCAGGAAAACGTGGATCAGAGAATGGCAAAAGACCAATCCTGGCCGACCAGCTCCCTGTTCCGCCAAGTCGGCGTACAGATTGGCAGACAGTAGATCCGGTTTACCACTAGTTGGATTGAATACGAACTCACAAAGGTAATTTACAGGGCTGGACCTCCTTAAGCTAAAGGAAGCTGCATTCCAGGTGACCTAGCTGCATTTCTCCTTGGATGTTTCTCAAGAATTTTTTTTTTTGAAGTTTATTGCCAAATCCCTAACTGCCGACAATATTGTGCATGAAATTTTTTCTCCGTTTTCGGCAGCTTTCGATGATATTAGCAAGGCAGAATGTGTACCGCCTTCTCCAGGTCGAGTCCTAATTCTTCTTTTTTTTTTCAGGTGCAAATCAAATTCTTCCTGGACAATTGGGCCACTATTCGCTCTTCGGACGCCATGCAGAACGTATGGCAGCAAATTAGGACCGGTAGACATCCCGGGTTCGAAAAAGGTACGAACACCTTTTTTTTCCCAATAGCAAATGTGTATCAACTGCACATTTATAATCAGTCTGGCCCATTATCTTGTCCAGTCTACAAGTGGCACCTTCTACAGTTGGTGCAGATGATACCTGAGGCCTGATCTTTCACAGGCATGATTTTCTGTATATGATGTTTAAGCCAACCTGAAGAAACAATCAAGAATTACATTTACTGAATGTGAAGAATTGTGATTTTCTCAATTAACGCAGCTCAACTTCTACGGGTGAATATCAAAATGTTGGATATCCAGACGCCTTGTGAAAGCCGACTACTGAAAAAAAAAGCGACTTTTTACTCAACACTGGTGAGACTGCCTAATGAGTTAGTATCACTAGTGCCAGTAACACTCGTCTCCCCATCGTAATCAGCGTCACCTTCGTTTTCATTTTCATCAGAATTTACATCCTTGAACCCAGGGAAATGAGAAAGAGGTGAACGGAAACCCGTAACTGGAGTACCCGCCCGTGGTGAAAGTATCCTCGCGGTGCCGGTACCTTTGGTATATTGCATACTATTGAGTGCGAAGCAATATCAAGACGGAGGTGACGAATCACCATTCATCAGCGTGCCGAAAGAATGCGACCGTGTTGGTGTGGACATCGAATCGGTAGCGAATGTTGACGTTCTGTACGGCGTACTTTGAGCCATGGATATCTCATTAGAAAAAGAGCGCTCGTCCAAGTGATGCGGATTATGCTTGTATCTGTTGCCATGATCAGGGAGAGTTTTATCCGTGTCATGACTATTCCGTTGACTCCCCGAATGCGCCCGGTCCGCATGTACCGCTTCATCATCAGGATGTGGCACATGTCCGAAATATTGCTGATTGACATCTTCAAGCATAGGGCCTGCTGCGTCGGTCTCCCGGTTCCAATCTTCCTGTTTCTCAGGATCGTAGGGCCTTTCTGGCAGATCAGCCGGCACAAAAAGTTCCTGCTCTTCATATTCATCCAAAGGTTCGTGGAGATCGGGGGGGATCGCCCCCGGCTGTTGATCCGATGGACGAGGAGGAATACGATGCAGGAGGCCAAACCTGGCAGGAAGTGGTTTTTAACTTCAACTCCCCGGGTGTAAAATATATATATACGCACCCAAATACACAACCCAGTAAACCCTCACCACCCCAGTGACGGTTTGGCACTAGAACGACCTCTCGTAGAGTGCTAGTGACATCATGAGGAACGGACCACTTTTCTGAGAGGAAGAAAACGAACTCAAAGTCGTAGGAATACACGTATACTCTCAATGGCTTCTCAATGTGCTATGGGGATTCCAACAAGTCAATGACATTGACCGAGAGTCAACTCAAGCAACTCACAGCTTCAACGAGGGCGTAGAAGTCGCCTTCAGCACTCAGAATACCGCCAGACCAACCGACTATCCAGTCCCCATATGGGACGAGACCCGCACTCTCTGCAGGACTCCCCTCAAGGACATCCATGACATGCCAGACATTGTCCATGGCAAGTCCTGGTTCACACATCCTCATACTCAAGCCCAACAAGGACGGCTGACGATCCTCTTCAGGTTCTTGGACATTTGTCGATTGTGGATGAGGCATGGACCAAGCCCGAGAAGGAACAACAGGTACCACTACAGATTGCTGTCAAGCGTGTCGACATGTTGAACATGAAAGCATCGTACCTCTCGTCCCTTGACTCTTACTATTCCATACTAACAGATTCAAAATCCTTCCTTCATGACTCTCGACAATCCTCTCCAGCTGGGTTGCATCCACGCCGTTCTGGGAAGCCAGAGAGTCTCCCTCGAAACCCACAATAAAGTCAAAGAATGGTTCAATGGTCGTGTGCGACGCTGGCGACGAAGGGGTCACGCGCAGGACGTGCAAAGCGCGCGAAGGGGGATGAGCATGTGAACTAGATTGCCCAGCTCCCATTTTATATATCAAGTTTCTGGACTGCAAACATATTATATCGGGGCCAAATTTGCAGGTGTTTGTTTGTTCGGCGTCAAAAAAAGAACTCCACAAAAAAGAGCCTGCAAGGAAGCCCTCGAGAGAAAAGAGTCGCGGCATGCGGTTGGCATACGTCCATGTTCTGTCCTGCTTTTCAGAGCTAATGTCTCCTATTACTTTAGCTGACTTATGTTACTTTGTCGATCTCTGCTACGTCGAGTACGCATAGTAAAACTCCGTCATACGTCCACGAATGTTGCGAACGTCCATGTGCTCCCTGTTCCCTCATCCTCGGTCCCATCGAAAATTGCAGCCAGACCGCTTTCGTCGACGGAGGAGGTCCCCGCCGATCGGCTGTTGGGCTCTTTGCTGCGTAACCCCGCATCTTCCCCGCCGTCGCCCAACACGATTTTTTCTTTGTTATCAAAGTTAAAAGCCACTGGCTGTCTCTCGCTTCTCTCACAGGAAGTTGTTCTTCAAACTGCCGAGTTAGTTCTTGGGCATTCACAGGCCAACAAATTCCCATTGGATATCCTCACTCCTCTCATCATCAGTTTTGTTCGCGATGCCTCTGCACCCGAAGGTACTGGCTCCATCAACTACAGACCCCCCAAAACGGTCCACGTAGCATTCATCCTCTCCTGCAAGCTTCTAGAAATACACCAAGACCGGCAAGCCTTAGACGTCTTTCAGGCCCTAATAGACACCAACAATATTCCCCCAGAAGCCATTTGTGAAGTTAACAGTCTATCACAAGACTTCGGGTTCATTATCCGCTCAACTATCATTCGGGCCTGCCTTCATTGGGGATGGAGACATCTCGCTGTGGATCTGTTAAAAGACGTGTTCAAGTCTGCTGGGCGGTCGAATAGATCCCTTGGCAGTTTAGCTCTGGATACTATATACACGCTTCTTGAAACGCCCTCAGCCGTGGATATCGCCGGTTGTGGCTTTCTGATTCGTGAAATCCATCGGTGGACCGATGTCACGATCCCTCATGGTTTAATTCGCGTTTTCTACAACTCAACTCACGAAGCAGACCGGGGCGGTGAAGCTGAATCGCTATTCGCACACACTCGATCCCAGTCTGTGTTGAAAACATACCAGTATCCTCTACCACAGGGACGTGTTCTGACTTGGTTGATGCGTCACCTCACTCTCAACAGCCGTAATATGCATCTCGGACGCGTGCTGGCAAAGGAAGTAGTGGAGAACCATGAACCCATTCCGTTACAAGATCGTGCGGAGTTCATTGCTATTACAGCCGCCCATGGATACGGTGCACAGGCGCGGGCCCTTTGGGAAAGATATGCCGTTGGCAAGGAGAGAGCAATTGTTGTAGGAAATGCAGCCATGATGGTGCGCATGGTTAGTCTCTTTGCCAACCTGGTGAAGAAAGCGAAAGCGAAACTGCTACAACTGGGCTTACCCGTAGTCGAGATGGGGATTTCGAGCTCGGACGGAGATGTCCAAAAGCTAAGCCACAACGTTCACCTACGCCGGTTGGAAGACTTGACCGAATTCGTGGAACGCGTTGTCGCAGAATTTCGACAAACCAAAGAGCCATTATCCCACACAAGTCACTTCGAGCTGACTTCCCTCGCCAGAGCATACTTCCTTCTCGGCGACTTCACAGCTGGCTTCAATACCCTCAAGATCTTAATCGACCGCAAAGAGTCTCCCGACTTACACGACGTCAACGTAGCCTTATCTGCCATAGCTGAACACAATCCTCGAGGCGCTGTTCTAATCATAGAGCGGATGGTTGAGAAAGGCTTAAGACCAGACCCGATTACGTTTGGTACAGTCCTCCGCCATGCCGTCCTTCATGGCGACCTGGATCAGATCCAGGCTCTGATACGCCGAGCGCACGAGCTCGGACTTGGACAGTTGACGGAGAAGTCCATGTCATTCCTGATACAACACAGCCTGAAAGGAGGACCGGTTTCTCTCAGGTCAAACTTGGGGAAGGCCATGAATATTATCCGATCCATGGCAGACTCAAAGTTCTTATGCACTCCGAACACGGGCAAAATTTGCATCTTGGCATCTTTGCGTGTGGACGATCCCGTAATGGCCTACAAATTCTGGAACCTACTTGTGAAGAACAAAACGGAACGGGAAGATAGGGAGCACAGGATCCAGCGCCAGCTAATTGCGAGTAAAATTCGGAAGCACTGCGCGGCTGGTTGGCTGAGTCGGGAGCAGGGCGGAATCATGCTCTCGCAGCTTGGAGAGAAGCCATCGTTTCGACGATCGAAACGATGATGTGCTGTCCACCATATTGCATTTAAATAATATTTACACGTACTCTGACAGGGCACAGACATGAGTTTGTTGGCTGGATGCCGTCAACGGAACGCAGTGTGGTAAACCCGGCAATGATGGGAGCCGCATTGCACCCGTGATCCTGCCAATGTCTGAAAACATGCGGAGGCTTCACCGTTTTCCGCATTTTGAGCACCACACGACCTGATAGGTACAGATTCGATACGACATGGGAACACAATCATAATCGACTCCGTTCAAAATCGTATAGACTCACTGCGCCTCGCCATTCCCGCCCTTCTGGCACCCAGCGTTTGGTTTCCACTATACTATGCCAAAGAAAGAGCCAAGTTCGGCCCTGGATGACAGTGCTATCGACTTGAAGGAACCGCAGAACGAAACTACTAGTAGTAAGAGCAAGAGAAAGTGCGTTATCTGTTTCCGACCATTTTCCGCTCCCATCTACTCCCACCCTCCTCATATCTGTTCGTTGTATTGTCTTCTTCCGAAAACCCAGCTAATTCGTGCATTTCATTTGGGGTAGACGGCAATCCCAAAGTTGGCAATTTTACCGATATCTCCACTGCGCAGATTCTCAACGTCTGTCATTAGGCTGTGATGCTTGTCGAGCACGGAAGGTCAGATGTGCTCGTGAAAATCCAGACGACGCAAAACAATCGTGCAAACATTGCAGTGCGCTCATGATTCCATGCACTTATGACTATCAGCCCAAAAAGAGGGGACCTCCGAACCTGTAAGATTGCTTTACTCTTGCGACGTTCAGTGTAAATAATGCACTAGTAAAGTTACATACGTCGATTGCAGGAGGCCGCTGCTGCGACTGCGACTGGTCTTCACACTATCGGCGATGCCCCGGTTTCACCTGGATTCGCTAGGCATTCCCTGACTAGTCCCAAGACGAAATCATCTCCTATTGGCGAGGCGACAAGTCCCTCAACATATTTGGAATCTTCTCTGGGTGCGGAGTCTCCTATCGCTACATTGCCAATTCCTCCTTCCCGTTATCCCATTGCCGCTGATAATTCTCATACCCATTACTCTCAAGTCAGTTCTCTCCCCTCTCCAACGTACACTTGTACTCGTTCATCGGATACGATCTCTGATGGCCACACGACGCTTGATTCCCGTTCGTCTTCGTTGAATGAGGAAGGCCGATCATATCCTACATCAAACGAACCATACAACTATCCGCTGTACAACTGGTCGTTAAAGCAGCACGAAATACCTGCGATCCACCCCCCTACCGCTATTCCATCTCTTTCCTCTTACATCCGACCGCATAGGCTTGAGGAGATTGCTCCTCGTAACATTATTAGGCTCATTATCACTCTATTTTTCGATTATGTATACCCTCTAACACCTTGCATCCACAAACCGTCCTTTATGGCCGATCTTCAGGTTCGAAGAGAAGAACGCGATCCGCTCTTCTTCGCATTGGTAACATCTACGATGGCCTCTACGCTCGTTCAAGTACCAAGATCTTATCTTCCAATGGAGCGTCCTGTGGTACGCAAGTTGGCACAAGCTTGTCATGAGGCTAGTAGGCATATTACTATTGCGTCTTATGACCCACCATCATCCATGCATGTGGTAATTCGCTACTTGTGAGTTTCGACACTCGCTCTCCTTTTCCAGCTCACCCTATCCAGTGACTCTATATACCACTTCTGTGAGGGCCATGATGCCACACAGCATGCAGCCTTCGGCGAAACCGTTCATATCGCTGTAACCCTCCGAATGCACGAAGAAGCATCATACGAGGGTCTTGACCCCATTGAATGTGAAGTTCGCCGCAGGATGTTCTGGTTGATGTTTGGAGGTGCGAGTGATACTCAACATGAGCTTGTCAGTTTTATATATCTATAAAACTCACTGCAGCGGATAAATCTACCGCCATTCTACTTGGGAGACCTATCTGCCTGCGTGACGAGGATTGCACCGTTCATTTCCCCAAAGAATTGGATGATGAATAGTGCGTGTCGTTTTAATACCAGTGCTGTGGTTTCCCTCAAAATTATCTCTTTGAAAAGCATTACTCCCAATTTGTACTTACCTCAACCATTGGGGAAAACAGCGGTTGTCTCGGGGCTCAATTACACATCAAGAATTTTTGCCCTTCTGGGAGAAATTCTTGTCCGCATTCGAGTTGACAAACGTTCACCTCCACAAGGACACTTTGCTACCGCTCGCCTGGAGGAAGTTCAATCACTCCATGCTCGCATTCTTGCTGCATTGGCCCACACACCTGAACCACTTCGTCTTAAGCAAGCTCAAACCCAGTCTTATTTGCGGCCTGAATGCGGAGGCGATGGATTTCGTCAAGCCGCTTTCGCAGAGGTCAAGGATTTTTTCCACAATCCGAACGCATCTCGTGCAAATGCTTTGAATCCTTACCTAGTTATGCAGGCCAACCTTTATGTCACGCAGGTTCGCATCAGTCGTCAAGCCGAGAAATGTAATCCTTATCGCTTCCCAATGTCTTATCTAGCAATTAGTCCGCTTTGTTATCGAGCAATACCGAGATGAACTTGTCGCCTCACTTCAGGGAACGGTTGACGACCAGAAAGTAGCGGAACAACGGGAAGCTGTTGCAAGTGACCTTTTGAACATCCTTCACAGGCGAGCACTACTTCATTTGGAAATTGACTGACAGATCAAATTTCACTTCAGTATTCCTATCCAATCTATTGCCACGAATGGACCGTCGCTGGTCGGTATATGCGCTTGCAAGCTCGCTTATTTTGCTAAGTTTACGCTCATTAGGTTCACAAAGTGAGATTTGTAGCATCAACGCTGCTAGATTCTGTGCAAAAAGCGGAGACTTCTCCGGCTTTGGCGGCTCGCGCTCATGTATATCTTTGTGTGTCGATATCGCCATGGCCATTGTTGTACAGGAACTGATCAGACTTTACTAGGGGACTTTCTATCTATTTTGTCAGAGATTGAACGGAATTGCTTGTGAGTCTCCTCATGATGTGAGCTCGGCGTGTATTAATCGTCCTCCATAAGATTGGACGATGACAGAGATGGCATGTATGCAGGAGAAGGCTTGGCTAATCTTTAAGCTTTCGTGGAAATTATAACCTCCTCTCATCCTGTATCACCCTGGTTTGATACCATTTCGCTGTATTTACGCCGAAATATACGTTTGCATTGAACGGAAGTTGCCGAAATTCAAAGATCCTCATGACGGGACCAGTCCAAATCACCGAAGGTGTCTTTGTTCGCTTGAACTCTGTGACGTGTTTTTCACTGCGTTTGTACTGAACTCAATAGATGAAGCAGCTATCTACGACCGTCAGATTCGGCTGTGGGGTCTTGAAGCCCAACAACGGTGCAGTTGCTAGGTTCACCTCCAGAAATCCACCTATACCATAATCTGTGCGACAGGATGCGAAATGCTACGATTCTCGTTGTTCGACTGAGAGGTGTGGCCACCGAAGTCGTCAAGAATATAGCACTGGCCGGCGTAGGTAAAATTATCATCGTGGACGACAAAGAAGTTGCTGGGGAAGATTTGGGAGCTGGTTTCTTTTTCAGAGACGAAGACGTTGGGAAGAAAGTCGGTAATTCTTACAGCTCTAGCGAAGATTCATCTGCGATAATTCATAGCGCTTTTAATTTTGCTATCAGAGAGTCGAAGTTGCCAAGGCCAGAGTAGAAAGTCTCAATCCCCAAGTGACGGTGCAGACAGTTTCTACTTCCTCGTTATTGGAGCAGGAGGATTTGGATGCGATTGTGCGGGTGGTAGATCTGGTGTGTGTGACGGATTGGTCCCGAGATGACCTCGTACGTGCTCGATTTGTTATTGATCTGTCGAATCTGTACTCACGTTGTCCAGATACGCGTAAATGAATGCTGTCGACGATTAGGCAAGCCATTCTACACGGGCGGCACATACGGTCTTCTTGGCTATATTTTTTGTGACCTCCTGAAGCATGATTACATTTCTCAGTGAGTGACTTGCTTGTCATGAGTCAACTACTGACTGTTTTAGCGTCATAGAGACCGGAGCGCTTCAAACGATGTTCCCAAGAGTGTCAAAAGGACGGCGGAGTATTCCCCGTTGCATGTCGCTTTACGCCATAAATGGATAGGACTATCTAAAAGACAGACTAAAGAACTCAATCCCGCTGTGGTCTTTGTCATCCTTGGTATGTGTAACTTCACAATCTTTATAGAGTGACAATTTAAGGCAGCCGGCCGGAAAGCTATATGGGAATATGAATCACGACACGATGGGAAATCACCCGATGGCACTGATCACGTCGTGGAGTTAGAATCTATCGCCAATTCGCTTCTTGTAGCGGCTGAGGTTAACCCTAGCGTACTGAACGCTGTACCACACGAGCTTGTTCGGTATGTTCTCAAATTTCTTCCTGCCTCATCGTGCTTGCTTATCCAACGAATTAGAACGATGTCAACGACTGCTCGACACGAGTTCTCTCCTGTCTGCGCTGTAATTGGCGGCATGCTCGCCCAGGACATCCTTAAAGCGCTGGCTGCACGAGAACCACCAATTGCGAACTTCTTCACGTTTGAAGGCACGACGGGCGGAGGCACAGTATGCCGAATGAACATGCCATAATACGTTGAAATTATATGTAATTAGGTAATAGATAACAAATTTTTGCAGTGCTGCTTACATAATAAGTAACCGTTGTGGGAACTTCGGAGCTGCCAGTTCGTCCACCAAACATTTACATTTACAGCATAGGCGTTAGATTCGCCATTGCTCTCCACATCCCGTCATGGCCCATCAATTGCGCCGCGTTCCTGTTCCAAGTGCTCAAACATATGCAGCTGTTCCTCAAAGTCCCCAATCACAAATGAACCGCCGTGCATCCAGCTCCGCACGACCTGCCCAGCCACCGTCAGCTGTAGGTATTCGGTGAGTCCTCCAAGTTGCCAATGAGCGCAGACTGCAATACAAACCAAATAAATAAGAGGAGCGATAGCGCAAGGTGTCGCAACTGGAGCAATTGGAACTGCTTATGGACCCTACTCTGTTCGTGTTTTATATGTCTTTCTTCGATATTTTGACGATTCCGCAGTACAACCCCGCACCAAACCGAGAGAACGGTGGTTCTACTTACACTCGTTTTAGTGCAGCCCAATCGGAGATATCTACGGGGACAGAGAAGAACCCAGGTGCGGTTGCAAATACCGTTTCCGTCCCAGCATATTTGTGGGATACAAGAGATCCAGATCTCGACGATGCACTACATAATCCTGATCCTGCTAGAGACGCTGCGTTGGAACGATCTTTTACACTTTTCTCCGCAAGAGGTTGGGCCAATGCATTGGCACTCATTCTTCTTACTGTTGGCCTCATCACACTTTTCATGGGATATCCTATCATCGAATTTTATCGGAGATCCACACTTGCAGCAGTGGGGTATAATCTCGGCGGCATCAATGGCTCGGGACAGGTTCCTGATTTACCGAATATGCCTACCCTCATTGATCCTCAGACGCCTTCATCGGCATTTACAAGAACTGGTACAGACGGGAAATCATACCATCTTGTCTTCAGCGACGAGTTCAATGTCGATGGTCGCACTTTCTGGCCAGGTGATGATCCATTTTGGGAGGCCGTAGATCTGCAGTATTGGTGAGGGAATAGCTTTGGTTATGAGCAGTTCAACGTGTTGACGTGCATCCACCAGGCCGACTGGAGATCTGGAGTGGTACAACCCACAGGTATGAGTGGCTAACGTAATAAGGCGATGTCGTTGAATTGGTTTTTCTACCAGGCTATTACTACAAAGAATGGAAAACTGGTAATTACACTCTCTGAACGGAATAACCACAACCTGAATTTCCAAAGTGGTATGTTACTTATTGGGTTGAACTTTTTCGATTGACAGTGCATTGCAGGCATGTTGACGTCATGGAACAAGTTATGCTTCACAACTGGGTACATAGAGGCTTCCGTTAGTTTACCCGGCAGCCCATCTGCCCCTGGATTGTGGCCAGGTACGTCAAGTGGCTCGATGAGTTTTCCTCTCGAACCTAATGTCTCCATCAGCTGTTTGGACTATGGGAAATTTAGTTCGTCTCTCTCTCAGGTCTTTTAGATCTGTGAATTAATGCGCTGTCATTAGGGAAGGGCCGGCTATGGGGGTACCACCGAAGGCATGTGGCCGTACAGCTACGATTCGTGCGATATAGGCACTTTTCCGAATCAGACTGCCAAGGACGGTACACCAGCTGCGGCGGCCACTGGTGCACCAGATGGAGGACCACTGAGCTATCTCCCCGGACAGCGGCTTTCTGCTTGCACTTGCCCTGGCTCCGATCATCCTGGCCCCAGTGTCAACAAAGGCCGCGGAGTCCCGGAAGTAGACATCCTGGAAGCACAGGTGGACGTCAGCGTATTTCGAGGTCAGGTATCACAAAGTTTTCAGACTGCGCCGTACAATTACCAGTACAACTTTGACAATTCCTCACAAGCCACAACGATTTATGACACTGATCTCACGACTTTCAACTCATACAAGGGTGGCGTGTACCAGCAGGCACTGTCTGCCGTCACTTATATCGATTCCCAGTTCTATGATGACCAGGCTTACGCTCCATATGGCTTTGAATTGTGGTCAAATCCGAGTAATCGACAGGAGGGATATATTACCTGGTTCAGCAACTCACAGAAGACATGGACATTGACGTCGGCTACAGTAGGGCCTGATGTCATTTCAGAGGTTAACCAACGCCCAATACCTGAAGAGCCTATGGTAATTCATACATATCCTATCGACTTTGTCCTACTGATTGAGAGCATATTTGGTGTAGTACATCGTTGCCAACCTAGGTTTATCACGTCAGTGAATCTTCAAATACATTTCAAGTTATCTAATAACTATGTCCCCAATAGCATCCTTTCAAAGGCAAGACTTTGAACACCTGGTATTTCCTAGCAACATGTACATCGACTACATCCGAGTCTACCAACGAGACGGGGTGAAGGATGGTTTGACGTGTAACCCAAGCTCTCATCCTACTTCGAGTTATATAACCAAGTGAGATTCTTTGTGGCAATAGCTGATACATGCTAAACATTTGTCAGGCATAGCGCAGCTTATTCAAACCCGAACTTGACAACATGGGCACAAGCAGGATACACGTTCCCTCGGAACTCCTTATACGACACTTGTTAATGACTTTCACGCCGATCCGTACATCATCATCGAATCGTCATCATCATCATCATCACCATCATCATTGACACATACCTTTTTTTGCCTCTGATCCCGATAACTCACACCTAATGTTTCGCTAGGGCCCAAACGTTACTACCCTTGCATGAGATCGTCCTTACACCATACCTACAGGAGTCTTCCACCGGCATGAACGCTTATTTATTATGATGAACACATACACTAAATTTTATTCGCTTGATACTTTATGCGAGGGAAATTGCAGTACGGTATCACAAGAATCACGTGATTGAACCAGTCAACTGCCATGAAAGCTCGAATTGACCTGACGCTTGAGCGCATTCAGAAACTTGCCTCCTTTCTGCCTCCTTACACTCGCCCGACCTGTCACATCGCGGGTACCAATGGGAAGGGTAGCGTTTCTGCTCTTCTCTCCTCCATTTTCCTAGCATCTTTACCTCCCCTGAATGTGGGGCGGTTTAACAGTCCACACTTGATCTCGATCCATGACTCCATTGTGATCAACGATGAACCTATTGCGTCGGATGTATATTCAGCTGCCCGGAGCGAAGTGGAGGACACGGACAGAGATTGTGGCACCGGAGCCAGTAATTTCGAGATTCTCACATTAACTGCCCTCCTCATTTTTGAACGAGCACATGTGGACATCGTTATCGTTGAAGTAGGCATGGGAGGTCGTCTGGATGCGACCAATATTGTCCCGGACGAATGCATACTCGTCTCTGCCTTAACTGCTGTGGATCTGGACCATGAGGCATTTCTCGGTAGTAATGTTGTTGATATTGCCAAGGAAAAGGCTGCGATTGCGAGGAGAAGTCGACCGTTCGTGATTGGACCCCAGAAACATTCCGAAGTTGAAGAAGTCGCCAGAAACATCGTTACTGAAAGAGGTGGGCATCTGGAACCCGCAATAGCTGTCGTCAAAAGAGATTGGATCGATAAACCGAAATCGTGTGTTCTGAACTTTTTGCCATCTTATTTCCGAGCTCCTTCGCCCCAGCCTGTTCGTATCGTGATGCCTTGTTTCTCTGAGGTCGTCGATACTTCTCTGCAGTTGTATGGAAAACATCAACTTGAGAATCTGGGTATCGCCTCCGCCATGGTCTCCACATTGCTCATGTATCCATGGTGCACAGGCATGTCCCCAATTAACCTGCGAGAACGTATCACACCGGCATCCATATCTCACGGCGTCAGAAGCGCCACTTGGCCTGGCCGACTCTCTTTCTACACAGTCTCTCTACAGCCTCAGCACAAAACAGAATCGATGTCTACCCAGCTTTCCAAGCCTTGCATTGTCCTGGCCGACGGTGCTCATAATCCTGCGTCATCGTCAGCACTGGCCGCATATATCTCAGATCTGTTCATGACGCAGAACGAGCCTCTGGGAGGAGTTGAATTGAGGTTACGTCCGGTTTCCTTAACGTACATTATCGCGCTGTCCAGCTCGCCTCCGAAGACACCTATGCAAACTCTGTCCCCTTTGCTCCCACCTACCCTCCCCTCGAATATTTGCGCGAAGATAAACGTGGCTGTCCTCAGATTCACTCCGCCGGATGGTATGCCATGGGTCAAGTCCGTAGCTCCCAGCGAATTGCGACGCGTGGTGCTCACTCTACTGCCGGATGCGCACGTGTGGGATTTGGGTGACGACCACGATCCAGAACAGGGAACTTTACGTAGCGCCATTGAATGGGCTACGAGCCAGAACTCAGAGGAGCAGTTGGTTGTTTTGAGCGGAAGTCTGTATCTCGTTGCTGATTTCTACCGTCTACTCCGCGATGGCATATTGGTGACCCGAACCTAGTCCCACCCGTTGTCCGACTTATTTATCCGAAACGATTTGTCACTCACCATCACACCGACCTTGGTGACATGGCTTTCCGTTCTTACAAATGACCACGTTCTCGTTACTATTGCAAACACTAGTGTTCTTTTGTACTACTTGAAAGTGATAATTTTTACATGTAGAGTCAACACGTGACCACAAGCGCCAAGGCATAAATCCTGAAGGCCTGAAGGGCCACCAATCAGATCTCGAAAGCGATGCAAAGTAGGGATCGGCGTTCTGTTGACCGACTTCACAGTGCGTCGTCTGGCACTGCTGGTCCACCGCCAAGCCTCAGAGACGCGTCGGGTTCTGCCCAAAT
Organism: Hygrocybe coccinea; assembly: GCA_963555575.2. Taxonomy (NCBI): domain Eukaryota; kingdom Fungi; phylum Basidiomycota; class Agaricomycetes; order Agaricales; family Hygrophoraceae; genus Hygrocybe; species Hygrocybe coccinea. The sequence goes on along the minus strand of OY741996.1, from coordinate 2,413,424 downwards.
CAAGTACGTGTACATTTCGATTCTGAACATCCTTCGCTAACGATACCATTTCATTACAAGGGGTACTAAAAAACCTTTCGTAATAGTACCCGGACAGGTAATGCTGCACGTTTAATGGTAGCTCTGAGGCTCCTAACCGTCATTTAGGATCGAGAAGATAATCGTCTTCGCCTTGCTCCCCGCACAAGCCCGAGACAACATACATCGAATCAAGTAGGCACAAGGACTGGCCGGGTAACATTATACGTAATTGATTATGCTAATGTTGACTCAATCGCATTTCAGAATCCAGGGCCTCGTTATGCGGTCGATAAATTTAATCCTTATGCCCGTCGCCTGCAAACAAATCTCCATAATAAAGCTGTTGGAAATCAAGCCGTTGGAAATGTCGTTGCAGCACGAATCATTTTTGCCCCTCCACAATTTCGACCCTCCAAGCGACAGAAAACAGAATCCACTCACCATCATATGCTCACGGACAGTTATTCTGCCAGGCGGAATAGCCATGGATCTAGCACAGGTATGTATGCATAGTGGTCTCAACATAGTTCCGGGAGCTAACAGGGTCTTGGAGCTGAAATTATCGATATTGACGGTGATATTGAAGATACTGGATCAGTCATCGTGCAACCTGTGTCGTCGCCGGATCCTATCAACATAATCAATGGTATCTCAAATCACCGTGAAGCCGCTCACCCTTTCGACACTCCCTTTGAAGATACATCTGGCATTCCGGCCGATGGTCCCAGTACCATTCAAATGCGGCGAAAATTGACTGGGCATAGAGCAGTTTCTCTCTCAGATGATTGTGAAGTCGAATCTATCCAAGACGCCGATGATGTGGAATTTCTGGCAGGAGACCCCCGCAACCGTGCTGAGCCCTCGACGCCTCAATACAGCAATGTAAGAGAAAAGATTGCTCAGTTCGACAAACAATCCGCCGTCACCAAACCTCCCCGAATCAATCTCCGCAAGAAGATCAATAGCATGAAGGGCAAGCAACCGTCCGACGTGGATAATTCCTTCTTACTGTCCAATTACTTTGGAGCTTACCCCATCTTTTACAGCGGGGCCTTCAACTTCACATACGTACTGGTCTAAAGGATCCAATTGCGACATCGGCCACGCCCTTTGCGGGAAAGTCATCTACATCCAGAACCGCTTATATGTTGCCGCTCGAAGCATGGTACCTTGGTTCCACGCGTTTTCCAGACAAAAAGGAAAACCGGATTCCACTGTGGTTTCTTATGCGGGAAGACTCAGGGAATCTAGTCATTAAGCACGGGGCACAAAATAAAGAATCGCCTCTAACCTTGTGTGTCGACAGAGATTTAGAATCCTTTGAGGTATGTTTAAAATGTGATTTATTGACGAAGGACCAATGATAACCATTGGTAGTACACTCGAGCTACTTCCAAAGTCGTAATTCTGAGATTTCAGATGGTTGACTTGGCGAGATCAGCGAAATATTTTGGTCCCTTTGAACCAGGTTTCTTCGAGCATATCATTTCGTAAACAGGAGCTCAACCATGTCTTTCAGGATCCAGAGAGGCAGATGGCACCATAACAATCAAATTTCTCCTTACGCACGTCAAATGGTCGCAGTCAGTACATGATGACCTGATTGATTGGTTAAGAGGCGCAATCGAAAATCATACGGTGGTAGAGTATGTAATTTGGTGGTATCATTCAGGCATATCTGACGTCTCAATCAGCGAATCTGGCGCGGTGGCTATTTGGGAATCAGCTAACAGGGGCTTGGAATTCAATACTTGGACTGAGCCTCAAAGAATTGGGAGGGGAACAAGAAGAACGACTCATGCATCGGTATCCAGGCATGGGCTCAGGAGTGGCACAAGTGAGTCTGAAGTGCTGACAACAAGGGAACGATCTTCTTCACCCCCGGAGGCCGTTATGGAAATCAGCACCCCACCATCTTTTCGGAATGTAACCTCAAATGCGCCTCTCGAAAAATTCTCCGCGAGGCCGAAACCTAGACAAAAATGCAATAAGTTGGTTAAAGCCACTGAATTGTCCGAAATTGGGGGTAATCTTATTTATTTTATTTCGTAGTAAAGACGCAGAGAATGGTACGGCGGGTCCTGCGGACATACCACGTCGTTCGGCACGCCTTTCAGCATCGAGAAGAACGGATTCCCCTCCACCTGCTGATCCCGATGAACTGTACGTCGTATTCATATTGTTCCTTCACTTCCTCATCGTCTTTCTCGCAGTATATTGGTCTACCCTCCTGACGTTCCCGGAGCTGTCAATATAACCAATGCGGATCTCAGACGTCTTCATCCAGGCGAATTCCTCAACGACACCCTCATTGAATTTGGTCTGAAGTCAGATATTTTATCACCTTGAACACGACGGCATGTTGATGAATGAATTAGATTGTGGTTGAATGAGCTGCGTACAAAAGATCCAGCTTTGGCGGATTCGATTCACGTCTTCAGTTCTTTCTTTTACAAGAAGCTCAACAAGAAGAAGTAAGTTTCTCTTAGCTGTCGACGAGGTTTTCTGGTCGTTTAACGTTTCTTAGCCTCGAGGAAGGATACCAGAGCATTCGGAAGTGGACTTTAAAGATCGATTTGTTCAAAAAGAAGTATATCATTGTTCCCATTAACGAGAAGTCAGTAGCGTTAATCGAAGCGTATAGTCTGAAATGTACTCATTCTTTTTATAGTCTCCATTGGTATCTGGCTATTATCTGTCAACCAGAGTATTTCCTTCTTCCGCCACCCGCCAAGCCCACACGAGGTCGGACCACACGTGCATTTCCCCAAGCTGACTTGCCTGCGCAAGCATCTCGTCTCTCAACCCCAAGCGAAGCACAGGGTGAGGCTGAAGTGGAGGCACTATTGCACTTCGAGGACTCCTGTTCCATTAGCGCCCACGACCACGACCTCAGAACATCGACAATATCAGCGTCGCCTTCAGGTACTAATAAAGGGCATTTAGTCTCAGAACCGGTGCCAATTGCGATCGACCCCATTCGTCGCGCCTCTTCTCTATCTGATTTTAGTGATGAGATGGTTCTTGAACGACCGCCGTTGCGCCGAAGCCAACCACACCTCACTAACAGTACCTCTTCGACTTGGCCCAAGCCCAGAAACGAAAGTCCTGAACCATGGACGGCATTTTCGGAAAGCTCTCCAACTAATGCATCGGAATGTAACAGATCACTTCTGAATAAACGCAAGCGTCAAGAGGAACATGTTGATTCAGTTGATAGTGACTTGACGATGGAGGAAATTTCTGTCGCACATGCCACAACTGTAAATCCTGTCAGCTTTTACGCGAATGCGCCGCGTAGATCCAAACGGAGAGAGGTTTTTCATCCGCCTACTTCAGAGACAAACAACAGGGACCGGGAGAACGAAACTATCGAGTTCGCCAGCGACGATACTGATGGAAATGAAATTCCTCCAGCGTATGCCTCATTTTTCACATTCCTTTTTGGGGGCGTGACTGACCTACTTGTGCAGCACATATATATTCACGTTGGACTCTTTAGGATCACAACACCGTCAGGCGATCAATATACTGCGCCATTTTTTAAAAATGGAAGCGAAGGACAAGCGAGGGATTACGGACACCAGTGAAATTACTGGTAAACGGGCATCGGTGTGTACATATATATCCATTGATTGTTGCGATTGGGTGACTGTTTTCCGGGCAATTTAGGTACCCGCGCAACCGAATTACTGTGATTGTGGAATTTATCTCCTGCATTTTGTGGAGACATTCATGACAGACCCAACTTATTATTGCCGTACTATTTTAGTCAGTCACCCTAGGCTAACAACACATTTTATTGACATTATCTTCAGATCCCAAAAGCGTCATCCAACTCTTTGGAACGCCAATCTCTATGGAAAGATGAGAATGTCGGCGGACTACGAGAGCAGCTGGCCACTCGAGTTCTGGAGCTATCAGAACAGTGGAAGACTGAGCGTACAGCAAAGGAGGAACAGAGGAAGAAAGAAGTTGCAGAGGGCAAGGAAACCGGGAAGGTAGAATCCTCCGATGACGAGATTGATATTGTCGAGGATATCCAAGTCCAAGCCGCCCCTTCGAAACCTAAATCAAAGGCAGCTCGGGTTCGAGGCTAGGGGTCCTTTTTTTCTTATCTAACTTGGTCTTTCTCCCTAGTCTTTCTCCCCGTTACTCACTCGATGGATTCTGGTTGCCATTGTATATCTTTACATCGCATTTTCTTACTTATCATCCCAATAGTCCTAATTGCTTTGCTCGTAACATTATGTAATAACACTGAAATGTGCTTTTTCTCCTCTCCTTTTAATACCGAGCACAAGTCATTATCATAAGATACACCGTCGTTAAGACTACTTCGACACCTTGCTCCGAGCGCCTGGGCGACGGTAAGAAAAGAAGCGGTTCACGGCTCGTATAACCAGGATGTTTTCAAGGTGCAAGTCCTTGCCTATTGCTAAGCAAACTGACGGATACCGTAATGAGGGCTTGACTGTTCAGTGAGCATCTTGCGCATCCGTGTGGCATGATGATCCAGTATGGGGTCCGATATCTTCTTAGAGCCGTCGAGATGTAGATTGTGTGCTGCAGTGCATGCAGTGTGTTAGTGGTTGATATAGTGACAGTGATAATGATAGGTGAGGGGAATGTAATGGGTATGCGCATGGGCCTACATTTTTACTGGACATTTTCAATTTCTGTCACTGGGCTTCGAGTCTCCTTCCGAACAATCCAGCCCATCAAGGCAAAAGCTCAGTGTTCATGTGTCCAGCTCTGAGTCAACTTCAAGCGCCTCCAAGTCGATCATATCCCTATTCCATCGACAAATTCCAAACCGATGATTCACTCCCCCAAGTTTCGGAATACACGCGAGACCGCCACAGCCGCCCGTTTTTTCCATGGGAACAAGATAAACAACCTCCTTGACTCGCGAGTGGAGAAGTGCCATACTGCACATGATGCACGGTTCGTGTGTCGTGAAGAGCGTCATGGACGTGAGAATATAGTTATTGCCATTAAGAGGACCCTCAGTATCCGTACTGATGACGAGATTGGCGGATGCGATATCGGATGATGAGGGCGAAGGCGACTTGGATGTACGATAGTCGGCAATGGTCCTGACAATGTTCATGACGGCGTGACGAAGAGGGTGAGCTGTAGATTTTCGAGTGTCGTGAGCGGTGAAGGACATATACAGCTGGTGTTTCTCGCTGTACGAAGCAGGAATATACGCCGCAACCGGCAACTAGAAAAATATATCAGTACCATAGTACACAGCTGTGTTGAGGGGATAAATTACCAACCTCTCCTTCAGCACGGGCTCTGATAGCCTCTTGTTTGACTATTTCTACGGCATCGCAGGCCCAAATAACTTTCCCCCTACACCAGCTATCTAACTCTCCTTTTCTCCGCGGTGCGAAGACGGTCGGCCACAAGGACGATTTGAGTCCCAGAGAGGCCGGGGTCAGGGCGGCAGTTCGTGGAACGGGCAACGCGTACGGATTCGGGAGTTCAATGTCTGAGGGGAGGTCAGGAGGAGAGGGCGAAATAGATAAGAGGAGGGTCGATAGTTCGCCCTGTCTCCGAATTCGTTTGAGATGTCCCAATTCTGGTGTTTCCAGACCAGTTTTTTTGAGCCACCTTCATGAGAAATATGCTTGAGAAACCGGATAATGTTTGGTATATCTCTCACTTTAGCAATGTTGTAATAAGCCGCGGTTCCGGTACGTCTACCACCCATGCTTGCACTGAGCTGCCCCATCAGCTATGAATGCTCGGAAAGTGCTGAAGATAATACACACCGGTGAGAATGCTGCCCAGCCTTTCTTCGTCGTCCGACACGAGCTTGACCCTAGTAAAAGGTAGATCACGTTCGGGAATGATCTCAGCGAGATCACCCATGGCCAGAAACTGATTGTCTTCTATCCGGTTCCCAATCATTGGATAAATTTGCTCTAAAGCAGGTAGTAAGTTTCAGTAGTACCGTAGCGGAGCTTTGGTGGTAAAAATGGTTTGGTAACTGCCAAAGTCAAGTATTTGCTACTGATAATATGTAATAAATAACACGCAATGTCCTTTAAGGTGTCCCAAGTAATGGACGACAAACATTCAGTGTGGTGAAAAAAAAAAGTATTGATGTTGCAAAACGGGTATGCATTGTGCATCGTCGCAGAATGAAGGTTACTTATGAAGTTCCAAGACAAAAGAGCGGACGGGTAGAGGTGAACACCAATCCAGGTGGTCATAGCTTGAATCATGACTGCATGGAACCGTATTAATACCGTTATTGGATGATTGATCTATTGGAGTAGATTCGGCGGCGGGATGGCAGATGATCATGAACTTGGCGATGACGAAGGGGGGTACTCGTTGGAGAAGGGACCGGATGTAGGGCGCGACGAGCTACCGTGTTGGTCGGAGAAACATGGGGTGACGAGGAGGTTGACTGCGCCAAGGTAGATGGGGATGTAGTGCTTGAGGAGGCTGTTTGATTTGCGCTGCCGCCCAAGGCTGTCGGTGGCTCCTGTGAGGGCTGGTTGTGTGAGAGATATATACGGAGGCCAATGGCACCGCCAATGCACTAAGCCAACATGAGGTATTGCGGGTGAAAAGAGAAAGAAGTGACGTACCAGAAGCAGAAAGATGGCAGCGAACCAGACCCATCGCGATAGACGGTTGGACCCGCTCTGTGTCTTTTGCAACCAGGAGCTGAAAGTTTAAGGTAAAGAATAAATCAAACAAGGAATTCTCAAAGATACCTTTTCTTCATAGTAGGAGATTTCTTGTTCTCCTCTTTGGCAATGGTGCTGAACCGCCGCCAGAAGTCATCACCCTTCTCACCGCGCTTGGGAAGAAGCTGGTCCTCCGAGTTTCCGCGCATGATCGGATCCGTGGCGGTAAATTTAACCTTTTCACGAGGTAAAGGAGACTTGGGAGGACGCGCAAATGCAGGGGTGATGGGACTGATAGGTGGCCGGAGAGGGTGTGGTGTGCTGGGGACCGTATTGGCGGGGCCTGGAATGTGCGTGCTTGCCGGCGGCACTTGGATCGCTATGGCTTTCGGTGGGATACGCCCAGTGGGAATGGCTACTGGTGCGGGGTGAGGCAAGTTAAGGACGGCAGGGGGGGCGGCATAGCCGGGGCGTGGGGCAGCAAGGGGAATGGCGGAGTGCGGTGACTTGGGGGGTCTTTTGACTATGCGGGCAGGCGCAGGCTTGTCCTGGGTGACAATCTGCGGCACAGGGATAGAAACTTTGACGTCGTCGTCATCATCGTCATCATCCATGTCCGCATTCATGAAACCCATGCCAAGGGCCCCGATACCAGAGTTACGATTACTGTCGTCCAGGTAGCTGTCGTACCTGGAGCGATGTCAGTTTTTTGGAGGCATAATCTACTGAAGTGGTGACGTACACATCGTAGGCAGAGGTTCTGGACATAGGATCTGCAGAATGGTTCTGTCTGGTCTTGCGCTGCGGTTCTCGCTGAGAAAAGGTAGAATCTGGTTCGTCCGTTGCGAAGGGCGGTTTGCCGGCAAGAGGGGGGTTTCGCGAAGCCATAGGATTGGTTCTGTGGGTAGTGTGGTGTAAAAGAGTGGAATGTAGTCAACAAATAAAAGAAAGGAAGCCTCAGAAAACCAAGGCAGAGAAATTGCAGCCAATCACAACAGTCCAAGGTGTAGAAGACGTAGAAAAGCAGAGTCGAAGTTTGAAACAACAAAAATCTTTCCAAATCCACGGGTCACGCATGTCACGCGTTACGGCTGCATTTTGGGACGCGACGTCGACACCTTCCATGGCGAAAAGACGCGTTATAGGTGACCATAGCGATGATGAGGACCAGCACTCACCAGCATCGAAACGTGCCCGCACAGAGGATGGTGAAGAAGTGGCTGAAACCTCCGAGTCAGCGCGACGCAAATCGAAGCGTAGTGCGAAGACTATGCAGAGAGACGAGGAGGGTGACGAGGACGATGAATTAGCCATAGAGGAGGAGGAAGAAAAGGTTCAACCAATTCTTGAGGACGACGAAAAATTTGACGAGGAACACGGGGAAGCGGTTCGTGCTGCAATCGAGGCGAAACGGAAGGTGCACGGCGTAAGCAATGTTAATGAATGCCACCTCTTCTCTTGTCCTTATCCACTCTTTATTTCTGCAGGGCATAGCGGAACACGGAATTATCGAGGCGATAGAAATGCACCAGTTCATGTGTCACAAGTACTTGACCTTTACCTTTGGTCCCCAAATCAATTTCATTATCGGTAGGTTTGTTCATGTTCGTACAATAACATTACTTAGCTACTACCACAGGGCACAATGGCAGTGAGTTTCTTATATATTGATCCGTACCTCATTGCCGTGGCGTCACACAACTTTCTTTGAAATCCAGGTGGTAAAAGTGCTGTTTTGTCAGCTATTACTGTGGCTCTTGGAGGGAAAGCCAACTCTACCGGCCGAGGAACTGGTCTGAAGTCATTTATCCGAGAAGGACAAAGGTATGCTGCTTTCCTCATTGCTGATTCAACTCATGTTTACGTCTTCCACCAAGTGTCGCTGAAGTTACGATCACTATCAAGAACCAGGGAGAAGAAGCATATAAGCCAAAGGAATACGGAAAGAGCATCGTCATCACACGCAGGTTCACAAAAGACGGATCGTCCTCGTGGAAAATCAAGAGCAAGGATGGACACGTTGTTTCAACCAAGAGGGAAGAACTTTCTGCGATTTGCGATCATATGAATGTTCAGGTTGATAATCCTATGAACGTGCTCACACAAGGTATGCCATTTGTTTACTAATAATCACGAATTTATCTGCATCGGTGTTCCCTATGTCACAGACGCTGCTAGGTGAGCGAGAGAATGCGTAGGTTTTGTGAGGGTTCTTATCATTCGTATAGACAATTCCTGAGTGCATCACAACCTACTGACAAGTATAAGGTATTTGGTTTTCGTACTTCAATCCAAATTTCTAATTTATACCAACCTAGTTCTTCTTACGGGGGACGCAATTGACTCAACTCAGCGATGAATATGATACCTGTCTCGAAAATATCACACAGACTGGGAAAGTGCTCCAGCAAAAGAAGGAAGCGATCCCTGATTTAAGATCCACATTCAAGGAAGCTACGATACGATTTGAAGAGGCTGCCAAAGCCAGGGAGCAGAAGAAGAAAGCCGATGAGCTGAAGAAGGAGCTCGCATGGGCTCACGTTGCTGCAAAGAAAGACGTGAACATTATCATCCGTCATTTCGCAGCTGTGAACTGACAACATTCCAATTTCTGTAGGAAATGCAGAAGAAGATAGAAGATGCTGTAAAAATGTCCCGTCGTCTTCCAAAGATTCAGGAAAATGTTGATACCGCTGAAGTGCGTTCCTAGGCAGTTACTGCTGTCCACTACTAAGGAACACAATGTCGTCTCTTTGGTAGACCACTTTGAAGAAAGCCGCGGAGGACCTCACTATTCATGAGACAGAGCATCGTAATTTGGGCGACATCTCACATTTATTGGGAAAGAAGAAGGATTTATCGGAGCGAATGCGAGCGAACAAGACCAAACTCGTCGAATACATGGTTTGGCTAGCCTTGTGATGTTTTCATCATTTATAACGTAACTCTTTTAGAACGACGAGAAGCAAATGGATATCAGCCTCAAGGCCACTAACAAACAGATTCACGATTATGATAATCGGATTGCGGAAGAAACCCGACGAATGGAAGCCCATACCCAAGCAAAACGGGAAGAAACAATACGCAAACTGGAACAAGCCCGTGCCGAAGTCGACGTCGCTAACGTTCAGCTCAAAGATATTTTAGCGAAAGAGGCGGCAAAGAGGACTGAAACTGAGGAAATCAAAACGAAGGGCACGCAGTTTGAAAATACTAAATTGAATGCAGAGAAACGTATCATGGAGATACATGAAATGATGAAGCAATGCAAGCAACACCAGGAGAATGCGCTTACTCCGTATGGGAAGAACATCAAGGAGCTCGTGGGTCAGATAGGACGTATGCAGTGGCGCGGGGAGAAGCCTTTGGGCCCCTTAGGTCTTTATGTTAAGGTTAAAGATCCGGAGGCATGGGCAGAGTTGTTACGTGCGCAGCTTGGCAGCTACTTGACTGCATTTGCCCTCACCGATGCTCGAGATCGTCCGCAACTCAAGCGCCTGTTGGATCAGAGCAAAAAGTGAGAAACCTTTATGTCGTTGCGCTTTTCGACTGACGTAACCATCATTATGTTAGTTCAAATGTGCTTATCATCATCTCTGAAAGGGATATGTTTGATTATCATTCGGGAGAACCTCCGGAGGGCAAGCTCACTGTGCTGCGCGCTCTTGAGGTCAGTTCTGTCATGTTTCTCTGTATTGATGTTAATATATTTCATCCTTGTTAGATCACGGATGAATTCGTGCTACGTATACTCATTAATCAAGCTCAGATAGAGAGAACATTTCTTGCAAAACGTCGTATCGAGGGTGAACAAATTCTCGCATCTACTCGTTCTGGGACAGCTTTCACAGCGGATTGGTTTCGAGTCAATAAATACTCGTGAGTAACGGCTCGTTTTTACTCTATTTCAGCTCGTTAACAATACGGTCGAAACGTAGTGACGGTGGAGCATCGTCAACGAAACTGCAGCCATTGTTTCATAATGATCCCAGGAATCTACTCTTTACAGGGAAAGACGGTATTGGGTCTATGCAGTAAGTCCTTTATATTTGCCAGTATATTTAAGGGTCGCCAATTTTGGTATAATAGGCGCTACCAAAATGAGCTCAAAATAGTTGAAGAAGAGCTTCAAACAGCATGCCAGAAACTGAATGAATTGAAGCAATCGTACCATGATGGTCGGCGTGCTCTTGAGATCCTCGCTGTAAGTTGATATACCATTAACGCTCGCAGGGCTGATGATGGACCTCGCAGAGTGAGGGAAAGAAGGCTACGGATAGATACCGACAAGCAAAGCTAGCTCACGCCACTTTGCAAGGCGAAGCAAATGAAGAGATGCCTGCTGGAATAGCCGCCTTAGAAGCCGCAAAGGCCGTGCGACCATTCCTTGTTGATTTTCTGCCAATCTTGTCATTGACTACCCACTATTTTAGGATGCTGAAAAAGAAAAGGAGTCTATTCGGGAACAGTTTGCAGAGACCATGAGGCAAAAGGCCAAGGTAGATGAGGTCCAACAGGACTTGCTTACCCAGTTGAGCACCGTCCAACAACAAATCAACGATTTCGAAGGGAGGCGGGATGCGATTGCGGTGAGGTGTCCCGCACAAATGATATTATGAATCATGCTGAATCACATTACTAGAAACAAGTCGAGGAGGCTGCTGCTGCGCGGGTTGTAGCTCAAAATAGTAAAACCCACTACGAAAAGAAACTCGCTGAAGAACAGGCAAAAGTCAACCAGGCCGAGGAAATTGCCCGAGTCCTTGAAGATGAATTTAAGGTAAGCCATCTTTCACCTTTCTGAGACACCCCCCAGGTATTGAATTATATTATAGAATTGGACAACCAGGGCTGAAGAATACTGCGAGCAATTTGAAAATCCCCGTAAAGTTGCTGAAGTCCAACGCAATCTTGACTCCGTTCAGGCAGCGCTCAAGGAGCGAGAAAAAAGGTTGATTCACCCTCTGCATTCTATCATGATCTTCAACAACTGACATGGATCAGGCATGGCGCCACCGTCGAGGACATGACTATCGAGGTTAACAAAGCTAAAGAAAACCTGGATGTCGCCCAGAAGGACTTGAAAAATATGACAGCTCTCCACAATGTGAGCTGTTTGAGTGTTCTTGTCTTGCCTCCGAATATTCTGAAAAGCCAAATCAGGCTCTTAAAGCGTCCTTAGTGGTCCGACTTGCAAAATGGCAAGAATTTCGACGCCACATTGCTCTCCGTTGCAAGTTCGTGTTTGCATACCACCTCTCGAATCGTGGTTACTACGGCAAAGTTCTTTTTGACCATACCGCGGGAACATTACAACTCAAGGTGAGCTGCCGGCAAGGCATTTGAAAACTGAATCTCACCATCCTGAAAAGGTACGAACCGATGACCAAGCCGGATCCCAAGGAAGAGACAAGGACCCTCGGTCGCTTAGTGGGGGGGAGAAATCCTTTTCCACCATCTGTCTGTTACTTTCTTTGTGGGAGTCGATTGGATGTCCTCTCAGGTGCCTTGGTGAGGAGCTCCCAACGTATCCTGAGTGTCTCTAAATGATTCTTCATTCCAGACGAGTTTGATGTCTTCATGGATGCTGTGAATCGCCGCATCAGTATGCGGATGATGGTTTGTGGTTTTTGACGTATCTTGTTACCATTCACGAACCTTCACTCAGATCGAGACCGCTAACAACAGCGATAAGAAACAGTATATTCTCATTACACCGCAGGATATGAACAACGTCCAGATCGGTAAAACTGTCCGCGTCCACCGCATGACTGATCCCGAACGTGGACAGGGAGTGTTGGCTTTCAACAACTGAGTTTCAATTATTTGCTTATACTAGTACATACACCATCAACTTAGTTATTCTACAATGCAATGGAAGGGATGATAATGTGATGTTTGTCGACACCATACCGTGATATAGATTCCAACAGTAGCCCGTTTTCCATTCGCATTTCTACTTGAACACGACGGAACACACCAAGTTCTGGATGTCAGGTACTATAAGCACAACTTCTCTGCTATCTATTGGTATTGTACGTCATGTAGACCCAGCTCACTCGCATAACTTCATGAGGATTATCTCATTTCGTGCCCTGCAACAGATCCCGACCATTATTCTTGAACTTGGCCAACTCCGTCTGCCATGGCTGCCACGAGTCACCATACTTTCTCAACAACACACCCAACTCTTCCCGTTGCTCTTTCTGAAAGTCACGTAACCCCATGAGCACAAGGTTGGGAGAGCCGGGCGTGAAGAAACAACGTACAATATTCCAGGGTTGCTCCCCACCGTACACGTCGGAGAACAATTCTCCCAACTCACACCTTGTCAATGCCTCAGCCTTCCTGAAGGACTTAGTCACATCGGCCTTCAGCCGTTCCTTGAGCGCTTCTTCCTCCTCCGCGTTCCACCACCCCTGCGACTGCATGAACAACCGGAAGCGTGCGATAGGGTTGTCCACACGCTTGCGGTCTTCGACTTCGGATCGTGCACGGTAGGCGAAAGAGTCATCAGACGTCGAATGATGTCCAACTCTAATGACGCAAAAAAAAGCCATTTGTTAGTTGTGGTTGGTTGAACACTGTGAGGGAAATCGGACCGATAAGTCATCGCCTCGACCAAAACTGCTCGCCCTTGTTCCAGACACCTCCGCCTGGCCTCTCTCACCGCGCTAAGCACAGCAAGCACATCATTCCCATCCACCCTCACCGAATCTATCCCGTACCCGGGACCGCGACTGGCAATGCCATCACCGTAAAATTGTTCCGTAACGGGAGTCGAAATTGCGAACCCATTGTTCCGTGCGATGAATAAAGTAGGAGATGGGACGGTGGAAGCCAGGAGCATGCCCGCGTGGAAGTCTCCTTCAGATGCGGCGCCTTCGCCAAAGAAGCATGCTGCAATGGAGCGATGGCGGCGGGAAGGGGTACGCCGGAGGGCATATGCCACACCAGCAGCTTGTGGTATTTGAGTAGCGAGTGGGGATGAAATGGTGTGGAAGTGGTGAGCTGGAGAGCCGAAATGCTGTTTTAGATGGAATGAGCAGCGACCCGGCGAAATGATGGAGGGTGGGCTTACAACGGGCATTTGTCGTCCTTTCCCCGAAATATCGTGTTCGTTACCAAAGCACTGGTTCATGATGTTGTCGATACCAAAGCCTCTCCAGAGTAGAATGCCCATTTCGCGATATTGGCCTATGTTGGTGGAAATTCACAACCTTAGGAAGCAAAAGGAAGACTTGATAGGGACGCACCCAAGACTCTTCGTAATGAGCCAATTTAAAGCCGACCGTCAAGCCGTTGAGCTAGATGGAACAATGGATAAGTAACAATACAACTCACTCGTCATCCGTAGCAAGTGCAGCAGCTGATCCAATGATTGTTGCTTCTTCTCCGTGCTGATGGACAAAGCCAGTCAGGATTTGGCTATATTTTACTATCAAATACGCATACAGAAGTCATCTGAAGGGGGAATAAGTGTTCATGGTAGAAAAAGAAATAAGAATAATGAACGTACATAAAAGGAAATCTTCCCCTGACGTTGCACGTTGTATAGGATGGTATCTAGTGTCGGCAGTAGCTGCATATTCTCGTATCTACCGCAGTGTCAATGACGTCGACAGACGTATATCATTGGTTCCCAACCCACAGCCTTCGGGCCAGATTCTGGTCAATCTGCCGTGGCAACCTTGAGCGAATAGAGAACGTATTTGAGAGAAAGAGCGTACTTCTGGAAGCTCTGCGCCATCGATAAGATTCCCGACGCCATCCAACACGCGATAAGTGGGTATTTGTTGCCCATCACCGGTAATGGAGTTGAAAAAGTGTAGCTTCGAAACGATGGGAGACTGCGAGTTGGGCAGTTGTCCTTGAGACTGAGAAGAACTGCAAGGGGTTGTCCTTGAAATGCACCGCAAATTCCTGAGCTGCTTTGACGTCGAGATCAGCGAACGGGATGCGCGGATCATGGTAACACTACGACAAGTAGATATTCACTGGCATCGGATCTGGAGCTTGTAATGGCACGTGATCTCATTATTTATTATTTAAATAATGATCCCAATTACGTAATTTATGCAGATGTTTTTTCGACGGTTCCGCTCTGTTGTCGTGATGGTCTCCTTGTTCATGTATCCGAACGATTGGGCTTGGCCTCAATGATTCCGTTTCTTTGCGGATGAAGCGATAAACTCTAACCTTGCCAGACTATTCATTCGGTCTGACCAACGAAAAAGCTGCTACTGGTCAGTATTCTTATTTTACACAGGTCTTTTCTTATTATAACTTGACTTACTTCTGCGCCTATCGGCGGGCTATACAAGGCGTATGAAGCTGTCGTTGCACCGCCTCCCTCCGGAACGGACAACACACATCCCGACACCGACGCCATATTGTGAAACCAGTCGGATGCTTTGAGTTTGCGGACATCTGGTCTTGCAACACGTGACGGAGTCGCTGAAACGTGGACGTAGAACGTGCAGAACAGCACTGCCAGAGACAGCAGAGCGTTGGCACACCGAACCACTCGGTGCTATGAGCTAACGTGAGATACACTGTTGGTATGGATCAGTATACTTGGCGTTGCGGGTGGCTATTATAGGAGGTGACCCTTGATTGGCTTGTATAGCAACTATAACCGCCGAGGGTGAGAACATGCTATTCCTTCTTATGGTATGTCCGGCTCAATAGAGCTCTCAATAGAGTCCGCGAAACGTGAAATGAGGAACAAACTGGTGCAGGGTGTTGTAGGTGACATTTGCGGGATGATGAACACGAGTATCATGCACGATCAAACGGAGCCGTGACCCGCAAAGTCCAGCGTGATCGCGATCGCCTCCTCTAAAAAAAGATGGGCCCGGTAATTTTACTCAAGCCCTGGCTGCTACTTCTTCTCCTCCTCCCTTTCTTTCTACGCGGCTAGTCCGCTCTTCCTCAACAAGCTGTATGTCCTTTTAGCGAGCACCCTTTTTGCCTTTTTCTTTCAGGATGCTTTTCGCCACCCTCGTGCTCTGTGTTTTGGCCCTGGGTCCTTGGGTCGTCTCTTCCTTCTCCTTTTCACTTTCTGTTGTCGACCAGTGTGGCCCTCTTACCATTACCTTCGTTGGCACCCCACCAGCAGACCATTTCCCCCTTTCTTTAACCATCGTTCCCTTGGATTCGACCACTACATTATCCATCCCAATCCCCGATATTGCAGTACAGAGCCAGGGTACATGGGTTTCTTTTCTTCCCTTGGCTGCAGGAATGACCTTTATTGCTTCCATCAACAACCCCTTCAACACAACCGAAGGTGTTGTCACGAATGTCTCTACGATCCAGCCATCTCCAACTGGCAATTCGTCATGTCTGCCCACCCAACCCAACCCAAGTCCGCCGCATTTCACATTAGAGGGCCATTTCACCCAGTGCGGGTCATTCAATGTGACTTATGACCCAACCATTATCTCTCACCCTCCTTCTATTCGCGCGTTCAAGCCCCAAGGCTCATCTTTCCTGCTAAATCAGACAGGTCAACTTGCCCCCGGGGTAGCTTCCTACCTGATGAACGCGGAATACGGCACGAACATCGTCCTTCTACTTGATGACTTCGAGGGTCATTGCCAGACAACTCTCCAGATCCTTGTCGGTGGAGATTCTGGCAGCGACAGCACCTGTCTTGGGTCCAGTCTGCAAGAAAGCAGTCCCGTTCAATCGCAAAGCTCCCCTGTGCTAACCAAGTACGTTTTTTTCCCATCGAGGTGGCGATGAAATATTGACTTTTTCGTTCTCTTTTTCTTTTTGGAAGGGGAGGAATTATTGCAATCGCAGCAGCGTCAGGCAGTGTCATTCTCGTGATGGCTTTGCTAATGATGGCATACATCATTCGTGAACGACGAAAAGAGCTCGCGTTTCTGTCTCATGACCTTGCCTCGAAGACGAACCACAAGTCTCCGCCCACACGGCCCAGTCGCACTACCATACCCGCTTTATTCTCAGCTCCGAACTCACCACGCGTATCCCTGAGAGCCACGTCGCAGAATGGCAACGACCCGGAGACCGGTTCAGTCGCGACAACACGCATCTTGTCTTTGGAACCACGTCCAGCCACTCCAAGTGTCCGTTCCAAAGTTTCCTTTGAGCTCGATCGTGATGGAGCAAGCGGGTCACGGATACCTAGCGCTGCAGGTCTCAGTGGCGGTTCACTGGTAGATGACGCCTCCATCATGTCGTTAGATATCGAGGACATCCTCAACTCAGCAACCGTCTTCAAGGATCGTATCACACCCGAACCGTCCTATAATCCCCAGCACCTCTCACGTCAGCGTTGGTTCCCACCAAATCCAGCGCCACCGTCAGCGCCTCCACCTGCACAGCGTAACCAGACTCGCAGTTATCGACGTACCGACTTTGGCGACCCCTCCGACGTCCCCGCAGACCCATTGCTATCGCAATCCGTGAATCCTTCAGCTCTACAGGCTAGATCGAACCGGTACAGCCCCAATCTGTCACGTCCACGTCCACAGGGGGTCTCGGCCATAGAAGCCGATCCCCGAAATTTGTCGTATTACAACGCTGCAGCTGCAGTCAATGCTCGATCGGGACTCCCCTCAACACGGTTCTGAGGGCTAATGCGTTACTTAATGGGTGGACGTCGCCATTCCGGACAAAGAACCGGACCTCGTAGGAATGCGAGACCCTTGGCAATGACGAATGGTTCGAGAGAGGCTAGAAGCATCATGACTAGCTCCTGGCACGATGCGGGGAGGTGATGTTTTTGGTAGATGAGCTTGCTCATTCGAACCCAAATCTCGAACCCAAATCTTCAGCCGTACCTATGGAATGAGGCTGGTTTTTATCATTATTATTACAGTAATAACATTTCCACTTTCCTTTCTCCATCCACACACCATTTTACTATACTTTACATTCTGCGTTCCTTTTGACAAGGGCCGCTAGTACTATCTTCGACAAGTTGTATTATACGCAAGCCTTCATGTACCTGTTGCACGATCAAAGAAAAAAGAAAAAAGAAAAACACCAAGCAACATCAATATATACTGCCTCCGATGTGCAGGGTCTTGGTCAGACCTGCAGAACAATAACGTTATGGACAGCCCCAAACACCACTGTTGAAACACGCACGCATCATCTGCCTGAAATCCAAGCATGAGGACCACTCCCGTGCACTCTTACGCGTGATCCCTCGGCAGCTTTCCTGCTTCCTCCCTCGCCTTTTTCCGGCTCCCCATCATCAAGGACACATAATCTGCACCACCAAGAACACCGTCTCTCGACGGCGGCCCTCCCTGCGAAAGCTGGGTCGTCTTCCGCTTCTTTTCTTCCAGACCCACCCGTTTCTTTGCTACTCGGACCTGAGATTCAAGTTGTGAGGAGCCTCCTCCCAGTCCGCCACCTTCTGCCCGTGAAGGTCCAGCAGTGGCAGGCGACTTCACTGATGGCTTCGCGGGAGACGTTTTTTTTACCTGCCAAGCATTCGATGGGCTATCAATAGTAATACAGAAGAACGATATATATCGAACGCGTATAAGCACTGACCATCCGCTTGTGCACTTTCGCACTCCTGCCCATCGCTTGCTGCACTATTCACTGGCAGACGACTATTGTTATTTGTACATGTGTGTGCCCATTCTATTAAATAACTGGGATACACTGGATACAAATGCCGGGAAGCCCGATGACCTGTCGTTGTATTCAACCTCCTAAGCAGGATGATCACGATTGATTGGGTTCAACTTTAGCAGCAGCAACAGCCGCAGCTGCAGCAGCGTCCGCTTCCTGCTTCTTGATAAGACGTTTCGGTATCTGCTCAATGACTGCTTGCATCCGCCGATGTTCCTCTTCCAAATTTCTTTGACATATATGCCTGTGTGAAAGTGAATGATGAGGATGGCCTTGTACAAAAAAGAAAAAGAAAAAGAAAAGTACCATGTTCCGATCGAGACAACCATGAACGTTCCTACGGCCCAGTTGGACGCGACAAAGGCTCCTAAAGTATGCCAAAATCGGGGATGTGTTTTTTAACGGATGCTAGACATGACTTGCCCGCAGAAAGTGCTCGTACGATGCCAACGCCAGCACCGCTTGCGATTCCGCTAAGCAGGCTGTTCCGAGCGCATGGAACGTTTTCGATCAGTTTGAACGGCTCTCCGTTCTAATAATTGGGATGGGTTCGCACGAACAGATGCTTGGTACGATGATACTCAACTTGAAATGCTAACTTTGCATCAGACCAAAAGTTTTCAGTGGACGACGGCATGTGCACGGACCAGTTGGTGGCAACGGTCAAAACAAATAAACACGAGATGTCTATAAATGGTAAAATCGTGCCCGAATATGGTAATTATGATAAAGCGAAAGATATATTTTATCCAATAGTCACCAAGTCTCTTCAGCCTCGTCCTCGTCCTCCTCATCACCATCTTCAAAGTAAAAGTCCTCTTCCATCCAAGCCTGCACCAATACCCGCCTCCCACTCTCCACTTCCCATCCGTGGTCCACCAGTGCATCCAGCACCACATCGCGCCCTCGCCACCGCTCGCACCACCGCACCACCCATAACCCCACACTTCGTCCACAATTCTCCCTATACGTAATCAGTGCGGCTATCTTTGCCCCCGACAGGTTACTAGCTGTGATAGTGGTGAGTGCCGGCAGCACCGGCTCCGACGCCTTTTCCCACTTTGGTTCCTCTGCTCCCCGATCGCTTTCACCATATCCACTGCCAATAAAGACATCGTAAAACTTGTCCCCAACGCGAGCAAAGTCCACTTCAAGCACTTGTAGCCCTTGCAACTTCGACAGCAAAGCACGCCAGCCCTCTGTGCTGCACTCCAACGCGTTCACCACTAGGCGTTCTAACCGTCTAAAGTATGGCTGCGGCTCTGCCTGCCCACCGTCCACATGTACACCGTCCACATGCTCAGGTGTGACTCCCGCAAGAATCTGCACGAAGGGCGTAAAATCCTGCTCTGGCAGGTCGAGCAGCAGCGTAGTGACACCAGGGAGTGCGAGGTGGTCGAGGAGAAGGCAAAGATAATCGGGATCGAGATCTGTGAGGGAGAGTTCCACGAGGCGCGGGAGGTGGATGGCACGGTCCTTGCCATCAGGCCAGTCGTCCTCATCAGCGCTAGGGCCGCCGCCGCCGCCGCCAACGGCAGGGACCGCATCGGCCGATCCAGGAGGTACGCGGGGGCCCGAGTAGTGGAGGGTGAGCTTCTCGAGTGCTGGGCTACTGCGAAGCACACGCTCCCAGTACTTATACGGCAGCCGTACGGTCTCACGGTGGAGTGCGAGCTCGAGCTGACGGAGGTTACGGAGGAAGGGTGTCTCACGCCACGGGAGGTTGACGCCGATTAGCGAAACGTACCTAAGGCGGGGGAGGGTGTTCTCGAACACCATTACCGGTGGAAGGTGCGTAGCACGGACGAGATCATATGCAGTTCCAAAGTCCTCAAAGTGGTACAGCTGGAGAGTTTCAAGGTTGGGTGCGGCGCCGCACGTGGAAAGCCGTGCACGTGCGCCAGCCTTGCACTCGTTGTCGCGGACCTTGAGGAAGAGGGCACGCCATCGATTGACATGCGGAGAAATTATGTCAAAAATGGGGTGGAACTCCTTGGTGCTGAGTGTGATACCTGGTATGTGGTCGGCCGGGGCGACAGTGTCAACAAGGATGTCGAGGAGTTGCGGTGTGGAGGAGCAGCGGGCGAGATATGCCTGTGCTCGGGATAGGTGGGCTGGCTCGCGGAAACGGAGGGAAGACCAGAGGGACGAGGTATTCAGGGCGATATGACGCCAGCGGGCACAGACATGTGAGACATGGAGCGGGAAGCTGTTAGAAGGGGGAATGTAACAGTCCTCGTCGGGTGTAAGGAGGAAAGGAGAGTCCCGGGCGTCGAAGGCAGCGCCGACGAGGAAGATACGGGTGATGAGCTCAACGGGAAGGCGGTGGATCGGGTCTGGGTAAGGAAGCATGGACGCAGAAATCAAAAATGTAATATTTATTCCGGACAATCTTAGCCCAATAGGTAAAATTACGTAAGAATATCAGAAATTTCACCCGTAACATGTTTATTTTCCCTAATTATTTGTCGCGAGATCTCCTTAAACGCGCCTGCTCAACCGCCTTGTGCATCTCGGATCCCGCAGAAACATCCAGCCCAAGCACACTCACAATCTCGGCAACCCCCTCTCGTTTAACAAGCACATCATCCCCCCCATGCTGTGCGTACACCTTCTCTAGTTCCTCACTCCCCTCTGGAACAATTGCCCCAGCCTCTACAAGCGATTGCAGGTATCGTGACGCCCGATATGCTGAAGATGGAACGTCAAATCGCACTTTGCGGTGGGTTAACCTCGTTTACCTTGGTAGTGCGACCACGACCGCCACGCACAAAAGAAGAATGGCAGGTTGGGGATGATTGCTGTGTGTACTCAGTCAAAGACTCTTGGCAAGGTGGAGATACCCACGTATGAGCTTTAGTGGCGCAGTCAACGGCGTGAGGGCCATCCATAGGAGGAAACCCCGGCGGTGAAGTGGGACGCGGTACTTCAGCAGCGTACGAAACTGAGTTAGTGCTTCTATTGCAGGGAGCGTCGTCGGCGGATGCACCAATGGGATCTACGTAGAGCACATCGACATCCTATCCTTCATAGTGCATGCGAGTACACCATTGGTGCGCTTGCACGGGGTAAACGGGATCTCACTGTCAACTGTGGGTAGCTACTCCCGTTTTTCCCATTCCCTGCAGTCTTGTGTTGCGGAGGCCCCAAGGGAATGGACGGCCCGAGGGATGGGTCAACCCCCTTCAACGCAAGCTCCTCAAAATCAATCCTATCCATAAGTTGCTCACCATACTGAAATATTCTGAACTGGGTTTTATCAAGATGAGTTTCAGAGTGAAGAATGGTAAAGACAATCCCACCTTCCAGCTCCCCTCGGGTGCCTTCCCAAAGCCCACCCATAAACTCGTGGCTTTCCCAATAACCCAGTTCACTACGCCACCAGTAGTTGTGCGTTTGTGCATTTGAAAATGGTAATGTGTAAGCATGGTACCCACTCGCGCATCCATTCGCTGGTCATCCTTTTCCAATTGTACGTGTGTGGGTGTGAATGCAGGGTCCAAGTGCGGTGGACACCGTAGACGCGTGAGCGGCAGCGCAATGATGCGCATCGAGCGTATTGGTATGCTGGCTGCCGCAACTGACATTCTAGTGAGGTTGGCGGAAGTCTAAGTATAGCGAAATTGTATAAAGGTTATGTTGTCCTGACGCTTGAAGGCTGAGCGCAAAGTTTGGGACGAAACCGTGACCGGTTGACCTCGTCCGAGTCACGCCTTCTCCCACCCATAGCCCTCCACCTCTATCTGATTCCTTAGCTTTTGTAATTGTGTATTTATGGATCTTCTGTGTTGAGACATAGTACATAATATCATTTTTCTCTAGTTCTTATATTTGAAAGGTTATTAGTTGACTGCGGTGCAGGTGTGCTGGTGAGGAAAGTTTAATTATTTGTCCTTAAACGCGCTTGCTCAACCGCCCTGTGTATCTCGGATCCTGCAGAAACATCCAGCCCAAGCACACTCACAATCTCGGCAACCCCCTCTCGCTTAACAAGCACATCATCCCCATGCTGTGTGTACACTT
Organism: Hygrocybe coccinea; assembly: GCA_963555575.2. Taxonomy (NCBI): domain Eukaryota; kingdom Fungi; phylum Basidiomycota; class Agaricomycetes; order Agaricales; family Hygrophoraceae; genus Hygrocybe; species Hygrocybe coccinea. Next base: position 2,391,105 of record OY741996.1, on the reverse strand, counting down.
TCTCTAGTTCCTCACTCCCCTCTGGAACAACTGCTCCAGCCTCTACGAGCGACTCCAGGTATCGCGACGCCCGATATGCTGAAGATAGAATGTCAAAGCGCACTTTGCGGTGGGTTAATCCCGTTTACCTCGATAATGCGACCACGACCGCCACGCACAAAAGAAGAATGGCAGGTTTGGGATGACCGCTGCTTGTACTTAGTCAAGCACCCTTGGCAAGATGGAGAAACCCACGTATGATTATTAGTGGTGCAGTCAACGGCGCGAGGGCCATCCATAAGAGGAAACCCCGGCGGTGAAGTGGGACGCGGTGCTCCAGCAGCGTACGAAACTGTGTTAGTACATCTATTGCAGGGAGCGTTGTCGGCGGATGCACCAATGGGATCTACATAGAGCGGATCGACATCCTATCCTTCATAGTGCATGCGAGTACACCATTGGTGTGCTTGGGTAAATGGAAACTTACAGTCAATTGTATGCGGCTTCTCCCATTTTTCTCAGTCTCACGTCGTAGAGGCCCCAAGGGAATGGACGGCCCGAGGGACGGGTCAACCCCCTTCAACGCGAGCTCCTCAAAATCAATCCTATCCACGAGTCGCTCACCATATTGAAATATTCTGGACTGAGTTTTATCAGGATGAGCTACAGAGTGAAGCATGGTAAACCCCCACCTTCCAACTCCCCTCGGGTGCCTTCCCAAAGCCCGCCCATAAACTCGCGGCCTTCCCAGCAACCCAATTCATTACGCCACCAGTAGCCGTTCGCTTCTGCATTTGAAAATGGTAATATGTAAGCGTGGTACCCACTCGCGCATCCATTCGCTTGACATCCTTTTCCAATTGCACGTGTGTGGATGTGAGCGCAGGGTTCAAGTGCGGTGGACGCCGTAGACGCGTGAGCGGCAGCGCAATGATGCGCATCGAGCGTATTGGTATGCTGGCTGCCGCAACTGACATTCTAGTGAGGTTGGCGGAAGTCTAACTATAGCAAAATTCAAGGTATAAAGGTTTGTTTTCAACTTGTTTCCTCTTGACGCTTGAAGCTTTGAGAGCCCGGGAAATTTGGGACGAGACAAGCCTCAGAACTGGTCGACAGCATAAAAACTTGTCGCGTCACGATGCCGAGCCGGAAGCCCTGAAGCCCTGAAGACCTGACACACCACACAACTCCCACGGTCCCTGAGATATGCCCCTCAACTCCACAATGTTTAAGGTTGGTTGCCCCCTGGACTGCTTCCCATAGTGACACCTCACCACCTCTGGCAGCAGGCTGCCAATACTATACCATGTCTCCGACACCTGAATCACCTGCACAAGCAATCCAGATGCGAGGACAGGCAGCCTTGATATGGGCTGTCGGAGCGTTCGTAGATCTCTGTACTTTCCCGCCTGTACCTAACATTTCGTTACCGAGCCAGGCTCTGTATATATGGCTGGGACTGGATCCTTTGCCTACCTCAAGAGCATCAACGTATTTGGAAGAAAAAGTTTACGGTACGTATTAAGATCTTCAATTAAACAAGGTTCTTGTCCTTACCCCTTGGGGATATGCAGCCCATCAGCATCCTTTATCTTGGTTAGTACTTTTTGGCCAGACCCACTACTCCTTCTGGAACCGATGACACTGATCAACAACAATACAGTCAATCGGTATTTTGGAATTATCCAGTACATTTCCTTCACACTTAAAGTGTTGGTTTGCTAATGGGCCTAATCTGAAAGGTTTTCCATTGTTATATCTTTAATGGCCAATGCTTGGAGTCCTGCGGCATGCAAATGTAAGCTTCCACACACCAAAGTCTTTTCAATCTCATCTCGCCAATATTCTCGTCAACAGATATGTTTTATTGGGATCCAGTAGGATTTCTGATCTCGACAGTTCTTTCCCAAATGATTCTCGGATTTCGCGTATACGCTGTAAATTCACTTCATGATTTGTATCTATGACCATTGTACTCGATACTAATGTCGGGCTTCTTAGCTCTATTTACAGAGTCGGACGGTGGCGATCCTCCTCTCCTTCATACTTCTCGTTGAATTATGTCTGGGAGGGGTCACGATCAGCTTGACATCTCCACCAGCCGACACCAGTACATCGTGCATCGCGCGACCGGCTCCCCGGGGTTGGATGATTGAATATTGTGTGAGCAACGAGCTGCGTAGCTGCATCTTTTCCGCAGAGGCTTATCACAAGTGAACAGTTGATGCCCCTCTTCTACGATACAGTTACTTTTGGGTGCGTGCTGCAGCTCCACATTTGTAATTCGCCCGGCATTCAATGCTGCCACAGGTTGACCGCTTGGAAAACCTATGGTTTCTGGAGGAAAGAAGTCAACACCCCATTAATTTCCATTGTGTGGAGGGATGGTGTCCTCTACTTTTTTGCCATCTGCTCCATGAACCTCGTCAATGTTCTCATCTTTTTGATTGCTCCAAATTCGATAATATGGGTTGTCAATCTCACGTGAGCCCACACTCCGTTATCTTCGCCCAATTGACCACTTGACCTTTCTTTTTCCTACTAATAGTCCTACACTCATTTTCACGGTCATATTGTCTTGCCGCCTTGTCCTCAACCTCCTGAATGTGCGTGCAGATGCGGGCTGCTCAGACCACTGGAGCTCACCGACGTTGAGCGGAACACAAACCACCCTTTTGCAAACGAGAGCGATATCGATCCAAATGCCGCCCAAACCCGAGGGGATTGATTTATCAATGCATATGCCCTTCAAGTTGGATTTAGGGCCTGACTTTCCTCACCGGGTTTGGGAGAATCCCAATCAGATTGCGTGAGGGTGTTGTATTTATAGTTTGTTCATGTGCCTTCTGTACGTTGTTCGTTATGAAATAAATTATGTATATCAGGTCTGTTGTTTTATGGAGTCTTCCTTGATTGATGTATTGCGAGAGGGGTCCTCAAAGTCTCACAGGGGTTACAGAGCAGCAATGACAGGCTGCGTTTGCAATCACAAAGCCAGACTTTTCACTAGCAATACAATTTACATGAAATATAATAGTTCAGTGAACTGGCCCCTGATTTGATTTCGGAACTTCTGCTGTGGAAGTGTATAATGTCACTAACTCCCACTTCAAGACTGCAGAAACGCCCATCAACTTTTCCAAATGTTGTTGCTGTTCATCATCAGGTGTTGCAATAATAGCCAGAAATCTGGGTGTCTTGCGCTGGAACAAATTGATTTTCTGCTGATCCTGTGTCGAATGGCAGAGTTTATCACGATAAATGTTGGCCGTCTCTTTTGATACCTCTGGCCCTAAGGTGTTTTTGAAGAATGATTCCACATCTGCAGAGAGGTCAGGGTACGACACTGGAGCATATTCAACTCTTTGTCCTTCTTTCTGAATGCATATGACTGTCAGATCAGATGTCACAGCAAAGGCACTGAAACATACCACCACTGTATAAAAGAACTCCGGTGTAACAGAGTTGACTGCTTGTGTCCAGGTCTTCGCATCAATGACTTCTTTAACTTTTGATTGTAGAGCAACAATAATTAATTCCATTGTCTCCTCATCTTGGAGGAAACAGATCAGGTCTGGGCCCATATGGTCACCTGGAAAAAGGAAAGCTTTGCCATCTGGATCCTGTAAGAACCTGAGAACGTCGGTGGGATTTTCGGCCTTGATCCCAAAGCGATCGGAACTGCCTTCATTCCATGACACTGGGCTGCAATTCCATACAGGAGTGTCCCGTTTCAGCGAAACTAACGTAACTTTTCTGGACGCTAAGCTCGATGACTGGAGGAAATGAAAAACGTCGCCTAGAGCCGTGAACTTGCCGCCAAAGTTCTCCACGAGCACCACCAGCGCTACTTCCTCAAATATAAAGCCTAGGGGTGATTTGTTGCGAGCGGTACTGTGTGAGTTCGCAATCCACTTCTGTCTCGTTGTCCAAGGCTGCTCCTCGAAAAGTTTACTGAGAGACAGAATCATCAATGGTTCGTCGATGTACACGGGGTAGTTGGTTTTGAGGTTGAATTTGTCTGGGGGGCGAACACGGCTGAGATGACCCACACCCACCGCAATCAACATGTGCATATCATGTTCAATGGCAATTGAGGTTCCCTGACTTCCAATTCTCCATTGCATGAGAACATTGACCAGACATTGTACCAAATCCTCTCCTGTAGAAGGAGTTATCAAATAATCCGCGGATTGATTAGAGGATGACACTCACTGTCGGATCTCTCGAAAAGTTGTCTAGCCACACTCAAACGTCCGTATTTCCTCATCTCGGTGATCAGGTTATATGAAATGGGATTCTCTTCGTTCTCCAAAACAATTGCGTCCGAAATCGTAAACCCAGTCAAGTGTTTGGCGAAAGCGGTGAGGACACGATGGCGCGGGACATCAGCTGAGGATAGTAAGAGCTCGAGGAGGCTGGCTGTGAGGCGGGGACTGAAATTGTGCAATATCAGCATCGCATCTAACAGCATTGAACTATAGATGTACCGCCCACAAAACCAATACAGAATACGTCTCAATAAATGTTGATCTGAGGCACTGCCAGAGATATCGAGATACCGGCGAACATAGGCCTCCTGGGGGTCTTTGTCATTCCAGAAGAATCCAGTGTCGGTAAAAACTAGCGGGTCCCGACTTCGCCCCATATATTTCGCGCCAGAACCTACTGTGCCCTTTGCCATCTCCATTGACAATCCGGTCCCAGCGATGATAACTCCGCTAAAGAATTCCGTTGCTCGAAAAAACCTATACAGCTCGCGGAGAATAGGGCGCATGTCGATCTCTGTGCTGGAGCGGAAGAAGTGGTAATCAGCAGCCACTTGGGCTTCGTCAATCACGACGAAGAAAGGTCGATCACCTCTCTCCATCTCAGGAAAGAGGTGTGTTTGAGTGTAACACTTTTTAAGCGTAGCCTTGGCGATGTCCAGCATGTCTTGGATCGTGGCTGCACGAATTTCGTGAAGGAGTTCGACAAAAATATCATAAGAGTACGGCCGCAAACAGCCAGGCATAACTTGAAGAAGAACCCATCGCCTTCGAGCCGTCATTGGATCTATCCCAGGTGGAAGGCATTGCACAAACTGTCCGAAGACGAAGATGCGCGCGCACAATAACATCGCAAAAGCATGATCGGCAGCTTTTACGTTCTTCTGAATGCCACTCGCGTCCTTGCCTTGGTCCCAAGTACTCATGCCCCTCAATATACGAGTTGCTGCCTCGAAGTCCCGGGAGCCAGATGTCGGACTGGCACCCCATTGGCATGAAATATAAATCCCCCAGTGATAGCAAAGACCATCGAGCGACAAACGGGTTTTACCTGTACCAGAGGTGTTGAATAAGTGACTTCCAGGAACATTAGCTATCATCTTGCAAGCGGGGTTCAAAATCACAAACATGGTATCATGGATAAACAACTTTCTAATTCGCTCCATTTCGGGGTGCCTTCCCAGATCATGAAGGAGAAGAATGGGGTTGGTTGAAATGGGTCCCTGGATGTATTTGTCCATTTCCCCCTTAGCCAGAGATTGAATAGCGTCTTTACAGGGTTCAAACGCCTCGGCCAACTTGGCTTGCGTTCCATTTTTTGTTGGTGAACCTGCCCAACAAGGTTCAGGTTGTTACAGTTAAAAGGCACACGACTCACCATTCTGAGTTTGATTCAATTCGGCTTGGTTCTTGTTGGACGGAGGAGTCTGCGGCGGCTGGTAATTGTCCAAGCGAGCTCGTTTACGGACACCTTGATCTATGACAGCATGAAATACAAAACCTCACGAAACAAGTATGGTTGAAAAGCCGTAACACACCTTCATCTGTCATGAGAACGTCCAACGTCCAATGACAAGATAGAGTAAGAATCGAGGACGAGCAATAGTGGGTAGCGAGAAAGGGTCAGTGGTAGATGGAGATGACATAGTCAGAAATAGTCGAGCGAAAGGTGCAAACGAACTCACCAGCTGGCGGAACTCGCACAATGATATGAAGGTGTTCGCGAGCAGGCGGTTCGACAAAGACTTTGGACAGTTGACGTGGAGATTTCAGCACATCTTCCTCAACCAGGACAAATCCGCTCAAATTGCTCTGGAGATTTGGGGCTACTGGGATAGAAACCTAGCGCCAGTTGATGATCGGCACTTGTGGTAGAAAGGAGTCGCTCACCTGCCAGAGGTCGAGAGCATCAGCGTCAAGGTGACCAAGTTCATGCTCCTTCTCCTTCTTGATTGCCTTCTTCAGATCGTCCACAGTCTTGCTTCCGGCGATCTGAACCGAAAAGATACGAGACCCAAGAATACAACAAACGAGCTTGAAATTGACCCCTAAGCCACAAGATTGAGTAATATATGGTTCCGACCACTCAGGAGGGCTCACCGCTCTTCAGTAGATTGGGAAGATTGGAATCCATGGACGACGTTGCAGAATCGAGGCTGATTAGAGCAAGAATGAGAATGGACGAAATGTGAGACAGCCTGAGACAACACGTGAAAGGGAATCGTAGAGAGCGCACAAGCTTGATTGCTTAAGAAGGTTGTTCCGGCAACTCATAGAAAGTTTGAAGGTTTGAAGGTCCTGTTTTTAAGATGAAACGCATCTCTGGCTTCGTCCACATAAGCCACACCAACACGTTCCGGTAAAATGACGACATCCTGGCCGATTTTTGAAGTAAGATCACTCCAGTTTGGATGGTCCTCGAATTGGACAAGTTTAGCGCAGGCCGCACCGGCCTTCTTGAATTTGACTAGAACGTGAGGCATTATGGCAGTGATGCACTGGCAGAACTGCCAAACCACGTACCACTTCGATACAGTTACTTTGGTGCGTGCTGCAGCTCCACATTTGGCATTAAATGTGTGGAGGGATGGCGTCCTCTACTTTTTTGCTATCTGCTCCATGAACCTCGTCAATGTTCTCATCTTTTTACGTGAGCCACACCCAATTGACCGCTTTCATGCTAAGTTATAACAGAATGTTCGAGACTGACCTTTTTCCCCCCACCACTGATACTCCTACACTCATCTTCACGGTCATATTGTCTTGCCGCTTTGTCCTCAACCTCCTGAATGTGCGTGCAGATGCGGACTGCTCAGACCACTGGAGCTCACCGACGTCGAGCGGAACACAAGCCACCCTTTTGCAAACGAGAGTGATATCGATCCAAATGCCGCCCAAACCAGGGGGATTGATTTATCAATGCATATGCCCTTCAAGCTTCAAGTTAGATTTAGGGCATGACTTTCCCGGTGATGTGAGGATGTTGTATTTAAAGTTTGTCCATGTACCTTCTATACGTGGTCATAGTATTTTCTAGAGTCTTCCTTGATTGACGTATCGCGAGAGAACTAGTGCACTCCTCAAACTGCGCTGAATGACAAGTGTTAGAATACATCTCATCAACACATCTAAGTAGAGAGTCGCCCGTTACCACTGTTATCTGCCGACATAATTTTACAAATGGTCCAAGTTTCAGACGAAAAGGATGAGGAAAAAAAAGCCCAGGCAAATCACTGAGAACGTCAAAAAAAAAAGGACACGTAAATTCTCCGATGCAATATAATTGTTTTGTGAAATCGTGGACATGTGCGAGACTGGTCATCACGCAGACTCCACGATGGGGACGAAACTATACGACACCTATGTAATTTGCCATCCTTTATACGATCGGACCTGTGGTTATCGGGAGTTATTCGTCTTCGCTCGTCTGAGCCAGATTTCTGTACAGAAATTTCACTGAATCGATACGAAAGGGCAGAAGTGGAACTTGAACCAAGATAAGTACCTTCCAGAGTCGAAATATGGCTCATTAACATGTTTGGATCCGTAGCAGTTGTGATCCTTTCTCAATTAATCATTTCAGAAACAACTCGAAACGATGAAGAGAGCGTAGATGACATACCGAACATTGATTTCTCGCTCTTCCATTCCCGTACTGTCACGCGCTAGTTCGACGAAACGTCGTGTGAAATAGTTTACACCCGCTGCAGCATCACCGGGTTCACCGTCGAAGTCCTTTTGAAAATTTGTGGCTCCCCCAGCCATGTAGAAGAAGATTAGGCTGACATACCGGGAAAAAGTCCTTTATTCTGGAAGTTTTGACCTTCTCTACGAAAATATCATATTTGTTGAAAAGTAAGCTCTAAAAGCAATGATCAGTCAATACTCCGAAGATTGCAAGGGACAATTCACTATCGAGGCTCGTTGGAACCACCGCGAACGACCGAACGATTCCCAGACTTCCATCGCTTCTTGCATTTGATTCTGAAAAGAATTTTGAAATTCAGGCTCAGGCTTACATAGCGGGGGGTACAGACAATGTCGTAGTTTTCGGCCAAACATTGATCGTACCCACTAAGGCTGACCACAAAGAGGACACTTGTCACATCCTCGAAAGTGTGAATCCACTTCCGTCGTTCGGACCTAGCGCCTGCAAGGTCGACCATGATTAATTCTCGGTTGTTGACCTCGAAGGTCGTCCGTGTGATGCCGATGCTTTGTATCCAGGAGCGAAGTACGTCCTCTTCCGTTGGCCGATAGCGTGGGTCGACCAGACGATCCAGAGCAGACATGAAATAGAATAAACTAGGCCAAAGTGGTGTCCGCCGTGAATTAGAAAAACAAGCGGCCGACAGACATTGAAGACAACGGACTTCTCTGGCAGAAATCGTCTGTTCCGCATTTCCCATGTTGCCTGAACGCCTGTATCCTTCCAGAGACTTTTCAAGGCGAGATGAAAAACCTGCAGCGGGGTCTTTGAATATAGGAAGTCATCCCCTCGAATTAATATGGCGTGGTAGATGTTCTTCTTGTCAAGTGTAAGCCGCATCTCCTCCAAAGTGTCTAAAACTGCAAGCATTCCATATTTAACGTTATCAATGATGACTTGTCGAAATATATCCAGTTCAAGGGGGGATAACCTGCGGTTGTATAGTTGCATTTGCTAAAGATGCGGAGGTACCAAATGTCATCACAGGTAAGTCGTGAAGATGATAATGATCACCTTCCAAATAGTTGATTTCCCGGCGTCTTGGATTCCCATGAGCAAAACCTAGGAACATGCATCAGACGGTGTCGATGCAAAAGGACAACTTCGCGGTCTGACCTTCTGGTGTAGATCTCTTTTAGGTGGTGTAGTCAGAGCTTCCAGAATAGTCTTCAACCTGCGACCTGCATTGGAAAATATCCTGTCGACAGTCCCGCAAGGACCAAGGATATTGGACGTAAGAGTCGCGCTCGTAGCAGTTGTGGCGCTCAAACAAGTCTTCACACTCGCATCAGTTGTCCAACTTCCTTGGGTCTGAAAATTGGCACAAGTCAGATCAAAAACGTCTGTTGTATCAAGTCATTCCTAACACTTACTTCGGTGCGCTGAACAACAAGGTTCTGTTGCAAACTAGGATCTGGAAGTACTCGTGAAGGCTGGTGAAATTGTTTTGTGGTTGAACGACGGTATCTTGCAGTAGGCGGCATATCATATTATCGTTTGCTGGCCAGCGAACTTGAAAGGGAAGAAAGGTGGCAGTGTGTGAGTGGGCATAGTTGCATTCTCAGCAGCGCCCAGGAAAGTCCCAAATGGGTGTATACGATCCGATGAGGATCAGAAGTCTGACCGACAGAGATGGCAAAGAAAGTGGTGGATCCAAAAGAGCTTGTTCGAATACTTGTATGTAGGTGCCTCGACTTCTGCCTGGCATCGTTGGTTATGTCGCCAATTCTTTTTATTGTAAAATATTTGATCGTGAGTTGAACCCAGTATCACATGTCATTTGTACCGCCAAGGCAGAGCGAAGGCGTACACCAGACTCGACTTGAATATGTCTGGCTTGATCGCCTTGCTGGCCATGTCTTTCCTTCTCGGTGTCGGGGCATTTGGTGTCGGGATGCTTCCACTGTCCTTTGCACTTCCCAGTATGTTTCTCCCAGCTTTCTCCGTTAGTAGCCCGTTGACAATGCCCAAAGAAAATTATTCAACTCATTTACAGACTCTCGGAACAGGTCTTCTCCTTGGAACTGCACTGGGTGTTATCATCCCTGAGTATGTCGCAAATATTCCGTTCACTGCACTATCTAATTTGCCTCAGAGGTATAGAAACACTAGCCCTCTCTCATCCTTCGTCAGAACTGCCCATCTCGAAAATTGCTTTGTCGCTTCTCCTTGGTTTCACCTTCATGCACGTCGTAGGGCAGCTCCATATCGTGTCGCCCCACTCACATACTCATGTCCCACTTCCCCTTCACAATGTTCACGAGTCTGAATCTAATCCCCAATTTGACATCACCGACACGGAACCCTCAACTCGACCAGACTCCAACATTGCGAGGCACGCATATCCATTTACCCTTGGCCTTCTTATCCACGGACTTGCTGACGGACTTGCGTTGGGTGTTTCTGCGCTTTCGAGCGAATCCGGCACCACTCCCGATCTATCATTTGTCGTCTTTTTTGCTCTTTTTATCCACAAAGGCATGTTATCTCACCACTCAGCGCCCTTCTATCTCAGTCTAATAGTCTCCTCCAGCCCCCACCGCACTAGCATTGATCACATCTCTCCTCTCAACCACACTTTCTCGCTCTGAATGCAAAAAACATCTTATTGCCTTTAGCGCCTCCACCCCATTTGGCGCTCTTGTATCGTATGGGCTTTTCTCTCTGCTTGGAGCTGGGGAAAATGATGGCGATTGGACTGGTTTGGCTTTACTGGTATCGGTAAACGGCGTCTTCGGTCTCCTGCCCAGTTTCCCCAATTGACACCTTGATTCAGGCTGGGACCTTCCTATATGTGGCTACCGTGTTGCAACCTGTATCGCATTCTAAGGCAGGAACTGACACGCTGCTCGTGGTCGTTGGAATGTTCCTTCCCTTCACGATTGGCACTATCATTGGCCATGGACACCACCACAGCCATGTCTACGACAGTGGAGAGAGAACTCTATTTTAGACTCGACCCGGTGTTTTTAACTTTTGTATAACATCTTGTACCTTTGTCAAAAAAATTACATCGAATTGAAGCTTGACAGCGTTGAGGGCTGAGCTCCGATTCAAGTTCGATTGACCTTATCGGTGTCATCTACCTTCGCAAAGAAAAACACTCCTTTCAACCGCTAAGCGCTGGTTCCCCCCCGGGGGTAATGTCGGATATGCGCCAAAGCGTTTCACCACCTCAAAAGCGCCGCCGTCACTCCGATACACAACAAAATGGCAAAACCTTGGACAAGGCTCCTCCAAATTCCAACCTCCCTCCGCTTTCGCTGTCCATCCTTGGAGTCGAGCCTCTCGACGAGTTCATCAAAGAAGTCGCAGATTTCGTGCACTACATGATCACCACAAGACCAGACAAAAACGGTCAAGTGGAGGTAGAGGCCAAAATCGGAGTTCTGAAGGACAGAATGTCTGGTCAACGACTGGCGTTGCCCGTTCTCGTCGAAACAAGTTCTGCATTTTATTCTTCATCCAGTCGTTTATTATTATTATTATTTTCTGTATTGTTGACGCGCTTGTCATGCAGTCCTCGCTCCCAATTCTGTGGACTGCCTTTTTCAATCCAACATGTCCCTCGTGAGTCCACTTCCCCCTCCTTGCCGCTGCTCACTCCCTGCGGACGAAGGCGCAACATAAACATTTCAACACCCTTCTCAACGAGCTTCAATCCTCTTCTCAACCGTCGCAGTCATCGTCCCCGCTTACCTACAGCCATAAACGCCTAGTCGACTCGTTCTATCCGTCCGACGACAGGGAGAAGATACGCGTGACCAGAGAGGAAAAAACGGGGACGGTTATCGACTGTATGAGGAAAGTGAGGCTTGGCGATCTCAACGTGTACTCGCCAAAGCGTGCAGCGGATTGGCGAATCAGCGTTAATTTAGAAATCCCTGGTCTGTCTCTGCGCCTCGATGGTGTTACGAGTTGGTCACCGTTTTTTTGTTTTTGTTTTTCAAGTACCTCATCCCGTTGGGTCTGTATCGCATACACGGAGAAAGGACAGAATGAGTTATGCTCACGAGGAGTTCACTATTGACCTTACCCAAGTCACGGCCTCCGCTTCGCCAAACACTCCAGTGTGTACAGATACAAATACCCTCTCTTTCTCTTTCATTTTTTTCACGGTGTTTTTTTTTTCCAGCCCGGTGTCCTTCATGAGTTGGAACTGGAGTTTGCACGCCCAGAACTCCTTCTCTCAACCGCGGTTAAACGTGGCGACCCGAACGCGTCAGAACATGAACGCAGTGCATTTGATGAACTTATCCGAGCATTTGTTAACAATGCCAGGATATTGGTACGGAATGCAGGGGACGGGTGGCAATAAATGACTTCCTGGTGTTTTAATTATTAGCTGTGAGTGGTTGCAAAAAGCTGTATTGTACATATGTCACACGGGAATATTACAAGCCGACAACATCGACGCAATCACCGTCCTCTAAGCCAGCATTTCCAATCGGCTCGGCGGGGTTCATTTTTTCACCGTCGATTTGCAACCTTGGACCAGCAGATCCATTTTTCCGTGGTGTGGCTGCGTACTTGGCTGTCAGACCCGCAGACTTGAGGAAGGCATTGACGATCGCGCCGCACGTAGTCGTCGGCCGTACAGTCAAAGTGATCGTGGACACGGCAGAACGCAGTGTCAGCTTGAATTTCTCGCCGCCGACTGATTCGGCATCCGAGTCTGCGGCGGGACCACCATCGAGAGAGTGTAGGCTTGTATCATCATGGTCAGGCTGGTTGCCTTGCTCAGGTGCTACTGGCGACTTATGCCGTTGGGTGCGGATGTAATCGTAGGTGGTTCTGTTGTAGGCGTCTATATCCGGTGACAATGGCGTAAGTCCGGTGGTTCAGCATGACCACAGCGAGTGCAAACAAACCGAGATCTGCCTCTGCCCAAATCTTTATGCTATGTGGTGTCGCGGAAGGGAAGAGCCGATTGTTTCGGAAGCAAACAATAAGATCTTCAGATAAAATAGCAGCCATGTCGGCTATTTCTTCGAAAATTAGACGGAATGGATCATGCTTTCAAGTTGCAAACGTAACTTAGGTATCCATAGTTATTAGGAAGTATAGAGCACGTACTCGCTTCATCTTGAATGCCCAGATCATGGGCTGGCCAGCTTGGTTGAGAGGGTGAGGTTGCCACCTAACCCTGATGGTGACAGCCTCGGGTCCACCGGCGGGTTCGGCAGTGAAGGACTGTGATTGATAAGATTGATTTCGAACAGCTTGCGCTATCTCAGCTAGTTCTGGATCTAACTCAATAGTCTCATTTGAATCGTCTATTATTATTGTAGGTGACGGAGCACGAGGTGCCATGTCCAGGGTTTGCCTGATAGCTAGAGATCAGCGCTCGCAATTTGCGTAAGAGGATTCTCTCTCTTACCGAACGATGTCTCTGATATTTTGGATCTGGTGAATGGGGATCGCCGGCGGTGGAGTGATAGATTTGGAACGGTTTCGGTTGCGTTTCCGCTTCAATGGAGATTGCTCAGAACGTTTGCCTTTGGGTGTGTTCTCTATCTCTTGAAGTGCGTCGTCGTCACGATCTTCTGAGAGCATTCTAGAGTGTGCAACTGTGATCAGTGAGGATCCAAGTTAAATAATCAACGGTTGCCCCAACAAGAAAAATGGTGAAACATGAATTTTTAGATTGTCAAGCAGTATGATAGATAATCTTACACTTGGGAAATTATTTGTTTTGGTGGTCAAAGATTCAAAAGAAGTCGACCACTTACCGGATAATATCATCACTTCGCGTCCACTTGGGCAAGGAAACGGCCTTTATTGGTTTCTTCTTTCCTTTACGGGATTGCTGTGACGACAACAGTTCACCCTCATCCGAACTCACATCAGTGGCGGAATAACGAGTGGCCACTGCAATGGTTTTGACGTGTAAGATACACATTCATACAAACAAAATGGTATGTCGACGGACGTTTATCTAGTTCCTCGAGTTGCTTCCATGTTTTTGTCGTTCTAGAACGATTGCGCATGAACAGAGCGTCCTCATCGTCAACTTCCTTCTGCCATTGTGCAGTAGGGCTTGGGGGCGTTTCGGTAGGACTTGAAACGGCCGGAGCCGATGGTGGTGGAGGAGCTACAGCAGTTGGACGTGGACGTGGACGAGGTTTTGGCCGTGCCTTCAGACCGCTACCGCTCGCTGAGTTGGACATATCTTGGTGAATTGCAAGGTATGCGTGGGAAATATGAGTTTTTTGGGTTATTGTCACGCGACTTGTCACGTCACATTACGCTTGGCACACAACTCATGTCTGAGTCGGCGCCAATAATTTTCAAGAGCACAAAATCGAAGAAGCGTGCAAAGACAAATTCCAGGCTTAGTTTTGCGGACGATGAGGTTCATGTTTCTCTTCCTCTGACGTTCTGTTACTAATGAAAAACAAAGGGGGGAGATGAGGAAGTTTTTCAGGTCAAGAAATCCAATCTGAGTCGCCGACTGGCGACTGGTCTACATCATGCGTCTTCTGGGTATGTTCTCAATCAAACATTTACCCCACTCCGTGCATTTCACTGTTTCCACTCACTCAGGAGTCCCTCGCCCGCCTCCCTCGACCAGCCAGCCATATATCCGCGGTCAAACGACGGCCCAATCTACGACAAGGCCTATCTGTCCGAACTCAAAGCAAGCACCCCTACATCTCGACCGCCGCCTTCGGAAACTGAATCTCAACACGTCAAGACCCTTGCTGTATTTGGTAACGTTGAGCATCTAACACTGCTGCCACAATAACTTATCTGTAGCGAGACCAGATGACGAACCGCGAGGTCCTCATCCCGAAAGCCGTCTAATGCGCGAAGAGGATGAACTCGGAGAAGGCGATGACGGTATGTGTACATCTTTGTGCACGACATTTGTATGAACTAGTCCACCTAGAATTCGCTGAGTATACCGGTGCTCAGGTAAGGATTGCATTGGGGAAGAAGTCAAAAAAGCTAGAGTCTCAAAAGCGGCGGGACATATTGAAAGAAATGATAGCCGATGCGTGTGTGCTGCTCTTGTTTGTTTATGCTATCCAATTACAAGCTAATCGGAGCCACAGGGATGATGATGATGATGATGATGAGTCGATGCAGTGGGAACAGGAACAAGTGCGGAGAGGAGGTCAGGTCAAGGAACCAGTGGCCGGCAACGTGCCAATAAAGCCAACATATAAAGCTGCCTCTAGTATGTCTACACCTAAATGTCTTCCCCAACGTGCGACTGAATTCCTTGTATTAGTTCCGCCAGCGACATCGGTACCAACTCTCGGTCCTTCCATGGCACGTCTCTCCCAAACTCTCAGTGATCTCACAGTTTTGCATACAAATACTACCTCTTCTCTGGATTCAATTTCGGAAGAGCGTGCTCAAATCGAAGCACGTGAGATCAAAATGAGAGAAATGATTAGGAAGGCAGAAGCGAAAAGAGGTTGGTTTGCGGCTTTCAGGGAGTGGGTTGAAAGTGTCGCAACTTTTCTGGACGAAAAGGTGTGCCTCTCCTCGTATTCTAGTGACTGTGCTCGATTACATCTATCTCCTTCAGTTCCCACAGCTGGAGAAACTTGAGGAAGAGCACCTTTCAATTCTGAAGGAGCGATCTGATCTGATCTCGCAACGGCGGCGTGCTGATGATGAGGATGATCTTTCTCTCTTCTTTGGAGACTTGCCCACTTTGTCACAAAGTGAATCTGAAGAGCAGGATGAACTTGGCCGAATCGTCCCGAAAGTGACTCCCGCAGTCGCCAGGCGAGAACGACAAGCTGCCCGTGCTGCCCGTCATTCGCACCGGACATCTCACACGGGAAATAGTAATACGGAGGAAGGATACTCGACAGATTCTTCTTTACCCCGATCCGACACAATTGACTATGGGACGGCGATGAGAAAACTCGCAGCAGATGGGAAAGATATTCTGGCTGATGTACGCGCGGTTGCATTTCGAGACCCAAGTCAAGGTCTGGGGAAATGGTTTGGGGAGTGGCGAGGCCAGTATGAAGACAGTTACACAGGGGCTTGGGGTGGTTTGGGTCTTGTGGCTGCTTGGGAATTTTGGGTACGATTAGAGACATTGGGATGGAATCCACTAGAGGTAAGCTTTCGTATTTCCCTGTTTTATTTCAACAATCGTGATAAGGATCGGGAGGATTCGAAAAGTCTGGATAGTTTCACCTGGTATTCATCTTTGTATGAATATTCTCACCCTAACTTGGAGGACGACGAAGGTGCAAAGCTCGGTCCTGATGGCGACTTGGTTTCGGCCATGATTTCTACAACCATCGTGCCCAAGCTATGTAAAGTCATTGAAGGAAAGGCATTTGATCCGTATTCCGCGAATGCACTGAAGAGGATTGTGGATATAACGGAACAAGTGGAGGCTTGCATTGAAGTCGAACACGCGAAGTTCCAGGTCAGCCACCATGATGTTTCCATCTTTTTTGTTCTTCGCCAACGCTAAGCCATGTCTATACAGATGCTATTGAAAACAGTCACATCATCCTTCCAGCAGGCGGTGGCCGAGACGGAAACTCTGGTATCCCGCTATCGAGCCTTGAATAAACCACGGTTTGACCCCGAAGCCATTCCTGCCCGGCGGCGGTTCCTGGCGAGACGCATAAAACTCCTTCAAAATCTTCTCCGATGGAAAAAATACGCTGGGGAAAAGTTTGGCGTCAATGAATGGATTACCAAACTGGTTAGTAATTCGATATTGCTAGTTGCGGAGAGTGGATGGGAAGTCGGTGGTGAGGAGTGTGTACGGAAGGTACTGTCATTCTGCGCGGTTGGTTTTATATTTGCTCATGTGCGATTTGTTGTCCACAGGTTGCTGCACTCATTCCGGCTGAACTTGTACCCCAATCGATGACAAATCGTTTACAAGTGGGATAAAACGCCTTCGTTGTTAATAAGGATCTTGTTTGATGTGAGTGTCTATAAGCATCACCTCAGAGTCTACCTTTCAAATCCGAGGATCTGGTTGGCTCCTTGAGGCCACTTTGAAGATGACATTGCCTCCATACTCACTCTGTCATCTCTCGAGACTTCTCGGAATATCAATGTCGAAGCTTCTATGGCCTATGCGGAGATTACCTTCGTGTTTCCCCTCACTTTGCATTTGGCTCGTTCAGTTGTCAAACATGTCTTAAGTTAGTCGAGAAATATGTGGTTGAATGACTGATTCCTATTGGCTTGTTTGTGTTCACTTCCTAGTAGTAATTTGGATGTAGTTCCTACAGGGAGCTGTGCATATATGATCACATATTGGTTTGTTTGGGGACACTCCAACGCAGTCCAGCCACACTTACTCTCTACAATGTCGAGACAAGCCCAGTACCCAAAAACAAGGATATTAAAAGCTGTCCTTTCCGGTCTTGCTGTGGAGACAATCTCCGATTCCCCTGGGCTACCATGACCCTGCAATTCTTCCAGCTGCCCAGACAAATCCACCGATCCCGGCTGGAACGAGCAAAGCCCAGACTCCGATATCCCACACAATTCTCTTCGTCTTGCGTCGCCTCTGCAGAGCACGTTCCTTGCGCTGCAGAAGCTCGTCACGCAGCGGAGAATTGGAACGCTGCAAGGTTCTCTCTGTATGTGCTGGAACGACAATAGAGAGGGGCCGCTTGAACTGGTGGGTAGTGATGTGTAGAAGGGCTGTGAAACAAGTTTCTTTAATAATAAGACTATTTTGTTGAGCGAAGGAGTTTCACCTGGTATCAAGTATGCTCCCGACAGGGCAGCAACCAAGAGGATATCACTGAATATACTGAATATCGAAGCTGGAACAAGAGATAGGAGGGACGCGGTGAGGAAAACAATGGTCTTAGATAAGCCGAGTCTGCGAGTCCTGGCAGGGAGGGGTATAGGAGGAGTGGCAATCAGAATAGAGGGGATGGCCAACAAGAGTGTGGCAACATTCAAGAATGCTACAAGGTACCGCAGGGATATTACAAGCTGATCCTGCATCTAATTTCGAAAACAGTCAGCTTCGGATCCAACCACTCTCAAGTTGGAGAAATTATTTACGGGTTTGTTGGGATAACGAGACAAGAATGCGAGGGGTGTAATGAGGGCTATGGCTACAGTTACAGATATTGTGGAAAGTGCCTTGTAGGAAAAAGGTTTTGATAATTTCGTTGATACGTGATGAGGCACTGTTCCTTTGGAAGATGCGTATAGAGATAGCATCGATGAATACGCGAACGCGAATGCTATTTTGGCTAAAAGGATTCCGAGTTTAACATAATCGATGTATAGCTATGAATGGACGCAACTGGTTCCTTGCCAGAGATTTCCGAAATAGTCCCTATATTGGTTAAGATGAGGTGCGCCTTGGGAATATGCGTATGTTACGCAACCGAGCCAGAGGATATATGTCACTACGGAGATCCAAGTTGCATAAACTATACGTTTTGATGCAAGAGAGTGCGCAGCAGATAGGGGGACTACGCAAGACGCGGCGCCTATGCTGGCTGCCAACCATGGAGGCATAATCAATGTTTTCGGCACTAGGGGTAGCACAATATGTTGGCATTCTTTGGTATTATGAAAATATGTTATATACGGTATCGTTGATTCTTTCGGTATACTGACCTCGCAGATAAATCGTCACCAACAACATGCACAACCCTCCTGTAGAGCAGCGGGTTGCAATTCTCAGACAACCCCGTTGGCGTTCTTTGCCTCTGCCTCTTGCAAATGTATCCAACGTGAGATCCTCTTGAGAGTAATCAGAGGCAAAAATAAGGTATGTTCATGAACGCCAGGTCTCACCGAAGTCCACCTTTCGTAAGTGTCTTGACAGCAAATACAAAACATGACGAGACAACGCAGAAAGAACTGCGAACAATAAAATGGGAGGAATAGTGAACTGGAGCGGAAGGCCATCGTCCGGCAAGCACATAGCACCAAGCTTCAAATAAGGAGCCAAGAGGTACAGGAATACAGTTGATGAAGAGATAGCAGGCGAGGGAGCCAGCCTACCGTCGAATGTGCCGAATGTTTGTTCGTCGTCGTCATCGCTGGAGAGATCGAGGGAAGTGTTGATGAAGTCTTCAGTGCCAGTACTCGATACTGGGATCAAAGGAGAGGCAGAATGGGGTGACAACAATTGAGAAGACGACTCGTTGGAGCCTGTAGACAGTCTCCGGGAAGCTGGCATGGGTGCCAACCTGAAGGCAAGTATCTATACTTATAGGTCGATTCAGCCTGGTGCGGAGGTTGTAAGCTGCATGGACGAGACCAGTGCAAGTTGGCGGAGTGGGAGGAATCTATTATCATTATTAGATAATAAATAAATGATAGTCTCTCGCTGGTCGAACATGTCTGAGTCCAAGGTTCGTGCGCAACAATGGCAACTGCTCATTCTGGAGGGCCTTTATGAACGGAACCAATTCCCTTCGGAAGAGGAGATCATCAACATTGCACAGGAGACGGGCTTGTGTGTTTTACTCATGCACTCTGAGCGGGCTAATTATCATTCATAACTAAAGGGAAAAACCATGGATCAAAAATTGGTTCCGGAAACAGAGGACTAACGCAGTACCTATACATATGTCTACCAGGATTACGCCAACGCCTTTGCTCCTTGCAACGACTTCAGTGATTTTACCTTCCGGTCAAGTGCTTGATTCAAACGGCAACTCTCCCTCCAATGGTGGCGATTCTAGCGACGAATGTCGTGCATCGTCTTCCCTCCGTTCATCTACTCCAATAAGCCTTGAAGCAGAATCTAGTCACTTTATGCATCCTTGTCCAGCTGCTCTTGATGTCTCTCGTGACGTCCCATCTGGCCTGTTACCAGTCGCCTCAGTCCAGCCCACCGCACTATCCTCGAATCGAGCCTTCTCCTATCCTATGGAACATTTTGGTCCTGCTGCTTTACGTTCCCCAGCCCAACCGCTTTCTTTGGGGTACATTCCAACCGCTTTCCCGATGGCATTTCCCGATCCTATTGCTCCTCTGGGATCATTTTACTTGGGCGGCCTTACGCATTCGGAACCTGAAGCTCAATACGGATACTCCAATTTCTCGACTGTTCTTGCTACCGCCTTTCCAGAGCTTTCCCACGTATGCCCAACGTCACTGGCTTCACGCCCTTACGAGGATTTTTATGCACAGGATCCTAATCAAGATATACCGTTCGATTTTTCTTTCTCGTCTCTTCAATCCCACTCCACAGGTGTTTTGCATGCCCCAAGAACAACGTATTCTCCACCCCCCATCTCATACTCAGCTAGGCTGTCCGACATTACCGCCTTGGCTTCCCATATCCGTAAAACCCACCGGGAAAGTGTCTCCGGGACTCTTCCGCCGAAAAATATGGACACGCAGGATCGGTCTCACGATGACGAACAGAACATTTCTGTCCTTGATGGTGAGTATAGTGCTCTGCATCCCGCAACAAGTGTCCATTATCTTTATTATGCAGACGATGTAGAGGGACAGGACAAAGAGAACGTACCACCAGTCTCGCCAACAACCGAGCCCTTCCAAACACCTGAATGTGACAACGGCGAACAGACAGGCCCGCGGACGCACGTAGTTTCTACCGACCACAAACAGGCCGATCTCATTATTATCTCGCTTGACCAATCATCATTTCCCAGGACAGCACGAAAGCGATGTTCGAGCTCTCGAGCTCTGAAGTCGGCGAAAAAACTATGCCGGCCATGATTCTAGACGATGGCATGTATCTCGAAAGCACATAGATAAACGGGTTGCTATTCCCCTAATATCGCGCCACCCTCCTCATTCTCTCTTCTTCTAGCGTAAATGGTTTTTAACCTCGTCATAGATTCGTTCTCGATGCACTTTCGCCTTTGACCAATAATAACCAAATGTCTTATTATACTGCACAGATAATAATTCATAAAAAATCAGGCAGTCGTCTTCACAAGTCCCGGTTCAGCCCGCTGACCGAGATCATACCAGTGCAAGAGATAATCTGAGGCCGCCCATAAACGCATGCCCCCCATCTCTTCTGTTACTTGCAATGCGACAACGGGTTTAGAAAACAAAGTCCTAAGAGGGTTGGTTTCGTTCAGTTGAGGTTTTGCTTCCCCCGTTGTTGATGATAACAGGGCTTGGGAAGACGGCGAGCAGGGTGCATGCAATGGTTTTCCTGTACAAAGAGACCACGCGCGGATTCGGCAGTCTTGGCCAGCGGCGAAGAGGAAGTTTTCTGAGGGATCAATTGCGATTCCCTAAAGTGACTATTAATGCGTTGGAATCAAGTTGATAAATCATGAACAAACCGCACCAGTCGGGGCGTATGAGATGTTACGGAGTTGACATGTTCCGAAAATGTCATGATGGGGACAGATTCTCGAGGAAATCGAAGGTCAAACGTTCCTAACTTGAAAATAGATGAGCATAGGTTAAATAAGCAGACCGCCCCTGAGAGTATCCATACATCACCATTCGCATGGCTGGTCAATAGCTGCCACTCGTGAATAATGGATAAATATCGCACAGAGGCTTTCCCGCGAAGATCAAATCTAGCGTCGAATAGTTTTTGGCCATGTGGCTTGTCTATGCGCAAGTCAAATCTGTGTATAGAACCATTGCGGGATCCGGTGAAGACGAGATTCTGGCAGAACCGTGTCAGATATTAGACTCCGTAATTGTGATACAAGTGGAACAGGGTGACTTCTTGTTGGTGAACGGCGAAAACATCACTTTGCGGATTCAAAAGGCGAGGTCGATGAGTTATTTCGATGTCCTTGAGATACGTGGCCATCGTGTTCACACCTGATATCAAGTTGCCAGCCGTTTAGTGTGCGTTTGCTTTAGGGGTGTGTATGTGTGAATAATAATATACCTAGAACTAATGAGCGGTCCTGCAGATGACTAGACCATATATCTCCCGGATGATGCAAGTCGAGAATGAATGTCTGCCTGTCATAGTAGAAAATCCAATGGTGTAACAGCAGAATGAATGCAAGCATTTGCATACCTATTTGAGCTCAGGTCCCGGAAGAGAAACTTGCATGCGACCCCAGAGGACGTAGCGCTGGCCATTTGTCAAGATGAGACGCAAGTTTACCCATACAAGCAACATACACAAATCGCGATCCCGACGTGCACATGGAAGACACCTGCATACCTCACATCAGAACTGCTGAGAGGACGCTGGTAGCTGATGAACGAACCTCTGATCTCGGGTGAAGGTTGAAGTCGGGAAACCACTGCGGGTCCGGGATTCCCAATTCCTTGAAAGAATAGAGCCAACCTAGGTTGTCTCCGATGAAACTATAACGGCGGCCATCCACAGTAGCTGTCTGTCGATAGTGTAACATGGGAGACTCTGATGAGACGCATGTAACTGCACATACTTACACAGAACGCCGTTATCTGAGAACCGTACACAGGGATGTCTGCGTTGTCACCGCGAGACGTGGATGCAACTTGCGAGCACAGAATGGCGCTTCAATGGCTTCAACGTCAGATATGTCATTTTGAAGAACGGGCTACTAAGGAGACTGACTGGGAAGCATGCTGTTGCTGGGATCGCGAGCACGTCGTTTGCAATTTTTCGGAGGCATCCAGCACGACATCTCTTCTCTTCTTAGAACTTTTCTCTTTGCCTAGAGATGGTGTAGGCTGCGGGATGTGACTTGGGTTGGCTTGTGACCTCGGTTTGAACTGGAATGAGGAGGGGAAGTAGCGGTTTTTTGACTGGTCCCAATAGAAACCGGGCAGATCGAGAGGCATCTGCAGATTGTTCCGACCACGATCAGGTTGCTACGTACGTCTTCGTATACCGATAACGGTTGACGTTATGATTCCTTTGACTGCTTCCACGTTCTCGAGCGTTGATCACGATGAATATTTCAGAATATAGAGTACATAATATCCTTGATTGTGGTACATATTTCAGGCGTGGATAAATAATGTATCAGTTTTTTTTTGGCAGTCAGAGGCGAGGCTTGAAGCTTGAAGCTTGACCGGTGACCGACTGGGTTTCGAGTACAATGACACCTTGAAGGAAAGCACGGACCTCCGTTTTCGACTGATCCTCAGTGGCATGTTAAATAACGTTCGTGATATCATGGTAATCATGCGGAAAAGTAACCTCCACCAATATTACACGAGCTCACTACTGTATAGTCATTGAACGCTGGACGCTGAGGAGGCCATTTGTTCAAGTCTGAGAGTCCTCCTTGAAGACCTAACTTGCGAGGAGCGGTCAGGTCAAGGCCATAAATGGACGATTTCCGGACTTAACGGTTGCTATCACCTACGGGTTCCCATTTGTCCAAGCCTTGGTTGATACGTCGCCTCGCTTCAAGTCTACTCACCCAAATCGGTCCAGGTCCCGCTGCACATCAGAGCATGACTGCCCACAAAATCCCCCTGGTCGATTGCAAGTATTCTTCTTCCCCACCGTCTCCGACTCACCGCCCTTTGGAACCCGTCTTCCAAGTACTCCAACCTGTTCCGACCCCATCTAGTAAATTCGGTTCTACTCCTCCGATCGACACCGCCGTGTATGGACGCGAGACACCTCTGATAGTCGACATATTCCCTTACATTCCTCTCAAGGACGCCAAGTGTCGAGATCGACTCGTGAGTGGGCGGCTTTTCTTCCTTGTTATTTGTTGCATACACGGATGCTCGATTGCTATGTCGTTATATTGACGCGTCGCCCCTTTCTATGCAAGCGATGCTCGACTGACCGCTCTTGACCGCCCATGTTTTCTTGAAAAACAATCGCTGATGATTTCACACAGACTCGCCGACGCTCGTCGTCTTTCCCAGTGATCACATCCCTATCGGCGACCTCCTCCGCTGGAAATTATTTGACAAACAAAGCGTCTTTGCTAGAACCGCACTGTACTCAAGACAACGCCACCCATCGGAATCACAGGAAAATGCCCAAGAAACGTCGTTCTCTACAGTCTTTCTTTATTCCTTCCTTCTTTCGCTTTTCTCACCCTGCGTCTGAATCGTCTAATTCTCCACCTCCGATTTCTTCGGTTCGTAGAACTGCCTCCGCGTTGGCTTCTCTCTCTCCTCCACCGCAACCCCTACTCTCTCGTACCCCTCAAGTCCAACCCGTTCCTATACCCTCAACCTCGTCCCAAACAATTTCCCCTCCAGCGGAAACAAGTTCTAGTCCAGCTCAAAGAAATTCTGTCCCGGCCCAAACGAGTTCTGTTCCAGTCAAGAGAAGTTCTATCACAGCCAAGAGAAGTTCTGTCCCAACCAAGAGAAGTTCTGTCTCAACCCAAAGAAGTTCTCCTCCACCAGATTACCTTCTTGACGAGGATCCTTTCGCAAACCTTTCACACGGCGGACGCTCTCGACATACAAGTGCAACCTTTTCACCGCCTGGGCTTTCCCAATCCTTACATTCCCGTCCACCTCGTTCTCTCTTGTCTTCTAGCAGACCTGAGAGTTCAATTTCAAGCATATCTAGTGCTGCAAGTCCTTCAACCCCAGATCTCTCCATTCCACGCGAATCTGTGCACCCTCCTCATACTTCCCGCACGTTATCCCCAGTCCATCCTCGTCCTGCACACTTGAAACCTGCATTTTCAGCGCGTCCCTCCTTACCTTCGTTACACAGTCTCGCTCAAATGAGTGTAATGATCCCGAAGGTGTGTCTCATGATCGTTGTAGCTTTGCTTGTTGTTCACACCATTGATCTCAGGTTCGCAAAGGCAAAGTAGGCGCGCGTCTCCCCTCTGAACCATGGGATATAGACATAAATAACAGTAGCATTATCATGGAGGACCCAACTACCGCAAATCTGCACGATTTCTTAGGCCCGGCTCCGTACCACCCATCAAGTGATGATCCTCCAGATTTTACCCATAACTTGGATTTTGATATAAGCTTAGATAGCTACGTCGATCCTGACATCGAACCGGACTCTCCTATGCAACCTCATGTTTACGGAACCCAGCATCCTTCTGCTGCCAGTCGGTTTTCTCTGGGAAAAGTGGACGAGCACGATAGTGAAGGGTCTCCCTCAGATTTGGCATGTTCTCCAGTGTCCCTGTTCTCTTTGCCTCCGTTGTCGCGTTCAACATCGTTATCTTCCACATCCAACTCGTCCTCTGGCTCTCGGATGACCTCCTTAATCGGGCAGGGCCAGCTACATCAGTCACAGGGCAGTATCAGCAATTTGCAGACGTCTTGGGAAGAAAGGATCTCTGATCCTTCCACTTGTCTGTCTGACTTCGACGATTCCGCATATCCTATGTCCCACGGCACATGCAAGTCCCTTCCTGATCCGACTCCGGATCGTCCTTCGTTTTCTCCTGAATCCTGGAATTCAGCCAATGCGTCACATACCGATGTCAGCCTTCTGGACGAGCCTCACGTGGCCTGGGAACCTGGCACATCTGCAGGCACCATTCGTAGCCCTCTGCGCGAATGGGCGAGTGAGAATAAGCGCTTCGCCTTGGTACAGCGGAGTGGGGCTGACTACGACTCGAAGACAGAAATGATCGATGGTGGTGGGTGGGAGAATCAAGGGCGTTCTACTGGACAGGGGCATAACGCTTGGGATCAGAGTGCTGGAAGTGGTGGCGGAAGTAGCAGTGGGGGACATGAAAAGGGAAACGGGAGTGGAGGTAATCAGTCTGGTTCTTCTGGAAGCGGAAATGGCGGCCGAGGAGACGACGACAAGGACGATAACGGGCGTTCAACGCATGGACGCTCTGCATTTTCAAGCCCATCCGACACAGAAGACTCGACTTCGGACGAGGATTCCTCGACGGACGATTACGGGGAGGATCCTTCTTCGCACCGAGCCTACATTCGATCGCTGGTACGTGCGCGAGTTGCGGAAATCCAGCCGGAGGATTTAGTAGGGGCTGATGATGACATCCCATTGGCCCAACGAATCCCCACTGCACTGAAAGCGCAACGAACCATCCAGAAGCAAGTTCGTGATGAGCGGGACCAGAGGAGGAAGGAGCGTGCATTGCGACGACAACAACAACAAGAGCAAAATTCAGAACCTAGTAGTAGGTCCCGGCAAATGACACTACGCCCTGCAGCAGCACCAGATTCTGCGAGCATTTCGAGTTCTCGGGAAGCTGCACTGCATGCTTCAATATCTAGTCAGCGTCCGCACACAAAGACCTTGACAGGAAATTCAGTTGCGCCTCTTGATCTGACACAGAAATTGTTGAAGGTCCAGCATTCGTCATCTCAACACCCTCACCACTTAGAAAGCCTCACAAGTCACTCTCTAATGCAGAGGGGGTTCTACGCCCAGCCCAAAGGTTTCGATCGCGCTGGAGTGAAGGAGCCGTCTTCCCCTCATATTCCCGCCCAGGATCGACAGCAAGATCAGGGGTTGAGGCGAGCCAGGTCATTCCATAAACCAGCGCCTCTGGATATGGATCATCATTTTGTCCCCACCCGGAGCGTTCCGAATTCCAATAGTCGGAATCGCGATCCTAACGGATTGTCCAGCGGATACGCACAGTCTTTCCCCGGTGATGAATTGATTGGGATCGAGAAACTTCTTAAGCTACAAAAATCCAACCAAGATGGCGTGAGCGTGAGAAGTCTTAGTAGGAGACCTAGTACTGGCGCAGGGAAGCCAAGTATTAGTGGAGGGGGACCAACTACTGTTGGAAGGAGACCGAGTACAGGAGGGAGATCGAGTGCTAGTGGAGGGAGACCTAGCACTGGTGGAGCCAGGTCCAACGGTAGTGGGGGAAGACCTAGCATTGGTGATGAGCAAACTCCTCGAACATCTGCAGAATTAACTGTTGGGCGGTCCTCGCAACGTCCGCGTGTACCACCTCTTCGTCTGGCAGAAGAAGCTCTGGCAAACCTTGCGCAGTCTACCACCAAGGTTCAGATGGCCCAACAACGAGTCTTTATTGGTGATATGCAGCGTTTCAACATGGTTGAACTTTGGCCTTCTACATCGGCAAAAGATGTTCTCCGAACAATAGAAAGCCAAGGTGCACTCAGCCAGCCAACTGGAAGTGGAGGTTGGATGCTGTGGGAGATGGCGCAGGACTTTGGTATGGGTGAGTGGCCACCTCTACTTGTGTTTTGTGTCTTCGAGATTCTGCTACCCGTCTTATCCTGGAACTATGAACTGATGAATCTATAGAACGACCTATTCGGAACTTCGAACTTTTATCGGATGTCTCTGCAAACTGGAACAAGGACAAGACAGTCAATACATATATGCTCAGAATTACCCCCTTGGCGCCACTTTTGAGCCGCTCCGTAAGATCCCCACTCATTGTCCCGCTCTTTAGACTGATCTATGGTACATGCCTTAGGCCATCCCCTCCAGCTCACCCAAACATTCTGGTTACGTTGAGTGGGAAAGTAAACGCGGAAAATGGAGTAAACGCTGGATGGAGTTGCGTGAACATAGCTTATGGTTGTCAAAAAGTGACAAGGTACGATAGTCGATTCTTGACATCATGGCAACGAACACGTTCTCACAATTAACGGAGCACAGGGGAAAGATGAAGTTTTTCTATGCTCTCTTTCTACGTTTGACGCATACTTCGTGACGCGGCCCTATAAATCTCCGAAGCCATTTGTTTTCTCTGTAAAATCCACGGACAACATTACGTTATTCGAAAATACTGCGGATTATCTGCACGTTTTCTCGTGCGGACAGAAAGATGGAGATAAATGGGTTGGTTTTGGCTTATCACTGTGCACATCGTCTCTTACTCTTTTTCCAGATGGAAAAAATTCTTCTAGCTCGGGTGAGCGCGCTTCCCACGTTGATCATGATTTATTTCACTAATAGGTCAATCTTTCTCCCTAGTCCTATGTCTTACAACAAGAACGCACCGTACTTTTCACCCGATCTGGCAGTCCTGGTGCAGCGATTCCTAACGTTGGCGCGCGTAAGCCATCCACAGGGCAACGCCCTACCCAGCCCCTCGTACAAGTCGCTACTCCATTTGCTGTAGTTCCCACTGCCCCAGTCTTTGAGCCTGGCTCACTCCTGGCTCAATCGTGATCATGCTCGTCGTGCTCTCAACAAACACTAATTAGCCCTAGATTACTTCAAGTCCCATTCTCTTTTTTTTCCATGGTTGCTCTCGTCGTGTAAATGTCTCGAGAATATTATCTTTAGGTATGTACGTACGTCTTCCACACAGTTTAGGATAGCTCGGGAAGTGCAAATAGACAAAATGTATGGAATGGGATCTAATCTGACGTTTTCTGTTTCTTTGTGGGACGTTCTTCTTTCCCGTCTTTCGTCTTTCCCTTGACCACTGGCTTCGGCTTTGGCTTGGGCCTGGGTGGTTCGTCGTCAATGTCCATGGCATTGTCATCAGAGTCCTTCGATTTAGCCTTAGCCTTTGAAGCAGACTTCTTTGGTGGGTCAACGTCTGAGTCCTTTTTCTTCGGTTTAGGTCTGGGCTTCGGGGCTGTTTTCTTCGACTTATCATCGTCTTCACTGTCGCTGCCCTTCTCTTTCACTTTCTTTGAGGCCTTTTTGGGTGATTCGCTGGAGTCTTTTGCCTTTTTCTTCTGAGCTTTGGCTTTGGTCTTTGATTTAGCGGCCTTGGTCAATTCGCGATCTCCACTTGCATCAGAGGCTGTCTTGCCTCCCTCTGAGGAATCGCTTTCGCTCGGGGAACCTGAATCTGATGCAGATGCTTGGAAGTCCTCATCTACAAATGTCGCTGTAAGCTAACGTAACGTTAATGGTTAAGATGAATAGAATTCCACCTTCTTCGCTGTCCTCGTCATCGCTGCCACCCGCCCTGATCCGAGGAACCTCACGGTCGCTGCTTTGTACACTTTGCATATCGTCATCGTCGTCATCGTCACCGGTAGCAGCCGCCATGAGTAAATCAGCATCCGGTACCATCTCATTCTTGATCTTGACTTTCTTGTCTTTCAAGTAGGCTTCCGTTAGTTCATGTTCTTCCTTATTGATGGAAGTGAATGTGAATTCTGGCCCTTCCTTGAGGACTATTTTGAGGTCGAATGTGCGACCGCCGGTGGCACCCATGTTAGCACCGACACGAGAGAAAACGACCTGGTGAATGTCGGATAACTCGACAAGGCTAGGCTGCTTCGAGACGAAGAAGATATATTTCTCCAGCATGAACAAGTCGCCTTGAACAGCTTTGAGGTTCGCCTTTATGCCAGGATGGCCGTCTCGGCTGCAGAAGCCAAGATGAACATTTTATGCAACTTCACGTAAATTGCCTACCTTTGGAAGCTGCCTGCACCAATGATCTTTCTTTTCGCAAGAGCACGGAAGACACTAGAGACTACCTCGAAAGTAGGATCCTCGTAATGCTTTTTCAGTCTATCGTACTTGGCTACGTCATCCCTGATGGAAATTGAATGAATTAATTGCATTCGGACGCCAGATATTGGACTTACTCGTCCATATTGAGCTCCGCAGTTATCTCTTCCTCCCGACTGAATTGCATGACCAAGTACTGGTAACGAGTTTGTCCCTGTCGGATGGGAGTACTGAGACCGAGCTTATCATTCTGTTAGCCATGGCACGAAAGAAAGAATCGGTCCTCTTACAATAAATAGTACATGCTGATCATCTTTTGGCAGTAAGAACAATTTTGAAATGCTGGAATAAAGAATTTTATAGTCGTATGTTTTCCCCCGTAGTCGCAAGAACTCGAGGGACATGTCCACGTCGTATCGGCCTCTCGGTGTCAGAACAAGCACTTCCTCGAAACTTAAAACCAGGTCCCCAGTCACTTGCCCGATTTCTGCCTTCTCTTTAATAGTATCATGGAAAGCTTGCGCTGCACTCGTCTCCTCTTCATCATCTTCCACATCGGACTTTTGCGAACCAGCATCTGAACCTCGGATTCGAGTGTGTGTACCGGGTACGTGAAAGCGAATTTCAGTCATTTCATCGTGTAGATTTTTGGATGGTTTGGGAGGAAGGTGATGGGTGAATTCCAGAGATACTTCAGTGCGGCCGGCGATGTTGGAATTGGCGACCTGACTAAGTGGGAGTTGGAACGATGTCTTATTAGAGACCATGAAGACCAAGTCTTGGCCTAAGATTACGAGTAACAATGAGATAATATCAGCATTGCTAATAGAAATAAGAGCCAACCTTGAAAGTCCGCGACTCCCCAATTCCAGCCCTTGAATGTTACATCCTTGCTTTCAAGGGCAATACCGAAATGTTGTTTCAGGAGGGCGGCTAGTTTATCATGGTCCTCAAGAAAGTAAGAATGTACAATAAGCGAGTGCTTGTGATATATAGCAAGCAAGCTAAGTAGCTCACCTCACGCATGAAACCATCGAACGTCTCTCTTCGTCTGTCCTTTAAGCCAACTCTCAACTGAAAGTTCCTTGCTACGCGCAACCATTGGGCCCATTTGATGTCTGCCGATGGCATTTGGACAATACCATCGCTTTCTTCGCCTTTCCACGCCATTCCGCTGCTAGCCACGCGAAATTCTAGACGAGAATCATTGAAAAGTGCGAATTTCGGACGATATCAGGACCTACTGCCAGGTTCAAAGGAGGCGCCGTGGAATATTCTATCGAATTGGGTTGCAGTTGCCATGATCTAGTAAGTGCAAGTGAGAAAACAGCCAAGACGCGTTGCGGAGTTTATAATAACTTATATACCAAAACAGGCGCGCTGGACCTTCCACTGTTCAAAAACCGTAAAACCTTCACTTTCAACTTCATTTCATATTTGTGCCCCAATAGCTCCGCCAACGGGATCCAAAACTTCTGATCGCTTACCTGGTGACCCATGGATTCCCTAGAGACTCGTTCGCGGGACGTACAAGAAAGAACATTCTGCAAATGGTAGCCTAATTAATAACGTTTTATGACTGGGAACTTATATCGATTTGTTTTCGTAATTGCTTTCAGGCTGAATACAAAACTAGAAGCCCACGGCTATCCTGCCATGTCCTCGCTGGTCAAGGACCTATCAGATGGTGTCCGGCTGATTCAACTCATGGTACGCGATTCTCAGCTCAATTGGTCGCGTGAATGAGCTGACCTGTGTTGACGTAGGAAATAATGGGTGTGACTCATTTCTCTGCTGCATTCAACTCCTATTGGCTCATTGTCCTACCCAGGCGATGTTTCGCTGGGCCGCTACAACAGGGCTCCTCGAATGCGTGTCCAGAAAGCCGAGAATGTAAACAAAGCCCTAGAATTCATCACGTCCAGAGGCGTCAAACTCACCAATATCGGTCCAGAAGGTATATCACATAATCGTATTGCCGTATTTTCTATTCTAACACTTCCACCGCTTCCAATCGCAACAGATATCATTGACGGAAACCTCAAACTCATTCTTGGCATGATATGGACGCTTATTCTCCGCTTCACTATTGCAGATATCAGGTTCGTCCAAGGAGCACCCAACTATAGTGGGCTCCGTTTCTGCCAATGGCACACGTAGATTGTACTGAACAATTTCGAAAGTGAGGAAGGTCTCTCAGCCAAAGAAGGACTTCTTCTGTGGTGTCAACGCAAGACGGAGCCATACAAAGAGGTCAATGTTCAAGACTTCTCCCATAGTTGGTCTGACGGGCTTGCTCTGTTCGTCTCTCGCTGTAATGTTTTGGACATAATATGGCAACGAGGATCCCTAACCTTTTTTTGGCAGATGTGCGTTGATTCATTGTCATAGGCCAGACCTCTTGAATTATGACAAGTTGAACAAAGTAAGATAGCGCACATAAATTTCTTTCGTTGGCAGGTTACTTAAAGGTGACAGCTTGATAGACGTGCCAATACTCTACTTGCTTTCCAGGTTGCCGCTGAACACCTCGGGATTCCTGTAAGTGGCATGCTTTCTAGTATGTGATCAGAATGCTAAACAGATCTTCAGCAACTTCTGGAAGTCGATGATCTTTGCGACTCCAATAACCTTGATGAATGTAGTGTCATGACATATATTGCAAGTTATTTCCATGCATTTTCTTCAATGGGTGAGCAATTCTTTTCATATACTGTGCTTTCCAGCCCAGCTCCAACATGTCATACTAG
The DNA here is from genome assembly GCA_963555575.2 of Hygrocybe coccinea. Taxonomy (NCBI): domain Eukaryota; kingdom Fungi; phylum Basidiomycota; class Agaricomycetes; order Agaricales; family Hygrophoraceae; genus Hygrocybe; species Hygrocybe coccinea. The sequence continues at coordinate 2,359,191 of OY741996.1, read as the reverse complement.
ACCAGGCGGAAACTGTCTCCCGTAGGGTCGAGAAGTTTGCTGAGTTGATGCAATCAGTATGGCTTAGCAGGAATGACTACGAGCGGCGAGTCCGATTGGTTTGTGCCTTAAATTCTCTATACTAGTCTGGGTTCTTGTTTCTTAGTTTGCCTCCCCAGCTTCTTTCTGCACTAACTGAGATTCAAGCTCGTTGGTCTGCCAGTAAATTCACTGGGACCTACGCTGATGCGAAAGAACATTCCGCCAACTTCACGACGTACAAACAAGCGACGAAACGGACCTGGGTCACTGAACGACAAGATGTGGCAACTCTTTTTGGAAACGTGCAGACGAAATTACGAACATATGGTTTGAGGGAATATCTGCCGCCACCTGGCCTTGCTCTTGTGGTATGTCGTTATTTTTGTATTAACCTTGCACCCTCGCTTTTCATTACGATTTCAGGATCTTGACGATGCTTGGAAAACCCTTTTGGCTTCTGAGGCACAAAGATCTAGAGCGATCAATGCACAGATAAGACAGTGCGCAACATTTGGAACAATCCCAGAGTTTCATAGACTGACAAGTTCTCTCTAGGATTAAAGAGACCCTGAGGAAAAGATTCGCTCAGCTCGCTAATGACTTCGAACAACGACTGCAAGCCATTTCTTCAAAACTAACAGCCATTGAAGGTCCATTGGAGGTACGCCCTTCCATTCTTACGGTATCTAATCCTGCCAACGAATCGAACACGACGTTTCAGTCCCAGCAAGAGCAGGTTCAACTCATCCAAGCTCGAATGCCAACTCTATCTGATACGCTGACCGACGTAGCGAAAGCCGAGAATGAGTGCGTCGCGGCGAACGTTGAAGAAAATGACTATACCGTGTTTACTTGTCAAGATCTTCAATTTGAGCTTGAACTGGTTGTACAGAGTATTGCAAAAAAGATTGCTTTCATCGATAACCAGGTGCGAGTCAAGTCCATTTCACGCTTGTCAACGTTTGATTCATCTAGTCCATAGATTGTCTCACGGAATATGACCAACCTAACTCCGGCACAACTCGAGCAATTTGAAAGTACTTTCCGATACTTTGATAAAGACGAGTCCAATACCCTCAGTCAGGCCGAAATGACTGCCGCTCTTGCTAGCCTGGGAATTGTTTATTCAGTCAGTGCATCACAGATTGCTTGAAATATCAAGACTAACCGCAACATTGAAATCTAGGACGATGATATGGACTTCATTTATGATCAACTCGTGCATGATTATGGCGCCGTAACTTTTGAAGCATTTATCAACCTCCTGGTAATGATTGAATTAAATTATGGATTTATTATCGCATCGCTTATACTCATATTCGCAAGGTCGAAATTACAGAAGATCAAACATCTGTCGAACAGCTTCGTGAAGCATTCAGGGGAATTGCCACGGATAAGGTAAGGTTTTATGTGTCAATAACATGGAATTGGCGACCTCTTACTTGCCCACTCCTCAGCCTTTCGTCACCGAGCTAGATTTGCGAGTTGCGCATCTCCCTGTCAGTGCTGTGGATTACCTGCGTGAAGCTATGCCAGAAACTCATAACGAGGCTGGAGAAATTGAATACGACTACGAAAGGTGGCTAGATGAAGTTTTCGCATGATCATTGATAAAGGGGGGTTATTATTCTTGAGGTGGATATGTGCACAACGAAATTATTCCCAATCATAAATGAATGTCGGTGTAAAAAAAACAGGTTTTCGTAACAGCCCATCCTATATACTAAGGAATATCCTGCACTGAAGTGAGTACGAAAGGACTGCGTTATTCGCAGATAAGTCACAGGTCTATTTGGACCAGCAGCGCTACTCTCGTGATCTATATAGCACGCTCAAGCAAAAACAGAAAAGCTGACGGAGAAAAGGAATATGATCGGAAAGTGGGCAGTACTTGTTCCAGAATTTCCTATCTGAAACAATCGTCTTGACATTGATGATATCTGGCATGCCAACTCACTCATCCAAGGTACGTGGTGAAAACGAGGTCGTGTGGACGAGCCGCATTGTATTTCAAGCGGGGAATTATGTATTTGTCACTACCAGGACTCACGATTCAAAAGTAAAGCTGGCTCCAACCTAGATAAACTGATGTCACTGCTGCCCTTGATATCCAAAAGAATCCGTAACACAAACCTTGTGAACAGGACCACTCGGCGAGGCCTCATTTAATCTTTGAGTGTCGAGAGCGAGACCAAAAGAAGTCTTGACGCCAGGACGGAGAGCTTGGGTATATCCTGCGAAGATAATGGCCGTATAAGAGAAAATAGATAAGAAAACGAAGAGACATACCGAGAGCGACGACACCAGCGTTGTTGATTTTAGCCTTCACGAAAGCGGTCGAATCGATATATCTATGATTTCCTATATCAATATGGCACACTGGAGTGACAATAAATCGCAACGAACGCCTTTGCGCCGACTTCAATGGCAACCCCGCCATGGGTGCTCTTGTGGTCGTAGATGGCCTTGGCACCAGCTTCGACATCGGGGCTGACACGGTGGTAATAGCTTGCCGAGAAGGTCTTGAGGTTGTTGAGACCATGAATAGTAACGGCATATTCAGGCGCACTGAAGCCAATGGCTCCAGCGTAACGAGTGATGTTGCCTTCAGTGACATTGTATGCGGCCTCTGCACCGACGAGGAAACCGTCACGACCGAGTACAGTGTCCGCAGTAAATGTGGGACCCTGGTCATCATGGAGTACTGTCAGCAATGACGAAAAGCCTAGATTTGGACTTGAACTACCTTGAAGAAGTCTAAAGACGCGCGAGTGTGGAAGCCAGATTGTTTGTAAACAGCATTGAGAACTGCAGATTTCTGGCCCTTTTCAGGAAGAAGAGCAGTGTTCAAGTCGAGCTTAAGGCCTTTGGCGATTAGGTTCTCGAGTTCGACCTGGCTACGAAGAACGTTGGTAGTGGTCCAAGTTTGGGTGACTGTGAGGCCATGCTTGATGTCAGAATATTTTGTCTCGACATCGCCAGTGATTGTGTTGGTTTTGGAGTCGCGGTGACCGCCAACTTTGAAGGTGACGTTGGAAGGAGTCTTTGTCTTGACTTCGAGGGATGTCCCATGGAAGGGGTAGTCCTTCCCCAAGAGATCATTGGAGGACTTGCCAAGATCCTGGTTGGCAAATGTTGAGCTAGAGAACAAATTGAGTGATTTTTTCAACGGAGAAATACCTTCCAGGATGGAGGAACGGGTTGGGGAAGAGACATAATGTGGTGGTTGGAGTAGGAGTAGGAAAATTACGGGTATCAAATTTAGACGACACCGTGCGAATTCGGATGTTTGGCTTTACAGTACTGGTATCGCCCCTTGAGGGCTTTACTTCATTTCTGGCCATCAGGCCTCACAGTCCTCCGCACCGTAATCCTGAAATCGAGTACATTTGCCCCGATCGCCCTCAACATTTTCGGGAGTCCACCAAACTAAGTATATTTTCGCGTTGAACGGAAGCGGTGCATCCCCAATATTACCCGTCATGGCTCATCTCCATGAGATGATTACACATTTTTATAGAGTATAGGGTGGGCGTCGTAGAGGGCAGCGGACAGCGGGTACTCCCGGGCTAACCGCAAGGCATCTTGTGGTCCTCGAAGACAGCGTATCGGTACAAACGCTTTGCGTGGTTTCATGTGAGAAAATGGGCTTAACAAGCCACCGTGGATGTATCTAAGCTTCATAGTTTCAGAAACAGAGGCGAATGAGCGGTTGCGAACCTTAAAGTTATTCGACCATGTCTTGAACTGCAATTGAGATATAGAGGCTCCAGACAGGTAGCTTCGTATGGTGATAGAGGGGCTGAGGAGGACGGTGTCAATCAGACTCGGAAGAGATTATCTCATTAGGACTTCAAATTTATATTGATTGATGAATACTTAGGAAAGAAGGCAAGAGGCAATATCGACACAAAGTGCTTCGAGTTGACGAAATTCGATTGCTACGCAGTCTCGTCCGGAATATTTCCAAGTTGATTCTATCATCTGAAATCACCGATGGACGATTGCAACAATCGAAGCCGTCAAGAAAAAAGTCCTCTAGCTTGCACTCCTAATGGCACTCTCCTGGAATGGATCGCCAATCTCTATCATCAGGAGGCTGGAGATAAATAAGCTCATTTACCATGCAAAGTAGCCACGTACCCTTTCGCAGGTGCTCCACTAATGACACATCAACCAAATCGTCCTTGTCTCTCTTCCCGCCCTCCTTCCCGTCCACCCATCCACTCCCGCTGCCGCCCATGCCACTGCCGCTCACGCCCCCTCCAAGCCGTCTCGAGTCTTCCCGGCGCCTTAACTTTGCGTCTCTGGTGTTCGCCGCCGCTCCAAAGGCAGACCCGCCAGGCAGACGGCGTTTCGACGGACTTGCACTGACAAACGAGGAAATTTGGCTGGCGAGATGAACAGCATGCGAGGTGGGCTGCGAAGTGTACTGCGCTTCGTCAGGGGGCGGTGAACCAGAAGAGGGCGTTGATGGTGAAGGCGATCCCGGGTCTGGTGGAGAATTCATGGTGGCTACAATAATCTGACTCTGTTTGGCTTTATCGCTCTAACCTAACCATAAGTGGTAAACCTTTGTCATGGTTGTCACGAGTTTGAATAATCCTTGAGGCACCTGTACCCTTAGTTGTAGCTAAGTGGGAACTCAAGTTCTGTTGGTTATAAAATTCTGGAGAAATTGTTCTAGATCCTGATAGAAAAATAATATTCTGGTTCTATTGCATAGTTGCTTAGAAATAATTATAATAATCCAGAATTTGTGCTTATATTTAAGCATCAACTGAACATATTTTGACAAGAATTAACTGTTGCACATCCTAGCCTCATACTGTAGAGACATGATTTTTCAGTTATTTCATCATTAGTACTTGAGTCAAAGTTGATTCATTGAAGACACAGAAATTTTCACTGAGTCCATATTTTTCAAAGGGGTAGTTCTATTGGTGCTGAATAGAATAATCCTTTGAAAAATTCCCTACTTTGCAGCACTTCTCATTCAAAATTTATTCTGAGAAATAAGGGTGTCAGTTGAAACTGCTTTATTATATAATAAGATTGCAAAGCCACAGCATGGCATCACGTGATATTCACGCTTTTCAAAATTCCATGCTTCAATTCATCTCAGCCGATGTATGCTTCCGGTGATTCTCAATGCAGATCGTAACATGTACCAACGAGATATCGAACAGGATCTCGCAGCGATCATCAAAAGCAACAAGGTTCCGCGGAAAGATTACCTTGTGGTCGACGTGCGGGACGATGACTGGGCAGGCGGTAATATTAAGAACAGCTACCACTCACCGTCCAGGAAGTTTGTCACCAATGTGGACAGCTTAGTGCAGGACACCAAATCCATCCCCACCGTCATCTTCCATTGCGCACTGTCGCAACAGCGGTGAGACTCAGCTAAATAATAATGACTTGACATCTTTTGATGTTGCTCAAGGGGACCGAAGACGGCTCGGGTGGGTTCCTGTGTTCTCATACCACAAAGTGGACTGCTAGAATTTGCCCGGTGAAATAGATATACGAGGAAACACGATCCAGGCTTGCGAAGGATCAGACTGGGGTCTCTTCACCAACGCTCGTTCTTCGAGGTGGATTCACGCAGTTCCAAACGCTGTTCAAAGTGAGTGTCGTTCTATATTGTCTATTTCTTTGGCCACGGCACGAATGTTGTGACGTCAGGACGACCCTGAACTTGTTGAGAATTGGGACGCAACCATATGGGCTTCTGATCTTGGGGTAGAGGATATCTAGTTATACCTGATGGAAACGATAGACGTGATGGATGCAGGCCTCTTCCACTTGTAGACTTGTTATAAAGTAAACGATACACATTCTTATGCGGCGCTACTCGCATGTAGGTTTGAATCGGCTTCAGACCAACAATTCAGGCGAGGATTGACATGGAATGAGGATGTATGTGAACGGCTTGCAATTCGTTGAGTTTACAAGGTTTTGGTACATACGAGGCAACTGATGGAAACAAATTGCAAAGCTTCTTCCATGTTCAAGCCGACTCCCGTGAACCGAGGGTGTCAAGGTGAAGAGCGCCTGAGTCACATACTAGTAACAAGGAACTTCAAGTTTTTGGTCTCTGAGTCTCAACAACACTTGATTGAAATCGCAACTCCTGGTAGAATGGTGGTCTTCGACGGAAACGCTTCTATGCTCCATCTTTGACGGTTTACACCGTTTTGAAGAGAAGGTGGCACATATTCTCACTATCCTAGGCCCATTCCCAAGTACCCCAATGACTGGGTAACGTGCTGTACACTTGGTTGTTCCGCTTGCACTTTTTCCAACGTCTTCTTTACATATCTGATGGAATACCTAGTGCCGCTGGTGATCGGGTCACGCTGAAGGCCATCGAAGTGTATTATCCTTCCTAAACAACGACGCAGCTCTCAGTTTCCCTAAAGTTACTGCGGGATTCTCCACCAGTCGTGTGATGACTACAACTTGTGTCTAGTCCAGGAGGCTTGGCTTCTGTCAATTATGTGGAATGCCCGAACCGATCTCGATCCCATTTCCAGTTTAAATGGACGGAAGTCAGTGGAACCGGAAGCTGACTGACCAAGTTCAGTGTTGTGCTTTCAGTGCCGTAGATTTGGAAAGTGTGCTGCTGTCGGATAACTTGGTACAGAAAAGACTGATGGCAACTGTAACCTTGAAATGCCATGCAAATTCGTACTGGAGTCTACCGATCCCGATCTTTTTGATGTCTCCCGATCGATGCCCCGGATGCGGGCGGATGCTTTCCATTGACAGTGCTAGCGCCCCTTACCGCGAACCCCCTAAACTGCAACTACACTCACACAACCATCTCCCGATTCTCGAGTAGCAGCTCCTCCATTTCTCGCCTTGAAAGGAGAAATGGTGCGATCCCCAGCCGAAATTGCGTGCGTGTTGTTTTAATATACTTCCGTGTACCATGGTTGATTGTGCTTGTTCAGCCAAGGGCCCATATTTCTTGGCGTGGTTCTGGTAAGTATAGAATTTTCACCGTTTCTTGTCCTGTTGACGAGTCGTTCAGAATATTTGCCTATATGGTATCATGATCACCCAGACATTCCTATACTTCTCTACCTACAAAAAGTAGAACTTTCTCTCTGCCTGCACATCTGTACAACAACTGACTGTGACGGCTAACAGAGATAGCCTTTGGATAAAATGCTTCGTACGTCACTCTCTTGAAAATGGGTCGCCGTTGCTTGACTTTCAGTCAAATTGTTACAGGTTGCTTTACTTTTCTTTGCCGATACCCTCAACTCCGTTTTCGACGTCATTTACCTATACGACACTCTCATCCTGCATTTTTGTTCGTCGTTTAATATTTACCGCATTCTATTGTAACAAGTTTGCGCCAGCCGACACCTCAGCCCTTAAACGTGCCAACTGGGGTGACTTTCCCTTGTTCCATTGCAGCTCACTACTTTCCTACTGACATCATTTAATTCGCGTCAGTCTTTGACACAGGTATACATGTCCATGCTCATCTTCTTGACATCGAAATCATTGACCGTGATCCATGATGTAGATCCGGTGCTGACAGTTTGTCACCCAAAATAAACACTCATGCGCAAGCTCAATAGACCATTTATTGCAGGGAGTCATAGCGATGCTGGTTCAACTGTTTTACGCCTGGCGGGTCAAAGTCCTCACTGCTAACGTCTGGCTCGTCATCCTCGTTGTCTCGTGCGCCATTACAGGCTTCCGTGAGTCCATCCTCGTTTCTTGCAAAGCAATTTCGTATCTCATGCCATTACAGTCGGCGCGCTTGCTACCACAATAGCAGCTGCATTTGTTCCCCAGTTTGTCAACTTCCGAAAATTTAAAGTAGTCGTCATCATCTGGTTGACGGCGGAGTGTGTTGGCGATATAGTTATCACTACCTCACTTGTTTTGTTCCTGGTACGTCCTGTCCTCCGTCACATTTTACCATGAAATCGAAGCCCATACTCGTGCTCATGATCTTTTCAGAAAAAACACAAGAATGGACTTAACAAAAATACCGATACAATCATTAATCGAATTATCCGACGTATGGTCTCTCGAACCATCACTGTTCGATACTCATATTTCCCCTCTAGTGACTATACAGACGGGAATGGTCACTTCCATCTGTGCTATCATCGATTTGATTCTCTACCTGGCAAAAGTGCGTTGACTAGCCAGAGTAATTCTTCCTCCTACTCACACGTTCCCTCGTCGCAGCCAACTGGCGCGTAAGTGTTGCTTGAAAGTTCAATTATCCCAGATGTTCCCAACACCCCTTTTGGCAGACACCTGGTTTTTAACATGCCACTGTCGAAACTCTATACGAATTCCCTCATGTCAACCTTGAACGCACGTGGAGGATGGAAATTTGCGGAAGGGACATCCCATACAAGCCAAGACAACTTGCAAGTCCAGTCTTCATCGCAAAATCGCGATCGCCGTCCCCCTCGAATGGTACGCAATCGCCATCTTTAGCTCTCTTCTTTGATTTTTGCTGATAATGCTATCATGACAGTCTGATGTCATTTGGGAGAATGATGTGCCCCAAGATTTGACCCTCGAAATGGACGATGCGGGCGGAAACGACAAACTCGCGAGACAAGTAACACAAGTAACATAAAATATCACTCTTAACTCCGCGATATTCGAATACCATTGTATCGTATTGTATCTGTCTGTATCTTTGATTTGCTGTACACATATCCAATCCTTCTATTTCAGCCTACGGCTGCTTGTCCCTTTATGCCCCCGCAACTTCTGCGGGCTTGGCTAGTTCTAGGCCTTGGGCGTACTGAAACTCATCGGAATTCTGGTACTATGTAAGACATCCTCAGCAAAATATTTGCCACAAGTAGGGGACTACACACCTTCCACATGTCAAGTGCAACTTGGCAACTTTCACGGACGACACGTGGAGAATCTTCCCGTCTCATCCATGTTTGGAGATGTGGCAACACTTCCGGTGTGGCTATTCCCCCCAAGGCTTCAGCGGCTTCATGACGTACCATGTCGGACTCCGCCGTATTTTCCAAAACGGCGAGTAGAGCCGGAACTGAATGTGGGGAAAGTAGTTGACCGAAAATAAATGCGATTTCGTGCCTAGATTGATCATTAGTGGCTTGGTTCCTTGCATGATGATTATGGTCGAACGTGATAGTCACTTGAACAAAGCGCTATCGTCGGAGAACCCAGCAGAAAGAGCGTCAACAGCTGCTGGTGTACCGATGTTACGAAGGGCAAACATTGCTCGATACCGATCAAACAGGGGACACCGAACATCCAGCAACGATGATTTCAATGACGATATAATTGAACTCGACACATCCTCTGGTTTAGGTTGGCAGGAAAGGAGGCCAGAAGAAGGTGGTGCGGGATCGACTGAAGTGTACACTCTGCGAATGCGGATTAAGTTTTACTGTATGGAGGAAATGAACAGACTTACAGCGGGTCAGACTCTTCCAAGATCCGTAAATGTTTTTGGCCTTCTTCAGAATGATCCCATTGTATTTTGGGAATTGCGATCTCGCATGTCTCACGAACTACTCTTTCGGGGTCCGAAAGATATTGCTCGAGGATGGGGATAGAAGAGACGGAAGAAATGGCGCCCATAGCCTCAGCTGCCTACCTCAGAGTGAAAATCAATACAACCACTATGCATTGATCGAAAATAGTAGCCTCACCTCGTGGCGCACCATTGGGTCCTCTGACACGTCCCCTAGAACTGATTCAAGGACAGGAAGCGCCTTGAGGTCCTTCATTTGGCCAAGACAATACGCTAATTCATGCTTAAGTAGAGCTGATGGATCGCGAAATCCTAAGGTATCGGTCAGTAGAAGAGCAATAAGATCCAAAGCCAGAAAACAAACCTTTGGCAATGATTCGAATCGCCTGTTCATTCTTCAGAGCTTTCAACGTGAAGAGGGCACGGAAGCGATCGTGAAGCAGCGTGTCCCCGTTTACGTTGAGCAGTGTGTCTTCCAGAGCCTTGAGCTCGAATTCAGTGGCATAAATTTCGGCAACCATTGATTGGTTTTGGCGGACTTGAAAACTTGACCCACTCTTTTGCTATGCCCAAGTCGAAGCGCGCTAAAGTTGGTAAGGACCGTTGTGAATATTCTTGTTAATGGTTGTCCGTTACTCGTTTTCCCCTAGTTTCATTAACCAAAGTCGCGAAAAAAACGAAGGAGCAGAAAAATGCGTTGATGAAGGAGGTATGTCAATCCCATTCATGTGAGTCACAGCCCATTAATTATTTCTTGTGCTCATGGCCACTTAGCTGCAGGAAAACGCAGAAAAATGGAAATACTGCTGGTTATTTGAGGTTGGTTCTATGCGCAATGCTCATCTCAAAACAGTACGGAAGCTGTGGAAGGAGTGCGTTTCGTTTCACAATGCTCCTTCGAAATGGTGCCTCACGGTGTAATTCGAACTGATCGTGAACAGCTCTGCGCGAATATTCTTTGGGCGTAGTGCAGTCATGGCAAAAGCACTTGGCACATCGCCAGAGGAAGAACATCGTTCAGGTCTTCATAACCTCGCCAAAGTTTGTCACCCTGATAACCCTTCGGAGACATTGCCTAAGCGTTGCGAAATGTAGCAAATAAAAGGCCAAGTCGGGTTATTCTTCACTGATACTGAACCACAAGAAGTCATGGAATGGTTCTCCGACTTCCGGCAACCAGAATTTGCACGAGCCGGAAATCCTGCTACTCGCACAGTCATATTACCTGTCGGTCCAGTGATGCAGCACCATTCGGACCCTCCGGAGCCACTCCCTCATAACGAAGAACCACAGCTACGAAAGCTGGGTCTTACGACGTCGATGAACAAAGGTGTACCAACATTACACAGCTCACATTTACTTTGTGAGAAGGACAAGCCGTTGACTGCAGAACAGGCGCAGTTGTTGAAATTGATAGGCGAGAAGATGGCCGTTTTCCGGGTTAGAATGATAGCACGATGGGATGCCAACAATGGGGAGGTTATGCAAATAGATGGCAAGGAATTGGCTGAAGGGGAATCACTGGCTAATGCTAACAACAGTGCAGAGGACGATGTAATGAGCGAGTAGACTCTACTCTCTCTCCCTTTTCTCTGTATTTTATTCCGTCGGTGTGCCCCTGCCTTGTAGAGGAAACGCCAATTACAACTTGAATCAAGGTTTACAGTACGAGGACGGCCTGCGCGCATGCGTTGTCCCTTGCCATTACTGGGGCTCGCTGCCCAAGTACCGTTACAGAATTATCTAGTGCCGAACTCCGGCGTCATGCAGACGAAGACTGAGTTTGCCTTCTCCGATGGCCCAGACGTCTTCACGCCAAAGGACTTGGTTGAACTCCCCCGACCTGGAGCAGGTATTGCCAACGACGCGGGCGACCTGGTGCTCGTTCCACTTAGTCAATACTCCTTCGATCAGAAAAAGTTGGGTTTCTGCAAAATTTCCATGAGTAGATCTCATTGTTACGGCTGACAGGAATGAAAGATCCATTTTCATCGTGTCTTTGCAATCCGAAGGACCATCTTTGAAGCTCCCGCTCCCTAACGGTGGGAGTGCATTTTGGCTCGACTCTCGTACTATTGCGCATGTATCTGAAAGCGGCGAAGACAAGGATAAGAAACTAGAACTCTACGTGTCGTCTCTCGAGTTCAATGTCGGTGCAGATGAGGCTATACTAAACGCCACAGATTCCACCCTGGTCGGCGCCTTCCCGACTTCGACAGCCACTAATTTCCGTTATTCCCTGGCCTCGGGACACCTGGTGTTCTCTGACTATGTTTATCCGGATGGAAACCTGATGTCTGTCAAGGAGCAAGACGACGCTTGGGACAAGAGGGGGACTTCTGCTCTTGTATATGATTCAGGGTTTGAACGGCACTGGGATCACTGGATTGGTCCAAAGACCTCATCTCTGTTCTCTGTACATCTGACCAAGCACACGGATGGGAAGTGGATACTTGGCTCGGAGTTCATCAATCTCTTAGCAGGCACTGGCCACGTAAATCGATTCCTGGGATAGTCAACTTTCGCTGAATGATGATTTACAGAGCACTCCCGTTGAGCCATTCGGCGGAACGGATGATTTTGATATTTCCGAGGGTCACGTCGTCTACACTTCGAAGGATCCTGGGTTACCTGTGTCATGGCACACCAAACAGAATGTAAACTTTTTCTTGTTTTAAATTGTTTCAGTACCCATATTGATATGTAAACTAGGTTTACATTGTCGATATCGGACGGAGAAATCAACCCAAGGAACTAACATCTGGCAGTCAAGGTCAACTTGCTGGGTTTGGTGCCAAGTCCTTGCCTGCTGATAGTTCTGATTAGGTGCTACGCATGCACCTGTTTTCAACACCAAAGGTGATAAAATCGCTTGGTTAGAGCTGGACGAGGATGGTTATGAGTCTGATAGGTTTGACATGAATTGTTGATGTTAGAGTCATCTAACACTCAAAATACTCCAGAGCCAAGATTGTCATCTATGATTTGACCAAGGATGTCAGATATACACTTACACAAAAGTGGGATCGTTCGCCGGATGGTTTATCTGTATGTTCAACCTGAGATTGTTTAGTTCTTATAACCTCATTTTATACTAGTTCTCGAAAGACGACTCAATCATCTATTTCACCGCTGGCGATGAGGCAAAGATCAAGGTCTTCTTCGTCCCCGTGCCACCTACGCCCAACCAATCAACCACTCATCCCGAGTTGCCTTCCAAGTATCAGCCGGTCGCGCTGACTCAGAGTGGCTCTGCATCAGGGATTCAGGCGCTTTCTAATGGTGTTCTCTTCTCTTTGTCCTCGTTCACGTCGCCCAACGACGTATTTATCATCCGTGGCCTTCAATATTTGGAAGATGGTATAGAACAGATGAACGGGACTTCGGATTTCCAAAGCAAAATAGAGCAAATCACAAATTTTACCAAACATGCGCTGGACGGAAAGACCTTAAGCAAAGGAGAAGAGTTCTGGTTCAAAGGCGCACGCGATCTAGACGTTCAAGGCTGGGCATTGAAGCCCAAAGGGTTTAAAGTCGGCGAAAAGAAAATGTGGCCTGTTGTATTACTCATTCACGGAGGGGTTCGTTTCTTATTTCGGGTCTCATGCGATTGCTCACAATGAATCTCTAGCCCCAAGGAGCTTGGGAAGATCAGTGGTCTACCCGATGGAATCCCAATGGTGAGTTTCACGACTTTGGCATGCCCATCTTACCAGCCTAAATCGCTTGTCAGTTTTTGCTCAACAGGGATATTTTACCATTGCAATTAACCCAACAGGTTCGACCACGTTTGGTCAGGGTCAGTGAATCTTGGCTTTCGACTGTGATATGTAACTTATTTCCCTTCACTAATCCAATCATCCTAGACTTCACTGATGCTATTAAAGAGGATTGGGGAGGTAAACCTTTCACCGACCTTCAGAAGGGCTGGAAGTACGCACTGAAAGCGTGGCCCGAGGTACTAAACTCCTACCTGTCTCAACGTCAAAGCACTGAACTTGATATTGTCACCCATAGATTGACGCGGATAGGGCAGTTGCTGCTGGTGGAAGTTGGGGTGGTTATGCTGTCAAGTATGACATGTATTAAACTACGCTTGATGACGGGACACTCACAAGAATGTTCGTGACAGTTGGGTCCAAGGACATCCTGAATATGATTTTGGGTTCAAAGCCCTTGTTTGCCATGACGGGGTTTGAAACTCTCCCCCTTGGTGGTGTTCTGAATTGCTGAACGCTATCTTGACAGGTCTTTGATACCAACTACAATGCTTATTCTACGGACGAGTTATTCTTTGTGCGTTTTTCCCTTGGAGATCGGAATTCCATCTCCACCGGACTCATTATGATTCCACAGTTCAATCATGACTGGGGAGGCAGCCCGTGGTCTCGAAAGAGCAAGGAGCTCTCCAAGATGTGAAGTCTTAGTGGTCGCCACTGTGGAGCCTACCGCTGAATTGCGCCCTTGATAGGTTTAGCCCGATGAATTTTGTTCACAAATGGTCAACTCCCCAATTATTCATCCACGGAAGCAAAGACTATCGTCTTCCAGAGACAGAAAGCATAGCAGGCTTCCATGCTTTGCAGCAGTTCGCAGTCCACGTTACTTTTTGCTCAACCCCACCTGATGACTTCTCTATAGGCGTGGCATACCCAGCCGACTCGTCATATTCCCAGATGAAAACCATTGGGTTCTCGATCACGGGAACAGGTAAGACTATTTGTTTCGGATTTATGACTGAACCTGTTGACGAATACTGTTACAATAGTCTCAAGTGGCACTACGAAGTTTTTAGATGGTTCGATCAGTTTGTTGGTGAGAAAGTAACGGTCGAGGACCAGGGCCATCGTGCCAATCAATGATATAACATTTAGCCACCTGATTTCGGCCCAACCTCATATCTTTGTTGTAGGGAAGCAGATCGCCATGTTGCAAGCCTGCTACTTTCATGCGTAGTGTAAGTATTGCAGCCTGAGAGTGGGGTTCAAGAGTAGCATTTCGATTTGTTGCTCGTTTGACTGCTCGAGTTGCTCAATAGAGCGATTTATTACTGTAAGCATCTGATGTGTATGCAGAACCCGGCAGCTTTCACTCATGGCCGTAAAACCAATCAAGACCTCACCATGTCAGGAACGCTGATGAATAACGGCTCCTTACTTACAGTGCGGTCATGTCAGTGTCCAAACTAGATATGTGTGTAAAGGCATGGCTCGAGAGTCGAGAAGGGATTAGGATGGAGAAACTATGCTAAAATGCAATTGAGAAACATCTCAGGCTAACTCTGACATGACTGATTCGGGGGGCAAAAGGTAACTCTGGCATGAGGTAATCGTCTAAGCTGTCACTGATAACATTGCGACAACTTAACTCTAGAGGATCACAAGGAATGGTCCTGCGAACAAAGTGTTATCCTATGGGATCTTCAGTACATAAGACTGTGAAGTGAGCAACGACCAGCCTGGAACTTGTTCGAGTGCAAATATAATGAAACGAACATAGGTACAACTGCTGGCAAATTCTGTAAGATTAAGGACAACACAACTTCACAAGTGTGTACGGAAATGCCCATGGTTTATATTCGTATATTCGTGAACCCGATATGGAGGCTTGTAAACAGATATCAACAAACAATTTTCGATCCTGCACAGTGCATCATGATGTTCCGAGTTTCCGTCCACTGGCAGACATTCTCCTTGACCTGCTTGGACAATGTTCACATTTCAGAATGATACTCAACTTTCTCCAATAACTAACCCCGAAGTAGGAGAACGTACCTATCCGCGAACCTCTCTTCATCAAACCACTCGGTGTTCAACTTGGGAGAATCACCCAAATTTGACGGTGCACGGTTTACATGCCAGTACGTCGTACAACGACAGCGGTCCACATCAGCAAGTGTTAAACTCTGTGCGGACTTACGCGGACGCTTTCTCGAACGTCCAGGACTGCCAACCAGTCGACCAGCCTTCACTGTATGAACTAGGGCATCCTCATGCTCGGATTACCGACGATGCTTTATACTATTTGGAATTTCATGAGCCATTCCGGCAAGTTGCCCAGTCGTGGCCTGCAAGGAGACGCGAGCTCTCTTTGACTGTGGAAACGTGGAAACGTCTACCTCGCCTTTGCGCGACATCCCCATCACTTCAACGAAGTTTTGGCTCTAAGTCTTTTTCCACTACTGCTTCCCAAGAATCTCTGGCGGCATCCCTGCCACTACCTCGTAAAACTAATCGTACGAAACTTCACATCAATCTCGCTCCTGATCAACCTCCGACGACGCTTGGAACGCCAAGAGAACGCGTCTACGTTGCCTGCATACAATGGTCAGTCTTGTCGTCTCTTCTTCAGTTCTTCTTGTAACTTGCCTCGAACTTCCCCAGCCGAGACAGAAAGATTCGTTGTGACGGAGCCAGGCCTGCTTGCTATAATTGTGGCCGTCGGGCTAATACTAGCGACGAATGTTCCTATGACGCAGCTCCCAAGCGTCGCGGGCCGGATAAGACACCTGGAACACGCCAACGCATGGCAAGAGACCTGAGAAATGATAGTAACAGCGTACTTGTTCCCACGCGAAGGCGCAGGAGGAGAGGGAGTGGCACCAAGAATACCTCAGAGCTCCCTCGTCCTTTCTCTGGGAGTTCTACGCCCGCCGCTGCTGTCCTGTCAATTCCAACTACCATTTTGGCTCCTTTACCTGGTCTTGAAGAGTTTCAAATCTTGGATAGTCACAAGAGGCTACCGTGCGGAAATTGCTGGGATATTCTTTAACTAGTAACTTCAATAGGAAATATTTGTCAGTAATTTATTTTTAAATTTGCTGAACCATGAACTTTAATGCCGCCTAGTTGACTATGCCGTTTACTCAAGAAATTTCCACTTCTGTCGCCCCATCTATCGATGCTATTTCCCCCTCTTTCCACAGGAAGACTACGATCGGGACTCAGAGAACACATGTCCCACCCTTCCGTCGAGTTTACCCGTAGGATTTGTGGGATTCTCTTCTGTCTCTGTATTCCTCCCCGTTCTCTGGACACATGCTTTTTCAACTACATCTCAACGTGATGATGCCGCTCGAGGTATGACATTCGACACTGCGATTATCTCAAACGACTGTTTTTCTTTGACATCCCGACCTTTTTTGGCACATTTTGCAATCCAGTGAAGAGGGATGGAATGCAACCAAGTCTACCACTTTCCCCGCTCGCGATTTCCACATTTTGGCAAAGCTCAGAGATCGGGAAGGACCGACAAGGGAGGGAAAGGGCCATGCGATTCGGAGAAGCCCGGAGTATTCTAGAAGCAAGTTTTAATGTCGGTTGGATTGATGAGACTCTCGCACAAGCTCCCTAGGTGAAATTTACATTTCATTGTCGTCATTAGCTGAGCCGACTCTTCTTTTCAGCTGCTAGCCATGTTTGAGATTTGCGCTCATCCTCACCATTCAACAGAACGTTCTGCTTCATCAATGGTCATGCTTGGTTCTATCATACGCAGTCTTTCATTGATGCAGATGGTCCTCGTACATCAATCTTTACATCTCGTGCCGTCCCTACCGTTGAATCTCTGCGTGCCAGCGTAAAGTCAACATTGATTATGATGTATTTTCATTTGCACGTTTTCTCAATGTCTCGTCAAGCCGTTGTTGCAACACGGTTTATGCACTGTCACTGGCAAAGCTAAAAACGTCTTGGCTCAAAGGCCTCTTTATATTTTGGTTCATGGGTCAGGTATTACTTAGTGGTGTCTGAAACTTGACATGGTGCTCTCGGGCACTTTCGTTATGGGACTCCAGCCAATTTGGCCCTGAAACGACCATACAATTTTGGTATCCACTGTAGGAAGTAGGACGCCTGAATACCAGTACCCAAAACCTCCGAAATCTAGTGAGCAGCTGACTACTATCAAGTGAAACCACTGAAAAAATACAATGACCATGGAGCACTGAAGGGCTCATTTCGGCCTACTAAGTATCAGTGCGTGAGCACTGGATTTTCAACAGCAACTTGCATTGAATCTTAGATATTTAGAGCACTGGATCATTACATTTGACATCTATTCATCCAGCTATGTACAAGAGAGATACATGATATGTGACGTGGCTCGAAGGTTGATTGAATGTCCAAAAGTCCGTCATAAGAGAAAATACATAGCTAGCATCACGAGTTGCCCGCACTCAACGCCGTGGACATCATCGAGCTACGCCAGTTCCCGTTATTGTTGCTATTGTTGGACAACGACGCTATCGAGATCGCGCTTGAGGCGACCGGACGACCGTATCGTGTGCTCCCAGGGGATACCGGCCGGTGGGCTGACGGCTCGAGACTCACTTGCGAGCCAGAGGTCAACGACCGTGCACGGGCACTGCTACCAGAAAATTGAGACGCTGCCAACGACGACTTCCTACTCCTTCCCCTCCCCCACGCCGACTCACTCTTCTCAGTGCTAACACCAGACGGTAACGGCGGCGCATTCAAGCCCGTGATGATGTTTGTGACAGCAGCCGACATGGTGGCGTTACTGCTGCTGCTATCCGGTATACTGATGGCCGTTGCCGTCGGTGCCACTGCTGGCGGTGATGGTGCCGCTGGCTTCGGCATTGGCGCCTCCTCGACGGGTAATGCACGCTCACCCGAGCTCTTCCCAAACGACAGTTTCCACTTGGACGGGGTGAGGAGAGCGGTAGGGATCGGAAACAGGCAAGTGGGTGAGGGTTTACCCTCGCCGTCAGTCTTCGTCCCTCAACGTGTCCATTTACTTGCAGCCCAGATTGTTCCGTGAGTATAAGTATGGCGACAGTGGCAGGAGTATAGCCGAGTCGTTGATTATATGCGTCGCATGCGATCACGTGAATACCTATGTGCTAAAATAATCACACATATTATTTAAGTAATAATTTTCGGACTAGCACTGATATATCAATACAAGTCCTCACTGAACATCCAGTGAGAAACTGAAACAGTGCTCGAGCACGAAACTCCAGTGCTCCAAAATTTCGGCCACTGAATAACCAGGGTCCTCGGTGTCACTAAAAAAGAAGTGACCACCCATCCAGTGACCCGATCACTGGATTAAGGGTATACAGTGCTCGCATCACTGAAAACTAAGGATCCAACTTCCCACAGTGTATCACATCTTTTGACGCAGGGGAAATATTGATGTCCGCCATTGTTCTGCCTCTTCACTCGGAAACATATACAATACAATACTGACGTAGGAATGTGTCGCTTTTATGTCAACTGGCTACGACGTGATATCTTGAATACAATAAGGCTTTTTACGTCGGAATTCTTGAAATTGCTTTTTGAAGTTTGGGTGACCTATGCCCAATTTTGGAATTGTGGCTCTCAACTTGATTACCGACTCCTCTCATCCCACCACACCTTTTCAATCTGCCATGATAGAGGAAGAACTCTCTGGTGTGCTGTCCTCATCAGATACTGCCATGGGGTCGACTGTGTCGCGTCCAGAGCTGTTTCTTGACTTAAAGCGTCGAGCCTCACTCAGTTTCGAAGGACTCGAGGAGAATGCCAGTCGGAAGAGGATAAAGGAGGATGCAGACGAGGATGAAGTACGAGAAAGCATCTATGAAAAGGTGGTCGCTAGCAGTAGTAAGGGACTTGCTGAAGATTTAGCACAAGAACTCCAGTGTGGATGTTGTTCGGAGCTTGTGTACAGACCAGTGGTCGTGTCGCCCTGTCAACATTTTTTCTGCGGAAGGTGATTATCCATTCCTTGTATGGTCCAGCCTGCTGTTCTGAATCGTTGCTGTAGCTGTTGCGTCCTCTGGATTCGTGTGAGTCGTCAGTTCCTTCCTTGAGCCACTGTTACCCTTGACTCGAATTTGTGCTCTTTGTCATCACTCTGGGATTTGGGGTGTGAGATCGTACTGTTATTCATGTCGAATCCCAAAATTTCCATGAATGATCTGCAAGGATTTGTTCGATTTCTTAACGATTCCTTAACAGAATGGGGGAACAAATTGCCCCGCCTGCCGTGGTGTATCAACCATAGTCACTCCCTCCAGACCACTGCAATCGATCCTCGACCTTCTCCTTCGTACTGTCCCATCCAAGGCCCGTGCTGAGGGCGAACGCGCACAAGCCGATGAAATATATAAAGCAGGCACTTCCATGCGTGTAAAGTTCTACCCCCTCCTGCTAAGAATTTCTTCTTATCGTTCTATTTATTCAAGCTTCCCGCTCCTAGAGAGGCTTCTCCCGAGCCTAATATCAACCAAAGCAATGATTTTGCCCGACCTTGTCCTCACTGTTCTGCTGGAAATCCATTCGGATGGAGATGCCCTCAGCCTATCGCAGATCCCAACACAGACCCTGATAATGCGTGGAATATGGATGAGGGATCACCACCAGGCCATACGTATTGCGGCAATTGGTATATGATTTTCATATTTCTTATCTTATATTTAAGGGTTGCTTACTAAACTCGAACCAATCAGTGAGAATATCCTCGCCATTTTGGCACCATCCACGACGAAATGCGACTTCTGTCAAGTTTCTTTCTGTGGTATTGGCGTCCAGGGAAGATGCATGGCAGCTCCACTACTCTCTCAGCATCCACACGGGATGTCAGACATCGGTGATCTCATTCAGTCAACCGATGTGTATGAGTGCTTCGACAGCAACACCGTTGAAGTGGACATCATGCTTGATTATCTAACGACACAGAGGCTAACACCAAGACATATCTATCGCGAGGTCAGCAAACTCATGATCCTTTCTGAGACTTTGGGGTTTTCTTATCTACCAATGTCCAGATCGTAACGTACATTCAGTCTCAGCCGAGAGGTTTTAAGGCCCTGATAGAACTGGAGCTTTTCGTGGATATTCATGGCGTGACTGCTGGCGTCGACCCCAATCCTGACGCTCCGCGCTCCAGAATTTGTAGATTGTGTTCAACGGAGATCCTTCTTTGGGGACTGAGAGAATGGTGGGTGCGGGAGAGACAGAAAGGTTTTTTGGACGAAGCTATCTTGAGCCGAAAAGATTGCATCGAGGGAAGCGGGTGCGGGCGACAGAAGGATCTTGGTAAGTTTTCGCAAGTCCCAAATTCTCGATTTTAAAACTGTTCTCACTCCTAATGCTTGAACTTTGCAGCCCATGCAAGGGAATGTCAGTTTTTTATTATTATCTTGATGTTTTTTTCTTTCTGATTCTCATGCATTATCATTAATAACAGTCAACCACATAATGGCGCCTCAGATTGAGGCCGAGCCTGGTCCTGGTCCGGAACCTAATCCTGATCCCCAGGTTCAACGCGCGCCAGAGCCCATGCCTGCGCAAGACATTCCAAACGCTATGACCGAAGGACTAGTGATGCCCACATTCGCAATGCCTACTACCATTGCACACTCTAGAGCTCTTGCCCTCCTCCCTTTCGTTCTCGATAGACCTGTACAAGAAGGGCCCGCGCAATCGTCGTTCAAGTTCCCCCACAGCCTAAACTGATTTTCAAATAATGCGGTGTGTGTGTGGGCGAAATGATTGGCTTCAACTATCCTTGTATAATGTTTTCTTCTTCTTTTCCTTTATATTTCATTCCATACTATTACAGTCAATGCGGACCTGAGAGTGATGTGATCAAAGCAGTTGGTACCATGGTGTCATTAGGTTCATTTCTTTATAATGAAGGAGTTTGCATTACTTGTAATCTCTGAGCCTCGAACCACAGGACTGTCAAACGTCAGCACGAAAAAATCCTCTCACTGTACAGGATAAGCAAGATATATATACTAAACAGATCTTCCAACTACTACATAATTTATCTAACATATATTAAATAAGTATCCAACGACCCCTTGCCCCTCCCCCCCCCTCATCCACTAAATTACACGAGATGAACTGACTGCAGTTGTGCTGCTCGCGAGACTTCTCGAAGCATCCGAGGTGCCTCGAGGACGACTCGAGGTCCCACCGGAACTGGTATATCTCTTGCCGCTGTCACTGGTGTCCGTTTGCCGATTCCCGCTGTCGTTGCGAGAACGTGTAGGTGAACGTCGTTGACTGTAAGACTATATTTTGAATAATAACTTTCTGTCAGCGAGAGTGCATTATCGTGTTGACACGAAAACGGGGTCTTTACCATGACTGTTTTCAGAGCCCTGGAAAGAAGAAAGAAAGAAAGAAAGAAAAAGGTTTGGAATGTTTTTAACAAACGACGGAGAGAGAGAGAGAGAGAGAGAGAGAGAAGACATACCGAATTTGCAAGCTTCGACAGCCGCAGAGAGTTGCCACTTCGTACACCGCAACTGATGTTGAATGGGATAAACCCCGATGCATGGCGTGCTTCACCAGCGCCTCCAGGTGAGTGAGTTGGTACGTGCTCGACAGCACCAGCAGCTGGCTCAAGACAGCCGGCGCGTGTTGCAACGGGGTGATCAAAGCAAGCGAATAAAAGTACTGCAGCAGCGCCAATGCGATGTGGAAAGGTTCCGATAGATGGAAAGCACGAGGGGTGAGCCTGGGATCACGGATATCATTGTTGTTGTTGTTGTTATTATTATTCCCTGGCAGTGCAGGAAGTGGAATATGCGCTGGCGAAGTGGGCAGACTCTGCAGCGCAAGTTCCGCCTTCTGGGTAAACAATTCGAGTTGTTCCTTGAACCACGGCCAACGACGTTCCAGGATTTTTCGCGAGCACGGTATTTCACGACCGTCGTCACAAATGATCACAAAATCAGTCAGCACATTCTCTTCGAGAGCGGAAAGCCCGAGCTGTTGCATAGGAATGTCCAATTCGAGTGGAGGTGGCTGGTAGATGCCAAATGCCTCCAAGTCGACGACTGCGACGTGGTCCCAGCTGAGGAGGCGGCGGTTGTAGTCGTCAACAAGGTTTCCGTTGCGGTTTCCGAATATGATGAATTTGTTGGACTCTGCCCACAAGCAGCCGCGGAACCAGGAGCCAGTATACAATGCGCTCCCTGGGTCAAGCCGTGACCAAGTCATGGAGAGCATGTCGAGAGCCCAGATCGAAAATGACTGGTATGTGTGTGCAAGATACGTGCCCGCAATAATGAAATGTTTGCCAAGGATGGCTCCCGTGGGAAAGCGGAGTCCTGGGGGGAAAGAGGAGCCGCTCATTGCCAGACTACGATCCTGAATGGTGAAATCGAAATCAGGAAGGGGTGAGAAGACTTCGAGTTCGCGTTTGACGTCAGTGAACTAGAGGTGAGGGGTGTGTAAAAAGACATTTCTGGAGAAAAGGGCAGGAAGGACGTACATTATAATTACTGTAGAGGTATATATCGCTGGGAAAGTCTTCAGTGGGGGCGGCAGAGTAGGGCAAGTGCAGAAGAGCTGCCGGTGAGGTAAATTCCTGGGTTGATGATGAAATCTTGTCGGTTTTAAAGCGGGGACCAGGGGGACCAATTTTTGAAGGGGCGGGCGATGCTCGCAGCTCTTGTTGAGGTAGGCGGACGCACAAAGCGGCAGAGACGGCGACACTTCGATATGTACCACAATGGCGAGGGTAGTCGCGGCGTTGCACCCACGCCTTTCCCAGTAGATCGTATACGTGTACATCATCGAGCCAGACATTGTAAAAGTCTTGTCCTCCGATAATGAAAAGGCGATCGGCGGTAATAGAGGAAAGGTGTGCATAACGTGCTCGTGGGATGAGGGAATCTGAGACAGGATCGGACAATAGACCATTTGAGGAAGATGCAGGGAGCCAGCGGTGGGAAGAGAGGTCGAAGAACCTGACGTCGTTCAAGACGCACAAGTCGTCTGGGTTTGCAGAATCGAATTTATTGCTCATTCCTCCAAACACGACCAATTGGTTGTTCCCTGACGAGGACATGAGAAGAGATGGAAAGAGATGAAGGGGGAAAAAGGATGGTCACATGTGTCTGCGCTGTGAAAATAACGGGCTTTTGGAATGTCGTCTTGAGGATCAGGGATTAGTTTCTCCCAGCGGTATGACTGCAGGTCAAATATGTATAAATCGGAGACCATTCTACGCTCTGTGACGAGGCGACCACCCTGTGCAGGGGTGAGGGTGAGTTGTGGAAGTGGAAGTGGAAGTGGAGAGTGGATACGTACGAAGAGGTACATTTTTGAACCGACGACGGTGGTAGACGCACCCTACGGAGTGGGTGAGGAGGGCGACAATGGGTAGAGGGAGTGATACGTACGACCAGCTTTGAAGGGACATCACCTGTTGTTTTTCTCGAAAAAGTGGTCAGGTCAGAGATGGAATGCATGGAGAGAGATGATTGGTCACTTGTGACATGACCGGAAAAGGAAATGTTTAGCTTATCACAATCGATAGAGACACGATCCCAGATCTCTCGGATCAAGATCCGTACTCCGCCTCTCCGCCAGTATAAGTTTATGATCATCTCTCCTCTAACATCTCGCCGTTACACTTCTGCGACACGACTCCATGGTGAGCAGCCCACCTTCCACTCTTCTCCCCCTCTCACCCCCCCGTCTTCAGGGCGTGACAATCGAAACCATTTCCCCCGGTGATGGCAAGTCCTTCCCTCAGAAAGGCGGTATGTCTCTCACCTTCCGCCATCCCCCCCCCCTTGATCGTCCCATCCCCCGCAGATAAGGTATCGATGCACTACGTTGGAACCCTCCTCGATGGCAAGAAGTTCGACTCGAGTAGAGATCGGTTCGTATCCTGCTTGATGCCCAGTGATGCTCCTCCTCATCGCGACTCCCTCAGCGGACAAGTTTTCGAGACCGAAATTGGTGTTGGTAAGGTAATCAAGGGATGGGATGAAGGTGTCGAACCCCGATCTTCATTCCGATCTTTGGCCTTGCTAAAGAGTCCATACAATCAGGCGTTCCTCTATTATCACTGGGTCAAAAGGCCAACTTGATTGCAACTCCTGATTATGTCCGTCCAATTCCCTTTTCCTCCCCCCTTCGAGCTCACCGTCTCTCCCCCTCCCCCTCAGGCATACGGTTCCCGGGGCTTTCCACCCGTAATACCGCCGAATTCAACACTCAAATTCGAGGTTGAGCTCCTTGGCATCAACAAACCACCCTTTCATTAGCTGATCGCTTTTGATCGGCTGTCTTTGTAGATGGGAGGGGTTTCGTTATATTTCATGTTTCCATTTATTATCAGGCTCAGCTCGCCATTTTGTACATGCATTATTCGTGAACAAGTGTGAGTTTCAACGCGGTCTTGAACATTGAATCCCCGACTTTGCGGTTGATTCAAGATACCAGACTCCATCGATGCCGTCTTTGGACCGCTTAAGGTCAGGCAGTAGGTTCTCCTGTCAGATGGGAACGTTTACATCGAACTCGAGTCCAATCCACCTGTCTTGCCGCTGCATTGGGTAAATCCGACGCTTTCGCACCGTAGATAATCCCCCCCTTCCTTTCCATCATCTTGTTTGCTTGTGGGATACATGCTCGTAATAAGTACTATGTAAGCTGATGATGATATGATCGATATCTTCCAAGTATATCCAACCCATCTGGCCAGATAAGTTATCTGTCACTTGCACAGTCGCCAGGACCATGGTACTGTAACTCATAAGCTATACAATGCCGCTTTCGCTTTCGGTACAGTACAAGTAAGACGCGTACCGTGACCACGTGATTTGATTTACCGTCGTAAACGCCCAAATTTCCTCAAAATTTCCTCCTGTTGTGCCCTCTTCTTGGCAGTACACTCTAAAATTGCCATGAAAAAAAGGAGAATATATCGGCACATAAAGTCACTACGCTGAACATACACACACACCACGGAAAAGGGACATGACCAAATCCATCCGATCGCGGTGATGCCCCTCTATTATTTGTAGCAGATGCGAGTCCGTATTACTATCCGTTTCTGTGTTTTGTAGGAATCATTAATTAACACGTATCTTCGTTTCAAAAAAGAAAGAATAGCAAAAGCACACGAACCTGATGTCTCCTCAACCCCCAAATCGTCTCCATCCGCTCGAATTTTGGCCAACTGTTCTCGGAGATCATCGTAGTATTTGGCGTCGCTTCCGCTCCCCGTATTACTTTCCAATACCCTTGCTTCCTCCTCCGCTCTAGCAACAGAGTCTGCACAATCCGACTTTGTCTGTCGAAGTAGGTTTTGCAGTTCCGTCAGTTTTTCTTGCACCGAAGGCGGTTTCTGCGAGCCCTGCCGCGGCCGTGACCCACTAGCAGTCATCATCGATACCAATTGAGTTTTAACAAGGATTATATTATAAGAAGTAACTCCGAAAGCTATCTACCTAATACACATTCGCATCATCGGAGAACTCAAAGCAAAATACTGGTGGTTTAATGTACAATGCAGTAAAAACAGACATCATCATCGCCATCGTCAGGTCCATTCATCTAACCCTCCATGCTTCGGCTCATCCTCTTCATCCTCTTTATCCGTTTCCAAGGCTTCAAGACCTTCTCGTACAAGGCGCGACTGTTGCTGCAGCTCGTAAGATTCCGTTTTCGAAACTCTTGCTCGGAGATGTAGGATTCTAAAAACATGTGCATGGGGCGATGGTTCATTTTAATAAATAAAAAAAGTCGAAGTAAAAGCACCCACAGTCGACAAGCCTGAAAAGACAAGCTTTCTGTCAACCAAATTTCTATTGGGGAAAGGAGACGATTCACCATGACATCCGGTAAGATCATTAGAAAAGGAAGGCCAAGGCCATTGTATTGCCGATCGGGGCTACAGTCACGTAGGTGAGAAGAAGAAGAGAAGAGAGCAGGAGCCATACATCAGGTACACGACCGCCACAAAAAGGTTGAGCGTCGACATTATCGCAAATGCGGCTACACCTGATGCGATGGTTAGTCTTTTCTTTCCTCATCCAAAGTCCAACTGAATGACTGGCGTACTACTGACCTTGAGCTACGAATTCTTTACCTAATTGGCCCTGTGTGCTGCGTGTTCGGATGCAATGCTAAACCCGAAATATATTTTCTCAGCAACGTTTTAGATGAATGAGGGAGGCAGAAATAAGATGGGCACCAATATCATTATAGTCGTCATGAGGAGATCCATTAAAAAAGCTCCCAGCTAAAAGGGCGGGGAAAAAAGAGAGAAGATCAATTGCATTGCATTGAAACAAAATACGAGCGTTCGAGATGATCACGACGTACCATTACAAACTGTATTAAAAAAAACAAGTACTGATTGATGACGTCGGTCTGAAGTTGGGGATAACTCAACAGACTCACCCCAGCCTGTAAAGACGGTTTTTGAACGAACGCCTTCACTTCTGCCGTTTTGTCGCTCCCGAAACATCCGGTCCTTGGTAAGAGCATGTAAATTTCTTCAACCACTGATCACAGGACCAAAGAGGGAGAGAGAGGGAGAAACATCAATCTAGGCACGGCGGCGGGGGTGTGAGGGGGAGGGATGGGGACAACTGACAAACATATTGGCTACCATATAACCATAATTGGGCTCCGAACAGCGTTAAAAGACACAGACACAGCGCGACGAGTACTGTTCTACTTCGTCCCGCAAAAGCGTACACCCGTACGAGTATCACGGCTAGAAGAAGGGGGGTTAATTTTGATTGGATTGTCGAATGCTTTTATCGAAACTGATTGACCTTGGGCAGATATTAGCTGTGAGGAACGAGGTCAATGAGTCGCGAGGAGGCAACGGAAGGCGCTCACGAATGGTACAATAAAGGCATAAAGAGGATGAATGACTGGTCTGCAATATTGAGGGTCATGGTCGCCAACCCAAAACCACAGATACACGGGATATATCAAGAGAGGGTAATAGCGACAAAACAGGTAGACGATTTTCACAGAACTCCATCGACGTTGATGAATCTGGCAGATTAAAGACATTGAGTGTTGGATGGTCTCCCCCGAACACATTTCGAAAAGATGCAGACCAATCGGCGTTCTTCTTCGAGTCTGAATTGAAAGTTAGATACTAACCTCTAGACGAAGGAATTTGAAAATCACGTTAATAGCCAATCGTACACCTGAACGGTATCTATATATTGTTAAAGTCGCGGTCAACAGGTGAATGATTCTGTACTGCAGAAACCACTGACACACAGCTGAGCAGAGGGGAAACACGATCAGGTTGATTCTTGAGGAGAAGTGCTATTTAGACACCAACCTATTGAGGAATATCGAGCTCTAGACGATTGTCACGATGAGCAAAAGAGACAGGAGAGAGAGCGACGAACATGAGAACTGCTCTGACACCGATCTCTATGAGCTCTGGTAAGGTGTACGACGGTGAACTGTGCATAACGATGGCTCAAACGAGGTCAAAAAAGCGGGGCTGAACGCTGTCGTGAAGGTGAGGCAGCACCGTGACGGACATCAAGCACTCGACTTGTAACCGTGAAAGGGACACAGGCCCACGTCGTGACCAATTGAGTTTGAGGGGGCCGGCAAGCCGCGATAACAATTGACAGCCACACATGGCAATTCCGTTTGTGTTTATATCAACCTTGAACGTAACCTTATTTGTCCCATTTGGCAAGTCTCTTTCCGACTTGCGATCGGGACAAGCGTACAAAGTCGAGGTTAACGACGTCGAACGAGTATCGGAACTCGAGCTCTGAAGCTTCTCAAGCTCCTTATTCAAGCAATTGTTTAAGCTAGTATAGAAGCGTGGACTATCAACTCATCGTTATTACTGGTACGGTAACCTCTACCATATCCATATCATCGTCGTCACCATCCTGATCTTGCTTCCCTTCTATTACCGCATCATCGCTACTCTGTGCAATCTCCATCAACTGAACGGCAAGCAAAGCCAACTGTGCCTGTAAGTCCGCTCGTCCTTCACCTGATCCAGACGATGTAGTTGTACTAGATACTCCGGACGACAATGGTATTCTTGTCTCTGCAGAGCCTTGATGGTGGTGGTGGCCAGCTACATTTGCAGCAGGAACTGCATCTATTCGTTCCCCGGCTACTTGTGCTTCGAGGGGCAACTGGGTTAACCCCCCAAAATTGATTGCTTTTAGGATATTATGAGCGGCTTTCCATGCATCGTTACCTTCCACAAATTCATCGTCTCCTTGGCCAGCAGTCGAATTGGGAGGGTATACAGGGTATGAAGGATACCCTGGATATCCAGGAGGCGGATAAGGGTGGGGGTAGTAAGGAACTGGATGCTGTGCTTCACCTGTGGCAGGTAAAGGCTGACGATGGAGAGGAGCATGAGTGAATGGGGACCCAATGGGAGGGGTTTGCCCGTGTTGGGGATGTTGAGTGGTGAGAGTCGTCTGAGTTTGTGTTTGAGGGCGGCGAGTAGTCCGGCGAGACGTCTAGGGTGGTGAACGGTTAGATGTGACTTATGATTTGAAAATCATGACTCACATTCCCCCCTTCCCAAGAAGGGTTCAACCGGTACTTCCCACTACTCATCTTCTCCAACCGGCCTCTCTTGAAGGCTTTCTGAAGCGCCTGGCTGGCTGATGGTCTGAAATTAGTTTGCAGGGGATAATGCGACGCCATCCAGGAAAATAGGTCTTTCGGTGGGGCGCCATCAGGATCACCAAAGTCCCTGATAGCCTCGACAATCATTTCTTCATAACTGGGAAGATCTTCCGCAGGCAACTGTAACGAGTCTTGAACGTGTGGATGGGACGCGTGCTGGAAGAAAGAGTTTGGGTGAGGCGGGTAAGGCTGGGAATGCGAAAGCTGCGAATAAGGAGGATATCCGGGAGGAGGTTGTGGGGAATAATAAGGAACATGCGGATAAGCGGATTGGGTGGTAGGGAATTGGCGATGAGGGTATGGTGGCTGAGGTTGTGGCGGCTGATTGTTTGTCGCCGAAGAACCCATGGTAAGTGTTGCGGTCAGTTCCAGTGATTTGGGGGTGGACGTTTCACCATCTAGAACAACTGAACTAGAGCCGCTGGGCTGTGAGGAGGTATTAAATACCGGTGCAGGCTGGTGCGTCTCAACTAACGAATCCATGGGGGGAGTCCCACTCCTTGCTGGGGTTGCGCACGATTTGTCATGCTGCTCCTGTAAAGTTGCGATGGCAGCGTTCAAGTCGACTGGCCATACTAGACTCCTGATATGAGGAGGGGCATATGCCTCGAACGTCATGCATATTTCGATTATTTGTGAGGGTGGTAGTAGGCGTAAATAAGCCTTTTTATCGGGAGCGTCTGAGCCTGCGAGTAATGTTAATTTGGAGGCAGTACACTCGAATGAAGAGCAGAAAACTCGACCTAGCTGGTTTGGTGGGAGAAGAGCTGTGGTACTCCCTGTCTGCATTATTCCGGAAGCTGCACAGTTTTTCACAACAAGGTTCGCATGCGACTAGGTTCACCACAAGCACAGCTC
The DNA here is from genome assembly GCA_963555575.2 of Hygrocybe coccinea. Lineage (NCBI taxonomy): Eukaryota > Fungi > Basidiomycota > Agaricomycetes > Agaricales > Hygrophoraceae > Hygrocybe > Hygrocybe coccinea. The sequence continues at coordinate 2,329,395 of OY741996.1, read as the reverse complement.
CGACGCAAATGCTCTCAGAAGTTACACCATTTACAACAGACTTAAACTTTCTACGATAGCAGTAATGTCTTCAAATTGTGGTTTATTAGGCGACTCTGGAAAGTTTCACACCTCAGGGAAAAGACGAAGATCTCCAAGAAAATTGGTACAGGCACTAGGATTTCACATTTGTGTTTGAATCATTGATGAGTTGACTCATACAAACCTTCCAAGCGCAGAAACAGCTCTCTGAATCCTTTTTCCTCCCAGATCCCCAAGGCTATGTCATCTTGGAAGGGGGTCCTGTCTCAACTACATCTTCGCAGTTATATTGTCAAATGAGCCTCATCTCTCGCAAAAACCCATGATCGAGGATATTTAGGGTCCACAGAAGCGAATCGGGCACCTTCTATGGACGTTATTTGGAGGAGATCGCACCATGACTTTGTACTGTGACGACGAATGCAAATTATTTTTCTTTGGCGCAGTGCCTTGCTGGTTATCTGAACAGAAATTCGACCTATCAACTTCATCACCAGACCGACAATAGATATTAAAGTACCCCGTCTGACGGACCGTCCTCGCCTCAACTTTGGATTTGCTACCCACAACAAGGAGTACTGAACAAACTGCCGTGTAGATCTGAACGTGCGCCTGTGGCCCTTCCATCGAGCGCCAACTAGGACGAGGGATTCGAAGTCTGGTGATGTACAGCTGTATCATCTCGGCCACGAGCTCGTTCGGCCTCCAGCAACTTGAGTTCGGATGGAGACAAAGTGAAGAATGCAGCCTTTTGCTTAGTAGCCCATCTGCGAATCTACAGTAATGATATAAAAAATTGTCGAGAATTTGCATGTAAAGAGTGCAAGTTCATACCGGCATAAAAACATGCTCTCTCTCCCCAAAGTCCACAAAGAAGACCGCATAGAAGATTACAGCTGGAACATATCAACAAAAGAAGTTTATAAGCTGCCAGAATAACCACGCAATGATGGAAAAAAAGGCGTACGCGGAATCAGAAAGGATGTGAGCATTCGACTCATTCTAAAGACCCAAGGAGGACGGGAATCCCATGGCTGTTCAGGTTGTTGTCCCAGGGGCTTTGGGAGGGGGTGGAGGCTGGCATGAAACCTAGTTTGTCGGGGGAAGTGAAATACACGATGTCTTGCAGCAAGAGCCTGCATGGCCAACCTTTTGACGGCAGAAGCCGACTGCGATTACGAAGGCTACATACAATATGGTAGAAAAGTAATGTCAAGCAAACTACTGCTAGCAGCTATTTCTAGGAAGAGTCGTAATTTTATGGTGCATCACATATGTCTGTTACCATCCTTCTCGATCGTCGTCTATCATATGCATAGCGGAATTTGACGGTCACGGAGCCAGTCTATCTATCTTCCATTGCGAGGTATCTTCGGGGGAGCCGTCAACACGAATGTATCGGACACGATCATGCAGACGCGATGGCTTCCCGGCCCAAAACTCCACTTCACTGGAACAGAAAGCAGCTTTAGGAAACGGCGTCAAGGCAATACGATGTGATCTGGGACTACCTTGGAACGACCCTCCAACCACCCCAAAAGTCGGGCAAGGGAACGTCTCCACCCTCATCGCCTTCTCGTACGCCGAACCGTTCTTCCAATCTCTTCAAGCGCGCATCCACTTCTCCCTCCTCAACCACGCTACTCTGTCTGCTAGCCCAAGCACCAAGCCGGCTGCCAACCGGTCGACTCTTGAAATATTCTTCACTCTCCTCCCTGCTAACTTTCTCCACCTTGCCTAATACCCTCACAGATCGGTGCACCTCTCGCCAATAAAACACTAGTGCACCGTGCGGGTTTGCAATAAGCTCCTGAGACTTTCGAGAGGTATAGTTGGTGAAGAAGACAAAACCACGGTCGTCGAGTTGTTTGAAAAGTACCATGCGAGCGGATGGGATGCCGGAGAGGGTAGCCGTTGAAAGAGATACAGCTTCAGGCTCCTTGACAATGCCGCCATTGAGAGCTTCTGTAAACCAGATGCGGAATTGATCAAGGGGAGAGGGAGCGACGCTGGAGGGCGTCGTCGCTTCCATTGAGTGATATTGGGAATGGTTCGTGACGAGGACTTTTTTCTCGTTGGGCCGGATGCCCTCCGCCTCTATGACTGAGTTCGAGCCTGTTCTCGCGAGTCGGAAGGCTCTAACCAGTCGAGTATTGCTTGAGATCGTGATGCTGGCCTCGACAACGTCTCTCGCATTGGCAAAGAACCGACGGCTCTTCGCCTGAGTAGCCATAGCCAATTGCAAAAACAACCTCGTCGAAGGGCTGTATGACAGTTTTTTCATCCCGTCAGTGACTCTTAAGCTTAAGCTTCCGCATACACCCTTGGCTGAACAATGATCCAGACACTTAGACGTACGTGTGTCAATGTCATGCAGGGAAAACTAAAGTCTAGACTTAGACTGATATATACGGTACTCGTCACGAACACCAAAAAAAAAAGCGAGCCTCCACCAAGGGAACACAGAAAAAAAAACTACACCGTTGCAGCAATTCTGCCGTGCCGTCGTGGACACCGATAGTAATATACGGCCCAGTCGTCTCCTCTTGTGCTGTTACGGGACCAGTTTGGTACTGTCATCACGTCCGTCTTCAATTCAGCGACAAAAATCCATAGTCTTGGTCTCGGTGCTCAATCGTGGCGTAACCTCCGACAACGGTATGGTCAAACATTCATGGACGAGGCGTGCACTTGGCATCCCTAACGAGAAAACGAACGAAATCGGGTCGACGTTTAGATAGACAAGAAATGCAAGGAGGTCTGATGGGAATAGGTAAGTTTACGATGAGGTAAACTGGGAGGTGAATTATGAGCAGTTCCGAAGCCATACCTGAGGCCCGAGGCCTGAGTTCTCGCGTTCTCGCGTGATATAAAGCAGAAAGGCCCGCCAATGTGAGTTTCTCTCACACCACAAGGTAAGACACTTGGGTCGTCTAGCATAAGATCTTGCGCGTTCCCTGATTGCAACATTAACAGGACAATCGATTTTGTGGGTCTTTCAGTGTGCGGTTTTGACGGGTGCGACTCTACAACGTGCAGATCATCGAAAACTAAATAATCGAACATTATAATGACCGAGAAGAGTAGATCGGAATACTCACGCAGCATCGAATAAGTTTGCATGCCGCACAACGACGCAATTCACCAGCAAACTTCAGACAGTTTTCGCAATGTTCACCTGGTCGAGGAGCCATTGCGTTCTGTGTGCAGAATGAACGCATCTGTTTTACACGCGTACGTAATGTGAATATCTGTTATACTGTATGAGTTGCAGCATAGCGACTTACAGGAATCTCATACCTGATACCTCCCGTATGCAGCTAATCATTGAAGAGGCTTACACCAAACATGATGCTTACATCAGCGTATCAGCATGAACAAATTCGCTGTGCTGTATCAAGTTTCAAAGTTTTTACTTTTCCTCCAAAACTTTACCTGATATCTAGCTGGAAACTTAACCTTTGCGCCCTCGTTCATTTGGGCCAATCGTGTCTCAGATTGTGGTTGCGCCGATGTCGTCGCATTGTACCTAACTATGACTCGGCGAAGTGTTGCCAGTGACTCCGTCAATACCCCCACTTCTCAGGGCACCTACTGATCCGAGCCGTAGGTTGATATTTTCACCAGAACTGACTGGAATAGGGTTGTCCGGGTCTGTTTTTTTGACCTGGATTTTGCGATACCACGGAAACGTTTACCATCCGATTCACTAATCGAGAACTGCTGTAGTCTGTCGTTTTTGCGCTTCCGACCAACTCGCGACTACTGACAGGAAAGCCACAATTGCCATATATTGTGTGCCATAACTGTTCGAATCTCCTGGTGCGGTTAATTATAACCCACCGTTCTCGCAATGCCAATAAGCAGCGGAGTGTCCTTGGGACCTTGACTGGATCTCACGCTGGTACTCACTTTCGCTCTCGATGCTTCGTTTGGCCCGCTGGGGTTACCTATCCGATATTATTTTTCGGCCATTCCGTATTTTTGTGCAGGATTCTGGATGGCAATTAGGGAACCCTCCATTTCTTTTACTTCAGGGTGCAAAAAGAGGTGTGTAGCATCAACACAAGATATGAAGTTATCTCTTATGTTGTTAACATCATCGTCATCTATACTTCCTAGATTTAACCCCCAAGCTCTTTTTCGTTGATCATTTCTGGTTTTTGACGTTGTTCAAAGACTGCAACTGGAACATAAGATAACATCGAAAGGTCTGGCGTCAGCGTTCGGGGTTCTGCGAGCGCACTGGAAGGTGGGGACTACTCCATGCCTGACAGTATGTGCCAACACATACAGACTTCGTGACTGTGAATTTGTCCCCCTAGATTTTTTATCCTCAAATCGTCGAAAAAAGTCGCTGGTTTTGACAAGATCGTGACCTTTTATTCCCCCCCCTACGAGTCGAAACCATATGGGTAATCACAGGATAAACTTTACACTCGTTAACATGCTCAGAATGATCGGTGAGAAGGTTTTGCTGATGGTTAAGGGGGACGTTTGAGGTTTGTGTCGTCAGCTCACACACCTTATTTCCCAGGCAAACTCTGATTCTCTCCTTTTCGGCAGACAAATGTATTCACGCTCGAAAATCTCATTCCTTTTGGAGGTATAGATCGGTTGCCAACTAAGATTACTCATGCGCGCTGTTTACCATCATCGTCTGAGCGACCTGCCGTCCCAAGCAGCCGGGAATCACCGTCACTTTGGGCGAAACAGTTCAAAAGGAGTTTCCGGATGAACTGGCCCAGCCTAAGTGGTATGCAGTTAACTTGCACGTGATGGTTGTTGACAATCTATACCTTACGGATATGATACTGTGTGGCGTGGACGAGTCAGCTTACACTTGGCTATTTCTCCGTTCCATGGTTAACGGAGCCGCCGTTCCGCTCAAATAAGTATTTATCAGCGTTATTATCCGGTTGTTTCGGAACCTGTTAGGTGAACGTTGTTGTCTGTGCCCAAATGGTGATGATGGTGTCCTCCCTTTGATATCGCTGCTTTAGGGCCATCATGTGGTGTGCTTGCCAATAATACGTGCGGATATTATATTATACTGTCAAGGAAATGCGTTGTTCGGCTGTAATGCAACACCCAGCATGTTTGACTGCGGAGGCGGAGTTCCGTGGTAACCCCCTTCGATCGAACTTCCCCGCACTGCTGTTTCTTTGGGTCTCAGTGAACGAACAGCTGCACAGCCCTTCCCCACATTCGAAATTCGAGGGCCGGAAAATTAAGTTGTCAACTCCGGATGGAAGCCCTTATGTGTATAAAAAGTAGCCGATGCTGTGATATTTCCGAGAAGGCGAGGCCTGAGGTCGAGTAAAGGTCGAGTCCCAGAATTCTTCCTTTTCATCACAGAGGCGCTTGGCAATTGGCTCGCAAGATCGATGAACAGCCTGGATCATATCCCAACTGTGTATGTTCATATATGTCATAATCATCTGTTCTGCTATTCAGCAAACTATTTTGAAAATATGGATGCAGCCAGCCGCGTGCACTGTGGGAATCGGCCGATATGCCTTTTCGGCACTTCTATCGACAACCAGGTGCTGGGCAGTTCGGACGACAGAAGCCTAAACCAAACGCTCATGCTCATCGTGATACTTTGTGTTGGAAATCAGCTCACAAGTCCCGAACTCACCCGAGCCGGCGCCGCCCGCATGTCATAGTACAGCGTGACGGGGAACGGAGACTCGTCGGCAATATGAACAGCTGCTCTGTGTGTTATATGATCGTGACAAAGTCATAGTTGTCAGTTGACGGTGCCGAGCCGTTTAACTCATGTCACGATGTTCCGCACCGGCCACTTGAACCACCAAAACAACACAATATTATTATAACCCACAAATCCTACTAAAGCCCGCTTCATACCATGCCGCGGCCATAAGAAGAAGAAGCGTTTGACGCGCTTTTCGGCTTATACTGGGTATGGCCATTACCAGTCTTTTCTCAGCAGGAATAAATCACATGAGGGAGCCTATATATTGAACGGGATCGGAACGGATCGCGCGGAAAGAGCAAATGCCCAAAAAACGTAATTGGGCGGTAAAACACAGATAATAAAAATCTCCGGGAATGCACCGAAATGTTTAAACATTTTTATACTACTAGGGGGGGTGGTGTAAGCCTAGGGCATTCGGAAAGATCGTACCGCGGCAAGGCGCGGACAGCATGCATGCAAGACTCTAATGTCCTAATCTGTGGCAGATGGTATGGTGCCACAGGCCACAGGACTACGGATCCGGATCGGATGTCCACAGCATTTTTTCGTGTCCCTTTTCCCCTCCTCAAAATACAGGTCCTTCCTAAGGCCTAAGGACCGATCATCGCGCGTCCTCGTTCAGGCGCAATGAAATGTCGGAGAGGGTACGGTATCGGGCGGCCTCGGAAATCGCAGGGGGACGTAAGTACATATCGTATCGATTGTAAATGAGCCAAAATCTGGGGTGCGCGCACAGCCATGAAACGTTTGGGGCGAGGTGACTCGTGAGGGCCTGGTTAGACCCAGTACAGGCACGGAAACGGCGTAGAATCGCACAAGATAATTTGGCTTTTGGGACACATAAAAGAAGTCTCAGTGTCCATATCAAGCTGGTCGAGAAGTTTACATGCGGACGAGTCCGACAAAAGCACAAAGGTCCACACTCACAAAAGTAACCAACAAAAAAGATCGAACAAGACATGACAGGAAAGACCCGGCCGATCGAACAATGAAACTTCGACACCTTAGAGGTTCCAGCAGATGATGATAAATCGTGTTGAATAGGTACAGAATAATGCCAAATCCTACCGTAGTTATTGCCAGTGTAACAAGTAATAATTATCATAAAGTGAACACAAACGGGATGCACGAGTCAGTTGGTACAGGGGGGATATACGACACAAGACGGTGATACACCAAATACAACGGGGAAAGGTTCATTCACTTGAAACACACACCAAACGAGAAAGAAAACGGTAACTGTGAACTTTTAGGGAAGGCTAGGGTAGTAGCGAGGGGAGGATGCGAAACGACACCGAAGACGTTTGAGTCGGTCATTAGGGAGCGCCGAAGAGGTATGAAGATATCAGGAATAAGTTGCTTAATGTGACATGAATGCGTGCGGGTCGGGATAATGATAAGCAGGGGGTATCATGATTGTGACGTGGGTGTTTACGAGGTGGCATTGCTGATCGAGAAGCGTGAGAGTCGCCCGTTCGCAGGTCGTAAGAGGTCGTTAGGGTCATTAGAACATCCAGGGTATGGGAGGACGGACGAAATGTAAGATGCCAGAACGAGAATGCACAAAGAGGGGAAAAAATAATGTTATATGCATCGACGATCGACCCTGACCTCCTTGCCGGGGAACAAGAAAAGACGCTTCATCGGCTGGACAACCTCGACCTCGACCTCAACGTCCACCGTTTGCCCATCAACCACTTGTTGTTCGATACGCTTCTCCTTCTTTGGAGGAAGTTGCATTACAGGATAGGTCTTCAGGTTGTCGTACGACCACGATCGGGCTACGTAGCGTGTAGACATAAGCAACTGCTTCCAGGGTGAAGAAACTAGAGCTTACTTTCAACAACCGGCCTCTTCGGTGCAGGGAACGAAGTCACAACCGTGGTGGCAGTTGCTAGGTCCTGATCACTCCCACGCGACAACGGGCTCCTGATTGAGCTGTTCTTCCGCGAAGCACCAGGATAGCTCGAGCCACCGCAACTACTCGAGAGAGATGGGCTGGAACCACCGTGCGCGCGCATCATCATATTGGGCACAAGCAACTTGCCCTCGGCGCCGGGCTTCAAAAGAAGGCGGTCACGGCGGTGGGATGCTGTGACAGACGACGGCGATGTAGGAGAAGTGGAAGGAAAGAGGGAAGCACGCGACTCTGAACGCCGAGAAAGGGACTGGGAGTATTTGAAGTAGAGTTCCTCGGTCTCGGAACAGTGATTCGGAGGGAAAGACGTGGTGCAACCTGAGTTGCAAGGTGCGGGAATGCAGCTAGAATCGGTAAGTGTAGAGTAAACACCACGGGATCGGTGAGGCGATGCAACGCAAGACTTGTATGCCTTTGTTGAATTTTCCGTCTGTGACGGATCGGCATTGGCGAGATCCTTGGGGGCGCTGAAGCTATAAAGTGCAGATCGCCAAGCAGTGCTGCCATCCGTCCATCCCGGGATCGGCTTCCGAGGTTCAGCAGGATAGTTGTTAGTGGCATACAATGAACGCTTTGGCCGTTCTGGACAAAGGGCTTCTTGGAGACGTTTTCCAGCCATCATGATACCGCTTTGATAATTATTGGGGCTCTCGGATTCCGAAGTAGCAGTGCAATCATCGAAGACGGGAGGTGGGGGGGGGAGGGGGGGGAAGTTATACATTGCGGCGAGGACGGCTATGCTAGGAGAGACGCGCGCGTATTGAGAATCGAGGGAACGAGATTCGACAGAAGATCCGCTAGAGTCACTATCTGACTCGCTGAAGGAGGTACGATCGGAGAAAGAGTTATGCGGTGCAGGGGGGAGCGGAGGAGATGAACGATTTGGGTCGAAATCATACGCGTAGCCGGTATGTGAGTGCGTCATGTCAGCCATCTGGCACTCATCGGAGCAGTATAGAGGGATTGGCCCCTGGTCGATGACTGTCCGCAACTTGACAGGAGGTGCAGGTACTGGAATTGGATTGTGCAGTTTTGTGGGAGAGTCGACGGGTTTGATTGCACCATTTGGCTTGACGCGACCGGTGCCGTGTACGAGGCCACCGGGGCGAGGACGCGCTGCACCGTTCTTTGTACGGCGAACAGCTGGGGCTTCTTGGGTGTTATTTTTGGTTGCTGTAAAAGGAGAGGGTAGGTTGGTAAGGGGCGGGGTAGGTGGTAATACTCACGGGAAGAGGAAGAGGGGGAAGAAGGGGGAGGAGCAGGAGCAGGAGGGATGAGAGGGACGAGGAAGCGTTTTGGGAGAATCTGTCTGTCGCAGACGGGGCACCAGGAGGTGTCGAGATGGAAGTCCATTACGGGGAGTAGAGTAAAAGTGGAACCAGCGGATTGTTTATAAGAGTGAAAAGAACTCCGACAAGATCTAGATCCAATCTAGTTTGGGACAAAAAAGTTGGGACTGATATTTGTGCGAAATTCATCTCGGTGTCTCCCGAAATGACCCGTACGCCATCTCCGTTCCGAACAAGCCGACTTCCTATCCTATATCAATCCCATTCACTTCCCGCGGCCACCTCGCTACTGTCTGACGGTCTATACCCGATATAAGATTGTGTCCCTTTTTCCTATTTTATTTCTTATTTTATTCCGTGGACCCATGTAGCTCGACTTACTTCGGAACCAATCCTCTTCTCACACCTGATCGAACAACCCATCATACATATCCGGTTATAGACTTTCTCTCTTGTGATTATCCATCTCCTAGCTCCTAGCCATCTCTTGATAACACAGTAACACAGTACACACTCATCAATCCCGCCCTAGCAACCCCCTGAATCTCTCCTCCGTCTCAGTATCACGCAGCCGTCACTCACGTATATGTGCTCTTTGTCAAGTGACATAAAATATCCCTTGGGCCTAATGTCATGTCACAAGCTACGTACCACTCCTCCGATGCGTGTCTAAACCAAGTCTGAATATTCCCCGCGATGCCATGATTGCCATCACTTCTCCGGTGACATCTTCGCTTACTATCCGCGCACGCACCCGGACTTGCTACCGCAACCTCGCTCTCCCGGCTATCCCTTTTAAGCTTCTCAACAGTGTCGCAGGTTACGTGGTTACGTTGCATTTCCACACCAGCTCAGCAACCTTCCTACCTCACCTGGCTTGCTTCTCCGCTCGCGTGCATCCGACTGTACCCCACCCATCCCCAAGAATCAACGGGTTCACCAACACCCCGGTCCACTAACTGCCCGACATCCTTGCAATGGCTTTTCCACCTCAGGTAATCTCGTTTGCATCTGCTCCGGCATCTGCTACTGTTCCTGTGATTGCGCGCCCTTGGCTGTTCTTGGTGCCAGGGCCAACCAACATTGCAGTGGTAAGTGGTAGTTGCGGCATATTAGCGCCATTGGCGACACAGCTCTCATCAGTAAGCTGGTCGTCGTCCTGCACCAGACAACCGACAAATGGTGCTGTGTACTTTACACTTTGGACAGCATCGGAATCGCGTAGCCCGAGATAAGCAGAATGTACTGCAACTTGATCGATGATCCTTCCTGTACGGCTCAACGAAACAGGTATGATACTCCCTCGTGACGTTGCAGTGTGCTTCAGGCGTGTCGATGGTTCCCCATTTCCTTGCTTGCATTGATCATGATCAAAGCGTAGGTTTTTCGTCTTCTCCTTTTCCTCCTATTGAGTGGCGTTATTAATTTATAATTTCTATCATGTTTCACGTGGCCTCCTGACCCATGGGGGTGCGTCAATGTCGACTGTCCGGTGTTGGGTACTCGCAGAGAGGCTTACTATGACACCTGTTCAGCATTGTTATTGTCCAAGAAATGATATTCCACGCGACAACCACGTACGTACAAAGATATGCGCGGAGCTGTCGCCAGGGGTTTCGGTTTTCTGTGAGGTTTCTGCGATATCATAACTATGGCAACTATTGCCTCGAGCACCGAACGGTCTGGCCCAACAGATTTCAAAAAAGCATATTATTTTTGAGATTATTTTTCGTGTTTATTTGCTTCCATGAATGTTAGCGCCACACCGCTGCAAGCTGATCAGCACTCCTATCGGGGATCGATCATTCCTCGTTGTATTGGACGGTGATCGGGACATCGGGCCTAGAGCAAAAATCTGGGGTAAGGACCTAAAATATCCATTTTCCAACCCTTTTCAATTTCCCCCTGCATTTTGGCCGCCATTTTGAGGATGGAGGGGACATTGTTAATATCGTGAAATATAGGAGACTAATATATCGTACTGAGCAGTGAACGCAAGAAGACACCGCTCGGGTTCGGGTATCCAGTACCGGCGGGCAAAGCGGGTTGAATAGGAATGCCACACGGAGAAACAAGGTAACGTGAGGACTCTCGCATCCGGACTTTTTAAGAGTTATTCAGTACGCTTTACCGAATGGACCTGTGGCGCTCGTGCAAACTGTGTACCCGCACCGTACCGTACCGTCCGTACCGTACTGTACCCGTAGCGCCTAATAGTAAGTATCGTAGCAATGCAAATCAGACCTTGGTGATCCTGAATCGAGTTCTTCGGAGTCCAAACATGTCGGCACAATATTAATCCTTCCAGGTCCTCAGGCCAAGGCCAACTTCAGATCAATATTGGCAATAATTGTAACACCGTCTGTCGTTTGTCGTTGTCACCAAAGGTTGTGTCCTTCACACCTGATGTCATCAGTCCTGCTGGTCCCGAGGTTGTCAAAACGTTGTTCATAAACGTACTAGCATGCAAGCGGCGTCCAGCTGAGAAACTCACGAACCCGCATCCGGTATCAAGTGCCGCAAACTAGAGAGTGATTATGCAGGGTCGTAAGGTGGTGGACGTTTGTTGGTCCCATCGGCCGAATTGATTCTTGTGTTTTGCGTCTCTTGTGGTCGCTGACGCCCCCAACATGATCTTGGTCATTGAACCAAGGTCCCATCTGCACAGGTATTCTGATACGCTACCCTCAAACACAACACTACTCCATGATTCCAACTTGACTCTGACAGTAGGCAGTAGCACATTGAGATATCGAGGCACCATCTCCTAGGAGCGTATGTACTCACGTCTAAAAAAATTCTCCCTCCGGGCCCGAATGTGGCCTGATTCAAATAACATTTCATCACATTATAGCAAGTTGTAAATGAGACCATTGACCGTCCTGACTTGAAGGCGGGGATCACCGTGCGGCATGGAATTCAAAGGAATATCTCCCTTCCAACCAGATCCAATCGTTCTGAACATTTAATCTAATTATTCAATAATAGGCCGCCTCACTACTCTCACCGTCCCCCGCCTAAACATACCAGCCGATCGCTCGCACTAACGTTGCTACTCACTCTGTCGGTCGTTTTTATTATTTAAAAGAAACTCCTTTTGACATTAAGTATTACGATCATCGGCCTTTTTTGCGTACTGTATACGACGCTGATTATGTTTGCGCGGCGGTGGCGCATGTTTTTCTCTGGTGTTTTACGGAATACTAAGGTACACTCATTCTGCGGAGATGGAAAGACGTCCATGAGATAACGAAGGATAACGAAGGTTTACGTCTCCATTATAACAAAAAAATCAGTCGCCCCTCTCAATTTCCGCCCGAATCCCCATACGTACTCAAGTTAAAGAACGCTTGGAATGGCGGCGAACTCATTTTCTTTTATCCTTCTTCCTTTTTTTTCCATCGTTCCAAACAACTTCCGCGCTCGTAAATTTCACATCGATAAAGGAACCCCATCATCATTTATTGCGAATCATCAGATCACGTACCTCACGCTCAGGACTACGCACCTAGACCACACCCAAATTCTACTATGTATTGGGATTACCATATTCAATAATGAGGGGAAGGGAAACCATTCATTCCTCTTCCCGTTGTGCCGGTGCCAGTGACGGGGAAATGAGTAAACAAAGCAAGGTTTGGAAGCAGTGGGCAAAAATCGAAAACCCTTTCTTTTTTTTTTTTTGCAAACACCCCAGGGAAAACACGGAACAGGCAAGGTCGACAACGGGCCAGGAAGAAATGGGCATTACCTCTTTGTTCGAGACAACGAGATCCACCAAACCAACCACGAACAAAAAAACAAAGGACGGACAGCTCCTCCGTGCATGCACGTAGATCTGGAGTCATTTCTGTCGTTGTGAGGACAATGGAGTCGATCGAAATAGAGGTAAAAGAGAAGTCGTTTTCGAAAGGGAACCAACGACGCAGCATTGCTTACCTTTGAAATTTGATGCGGATCCAAGCAGCATGCAGCCAGATGGTCGGAACAAGGCGAGACCCTCTCCACGATTATCAAGCAAGTGCAGGACTGCCAGTACACCAGGATCGAATGTTTGTGCATAATGAAACGATCGTCGATGATCCGTGCATGCCTTTGAAACAAAGAAATACATTATTTGAGCCGTTGCGTCGTTGTCTTTGTGTCGAGCTCTGAACAAAATGGAAGATCCAGAAAAGGGTTGGGGTCCATTTTCTGACAATTGGAGAGTGACCGTGGATCCGTGACGCCTTCAAATTGCCGGAGGCTTCGTTCGAGGGTATCTTTATAAAGGACACGACTACCCATATATATTCTTCGTAGACGGAGACCATTCGTAGACGGAGACCATGAACCTTGGGCTGCCCCCATCGCCACTACACTGCTGAGTGATCGACACAAGTTGGTTTATGGGCGAAGAAGATGAAATGGAGGAGCAACAACACACCAGCTTCAAATGGTATAATTAAACCAATAACCTCTTTACAGTGAAGAGTTTCGGACAAAACGTTTCGTCCAACGTTTCCTCCATTTCATTGTCTTGACGGTGAGCGTCAATTTGTCTTAAAGGTCCAACATCACGTGGACGTGGTCCAGGCCGCACCCTTTCTACCCAAAACGATAATGCATTTGCCTCAAGACATTCAAGATTTCTTGTATGGATATCCTGAAAACCGGCAAGATATCACACTTACAGCAAATCTAAAATTCTACTCCAACACTTTACGATGCCAGCCGGATAACCTCTTGATTGATGAAATACATGAGCAGTATGTGTGCTCCTTTGCGTTGCATGCAGCTCAACAACACATATTCATTCATTCTCAGATGGCTTGGAGATCACAGAAAGCTCGAGCACAAGCATGGATTTATTCAATGGTTGTAGGTCCATCCCCATAATCTGCGATATTGTAATGGTTTCACGCCTGTTGGCGACCGGATATGAAAACACCGCACTTTTTGCCTAGGTTCCCCATCCAGGAATACGGCATGAACTTCGAGTCTCAACCCTTGCAACGACATGAAATTCATGCCATGAAAACCAACGCTACTATTGTGGCACGGGTCCTCAAGTCGTACCAACTCATGCTCGACTTTTATGGAATGCGGCTGGTGTCCTCCGATACCGGCCTCGTAGACCGCACTTTGCCACCGAGAAATTTTGCGTCGCGTTATAAGAATCTCGTTCGTGAGTCAAAAATAGCCTGCATTGTATTTCAGTCACCAAGATAACGCCGCGAAAACGCTTAGGGTCCTCGCACAACAACCTCCGCATCACCCGTATACTAAAATGTCTCTCTGAATTTGAACTGGAACACTTGAACGTGGGCTTCTTGCTGCATGTTCTCAATGAACAGAGTGAGTCCGACGAACTCAATTCGCCCGTTATTCGGAGCAGCATGGACAAATGGTGGGCCAATTGCTTGCGGAACGGGGAGAACAGGGCGTGGATTGGTGACCATATCAGGCGGGTCCGACAAACGGATGGGTATGTCTTCACGCGGGACATATACGAGGACGCTTTGAAAAGGCGGAGAATTACTGGGACGTTGAAAGAAACGGAAGCACCGATTAACTCCTCATAATCTGGCGGTATTCTTATCAAGATTTTCTACCGTTCATGATTGTCCAGTTGCTTTTTTCGCTGCAATCCAAGATGTTCTTTTGGCTCTATGGTTCTTTCCCGAGAACGCCTATATCTACAAGCAACACAACCGCAGTAGTCTAGTGTCGAATTCTATATAACCTTGTTTGGAAGGATCTATGACAACAACCCCCGATGGATACTCTATACAATTGGTGAGTGCGACATGTCAGGTTCAGTAATCCACCTTTACTGAACTTGACGAATCGTGGCTATCGCAGTGCTTCTAGTCTTTTGACTAGGATCTCGTGTCTCTTTTTCTCGTACAACTTGCTGACGGATTGCAGCAATGCCTCGAGGGTCTCGAAAGTACGATCCGAATGGCCGATCTAGCAGAAATAGGGGTCGATGACTCTGTGAGCTTGGATGAGATGTAACCGTCTTACATGGTATCCGCTAGCAGACACGGTAATTGTGATAGTTTTGCCCTCTAACAGGCTCACAACCGCGCTTGCTTGAAGGGTAGTTGTGGGTGTTAGGATTGCAGAACCCATTATGCCGAATGACGCTTCAGTGAGTGCTCGCCGCAACTCATCCAAGAAGAAGAATGTAGAAAGAGTTGGGGAGAAGTTCATTCCGCTGAAATATGAGGGAATACTTTCAACATGTGAGAGTTAAATATGCAAGATCGGGGTAGGAGTCCTTTTGGGAAAGTGATGAATCCGGAGGCGCCAAATGGTCGCAACTGAACTCACTCCGGAGAGGTAGGTCCCGTATCATAATGCTATGATGAATGGGCACACAGAGGACTGGATATTACCACCAGAATGCAACAGCCGCGGCAGTTACCGTCAGTGCGTCAACCAATCCGACCTTTTGCCGTGGTGTATAAATGTATGTAACTCTTCATGTCAAAGAAATATCATCAGATTTCCCAACCACACGGTGCATCCAAGGACAACCATCGATAGAAAATCTAGGAAATTCTTTCGTCCAAATTCAAATTGATGTCTCCGGACGCGTACGTGAAGAAAGCATCCATGTTGCCCTCCTTCTTACGTGGGTATGCCAGATAGGAATAGGGCATTGATTATTTTGGTATCGGCGGCGGCTCCAGGCCATGCATGGGTGGTGCCATACAGACGGTAGGTGTGCCATGGGGGAAATCATTGTCGCTTTGTTTCGAAGTGAAGAAGTCCGCCATCAAAGTTGATACGGTGTCCGTCGAACTCGGTCCCACATGTAAGAAGGTCGTCGCAATATCGATAGAATGATGCGACTCCATATCCGACATATCCGACGGTGATAATGTTTCTTCCGCCAATAGCTGAAGGTGGGGGTTGTAAGAAGGGTAAGCCACAGGTAGAACATATAAAAAAGTACCATAGAGACCACTACCATATAGAATGGATAGACCTCCAACGGAGCACAATAAGTATCCAAGGCATTGGGCAAGAAACAGATGTCAGGTCCAACGAGAGCTTGAACGAGATGCCGGCGCTGATTGCATGCGTTTCATTATCACGTCACGGATAGGTATGAGGCAGATACAATTAGCCTACACGGGGAAGGCCAGAAGAGACCGGCGTCGCATCGAGCAATTATGTCACATCGGGGATGGAAACCAAACACGAAATCAGATAAAACTGATACAGAGCCCTGCACACTGAAGCAAGCAGAAAGGGGGGCGTCGGGAGGTACAAGGCAGTGGCGACTGAGCATGATGTGTCACTCCAAGGAATGTAAGCCTCCGTGAAATCGATCTAGAATGTAAGAGAGAGCTCCGAGAGTCATCAGGTATGCATCGTACAAGGATTCTGGCTATTCGCCTCGCACATCAGAACTCGAAAGGCAACTTGGAGGGTTGCTTCAGGGACCGGATTCTAGATGCTTGGTTGGCTAGATGGCTCTAGGGGAAAGGCAGGAACAAGTTGAGCTTCGCTGAAGTAACTACCAAATCTGGATACCTTTTTCAGTCTCGCACGTTCAAGAAAGCCTTGGCGCCTTGGCCGCAGTGCACACTGTGGCTGATTGGACAGGCTATCATAGAATGGATGTCTTCAAGGCGGTGGAGGCCTACATCACCAAGATGGTTTCAGTTCCTTCAGCCATGAAGGTCCTTCTTCTTGATACTCACACTGTACAGTGTCCTACTCGAGTCAGAAGATGCAAAGCTGACGCTCATCTACCCGAACAGACTCCAATCGTGTCCTTAGCTTCTACGCAATCAACTCTTTTATCCCATCAAGTCTACCTCACTGATCGTATAGACAACAAACAAAGAGATCGGATGCCACATATGAAATGCGTCTGCTTTCTCCAGAGCAATGAAGATAGTCTCGAAGCATTGGAAACAGAGCTCAAGGAACCAAAATATGGAGAGTACTACTTGTGTCAGTGGGTGAATCATTGAGGCAACTCTCATGCGCTCGCAAGGTCTGATGCGTCAATAGATTTTAGCAACATCCTATCCAAGACTGCCATTGAGCGTCTGGCAGAGGTGGACGAGTACGAAGTCGTTCGGGAAGTTCAGGTGAGTGGACTTGTCCCCTCTTGTCAACATTGCATCATGTACGTCTCCAGGAATATTTTGCTGATTACGCTCCTCTGCTACCCTCTCTGTTCTCGTTGAATCATTTGCCTGTGTCAGGCAAGCCGTTGTATGGCTCGAGTCCGAACGCGTGGGACACAAAGGCACTCGAACGCACCGTGCAAGGGATCACAGCTGTTATGCTCAGCCTGAAAAAGAAACCAGTCATCCGATACGAAAAAATGAGTAGTATGGCAAGGAAACTGGCTCTAGAGATACAAGTACGTCTCGTTGATTTGTCTATTTGACGGAGCATAATAATACTTTGCTCTTAGCATCGTGTTCAATCTGAATCGACGTTATTCGACTTTCGCCTCACACAAGTTCCTCCCTTGTTGCTAATTCTTGATCGACGGAATGACCCTGTGACGCCACTCCTTTCTCAATGGACATATCAGGCCATGGTCCACGAACTCCTCGGCATCCAGAACGGACGTGTTGATTTAAGTCTTGTCCCAGATATTAGACCCGAGCTCTCTGTAAGAGAATTTTAATCCTGACCTTCTTTTACATTGCACAAACGAAAGTTTAGGAAATCACTTTAACCCCTTCTACCGACCCATTCTTCCAAACTCACTTCCTCGCAACCTTCGGGGACCTTGGCACGACCCTCAAAGATTATGTTCAATCTTATCAGTCCCGTTACATTGCCCAATCTCCGTCATCTATAAATTCCATTGCGGAAATGAAGCGATTTGTGGAGGAGTATCCTGAGTTTAAAAGGCTTGGTGGAAATGTGAGCAAACATGTGGCACTGGTGGGTGAATTGAGTCGTATCGTAGGGAGAGATAAATTACTGGAAGTGGGAGAGGTGGAACAAGGTTTGGCCACTAGTTCTGGTGCCGACATCAAAGTAGGTTTCGGGATCGGTCTATTGAATCTACCTCAACCTAATTTTTATGTAGGGCGTCCAAGCACTTATTACTGATCCTGCCATCCCTGCCTGGAACAAGCTCCGCCTCGTCATTTTGTATGCTCTTCGGTACCAGAAGGCTCAGGCCGCCAATATTGCTTCTTTAATCAAACTAATGATGGCGAATGGGGTCTCACGGGAAGATGCACAGGTATTAGCTCTCTTATTATCAACGTCCTCGTTGCTGACATATTCGTCGTCAGTTAGTGTATGTTGTCCTGAACATCGCCGGAGCAGATCAACGCCAAGATGACCTTTTTGCAACGGAATCCCTACTTGCCAAAGGGCGATCTGCTTTGAAAGGGCTCAAGGTCCGTTCCAATGCTTTTGGACGAAGTTTAAAAGTATGTTTAATTGTTATTGGGCTGGCTCTAGGGTGTCGAGAATGTATACACACAACATACTCCCCGTTTAACACAAACGTTGGAGAATCTCTTCAAAGGTCGGTTGAAGGAAACGAATTACCCTTTTGTTGGCGCTGTTGGGCCAAATACAGGTTTACAACGGTATGTTTTGTCGCAAGCGGTAAATCCACGACTTGACAGTTCACGCAGACCCCAGGACGTTATCATTTTCATGATTGGAGGTACAACTTACGAAGAAGCAAGAGCAGTTGCGGTTTTCAATCAGGATCCTGCTACCACATCAAACGGCAGTGTTTCATCAATGGGAACGCGCTTGTTATTGGGGGGCACATGTGTCCACAACTCTTCAAGGTACGTCTCCTTACCACTACCGCTCATCCTCGTACGCCTACATACGTTCCGAAATCAATAGCTATTTGGAAATGATACGTGCAGCGGCCGCCAATTTCCCTGCCTCAGTATATGAGCCGCCACCCGAATCTGTTTCGAACGCGCCAGCTCTCAATCTTAACCTTGGCGGTGTGAATGTGAGCCTTGGCGGGCCTTCAGGGACAGGGGTGTATAGGACCGGCGGTGACAACGTTGGGGTGCAAGCTGATGGAATAAGAGACGGTGTAAGAAATTTTATGGGGAAGGTTAAGCAAGGTGTCGATCGAATTGGTATTTCATAGCCGTACGATAGTAATAAATGACACGTCACGCACTCCCGAGTCCCGCCACGTTCAGTAATTGCTTTCTACTACAAAATCAGCGTTCAATTTTCTTTCTTCGAACCCAAGCTTGCTTAGGTCGACATGGCAAAAGGATTACTTGCAGGTCTCAAGGGTATCGATGCCTTTGGAAAAGTCTGCGTTACTCTGTTTAAACTTTCGACACCGGGTAACTCACTATTCCTATAGACTACTGAGGATGTAAAGGTCAAGACCCGTACTGGGGCATTCGGTGCGTTTCTAGCTCATTTACCTTCGCTAACAGCCAACCAAATGCAATTTTGCAGTGACCATTTTCGCGGCTGCCATCATCTTGTCATTCATTACTATGGAGTTCCTCGACTATCGGCGAGTCAACGTGGATACGTCAATTGTGGTAGACAAAAGCAGAGGGGAGAAGTTGACCGTCAGGATGAATGTTACATTTCCAAGAGTGCCATGTTATCGTGAGTTCCGGTTCTGACTCGTTTGTTGGCAGCCGTGGATTCTTGTGTTGTAGCCCACGGGTGCATCACCCGTTGCACAAGTAGAGGATCCCTTCCTGCATGGAGATGTACTTAGTGAGACGATACGCTCGCTCATTGTTTGTTCTTTCACAGTATTAAGCCTCGATGTCATGGACATCAGCGGTGAAACACAGCGGGATATTACGCATAATATCCTGAAAATGCGTCTTGACGAACGTGGTGTCCCTATTCCCAGAGCTCACATTGGCGATCTCCGCGGAGATATTGAGATATTAAATGATGCGAAGAAAAACGACTATTGTGGCTCTTGTTATGGAGGGCAACCGCCGGACAATGGCTGCTGCAACACCTGTGACGAGGTCCGCGAGTCCTATGTACGGCGCGGGTGGAGTTTCGGCACTCCAGATGCGATTGACCAAGTCAGTGGAGTGACGTACATTTTCCTGGGTGTCCGCACTGATAACACTAACTCTAGTGTAGAAATGAAGGCTGGGCAGAAAAGCTGAAGGGACAATCCAATGAGGGTTGCAGCGTTTCTGGGCGTATTCGTGTCAATAAAGTCATTGGCAACATCCATCTGTCTCCCGGCAAGTCATTCCAGACGACTAATCGCAACTTTTACGAGCTGGTTCCCTACCTCCGCGACGATGGCTATCCTCACGACTTTAGTCATACTATCCATGAATTAGCGTTCGAAGGTGACGATGATTACAACTTCAGGAAGGCCAAGATGGGTCGCGCGATGAAACAGCGAATGGGACTCGGGACAAATCCATTGGACGGGTTTGAAGCAAAGGTAGGGTGATCCATCATATGATGGTTACTGTGATAGACAAGCCAGGAGCATTGACAAAGCATTTCAGACCAAGATTCCTCAATACATGTTCCAATATTTCCTTAAAGTCGTTTCCACAAAATTCCAAACTCTTGATGGCCAGACTGTAAACTTTCGTTCCCCCCCTCTCATATCATCTTTATTCATCTGGAGTATTCTTTTAGTTCAAAACTCATCAGTACAGTGCTACGCATTTTGAACGAGATCTGAACAAGGGGTCGCAAGGCGAAACACTCCAAGGTATCCATGTCCAACACGGTGTCACAGGCGTACCAGGTAAACATGCTGGATCTCTACTGTCTGTCACAATCATTTATATTCTCATCAAGGTGCATTTTTCAATTTCGAGATATCTCCTATCCTAGTCGTCCATTCTGACACTCGGCAATCATTTGCACATTTTCTTACATCGTACGTTTATTAAGTCTATTTCGCGATACCCATCACTCAACTCATTTCATTATGTAAAGAACTTGTGCTATTGTTGGTGGAGTGCTGACGGTTGCATCACTTCTGGATGGTTTACTGTTCGCCACAAGTCGTGCGCTCAAGAAGACTACGTCCGGAGCTAGCGGTGGTACAGGGGGAAAGCTCATGTAAAAAACCTACTGTTTGTTTTCATAATTGAATGTCGCCACTCGCAGATTACACCTTGCATTTAGGAATAATAACATATATATAATCAAAACGACACAAATCGATGCCGTTCGGCACTCAAGTACTCATTACCGGGTCCTTTTAGAAGGGTTAGCCCTCTGAGCTAACTTCCGCTTCTTACTTGGCTGGTCTACCGATTTTGTAGATATGTTGCGGCTATGAAGACATTGATTTTCGGAGACAATTGGTTTGGTTCCATAGAGCTCCTTGCGATTATCCTACACAAATTTGAGCACATTCACAAAAACACTGAGACTGAACTAACCTCCGTGCCCATCATGAGCTCGTCATCCTCCTCGTCTGAGTGCTCGCTAGAACTAGCATCACTCGGCTCCATCTCGTCCTTGTCTTCCATGCATATATCATCATCATCAGACTCAATAACTTTGTTACCATATGTTTTTCTCGACTTCACATGCGGTTTTGCCATTCGGGTCTGAGAAGATACCCCTGTGGCGTCTGCTGATCCTGATCCCGACAGAGAGGCTGAAGCAGAGGTAGAAGCAGAAAATTCATGTTGATCAAATGAGCCCTCGTCCATGTCTTCCTCTTTGATAGGTATCTCGACTACAGCTTGCACACGACGAATGAAGAGCTGACGGGGTTCCAACCGCACTTCGGGATGAGACACACGCGCAGTGGAGATTGGTGGCTGGCTATGTGCCGAGCTGCAAGTGATGTGCGACTGAGTTTGTGGGTTGTTGACGGATCTCTGTTTTATATGACTTGAAGTCATATCGGCCGTCGTTGGGCGCTGGTGTCCTGTTTCTCGAACTGGGCTGGATTTGCGCCTCGATGGTACTTTACGTGCTATATGAACTCTATCTGAGGGCGAGTTGGGACCAGGGGGACTCTCCCGTATTGCAGACTTGTACGCAGGAGGTTGGTTTGATGATGATGCTCGTTTAGTAGACGAAGACGAAGGAGCAGATTCTAGTAGGTCTGCGTAATTCGATCGGGGTGTAAAGGGTGCAGACGCCATGTGTCCATGGGGCTACGTGAACAAGGCCGTTCACGCACAGGCCTCAAGGTAGGTAAAGGAGGGGCATACCAGTAACCGGTCGGCGAGAAGTTCATCAATTCTTGATGATAATCTGCAACGTTCCTGCTCGACACGCAAAAAATGCTCCTGCCAATTCCGAGATTGGTCCTTCCATTGCGTCCCCTCGCGTCGTAATAGCAGGATAGTTTCTTCTTGGTGTGTAATCTGAACACAAAGGTGAAAAATCTGCTTTTGAATGATTCGTTGCAGCGTCATACCGTCGTATTAGCCTGTTTTAACTAATGACACCGGAATTATAAACGTATCGCTGTGAAGTCGTTGGGACTCACTGAGGCTTTAAATTCTCCGACCTCCTGCTTCAGAAGTTGCATTTCCAGTTGACAGGAGTGTCGTGCCTGCACTGCCTCATCACGCTCACGCCGAGCTTCATCCCGTTCGTGTCTTGCTTCACGCGTTTCGGAAGTCGCTTGTGCCACCGTAATCCGAGCCTCATTCTCGATGGCAGCAAACTGACAGCATGTTTACCGTCTTGATGCAAGAGTGGGAAAAAAGTAACTTACTGCTTGGTGAGTTGCCCTTGAAAACGATGCCAACGATTCCGCAAGCAATGCGGATGGGGGGGTAGCCATATCGTTGTTTTTGAGTGCGCTCTGACAATTGATGGTCACATGACGGCTAAATCGAAAACAAAGCACATATATATATTCTAGTCCTGTGGGATAATAACGAATCAAGGCGGTAAGTAACAGGAAGTACAGAATAGCAAATATCACAACGAAGTGTTGATGGAAAACATTTACAAAACTGTCAAGTCAAGGCATTTCAGGCTCCCCCCAGACGCCTTTCGCTGGTTCGCACTTCACATCAGCAACGTACATCCTCAACCACTGCACCATTTCCTTGCTGATTTGATGGCACCTTGTCACATCAATGGAACGTAATCGTTGAGGCCCCAGAATAGCTGTACACTTGTGGGGAATAGGAGGGACCCGAAATCGCGCAGCTGCGGAGTGCGATGCCGTGAAAATCTGTCCGGGAAGAGAGGACAAAGAAGAAGGGCTAGAATGTCGTCGGGGATAAGTGTGGGAGTTTGCCGGTAGGCGGGACTCCACAAAGGTACGAAGAGAATCCCAGTCGAGGGAGGTACAACCGTCTAAGTTCAGAGTGACAAGTTTGGGGCATATCCAAGGTTGAGCACCAGGAGGGGCAGAAAGACCCTACATAATCAGACAGGTGAGAATTTAATCGAATGAATCTGACAAACACACACTTTCAATAGATTGGACGACGCATCTTCGACATCCACCAACTCCAAAGTGACAAGAGAAGGTAGGCGACGCAGAAGTTTAACTAACTTCAGTTCGTTGAAGAAAGTTGATTCGATCCGCAGATAGCGCAAGGGAAGCGAAGTTAGCGACTGCGTCTTCAGATGTTGGAGGACAGGGGTCAAATTGTCAAGGTAACAGAATTCAAGCGTTTCTAATGCTGGGAAAGATATTTGCCCAAGTAGACTACGTGTCCGTGTGATGCCTGCGTAGTAAAATGAAGCCTTGACTAGTCGAGGAAGCCGAAGAACCTTGTGGGGATCGATTTCTTCCTCGGAAGGGAAGCATATGTCTGGATCGACGTCAGACATGTTTCGCAAGGCAAATTCTTCCAACTCCAAGCATTGACGGAGGACATCAATCAGGGTATTAACAGAAGGCGAATAGCCATTGAAGTATCCGCCTAGTTTCAGGACACGTAGTCGAGAAACAACTTTAACGTCCCATCCGAAGTTGAATGATGTGAAGGAGCATGATTGAAGCCGGGGCGTACAGCCGTTGAAGAGCGGGAGTGGGAGATTTGAATAATAATCTTCCTCCAAGGAGTGGAATATTCGAATAGAAAGAAATTCGAGAAGTGGAGCGTCTTCCCGGCACCGCAACAATGCAGCATGAGCTTGAGGTCGATTGGGAACACTGAGTCGAAAGGATTTGGTTCGCCATAACGCTGGACGAATAAGATCCATTGCATGGATCACGGTCTCTGTGACTGCACCGGAATCTTCTACACGGGGACTGAAATTGATAGTGATGTCGAGGGGGACAGATTTTGACCTAGCGAGCTTGCGTCGAGCTTTCTCCAGTGAGTCATGGGTGCTCACCGAGATCACCGACCAGAGATCAGGTGTATTGAGTGCGACGTCTGCCCAATAACGGCAAACCAACATCAATGTCGAAACCATCACTGGATCCTCGTCATCGATACCCTGCACACCAATAACGAATATCCAAGAAAGTAGTTCGCTGGGCAATCTTTGGACAGGAGACTGTGACCGCACAGCTTGCTCAAGGTGCAATTCGAGCTCCTTGCGTTGACTCATGAGCGAGGCCATCTTCGAATCCAAGTTGTGAAGTGCTTCCCGCAAATAAGAAATCGAGGTAGTGGCTGTGGCCCTCGAACGATAAATAGAGCCAGTCGTCAAGTGAGATATGGAACGATCAATAGTGTTATATGATCTCTGGGACGCTTCTGACGCGCATGTGAAAAAGGGACTCGCTGCCGCCCTTGGAATTAAGGTCGACATCCGTGCAACTAGGAACGGATAGGCTGGTACACTGTAGGATGCAATTCCAAAAACACTGAACTAGAAAGGATTTCCAAGCTAGCGTTTTCTAATTAGACCGACTGCGAAATAAGGATCTAAACAGTGTGGTCATTTAGTGAATCCTACTTGATCTGCTCACGAGTTTCTCAAGAAGTTGAGTCAGGGTGCTGATGATTGGCCGGTTGGATTCAGTATCCACAATACTAGCAGAAACGATGCACCTGCCCAGTGCTGTAAATTGTATTCAGTTCATTTCAAGATCGATGAATGGAGGGACCACACACACACACATTTCTCTCCGGCATCAAGAGCAAGTATCTATTCAAACAATGAGAAGAGAGGCGAGGAGGCACAAGACATTCCGATGGATTATAAGGGCTCCAGCGATCGCGTAGATAAAGACGATCCTGTACTTCAGTTCCGCCTTTATGGACCTCGAGTCTTCCGGGTGAGCCAGCACGAGGCGCAAGGCATGCCTAAGTTCCATCTGGAGCATTGCAGGACACCTAAAAGCTCCAAATGCTGACTTGCAACGTGGCGACAGATGGAACACGAGGGTAACAACGAGGCAAAATTCGGAGGAATCTGTTTTTCAATTTGCACTGCGGCAAGCATGGTTGATTCTCAACTGAGCACTGACTCCAGCAACGCAAAGCTTAGATTTTGACTGTGTAAGAGATATTTGAGATACTGATCAGTTCAACCTCTGTCTCGGAAACTAATATTGGACAGAACGGTAATAGAAGAATTGGCAAAGGACCTGTTCAGAAAGGGACTCGGTGATGAGATGTGTAACAAAAGACAAGTGTTGTTGTTAAAGTCACAACAGGCTGAGTTAGAATAAGGTACTTACGGCAACATCCAGAAATGCGGTCAAAACACTCCCTTGATGTGATAAAAAGCGGGTTAACTCCAGTTAGGGTGAAGTAAAAATCGAGCTGACCTGCGAGCCAACTTGCATTCATTATCAGATAGTTACGTCCTAGCGATGCCGCGCAAATGGATAATGCGTAAGTGGTGTTCCCGAGAATGGCGAAGAAGAAGAGTGCCGGTGACAGCCCCTCACAACGCGTTTTAAAGTTTTTGACTGATCGAGTCAGCCAAGACGCCATCATCTCAACTGTTTAGAAATCTTACGGATCTGTGGAATTCGGGCTCCCACTGAGAAGGAAGGTGAACAAGCGATATGAAACGGAAGAAAGTGAGGACTCACGATACAGAACAGCACTAGACCATCCCAAGATTTGGATCATCCATTCAGGGTGCTTCGAATCTTCTAAGTTCTCTCCTCCGTTGTTCACCCACCATGCGATTATGCCAGTGGTAAATACGAAGATGACGGCTGCTGCATATTGAATAAAGATCCGTCTTGTAGAAACAATGGTTATGCGTCCATCCAATAGTGGTGATTCTTCATGTTCACTGGGCGTAGACTGAGTAGTGTTTCGGGTCCACCGATAAAAGTATATTTGAAATAATAAAATCAAGTCGCATAACGAATACTGACGAACGTTTCGGACGGGTTGTTAAGATGTCGCAGGCAAGTGAGATTGCAAAAAAAATTGACTCACATACACCGCAAGTATAATCACTGTTGATAACAATCTTGCCATAACTGCTCCGACAAGATTGAATAGGTCTCCAGCAAGCCATATAAGTACGAAGTAAACGCTCAACCCCTCACCAGACTTGCGGCGATAATTTTCTATGATTTGGGGAGAGTACACCACAAGCCTGGAAGGATAGTAATGTAAAATTGCTTGAGCGTGAGTAGTGATATTCTCTACCAACAAGCGATAGACACCCAACCAAGCTTATTTAAATAATAGAGTGATAAGCTTAGCTCATGCAACCAACTTAAATTTGGACATACCATACCGCTCAAGCTGTGGTCATTAGAGTTGGTCATCACTTCCATGACCAGAGTAACGGCGAGGAAGAAACAAAACCAAAAACATGAAGAAAACGTGACTTGCGATATGTGACACCGGCCGTCACGCAAGCTCTTGTCGGGAACCATGGATCAGGAAGCCTTCAGAAAGCTTGCCAATCAGTTAAGAAATGTCTCATCGTCTGGGGGGCCCAGAGGGTTTTTTGCCGGGAGTGGCGTTTTAGTTGCTTTGGTTGCTGGAGGTCTTCTACTCAACGCCAGCTTGTTCAATGGTAAGCACGAATCTATTTTATAGACTAGGGATTCACAAGCTTCGCGGAAATAGTTGATGGTGGTCACCGTGCGATAAAATATACACGGTAAGCAACGATCACACGGAAAAAGTTGTGATGGTGAATTGTTGCAGGTTGGACGGTGTCAAAGATGAAGTGTACAACGAAGGAACGCATTTCGCGGTAGGCACACAGCAGAATTCAAAAGATTTGAAAGTGACCATCATGTTAGATTCCCTGGTTTGAAACGCCAATAGTGTTCGATATTCGTGCTAAGCCTCGCAACATCGCCAGTCTCACAGGCACAAAAGGTCAATCTGATTGCGGGCTCTTCTATTCGTAACTGATGTTCGTGAAAGATTTACAAATGGTCAATATCACTTGCCGTGTGCTGTCCCGACCATCAACGCAAGCTTTGCCAACTATCTATCGCGAGTTAGGCAAAGACTACGACGAGAGGGTCTTGCCATCCATCGTAAATGAAGTCCTGAAAAGTGTTGTTGCGCAGTTTAACGCCAGCCAACTAATTACACAACGTGAAATGGTAAGGATGCCTTTTTCAACTGAAATGCTTTGCATAATATTGTGTGATGTCAGGTATCACGACTAGTCCGGGAAAACTTGACACGCCGAGCCCTACGCTTCAACCTTGTCCTCGACGATGTTTCAATAACACACGTTGCCTTTTCGCCTGAATTTACACATGCAGTCGAGGCGAAACAAGTTTGCACCTTCCGATCTAGTGTCACCTTTCCTTTGCCTCATAGTTTATACAGGTTGCACAACAAACAGCACTTCGTGCTGCCTTTCTGGTAGATCAAGCGATCCAAGAGAAGCAAGTTCGTATACCTTTAATCTTATTGTTGTGGGACATTGTTAACTCTACTTCTCATGCAGTCCATCATTGTCCGAGCCCAGGGGGAGGCACGCAGTGCGGAATTGATAGGAGAGTCAATGCGTACCAACAAGGGATTCCTTGAACTTCGTCGGCTAGAAGCTGCCCGTGAAATCGCCAATTTGCTTGCGGCTTCTGGGAACCGAGTGATGCTGGATTCTCAGAGCTTGCTCCTAAATGGTGAGCGTTTTGCCTATTTCTATTTACGCATACCTTAATCTAGAGCGCAGTTGCTGGGGATGATGCGAAGGAAATCTTAAAGATTAAAAAGTAGCACAGTTTCGCGTGATCTCAAGTCACGTGTAGATTATTACAATAGCAGTACATACCAGCCTGGAACGCAAAACAGCAAGCTAACAAGTTCGAGTATGGCGCCCGAGAAGCAGACAAATCGTTCACGCAAGAGGGCTCAAGACGAGATCTCACAGGATGCGGGATCGAAAACTGGGCAAGCCGAGGAGTCGGTGACTGATCAACCAGCTCGCAAGAAAACAGTGCGGTGGAGTGGTCATAGCGATGATGACCCCCAAGAAGATGAGCTGAGCGGTCAGGAAGAAGATCAGGACCCACGGAAGGGATACTTATTCTCTAATGGAGTTCTCATTGCATTGATTTATTAATAAACTACACAGATTTGCCTTACTGGCTGGTGCCAAAAGTGAGCATAGCGAGGTCCTTGACATTCCTTTTCTCATTATTAGGACAATAGCGGAAATGTTGGATACGCTTACTATGATCCAGTTAAATGCGTAATATATGTCCTGGAAGATACTCAAGAGACACTACACTTTGATCTGACTAGGATGCGTTGAGTTTTATCACTACCGGGTGGAAGCTGTCATTTATGGAGGGTTAGTTCTGGACCACGTCCAGCCCGACGTTGTTCTGACGAGCTCAAGAGCGGATGACGGGTTTATTGATACTCTTCGAGACCATAGTACGTCAAGATGCTATAATATGTGCATATACTGACAACTGAGGCTGTAGTGGATGAGTCTGGAGGCATTTTTCAGATACGGCCTCGCAAAGACTTTATTCCTGCCAAAGGACGTGATCGTATCCTCTCTCTCCATCTCCTTTCTGACCTGCCGTTAAATGAAAATGAATTTCATAACGTTTCTGATGTTGATCCTGGATCGGAGCCAAAAAATGCGTACGAATTCATGAAAAGACGGAAAGAATGTGTCGGTGATCCCATAACAAAACGGTGGAACGCCGCGATCCGGCTTTCCAATTTTGCTTCGGCTGAATCTTCCCCACTCTGTGTAGGAATAATTTTCATCTTAATTTCCACAATAATCAATGTCAATATCCAGATCGCGTCTGTCGGAGCCTTGCTGGACCAATTGGTGAGAGAGCGTGCCATAGGAGACCTCGATGACGAAGGCATTGGTGGTTTAGAGATCCGCGGTATTGAGGCCATCACGCTGTCTGTCCTTCTTCCTTTTTTCGTTCCTTTTGCTAAACTTTATGCAAGTGAACACGTTATGCAGGTTAATGCGGACACTCTCTTGTGAGCAGCCGAATTTGGTTAATGGACTGTCTCATAGTCAAATTGAGTGATTTCGGTTACAGCTCTCTTCAGATATTCAGCAATGAAAGCCATGCTTCTGTTCATTCCGACAAGACTAAGGAAGGCTTATCATTATTTGGTGAATGCTTCCTGACTTGCTTATCATTTTTTGCTTGCTGACATGTGCATAGGAACCCTGAATAATACGAAAACGATGCTAGGGCGCTCACTGCTTCGTACTTGGCTTCTTCGGCCATCACTTTCAATTCCTGTCATCAACTCTCGCCAGGATGCTGTCGCATGTTTTTTGCGCCCAGAAAATTTGGTCACGGCAGATATCATGCATGGTCACCTCAAGGGTATCAAAAATGTGCCGAGGATATTAGGGATTTTGAGGAATGGTAAAGGGAAGTTGTCCGAATGGCAAGGGCTTCTCAAGGTTTGGACATCTGCAAATATCTGTATGTGCGCTGAGTATGAATACCTGAGCAGTTCACTTTCCATTCCGCAATGTTGCGAGACGCTTTGACGGAGCTGCACGAGGGCAACGCCGTTGAAATCGTGAAAAAGGCAAGTATCAAGCATGATTCACAGGGATTGAATATTGAGGTGTCAAAATATGAAGCTTTTCTCGGTATTAGATGTTGCCATCTTTAGGGAAATTGGAAGTGCGGTGAATGAAATTGTAAGTAGCATCGGATGGCCTTCTGCTGAAAAAGATGCTCATTATTATGACGAACGCAATAGATTGACTGGGAAGAATCGACTATTACCGGGAGAGTGTGTGTTCGGCCTCACATTGACGAAGAACTTGACAATCGTAAAAAGATATACCACGGCATTGACTCGGTTCTGGTAAGTCATCGTTTCGTAAAGATTCTTGGCATAAGGTAACAAAGTCAACCCAGTCCAAAGTAGCAGAACAGATATGCCAAACTGTCCCAATTGACTACGCATCATCCTTGAACGTCGTTTACTTCCCACAACTCGGCAAGTCTCATCAATCTGAATCTTAGGAAAGAATTGAACGACATTGACTCCGCAGGCTTTCTTGTATGTATACCCATGTTAGAAGAGTGGCAAAGCGGACAAAGTATCAGAGTCATTGATGGCTGGACTTTCCAAGCAAGTTCCTCCTACCTTACATCAATTGCCGCATCGGTTAATACTGTATGGGTTCTAGTTTTCCTCTGAGTATGTTGTCATTTAAGCTACGACGCCTTCTAATGTTGATTCATTAGATCACACGTTTACTTCAAATCGCAAGAAATGCATGGTTGGTTCATGTTACATGTTCTTACGCCGTCGCGTTACCTCTTTTTAGATATGGATGTTCATATCGGGGATTTGCATCCTTTGATTGTCGGTAAGCCCTTCAGTTGCCGCGGTCCCATTTTTACTCATGTTACCACAGACCGAGAAATCGAGATTGTAGAAAGCTTGCTTGAGAGGATACTAGGCTATAGCGAAGCTTTGGCAGTTGCATGTGACGTTTGTGCCGAACTGGACTGCTTACTCTCGTTCGCTGAGGCGTCAAGAGCATTCGGGTATCATAGGCCTGTTGTGGTAGAGGACAACATCATCGACATTAAAGGTGGACGGTCTGTACTGTCTTCGTTTGCATTCAGGACAGAGGTTGACGAGTTACGAAGACACCCATTGCAAGAACAAGTCCTTGATACATTTGTGCCCAATGATGCCCGGCTAATAGGCGGTGTTGGGGACCAGTGCATGGCCAACGGGGGTAAAGGCAGCTGGAATA
The DNA here is from genome assembly GCA_963555575.2 of Hygrocybe coccinea. NCBI lineage: Eukaryota > Fungi > Basidiomycota > Agaricomycetes > Agaricales > Hygrophoraceae > Hygrocybe > Hygrocybe coccinea. The sequence continues at coordinate 2,298,419 of OY741996.1, read as the reverse complement.
GTGTACTACTTTGCACTGGAGCGAACGCCTGTGGAAAGGTACGATCAATATTATATGAAAGTTATTCACTTAATCTTGGTTCTGGATCAGAGCATCTATTTGAAACAGGTTCAGCATATTCCACACCTTGGGTGATATAATTTTCAAACCACACTTTTCTAGATTGCATTGATCCAGTACATGGCACAGGTATTTTACATGCCTTGCGAATCCGTTGACTAACTGTCATGACCATTTCAAGGTTGGGTGGTCCGTCTCTGTTTTCCCTTTCAGATCTTCCTAGCACCCTGAAAAGTTCCTAGTTTTGTACCGGCGGAGTCTGCCACACTTGGCGTTGTAGACAAGAGTACTTATTCTCATCTGTTATTTTCCCGGTGGATATTTATCACTCACATTCATTAGTTTTCACTCGCATTTCAACCCGGGAATCTGTTTCCAAAGTAATCTCGGATGGTTCTACGTCGATGTTCTCGAAAGCATTCCTTCTTAACTTGGTTTTAGGCACAATCGGCGTTTATGATCGATCTCAGTCAAGTTTCCCTGGCTCTCCGTAACTCTACCCCTCGGTCGTTGCTAATCCTAGATGAATTTGGAAAGGGAACCAAATCTTCAGGCTCGTGGATTTTTCATCTCAGAGCCACCGTGGTGACATGTGTTCATTATTGATCTTCTCTCCGTCCAACATGGTCGCTTCTTTGCCTGCTTGATGGCTACTGTTTATTTCTTGTGCGCTATCAGATGGCGCTGGACTCTTCTGTGGTGTACTCAAGCATCTTCTTAATCGTGGTTCGCAATGCCCCAAAGTTCTTGCTGCAACTCACTTCCACGATGTTTTTCGACCGGACTTGTTGGACCAAGAATCTTTGCCAATTACGTTTCTTCATATGGACGTTCTGTTCGTGTCCAGTAGCGACGGATCTATTGGCGAGCACGCCACCGCACCCGTTAGTCCGGGTGGAAAGGGTGAGGGGGGTTGCATCGGACCCGGAGAAAAGATTACTTATCTGTACAGGTGAGACTGGGGTCGTCACATGCAATACATATAGCAGTTACTCATAAGGAAATGATACAGAGTCGCTCCGGGCCTCTCACTAGATTCGCATGCGGCGAAATGTGCAGAGATCTTTGGAATCTCACAGCGCATTGCTGATAGGTCTCGATACGTCAGGTATGTCCGTTGGCAGTCATACGGAACAACAATTTATGTCCTGTTTCTCCTTGTGCGCCGCTACCCAGCAATATCCTGTCAATGCATGAGGTCGGACAGCTTCTCGACGAGGAAATGACCGAAGAAGATATTCTTGACCTTGAGCAGGCTGAAGCCGTCTTTCGCAGACTTCTTGCCTGGAACCTTCAGGGCGAGGGGGATCAAGAAGTAAAACGGGAATCTGTGAAAGAGAAACTGGCTGAGGTGCTAGGACGATGACCTTCGTTTGTATTCGCTACCAATTACCCTCCAGACCCACCCATCTATTTACAATCATTCGGCACCAACACCGTCGTCTAGCTACAAGAAATTGTGTGGGTCTGGAGTCAAGTCCTCCTTCATTCACATGGAGATAATGCAATAGTTTACGATACCCGGATGTATATGCAAATAGAAGTGCGATATTCACTTTCGACTGTTCTACCGTTTCCAATTCGCCATCTTCTTCGTCATATATGTACAGCTGAAGTTCCTCACTTTGCTGTGCAACCATGGTAGTGCATCACACTCCACTTGAGGGCATCCGTCAACAATGAGAGTGGAGATTTGTGCCACTGCTGGTACTTCTAAGACCTCAGCCTCACCAGTCCGTTCCGAAAACTTTTCCCCCATAGCAAAATGGAGCCGAGATTTGACAAGACGTATTAGGGGACCAGTCTTCAAGTCGTCACAGTGCGAAAAGTCCAAGTACGTCAGTGAAGGACACAATGGAACATTTTCCCCTGTAGGTGGAGTGATTGTGGCTCCGGATGTCGACGGGCTTCCGGAGTAAACGTGACTACTTGCAAGAGCCTCCGCCACCACATTGCTGACGCCTGACAGACAGGACAACTCGAGTGTCTCAAGTGATGAAGTTGATCGAAGAAATTGAACCAACACGGATGCAGTGACTCCACAGCTCTTAACTCTGAGCTCCGTAAGTGAAGCCCATACACCGGTGAATGCAGCGTCGACGGATAGGGTACGGGAGAGAACCAGTTTCTGAAGGGAGGGACAAATGATGTTGGCAAAGATATCGGGTGTCCATATGGCACCAATACATTCGAGACGAGTCAGACAGGGGAGATGTATGAGAGATGGTGTAATCATCGCGGGAATCAGTGAGGTATATAGGCCTAGATATTCCAACGCCGGATTTGCCTCGATGACATTCAAAATATGTTCGACTTGACACGGGTTCGATTGGCGAAGCACGAGGGTGACTAAATTCGTAAAATGCGGAACCAGGGCGTCCCACTCAAAGTGGACGTCGTTCATCGTCAACGAACGTAAGCTAGCCTTGGTGGAATGCGCCAGAAAACATCCCCAACCCCCATCGATGGAACTCCGTGATATTTGCAAGTCTTCCAGATTGGGCAGCATTGAAATGGACGGGAGATGGGAACTACAAAACGTGTTATCCTCCAGCTTGAGAATACGCAGTGCTTTCCAGGACAGGCTATTCAGATCGTTGAATAAGCATTCTGGATTATCCATAGCTCCTTGTCGTATGCAGAGCTCCGAAATCATGCCTTTAGATCGTGTGGTCCATATCTTGGCCTTTTTAGCGGGGTGATTCTTCGAGAGGACGAGAGTGCTCCATAATGCCGCCGTGTGCAGGACCATCGCCCGCCATTGTCTGCAGATACGAGAGAGGACGAGAACTTGAGTCGAATCGCAGGAAACAACCTCCTTGAAAATTTCCGCGCATATCTCCACCGGAAGACGACCGAAATGGTAAATGAGGGGTCGTTTTGGAAGGTTCGCAGCAGAGTCTCGCAAATGGAGTGCTTCTTCCTTTACGCTGTTGAGCTCGGCGCGCCTATCTGTATCGCCCGGCTTTACGCGTTCCAAGGCGAGATCGATCATGATCAAGGCTGCATCATGCCGATGGGCCTTGATAAACACTCGAGCGGAACGGGCGTAGCCTTGCCACCGGTCAGGCGCGAGGGTAATGACTTTTTTCGCGTCTCGAAGAGCATCCTTGGGTCTCCCCAATCTGTCGTACACGGCTGAACGAGAGTCGTATAGGATATATTGATCTCCTCCGAGATCTATGGCCTGGTGTTATCCGCACGTTGATCAGAAATTTGGAGAGTACGCGTTATATTTGCAATGATAAATCTTACCCTGTTAAAGTGTAATAGCGAATCTTCAAGTTTGGAAGCACGAAAGCAGGAAAGCCCTTGCTCAAAGGGTTTCTTCCACGCCATGGGGAAGAGTGAGCACGTGATCACAGCAGTCTGCGACGAGCGACCCATCCAACTATGACCCGCCAATCTCGTTCTCCCCCACCACACCGAGATTATTACAGCCGAAGAGAAGAGAGATCTCGAAACTCGTCACGGTATCTCGGACGAGAAGATAGGCATCGAGAAAACGATGCACTTCAGTCAGACCGATCCGAACGACAAAAATATGGGAACGAGTTTCGTGGAGAGCGAGATAGGGGCAATGGAATACCCAAGAATGATGAGAGGAGACGAGATTACGGCCGTTCTTCCGGTGGTGGTGGTGGACGTGACCGAGAACGAGAACGAGAACGGGAACGAGAAAGACTCGGAGACAGGGAAAGAAATTATCATCGAGATGGGGACAGAGGTCCTACGAGACGTCATTGTCGTTCAACATCACCACCACCCCGAGTAGTCGACTCCCGTCCTCCGGCTTCTCCACCCCAACAACGATCTACCTCACCTATTGACAAAGCGAAACCCAACTTTACGCCTTCTGGTCTTTTAGCAGCAGCTACTAATACGGTAAATACTGCTGATGGGACCAGTACCCTTCTGAAGTACAATGAACCACCCGAAGCGAGGAAACCTGTGTTGAGATGGAGGTTGTACGTATTCAAAGGCAGTGAACAAGTTGGTGAGAACCTGTTCCCCCGCCCCCGCCCCCGCCCTCGTCATTTGAAGATTTCGAAATGATCATCAAGGAATCTCTGTTCTTTAGAATTGCTTCACATACATCGGCAGAGTGCCTATCTCATAGGCAGGGATCGGACAGTGGCCGACATTTCGGTAGATCACCCATCGTGCTCGAAGCAACATGCGGTCATCCAATGTGCGTTACTCTATGTTTTTTTAACACACTCTCCCCCTTCTGCATTTCAAAGATAACACAAAATAAAATTTCCAGACCGGCACGTGCAAGAAAAAGACGAACTTGGAGGTTCAAAAGGCGTCATCAAGTTTGTAACCCAAATTCTGTGATCGGAAAAACACCCTTGATTGATTGATAAAACCCTTCTTTTTCAGGCCATTTATCATAGACCTTGAATCTACCAACGGGACACATGTGAATGATGCGGCCATCCCCGTTTCTAGATTCTACGAGCTGAAGCCAAGTGATGGTGGGTGTCTCTGGCTTAAAAAACCTTTTCTTCCTATGCCGCCACATTCCAAAACACTTGTTGATGATCATGTAGTCATCAAGTTCGGCCAATCCACGCGAGAATATGTTCTCTTGCACGACGAAGCACAGTAGCCCGCTTTCACTTCAAACAATTGTCAAGAGTGCGGTATCGTGTAGCAAGTCAACAGCTATCCATTCCATATAAATTGTCTTACTATAGAGAACTCTGGGCTGTCCGCCTTATATATTTTGTTCTCTTATATATTGTTATAGTAAGCTGGCGACAGACTTTGGTAAGATTTACATGGATATTCCTTTACAGCGAGACAAGAGAAGTATGTAGCTACGACTTTTTTGTGGGATCCGAGAGGGGATAGCATTAAATGAAAGCAAGATAAAAGGTACCGCGAAGGGACGACGTATTATGGCCAACATGGCTTGAGAAAGGCGAACGGGGTAAGAAAATTAAGCATACGAAGTAGAGGTTTCCATAGACTTTTTTGTTTCGGGAGACAGGGGACGAAGGCACTACTTCTGAATATGACTTGAGCGTTTGGGCATTAGCCAGTTGGAAGTCAACTCACTGTGAATAATCAGGAACACGGCGTTCTTCGCGAGTCATTAAGCGGTTTCGGTGTGGAAAGGGTTTAGCTTTCTAACACAACCGATATTGCGATTGTCCAAATGACGTTTTAGTGCATCCCGTCGACTGAAAGACTTCTGGCATCCCCCTGTACCGTATAGAGAAGGCGACGGCCCTCCTGTATGGAATGAGGGATCGTCAAAGGGTATTCCGTTGCACACCCACTTGGGGGGCTCACGGTTGCGCTCGTGGGTTCGAATGTGACGTTTGAGATCGGGGGTACGCTTGTTGTGTTGAATCCAGGGGCAGTGAGGACAAGCCCAAGGGTCAGATTTTCCGCGCTGACCAGCCGCATCGGGAGACAAGACTGTAGTCTGAACGTTACGTGAAGGGGGAGATGCACGCGGGCGTTTTGCCGGGCGACGGGAAGTGACCGGAGTCGAGATTGCGTGCGAGGAGGGTAAGGTTGAATTGAAGTGAGATTGAGGGGAAGCCATGAGGGCCGGAGAAGGCCACCTGCGAGGGAGGAGAGGTGATGGAACGTAATCGACGTCTGACGCGTTGGTATCGGATTCACCTACAGCATCGTCATCTGAGTCGATGGCGATGACAGAGTGAGAACGATTGCGAAGGGTCTGTCGGCGTGGGGGGACGTTTGTCCCAGCCAGCTGGGAAATGGTGTCGTTGGCGTGCAAGGTGCTCTCTGCATACGCGACGCCGTTGATTACGTGGTATTGTTCGAAGGTTCCGGCGAGCGGGAATTGCTCGACCTCGGAGTCAGAGTCCGAGTTGGAATTGTTGCCGTCTGAATCAGAATCGAGGCCATGACGGGTGTTGACGGAGGAGCAAATTGAGGAGATGTCTGAAGCAGGACTGACGGTGGGGGCAACAAAATCGGTAGAGGGTTTGTCCTCGAGACCAGCAGCGACGGCCTGGAGCCAAGCGAACTGGTCGATATCGGAGTCGGGAGCGAGGAGGGTTGAGAAGTCGAAGAAGGAGGAGGCCATTGTGGGGGTTGTTTTTGGAACAGCATGGTCGGGCGAGGGTTATATAGAGAAAATGGAGATCCTTTCTTCGAGGGATGACCAGCGAGACTCTGTTGCAATCACTGGAAAGTCGGGACGATCTTGTTTGTCTGGGCAACTCCGGTAAGGCACACCCCTTCCTATTATCACCTCAAGGTTGTATCGAGGCGCGAATTGCCTAATTAGGTCGTGACAACCCTTTGGGTTGACAGCACAAAAGACTTTTTGTACTGCCATATCTGGTCTAGCTGGCAAGTTCACCGTCAGGGATGGATAGCCATACGAATCCTCTGTTGCATTGTTCACCCCGCTACTACCCTATCGATGTCGGCGCGAACGTATTCGCTTTCCTTGTACTACTTTCGGACCCCACCTGTACAGATATGGTCATCTTATCGTCTTCATCTGCTCAAAGCGCTCACCCTCGAATCTTCTTCTTTGGCTTCGGTTCATGAGCAAAGTCCTTCGTATCCATCCCATTCCTATACTTTTCCATGCACCACAGAATGTATCTGAACAAAAACGTCAATATCCATGTCAAACGCGATGCTCATGCAACGTCGCACTTGCGATCCCGAACCGAGAGTCCAGCTTTCTTCATGTCATGCCCACCAGTTCTCCAAAGAGTCTCCCATGAATCAGGAGACAGTTTAGTCTCGGAGGCACGTCCGATCGCCTTCAGAAAGTCACTTGGCGTCGCGATGGGTTCTGCCATGTGTGAGAAAGATAAGGCTGTGGACTTGGGCAGAGTAGATCCTTGATTACCCTTGCGTAACGGAATAGCCCGTACAGCTTGGAGAGAACGTGCCAGGTGAGGGAACAAAGGATTCAGAACTGCCAGACGGGCATTTTGGAATATTATTTGTGACATTCAGGAAGGATCAGAAATCATGTGACTGATGCAGTTTCGGCAGTCCCGGTTATCTTTCTCGCTGACTTTGTGATATCGAGTTGTGATATCGAGTCTCTGGATACGTCACCGTCAACGACAACGTCGGACTACGCAGTGGGCGATGTTATCCAATAGACTCTGCGAACGTTGAATGGTTTTGTAAATAGTAAGATCAACACGCTTCTGGCGAGGTTGTCAATAGTTGGAGTAATCGTTTTTATCAATAAGACATACCATTCTCCAAGCAATCATTTACGGAGTATCTTTCACATCATATTTACAAATTCCATACTCTGGAGTTACTCGGTAATAAGTAGTAAAACTAGTCGATGTTCTGATAATTCTGCCGTTCAATATGTGCCATGGTACGATGTATCATCATCCATTTTCTAGATAGTATTATGTAACGGTGATTAGAATACCGGTGCATCCTTCAAGAATACGCGCTCTTCCTCCTTTTTTACCCATCGAGCCACAGCATTTGCAGCACCCACAGCAGCACTCTTCGGTAAACGGGGGGACAAGGCAATGTACAGCTCGAACACTTGTGTAATCTGTATTTCGACAAGTAAAAGTCAGTCCAGAAGCAGGTCCGGGGGATACACAAGACGCACCCAGCCTATAACATTCTCCTTGTCTGTGCGTATGTACTGCAGTTTCAGCGTACCTTCTTGTCCTGACTTGCCATGAATCGCATCATGCATAATCTGGTATAATGTAATTATTCTGCGGGAGGTGGTCAGATCGGGTTTTATACACGAGTCAGAGCAACAAGAAACCTTCTTCTCTCGTTAATGTCATCATACGGATCTTCAAACAGCGGGAACGTGATTTGGACATGTGCGCGAGATTTGTACACAAAGTGTCGCAGGCCCGGTATACCCAATTCAGCAACAAAATATTCCGTTGAACCAATTTGGAAAGTCTTAATGATGGAATCCAATATACCGTCACTCTCCAATTTCTAGAAGACGTGGATCAGGGTGACGCCGTCGAGAAAAGATTCAAGATTTTTGAAATCAACGCACGTGAGCAACGGTATTGCACCATCTCTGGATGAATTCGATTTCACCGCCACCAGTTATACACACTAATGCTACTCCTAAATTGGAGTCGAACCTGTTGAAATTAGAAGCGCCTTTACGAGGAGTATCACCCTGGCCCTGTTCAGCCATAATCGTTCCTGCATCATTGCTCTGCTCTTGGGTTTCTTGACCACTTTCCTTTCTTAAAAACGATATATAAGCATTAACGAAGCCTGCTGGATTGAACTTGGGCAGGCAAACAGGGATCCAGGAGGCAGAACCAAGAGAATTGCGAATGGATGGGGAGTGTATAGTATTCAAGAGGATGTGAATGTCTATTGCGAGAACAAAGTTGGATGTAAAATGTGAAGAGAAGAAAGATAGCCCACCTGCAGGATGTATTGAATGCTTTCGAGGTCTTATGAGAGTGACGACACGACCTTGAGCAACAAGCATAACGTAAAGAACGTCCTTCGAGAAACACATATCATTCATCCATCAGTTGCAGAAGAGTGTGAACGTTTAAAACTAACCTTCATTTTTGACGTCGGGACAAGTGCATCTGCCGTTCTTCTACGCAGGTTTGCATCCAGTTTGAGACAATGTAGTGACGATGTGCTCAAAGCCAAGTCGAATTCTAGCCATTCGAGTAACGAGGTGATGAAGGACTCGGTGCCTGAACGCTCTGGATTTAATATTAGTAACTCTGAAATAAGGAAATAGTCCAACCATCTAGAAGCCGTCGCAAATCAAAATTGGTGTGTCGTTCAAATATCCGCCGAAGTTGAGAAGCTGTTACGATACTCAGGATTTGTAAATGTAAGTATTCTAGATGAGACCGTGTCTTGCTTCACGGAAATCATTCAATCGATTGGAAATCCGTATATTACTGAGTCGACAAAAGAACACTTACAACAGATTCCGGTTCCCCCCATGATGAAACACAAACATAATATAGGGGAGGTCGAAGAAGAAAGGTGATGCGAGTATTTCCGGCATTGATAAAGCGGAGCTTGTCGTCGTCGGCAAGGAAGACAGATATGAGAGCTTGCATAATACCAACGGTGGAAGCTGTGTTACCCGTGTCTTCAACGCCTGGCCGACTGATGTAAAAAAAAAATTACCATAATTTGATACAAAAGAAAGGATAAAACGTTGAATACCTAGTATAAACAGGTTTGCCTGCGTCGGTCAGAACAAAGTACTCCCGAGGGGGATACCGAGCAACTTCAGCGGGCCGAAACATTCAACAAATTAGCGAACTAGCAGTCCAGAAACCGTCCCGTTCCCACCTACACCGTGGGGTATTTCGTTGAGGTCAATTTGTTTCTCTTTCGAGAGAGCACGGGCCGAGACTATCCCACGTCATGAGTGTTGGGCCGTAGTGATTCCAAAGACATCCCTGGAACTCACCTGTACCGGACTGTTTCCTGCTCAAAGTTTGCCTCAATTTGTCCCTCAGTGTCCTTTTGGAGTTCTCATCTCCAGCTAGATTATCCACATGGCCAATTGCATTTCCATCCTCGCCATCAATGGTGTCAACTTCCACTTCCACCTCCTGAATGAGAATCCCCTCATTCACCTCATTCGTCTCCACATTCGATAGAGAAGATGCTAAGCTGTCAGGAGCTTGGCTCTGAGGTGGAATGGATGGAATGGGAATGGGCGACGCTGTAGAAAGGTTCGACCTTGAAGACGAGGGCGAATTTGAGCTTGTAAAACGGAGATTGGAGAGGGAGGGAGAAGGCCGAAGACCAGATGGGACAATAAGACGTGAAGGTGTTGTCTTGAGACCAGGCGTGGCACTGCGAGAAGAAGTTCGAGCGCGAGGACTGGTGGACATGATCAGCGTTTAGATTTAGTGGTGCCAAGTGGTGTTGCCAAACAAGGACATCCTATGTAAATGCATCTGCCTCGTCGTGTTCCATGGGCATCCATCAGTGAATTTGACCTGCTCTGTTCGTGGATATTTGAAGACGAAAACGACATTGGTGCAAAGACACTCGCCGTGAATAGGGTGAGCTTTGACAATATCTACTTGCTCAATGGTTTTGAGACTGTTATTAGTTGTCTGCCTGGAAAGCGATTACACCGCTTCCGCATGCTTTAGAATCAACGTTGACGCTTCTAGCAGTTACATTGCAAGACAATTCACCACAATCTCCGTCCTCTTGTCTGTCACTGCGGCACAGCTATGCGGCCTGCATCATCCGCCTGGTCAACGGTCTGGTAGATCCACTGCAACTGGGAGCATACGCACGATCCATTGCATCAATAGCTGCTCAGTTGGGATTGCCAGCATGGCTGGTCGAGTTACGACATGCCGCCACTCACGAGGACTTGCCCAGCCTCGAATTACTCCGTGAAGCTGCCAGAGAGGTGGGCAGAAATGAAACTTATTATTTGAATCTGATTATTCATGTTTGAACCAGTCAATGTCGTGGCTACTTCATAATTATTTCATGCCAACTCTGAATCCGTCCACGACTCCTCCATCGCAGGCAACTCTGCGGCCCTTGGCACCCATTTTGAAGCGGTACAAAAGTCTTTTCAAGATCGTTATCCGTGATGCGTCCCTACGAGTGCAGTTAAATGCAGCCATAAACAATGTACTAAGGGAAATCGAAAGATGGGTCGGAGAAGCAAAAGTAGCCGCCAACGTCGCCGGGTTTGGGTGGGAAGTTCACCAACTGTCTGAAAACGGATATCAAGATACGAAAGAACGATTTGCTTTGGACAAGCTCTGTGATGTATTGTTGGAAAACGGGATATTGGTACCCGTGTCAAAAAAGTGAATTTCACTTTCTGCATGACCGAAAACTTCTCTGCTCATGGACTTTAGGAAACGGACATACCCAAATGATTCTTTCTCGCCACCTAGATTTTCGGTTTTATTATGGTCCCCTTTGCTCACACATCTTCACTCTCACCATCCAGACTTCCCTTCCACGCTAGCCCATCGTATCGCCTCTCGACTCTTATCGGACAACAATTCACTTGGAGTTCTCCCGTGTCCGGGACGGTTGGCAGCAGCAACCACGTCACTTGACGCATCGTTTGATATGTGCCTAGCGCGATGGGCGTGGTGGATCATTAATACATTGGCAATCGAGGATCCAGAACCCGACTTAGATTTAAAGAAGGATATAATAACAACATTATTCAAAGCCCTAGGTCCTGGCGCGAACCGTTCAGTCACCAACAAGAGAGCGTAAGCCCAGGTTTTTCCCGCCAAGCACGGTTTCGATATGGCTTATCTTGAAGTAGCGTCGTAGAATTGCTTCACGCTCTTTGCAAAACAGATCCAGATCTGGAAGCAGCGCTGGAAATGCTCTGTTCCATAGGGAGCTTGCCATCTACTGTAAGTCTGCTCCATGAGATCATTTTCACAGTATCTATTTTATTTGTGTTATTGTAGCAATGGACCGCCAACGACATTGTCGTGATGGATCAACGGCTCAATTCTTTACTTCCCCAATACATCGACCGGTTGCCCGAGGTACAAGCTTCTTCTCGACCACTGTCGATGTCGACACCTCTCTCCCTGCCCCCGGGATGGCGTCTACTTGACGAAAATTCACACTGGAAGCCGTCTCCCATTGGGGTGTTCGTCGGTACGGACTCGAATTAACTTCAATCATATTGAACTGCCCCGGTATCGAAAGTTTTTCTTTTGGAGTTTGATTCTTAATGATTGCTAATATTACGCTGGATAAACAGAACAACGTCGTCTTGAAATCAGAAAATGGTTATTCTTCCAAGATTGGGTGAGTATGGTGTACAAGTTCTTGATGAATAGAATGTTTATTGCTATGAATTTCAGTATAGCGTTCGATGGGATTCGGGCCATTCGAATTCGCCTAAACTGTTGATTCTGGTAGAATAAATCTAATACTTCCGGTACAAATCATTGCTGATCATCGATCATCTGTGGAGAGTTTTGTTCCTTGCACCCACATCCCTAGACGATTTCTGTGGTCCCCTATACAAAACCATTTTTCCACCCACTCTAGCGAGAGGCCTTCTCTACCGGGTATTCCTATCGTCAAAAAATCAAGGGCACCGATGCCCGACCTGGTTGTATCATCATACAATTGAACTAGATAGCGGTGAAAAAGTGGATATCTCTATCATAGGATGTCGCTCACTGCATTGTGCATCGAAAGGGGCGCCCACCGCAAATGTGCCCCAGTTGTGGGGAAATCCTAGGGCTTGCCTGCCACCTTTGGTAGCCAGATATAGTGCTTCTTTCCAGTCAATAGCCAAACTCTGGCGTTCATCCTTATTGTCATTAGTGGCATTGTCGCTATTCTTGCGATTACAGTGAGACAATATCTTTGAGCCTTCACGCATCCTTGACACAATCACGGCCTGTCGCATAGCATTCATGATATCAAGGCTATAGCCTCCGGCAATGTCTGTCCCCAGCCCTACCTTTACCCGCTGATGTAGGGCTTCCCGAAGACGAAAGGGTTCGGCGGAGAAGTAGGCATTAGAGAGGGGGCAGTGGGCTATGGCAACTCCGCGATTGAACACATGAGATAATGATGTGACATCCAAGAAAGTACAATGAGCTTGGATAGTCCGGGGAGTCAAAAGATTGTTCTGCGTAGGAATCAAGAGTGTGACTCTGGTGTGCAAAACAGAATTGTAACTCACGCTGTCGAACACCTCAATGTCACTCATTCCTCGTTCTCGCTCTACCCACTGCATCTGGTCGTGTGATTCGGCCATGTGGCTCTGTATTCTGAGGTCCTTATCTTCAGACAGTCTGCCGAGTCCCATAAGAAGATCGTTGGAGCATGTTGGCACGAATCTGGGCGTAATAACTGGCTCCACAAGGCGTTTATATGAGGGTAAATGCGCTACCAAAGCCGAACACTTTTCAGCAAAGGAGGCTGCAGATGTAATAGAATCCTGTGCAGAGGCTTCCACGTAGGTGGGTCGAGATGATATATCCATCGATAGTTTGCCGACAAACGCTCGGATCCCAGCCGCCTGCATTACCTCTGCAAGAATAAGGCTGTTCGTTAATATCGACAATCAGAGATAGTTCCCGCATAAATTAAATTAAATTCAGACTCACTTGGTTGTCTCCTTAATGGTTCCAAATAGTAGAACCGCTCCAGTGCCATTCTCGATGAGACGACTGGCAAGGCGCATGTACACCTTCCTAGCTAACATGGGATCGCAATCCAACTTTTCCTCCGCTTTAAAAGCGTATTGGTTTAACCATTCCATCAAGGGTAGATGGAGGCCAGTGCCCTGGTACAGAAATTGGGGAGCATGAAGATGTAGATCACAGAAAGTGGGTAACATGAAAGATCCATCAGGGATCGCGGTAAATGCGGGCGAATGGCAGAGTATTTGACTTGATTCTTGGGAGTTTGCAGGAGAGAAATGGTCCACGAAACCCTTGTCGTTGACAGCTATAAATGAAAATTGCTTGCAAAGTAAGTAATGGGAACTAATTGGCTTCAACGTACACAACAGATAATCGTGATATATCTCAACCTATCCACAAAGTCAGCAATCTTCAATTCTCTGATGTAGCGAACTTGGTGACGGACCTGTCCAAGACTCGGACAGTCGACAAAGGTTCCTCTGAAAAGCATTGCTTTCGTATCACGTGATTGACTTCAAGTGACTTTTGTAAATACACAATAATATTTTATTTCACGAGTTGACCATACAGTCTTTGTTCCTCAACCAATCTATGCTGACGTCCTCAAGATGGTCGTCGAAGTCACCAAATTTCCGGTGGAGCCGTGCATCACGCACGAATGCTATTGCGCGATTCGGAGACTCTTCGTCAGCGAGTTTGAAGGGGGAAGCAGATGTGAAGGCAGGCGGCTCTGATTGGTATTGGCGATAAGTTTGGGTAGAGGAATGGAAAATGTATGGCTAGATTTGAAAGGCATGATCAGTCCCACACGTAGAAGACGGAATATAGTGTCAACGGACTACTAAAGCGGCACCTCCGGTGCCTATTTTTTGACCATCAACCTGAAGCAGGATCTTAGTAAAGCTAAAGACAAATGACCCGCTGCACAGACCACAAAGGCAACAGCACTTTTGAACGTGTCTCTGATATCGGACACGATCTTCTCCCCTACGGGTGCCAAAGACCTGTCGTCTAATCTCTCGCACGCCTGATAGTATCCCACAAGTTGCAAACCTGTCGCCTCTGCATGTCCCCGTGCCTTGTCTCAGTGTTAATACAGATATAAAGACGGTTAAATAACAAGACATACAAGATCGAGACCAATTTCCATCATTGGGCTCAGACTCGTCCAATGATGAAGGAGAGGAATAACATCGTCGATGGTCACAGAATCTGGGTTAACGAGATTTCCTAGTAGAACACCATTCACTGGTTTGTGAGGGTGTTTGGCTGCGTGAAAGAATATCTTCAGGTATGCTTGGTCTGATACAGTGTACGACACCATTCAGGTATGAGCGGAGTGTCAAAGCCTTCCTGAATCCCGTCACCATGGTCGCAACGTCTCCCCCGTTATCTGAAGTATTTACAATTACTTCTGCGTACTCATCCGGAGGAGTGGCTTTCTTTGCCCTGGTCGCCTACATTTTATCTAGGGTTGTACTGCGAAAGAATGCGAGTTGGCAAGATCGCGTCACATTCATTTGGCTGGTGCGTGAATTGTCTTCAAGTCCTTTGCTTTCGAGTTACGATCTTCCGGAGAATAGGCTTTTGACGCGATGGTACACTTCATATATGAAGGCTCTTTTCTTTACCTCTCCACCTTCGGTAGACAAGTCAACACGAGTGTTGGACCGTTTGCGGAGTTGTGTAAGTTAAACGTCTCCTTGAATTTCATCGTTTATGTTGTTGAATGGCATCACAGGGAAAGAGTACAGCAGGGCCGACTTCCGTTGGGGTGTGTCAGACCCCACGGTCGTCTCTCTCGAAATCTTGACTGTCCTTGGAGTTGCACCGCTTTGTTGTTACATTTTGAAACAGCTCGTCAATGGTGACCCTGCTAGGCATTATTGGTTGGTTGTTATCAGCACCGCTGAGCTGTATGGAGGGTAGGCAGTTTGGCGAATACCTTGCCCTCAAAAATCGACGTGATACTATTTTTTATCCAGGTTCATGACCTTCGGCCCCGAGTGGTTAGTTGGAAGCCCAAACCTTGACACTTCAAACCCGATTTTCCTCTGGTTTTATCTCGTGGTAAGTTATATTCGCTAGATTTCATATTCTCCTCTAACAACTCGATCAACTGTTTACAGTTCATGAACGTCATGTAAGAATGTGCCTTTATTATGCCTGCAAGCAGGATGTTGATTGTGGTATTAGATGGGTTGTCATCCCGCTTTGGCTCATGATCGATTCATACGGACACATCACGCGTTCGCTCCGGTTAAGCCAGGCCAATTCAAAGGTCAAAGCACTCTGAGCTCTCAACGTCGCCCAAGAAGTGGAACAATCGAATTTCCGTCTTTTGTATAATTACCCAAATATTATTAGTATATGCTCAGGGATTAAGTCAAGCAATGCAGTTCGACCAACACTGTAGCACAAAGTTTAAGACGAGGCAGAATGACCATATAGGACGTAGAGTTGCAATGATCATTTTGATATAACCTTTTTTCCCGGTAAAGAGTTGTTAGGGTATTCGTGTGCTGAAACTCATCGAGTGGGAGAAGGTGCAATTGTAAACTTCGGGGAGGTATTGCCAGAGTCGCCAAATACTATTCTGTGAATGAGATATAACTGAGAATAAACAGCATACAGCACCCACAAACGATAACGTAGTCTTTTCGATACGCCACTTTAGGGACAGTTACGTTGACGATGCCGGTTCGAAGAAGAAATTTGTTTGCAAGAGGGAAGGCTGAATAGGGAAATTTTCATATTGTTAGTTCATATGGACACAAGCAACAGGGGAAATCTCACCAATATTTAGGTTCTCGCTGTCATCCGCAATATGGCCCAACAATATCATGCCGGGAGCGTTACGCTTGTCCCGAGGGATATCGGATGTCTTCCAAGTGATACTCTGCGACGATCCGACATGCCAGGTGATGTCGGCAGTGGGAGCAGTGATCACAGGGTTATAAACTTCGAGGTTCTTGGGGCGCATTGCTGGCACTGCCGTGGCTTGCAGAACCGAGAAGATGAGCAGGAGGGCGGTAAAGCGGGTGTTGAGATCAACCATGACAACAGACCGAAGAGGATGCAAAATTTTACGAGAGTCTGATGGTTGTGAGAGAACGCGTAATAACCGTATCCCAAGCACTTGAGGTGAAGGAAATATTGATAGTTAGCGGCAAATGCGAGTCTTATGTACCCTGTCTTCAGCTATTTGTGCATTTTTCAGAAGCCTTCCGAGTGCGGACTTCAGCAGGCTGCCCAATTTCTTTTGGCTGTCGAAATGGCGGGGACCACTCCAAGGTCATGTCCGGATCCTTCCTTTCGGATGCTGCTGTTCTGCTGAAACTCCGAGCAGCGAAGAAGACAGATGATGCAGCTAGAGCGGCCTGCCACTTCTACGTAGGTCTACGTACCAGACCCTTGGAATCGAAGTTCCTCGAGCCCGTAGAGTGGTCGGGATGAGAGAAGTTCTTCAAATTTTGCGATGACCGTAGGGTTGAAACTGGGATGAAAGGAAAAAAATTATGGGCCTTGTACACCACGTTCATGGAAGTCAACACAATGGACAACTACGATCTTGTCGTTTATCACCCTGCCGGCATTGCCAGCTAACTTTCCGCCGGCATCCCCCTTTCTGAAGCTTTGCTGTAAAGTATATTATGACATGAAACGCGCGCAAGGGGAGGACGCACTTACATCTAATTTTGTATATTCCGGTATGCGCTCGTATTCTTTTTGGTATATAATTTGAGTTGCTTTGAAGCATGTTGTTTTAAGATGACCTCGTTGCTGGTCGAAAGTGATCGGGGAAGTTGCGAAGATACGTACGTGGTCCAGAAGGACGGACGGACGGGAAAAAGCATCATGCCAGTGGTTCTACTTAAGTAATCCTGTCCAACGGATATCATGATATCCATGGCACTGTTCAACTCCAGGTTTCTGGTAATTTCGAGGAGCTCTGAACCAAGCGAAAGAAATACTAACCCACTGCTTAAAGACGACG
Source organism: Hygrocybe coccinea (assembly GCA_963555575.2). Taxonomy (NCBI): domain Eukaryota; kingdom Fungi; phylum Basidiomycota; class Agaricomycetes; order Agaricales; family Hygrophoraceae; genus Hygrocybe; species Hygrocybe coccinea. The sequence goes on along the minus strand of OY741996.1, from coordinate 2,281,229 downwards.
TGCCTTGGTTGATCGTGAACGTCAGGCTTCTGTTTCTAGAATTGCCCAATACTATAGCAGTCATCAAGATCGACTGAGAAACTTCAAATATGCAGAGAGACTCACGGACAATACAGTCCCCGGTTTGAACGTTGAACGCCAAGGACAACCACATCTACTGATCCGTTTTGAATATCGAAACCTGAGAAATCACATTTTAGCTTCAATTAACAACATGAAGGCCTTTGTAAAGTGATGGTAGCGTAAAGTCCAGTGATCTACATTACTGTAATGTGCCATACTTCGGAAATAAAACTGTTCAAAACAAAGCAAAATTATACAGGCACTGTGAGACAGGTGAATATGGTACCACAATGACAGTTTATTTATGGGAGTATTCTGGAGTGTGTGGGATTTGAGCCTGTCAATGTTCGGGCAGGCTCGATAAGCTAATTATTAGTAATGATAACTTCGTGATATCAAGGTGACGAAAGATAATATTTTCATATGGAGATTGGACAAAGCCCAGTCCGAGTAACATGTTTACGTCCGGAAACCGTAGCCATGACGCTAGGCGCCGGAAAGCAGAAAAAAGAGAAGTAATGAATCCGATAATCAAACTCGACGAGTGACAGTGAGCTTTAACGGCTTACGGGGCATAACTAACCCTCCGACCTTGTATGTGTACCTATCACCGGGAGGCGGTGGACCGGCCTTGAAATGATACGTCTGCAAGAGACTATTGAGCGCGATCGCTACGGTCTAGCCATTGTTGCCGATTAGCGAACAATGTGCAGGGTATGACTTATAACATACCTCGATCGCGAAGAAACGACCAGGACACGTATGCGGTGGCAGCCCGAAGGCAAGATACTGCGCAGAACCGGTCTCATCGCGAGTATGAGCAAATCTGTCAAAGACATATTGGCTTGCAGAGGGATACTTGTTGTCATCATAATGGACGAGCTAATGAAAGCTTCAGATCAAAAGCTTCATCCGGCACATCTCATTGGCACCTACATATGGACTAGCAGCCAGATTGCTTGAATGACGCAGGACTTCTTTCGGTAGAGTTCCAAGTTTGAAGTCGTTCACAATGATCTTCCTGACAGGTCCAACGACACAAGCAGAAAGTCGGAGTGTCTCGAGTGTAGCGGAACGAAGTAGATTCCATGGCGAATTGGACGGTTGGTCTGGGATGAATGAGCTCAGCGGCGCGGTGGTCTGGATCGACTTTTGGAGGTCGTCGACCAACAGAACATCGTATAAAGCATTGGTGACAGCATCACTGATATTGAGTCCTGCGATGACGATCCCTGCCATCAACTCGGCTATACGCGTGTCGTCATCTGTGACGTCGAGGAAAAAACCGAGAAGGTCATCGATTTCTTGATTGACGGTCGCTGTAGTCTGCGCCTTCCGACGCTGCTTGATGACAGGCATGACCTTCTCCTTGATGATCGAGTGGTTTTTACGCACTTTCCAGTCGGAGAACAGATGAGCAACAACGGAGGGAAGTAAGTTGGATACTTGGAGCACAACATCAGAATCGGCGTTGAGTCCAAGGTACGCTTCCAAGAGTTTGGGATCATCGAAGCCAACCCGACCAAGGCAGACTCGGGACATGACGTAAGCCATGAGGTGGGTGAGTTTGGGACCGATATTGTCGGTATCGGAAAGAGGATTTGCAGCCAACCAATACTTGACCGTCTCAGAGACGATTTCAGCGAGCCTCGGCAACGTGTCGATCCTCTCGGTCTCGAGTTTCCTGCGAATGACAGATGCGTGCAGTTCTTCAGAGCAGTTCTTGCGACCTACGACGGCGCCAAGGTTTGTATCTGCCGCTAATGCATGGAAAGATGCCCGACGCTCGTCATTCTTCATGATTTCGAGATCAGATGAAGATGAGCAGATGTAGTACACGAGGCTTCCAAAGAGCCGAATCCCGAATGTCCTGCCCGGACCGAATTTTACAGATTGTTCTACAATAAATCCTTTGGGATCTGTCTGAAGTTCCTGGCCCACTCCGATGATAAAACGACCCCAATTGGTCGGAGGCTCATTGTGAGGTTCGTGGAACCACCAGAAAATGAGAGTGCCGATTAGGAGTGCTGAAATAGTCCCAACAATGATTTTCCCACGTTGAGTACTGGTAACAGCTTGCCAGAGATCTTGGATGATGTCCCAGATCGTGGTCTGCGGCGGCGGTTCCAGTTCGCACAGAATGGGATTGGTGTGAGGGTCAAATGGAAACAGTGGGTTCTTTTGAAGGCACCTGATTGCAGTTGGAATTAGGGCAACATATCATTGCGGGTCAACAATCAAGGCTTACTTGGCGCCACTGTTCTCCGTGATCATTCTGAAACAAGACGATGAGTCAGATGGATAAGGAAGGGTAAATAGAAAGTCTCTACCTCCAAAGAAGGTTGGTGCCGTGTGCTTGGAAGTCCAGCTCTTTCATCCAGAACGTATCAAACCATCTCTTATTGGGGAATTGCTTGGTTGGCCAGGGCGCCCAGAGTAGATCCTCCAAAGCATTGGAAGGATGGCAGTTCCAAGGCTTATCAACAAGGATGCATCGCAAGACGGCAAATGCAGGGCTGAAACGGTCTGAATTGCCCACACCAAAAAGAGAGAATAAGGATGGGATGAGAGCAGAAATCTGGCAAAATGTTCTCGGAAAGTTGCCTTCATGTTGGGACCAAGTACGGGAAGGCTCACCGGCATAGTTGTTCCTGGGAAGAATTCTTCCTCCCTGTAAAATATATGATCAGTATGAATCTTTGAGACTATCACTTGATTTTCTAACGCACAATTGGACTCCTGCGGTGCCAACAAGCCACTAATCAGATACATCAAAGTATAAAATACTGGACATACCGACAACTAAATCAACGTCATCAGGTGTCTTGTAAAGTCTCTTCAATTGTGCAACCATTTGAGGATCAGATGAGAAGTCCTCGAAAGTTTTACGGTACTTCACGTCCAGGGAAGGCTTGGGAGTCATCGTCCGGAAACCACTATAATACTGGACAATATGTATCACGTCAGCATTAGCCTACGGAATCCTTTTGAAAATGTACTTGGTTGAATGTCGGAAGGCCTTGTTCACGTTCGTGGACGATACTCCATGTAACAATATCAAATGGTTCCTGGATATGAAGACACGAGTGAGTGGCCATCACTGTCGGCCCATCGAAGTGTGGACACTGACTCCACGATATCGACCAGCGGACCTGAAAGCCTCATCAACTCCAGACTACAGATAGAGTTTTCAGAATTCTTCTTGATCAGTAAGAACAAGGATGATGCGACAAACTTTGAAATTAGGAATATCACTGGCAAGCATGCCCCGTAGAATATTATCTGCTCCAATATCCAAAAAACCTTTGGCATCAAATGCAGTATGGAACAGATCCCGTTCTTCGAGTGTTTTATTATGAGCATCCTTGATCGGAAATCTTGTGGTTAGAGATGAGAAACGCGCTGATCAGTGTGGCTATGCGCAAGGATGCAGTATATGGACTAACTGATCAATGATGAACTCATGGAAGCGGTACACGATTGACATTTCAGCAGAAGTAATCATAGGACGGTCATCGCGGGTGACAAGTGGCCAAGGATAAGAGTGAAGTGGATTGATTTGAATTACAGATTCCTGTCACGCACTTCAGGGATACCTCAGTAGACATCGACGAATACGTACACCGTAGATAGCGCGATATCTTGGATAATTCATGTCAATCTCAGAGTCATCAAAGAAAGAAACTCTCTTACAGCGGGAATCCATCGTCTCTGGGCCAAGGCATCTTGTCGGTCCTGAAGGACAGATAAAAATCCGGAAACATGATCGAATAGTTTGACTTGCCAGTACGCCATTTGGTAAGAATTCCCGATAAGCGCGATCTTCGCACCCATGACGAGCTTGATGGTTTGATAGATACGTTCGTCGTCCCAATCAGGGTGCTGTGCTACCAGGATATCGCAAAGCCGATTGTGTTCACGGAGGAAGATGGTATGGACGCTAAATTGCGGAATTTTCACTACATAAGCTCCATCGGAACACAAATGAACTCACGAGAGCATAATCCAATCTTCATTCGTCCTTACATCACCGCCGAGGAAGAGATCCTTGGGGTCCACACCAGGCCGTGTTCGTACAGGTAAACCTTCAGTATTGAAAGGAAGATATTCAAAACCGTCTTTGCCGCGCTGAGCCTTGAGTTTTCCATCAACGTGACTCCGAAGAGCATCCACCACGAGTGGTGTGCTACCATAGAGAGCAGAGCAGTCAAGCCAAGCAGTCGCCTGGTTACTGTGCTGTCTAGGATTAGACCTGCTGGTCCCGGTACCGGGAACAGGAAGTGTTCGCCACACTTTGAAGGAATAATTTCCATATCCATATGGGTCATAGGCCGGATCGCCAGCGGGAATCGGAACGGTGATGTATTCTGTATCGCTGTCAGCAGAATAGGTGACGTCGTGCATTAAAAATTCGACCAATCCGAGCATCAGGGGTGTATGTTCATAGCTCAAACGTTCTTTGCGCTGTGGACCATTACAATGAGATCACAAATAGAACGTAGAAGGGGTCGATGACCTTAAAGAATGCGTTGGACACTTCTCTTGGGTTGGGGCCCTCTCGTGGTTTGGAAATACCGTCGGCATAGGTCGTTTGACCGAAGTCCCGGGATCGCGGGTAACCTGTGGCACCGATGTTTGACTGACCAACTCTGAGCCAATTGCAGTTACCGTCGAATTGGCGGTACCAGTATTTCTCCTTTTTGTTAATGCATTTGGGTTCGAGATTGAACTGCAGGTGGGAGAAAAGAGCTGTCGCCAGTTCCACCGGTGGAAGTTTGCGGTGATCGGGCACTGCATCCCAAACGACTGTGGGCAATTCTCCAGGCTCCGCATGATGATGAGAAACGTATTGTTCGAGTTCTTTGAAGGTATTGACATGATCAGGGATCGTGCCATTCACAAAAGTATTGGCTAAATCGCCAGTCGGGTCGTGTCGAATAGAGCCTCTGAGCCAGTCGATGAACAAATTCGGCATGAGCTCGTCATGTTCGTCAGCGGGAACAGAAGAATTGGTGAATGTGCGAGTATAAGGCCAAGGAGTGGCCAGGACAACCCAGGGAAGAATAAGAATCGCAAGCGCAGGTAGCATCCTCGCAACCAGAGCGACACAGCTTTGGCTCGAGGTCTTATCTGGATCGCCAGTCGCGGGAAATGATGGCTCCGACCAATGTTACATCATGACAAACAATATGTTACGAGGGCCGGATGTACAGGAGAGCTACGTTTGGAAATCTCCTAGAGTTCCTGGGTGACTGTCCATGTCCGGCCTGGCCAACATTATTCGAATATTGGGGGGGTTGGGTGGACTGGGTTCGGGACGCGTTCTGACTCGTAGGGGGATACGTTTTCAGCAAAAGTTTGGACAAGCTGGGAAGATTTTGATGTTTTCGACTTTAAGGTTCAACGATCACCAAGAGATAGTGTCACGTGCCACAAGTGACACCGGCGAACTCGGCCTGTAAGCTCACCAAAGCGTCTCAACATTTGACGCGGACGCGGAAGAACTGGTGAGCTAAATTCATCGGGTTGGTCAAGCTGTTTCTCGATCTGACCTTGTAATTATGTTTTCTTAAAGATCAAAAGGTGCAGGAACACCTAGATCTGTACATTTTGTATTACGGATGGTTTGGTGTCAAGTCTTCAGCCAACCGAAACCATTGACCCTACCATGACCATTGTCTGTATTTGACCTTGAGGCGTTCGATTCATTGCCAAGTATAACATCACAACCCATCAGTGCGTCGCCTGCGCTCGAATTTGAAACATCTTCACTTCATTCTGTCAAGTCCTTCATGAATCCACCCAATTCTTCGACGAAAGCGGCTGCATTTGATGCTGACCCAATGAACTCTGTGACCTATTTCAAGTCTCCTATCGACACCATCTTGGAATCTATAGAAGACGACCTATATGATCATATTTCCCTTCATGACCTTCTTCATGCGTATGCCAACTTTTCTTCCAGGATAAGATCGCAAATCGCCATTGTTGCTCCATCCGATGAAGCGTGGCCTGCCTTGAGCCCTCTAAAGTTGCACTCGACACAGGTACTTCGTGCTTTGCGAAGAGATATACGGCGGGCCTTGGTGGAACCCTTGTCGATGGATACTCTAGAATTGACCGAAGATGAGGTTAAGCATGCAAGGGACATGGCTTCACTTTCTCACCATGCGTTGTGCCTCTTGTCCGATATTTTCAGATTTTCAGCCTTGCACGCCCTTTTTACCCGTGGGTCAGTTAATTCGTTTTATGCTCTAGACTGACAAGAGATCTAGCGAAGGACCTCCAAGACCTCTTAGATGATCTGCTTACCATTGTCAATGCCTCGACGTTGCCAACCCCAAACGTTGGCAAGACAGTTGCTATGGCTGCCTGGATTCTTCAAACCCAAACGCTCCCAATATCTGTCTTGCAACCAAAGAAAGCTGAGATTATATCCGCTCTGAAGCGTAACATTGAAGGCCTTCCCGGTAGACATGGAAAATCTGAGAAGTTGTTTGATACTCTCAAGGTCACTTACCAGCAATATAAATCTAGCTTGTGCTGAATTTTGTGTTAAAAGACGATTCACAATCTGTTGAAAAACCATGGGCCTCATTTCCTACCGTCTTTCTCCGAACTAGTACCTTTTGCTCTGGCTCACCTTCTTTCGTCCTCCGTAGGCGTTCGACTGCAAGCTGCCCATGCGCTCAACGGCTTCGTCCTCGCTAAGATTCAGTCACCAACTAGTCAATCCCATATGAATATGTCTAGCCATATCCGCACGTTTCTTGACATTCAAACTTCAAGATATAAATCCAGGCCATCCGAAATCTGGTTTCCCACCGTAATTCAATCGGCTCTTGGTGCTGAAGCATCTGAACATCCTGGAGATGGCCCATTCTGGGCACTCAATGTGCTGGCTTCCCTCGTCATCCTTTCCGACCATTCATTATTTTCTCATCCACATTCCCTGAAGTTCCTTTTGCCCTCCCTCGCGCAAACTCTTCTCCACAAGCGTCGTGCCGTCCGCTCGCTCCACCCGCAACTGTGGAAGTGCTTTGTTTGGGCTTTTCTACGTATGTCCCATGATTCTAGAGAGCTTCAAGATGTTGGCATGAATTTCGTAAATCCATCGATGGAAATGGAGGAACGTGCTTTTCTTGTTGTGAAGCAGGAATTACACGGAGGAATTGGGGTTGCACTGACGGCATCACTCCTTAAACAAGATCTCCGTATCCTCAACCCAATATCGAAAGCCCTTGTCGTCATAGATGATATGGTATCTAGCAGCAACAAATCTATTCATCGAGAAGGTGCGTCGCTCTTGGCTCAACTTCTCCATGCTATTGGGACCCCTCGGACAACGAACAACGACCAGTGGGATTACACCGAAATCTTGCCTGGGCCCCTCTTTGATGGTACACTCCTACATGCCAATCTGGGCCAAGTATCTGGTGCTGTCCGATCTATGGGCCAGTTCGAGATTGACAAAGTCAGACATCTGTCGGAACCAGAAATTGTTCAGCATTGGGATGTGCTGGCCTCAATATGGATAAAATGCGTTGAAAAATCTTTGCAAGCTTCCCACTTTGATTTGTCTGTGAGTTGGCGTTGCTTGCGTGTCACTGGGTAGTTGCTTATTTCAATGAAGAGTGACCTTCTTCATATCTGGCAATCGCTATTGCTTGTCCATGCTCAGCTCACGCAAGAGCATTGTCACCTAACAACGACGCCAGCGATCGCTAAACAAATCACCTCCATTGTGAATGCGTTCTTCGTGCAAACAACATTCCCTATCGCAGACAATCAGATTGAGGAACAATTCCGTCAATTGACACTCGTCCAACAGCTTTGGACTATCATGAAGAGCGTGTTTTCCACTGCGTGGCTCTCTGCTCCAGCAGAGACAATCCTGGCTGCTATTTTGGAGCGGGATTTTTATCTCTTGGATGCAAAAGTCAATGGCATTTGGGGTGTTATGTGTTCTGATTTAGTCATGGCTGGTAATCCTGCTTTTCTGGGCTTGATCTTCGTGCAGAATGAACACCGAAAAGAAATTGAAGTGAAGCGGCAGCTTTGGTCCGTGCTAGCGAAAGGGTGGCAATCATTCAAGGAGAGGTTCACCTGGCGAGATGCTCTGACGTTTCTTCTTATACCGGTCGAGTAAGTTTCTTAGAGGACTACTATTATGATTTAATGTTAACTGTCGCCACAGTGCCTGGAAAATGTCGGGACATGAAGTGGATTTATGGGAGACCATGCTCAGTTGTGCAGTCTCCGGCGCACGCGACGTTTCTGTCGGACCAACCGCTGTCATCGATGAATTTGTACAACGTTTGGATGAGGATAAATTTAGAACGTACGTTGGCGCATGATAAATCATTGTATTATTGACTTCTTGGTCTTAGACTCTCAAAGATCCCCAGGTTGACTCTGGCTCTCTTCTCCCATGTCATCCTTACAGGACGAGACAGTCTTCCGATGCAGATTTTTTCGCTCATCGACATTGCCCTACTCGACCTGTATCCACCTCGACCCGAACTTTTCTCTACATGTTTCCGATTCCTACATCTCACCCGGGATCTCATTACGGCCACTCCTTCAGTACTTGTTGTCCCAGTGCTTGTAGCACTTCGCAACAGTCTATGCAGTTGGATTGCAGACGAGTCAGAAGTACTGCTAGAAGAAGAATACAACACTGTCGTAGGTATCCGCTTTCTCACTTGACAAAACCTCAACGTGCCGTAGGTCATGCCCTTGTACTGTGATTCACTCTCCGTGCTCCAACACCATGCGCTCTCGCTTGAAACACTCTACTCTATAGCGCCCTTTTTGCGTTCTGCCTTCGTGCGCATGCCTCCGCCAGCCCTTGGTCCATTGGCCTTTCAGGCATTCTGGAAAGCAACATACTATGGTGTGGAAAAATTCCAGACCAACTACCCAGAGGATGTTAAGACGTGCTTAAAAGCCGTGGGCGATGTACTTGATAGTAATTTTTCCGCAAATCTTTCAACTGACATGGAGTCCCAATCACCGGTGAGTATTTCTGAACATCATTCAAATTTTACATTGGCTTATTCATGAAGTCAACTTCATGGATTCCTGACTCTCAGGGTCCTCCTGGCCCGCCCGGCGGCTATCGTGGATGCCATCCAGACCCGTCGCGACATCCACCCTACTCAAATGTGATGTCTAATGCAAGAGGTCCATCTTCGTTACTACAACAGCACAGTGTACAACAATCTTTGCAGTCCGCCGTTCGGGTCACACCGGCATGGAAGCATTCCTTGAGCCCTGAACCTTTTGCACCCCAGCTAGTGGCTCAGCATCAGCTACAAGACCATCTAAGTCGCTTGGGCGGTAGTTCATATGTCTCTCTGGACATGCCAGCACGAACATCTCTGCAGGATAGTCTGGAGCGTATTAACGAAGACGACGGTATATGGTTCTTATTTGGAGATGCTCATATCAGTCGTTGATGTTCCTGCCTAGGACTGAGGTTCATAAAGCGACGGAAGGCAAACCCAAAGTCGTATATATTCCGAAAGTTCGGAGCAGATGTCTCTACCAACACCTCCGGGATAGATTCCCCTGCAAGAGACGAAAAGAGGAAGACGCGAGTAGGGACCGTCAGCGCTGAGGCACAGCGTAGGGAAACCATGGCTATTGAAGCTTCGACACATAGCGAATCAGAATCAGAATCAGAATCGACTACTCGAGTCCTTCATGTTCGTCCCCTTTCACCGAAACTTGCCCAACGAAAAAGGATCCTCTTTGATGGTGTAGAGGTTCTTACTTATCGAGCATTCTTGACTCGCCAGCATCGTCAGGGGTTTTCACTAGGAAGTCGGCGGCTAATGTCCACCAAATCTGGGGAAAGTACTCCCAATCGTCGCATGCGATGTGAACCAGATCATGATGACTCTGGTGAATTTTTTATGGATTGTCAAAGTCTGCTGTTAAGTTGAAACAACTCCTAGGGTTCTCTGTTATCCCTGACGTGCAGGAACCCTCTCTGACTCGCGGGGTAACCGATCACCTCTTCAGAGGGGCTAAGCCTACAATCGGTGAATATACTATCCGTTCTTCTGTGTCGTGAGATCTGAACATATGTTTTCGAATTAGCCCATTCTGAACAGTCCTCTGCAAGGAATGTTGGCAAGAGCCCAGGAAGGCCACAGAGAGCGCCTACTCCATCTCGACCTATAATGCCCTTACCTCTTCGCCGATCGAGAACGACATCAGCTAGGTTAGGCGCCTTACAACAGGCCTACGCTGAAGTTACGGATGCTGCTTCACAAATACCTGTCGAGGATCTGGTGCAAGCTACGAAGTTGGTACATCAGATTGGTGAAGTATTGACCGAGCAGATGAACAGGAAGTTGGTTGGTGCGCGCCGTGACTGACAAGATCTCCATCCACTGCCCCCTTTCGTTTTCTTCTTCCCTGTGCCCTATAGTTTTGTCGCACCTTCTTTTATCCTTATTCACTAAAATTTCTAAAGTTGTTTTTTATTTCTAGTCGTTTTCCTGTTCCTAGGCTTGAAGTTGATGCATTCCTCGTTGTACAAAGCTATAAACTAATGATACAGATAGTTGAGAATAACTATATACTAATAACAATGTTTCAATATAATATTACACCAATCAATATCCCGTGTCGAATGCCAGTTTAGTGGGGAAAGATTTAACGAATGATCGCGCCCGCTCGAGTCGTCGAGCAGCAACTTCACGCAATGGACTACTGGACATGTTCGAGTCGTCACTCGGAGGATCATTGTCTGATATTTTCACTCGACGGAGGGTTGGCGAGATTAAATGGTGAGGGGTGACTTGACCTTCGTGTTGGTCATCATCCGATGAGTGCTCAGCTTGTAATCGATTTGGTGATTTCTCGGCGACTAGGATTGAATCATCTGTGGAATTATAACTGAGCAACGTCGACAAGTCAAAAATATATCATACTTACCACTTCCCAGAGTCACGTTCAAATGTTCCTGCACAGGTGTTGACAGGAATAGGTCTTCGACCGATGAGCCCGGATCCCTTCTCCGTTTTATAGTATGGTTTGCTTCGAGAAACTCGAGCGCAATTATACTTTTCGGCGACTTCATTGCCGACCTGGTTCGCCGAAGACCTCGATTCGGAGGAGTAACGAGGCGTGAATCGAAACTGACCGTTCGTCGCTGTCGCCGCCGAACTTGGCGGAGCGTAGGAATCTCGACAGAATCCATGAAAATTCCTTTCCGTTTTTTCGAACAGCGAGGTGAAGTATTGTCGATTTTAAGACCGCTGGTAACTGCGCCAGCATCTAAATTGAAAACGTCTTCGTACCGCCGAGAAGGGTACTCGAGGGTGGTCTTGGGGAGAGCATACTCAACGGGGAACTCGGATCCTCTTCTATCTCCACTGTCGACGAGTGAGATCGACTGCAGCGGGGAAGTAAATAAGCCTGAATCCGTTCTAATTCTCTTCGACTCTGTATCCTCCTGGTCTCCGCTATATACACCCCGTTTACCCAAAACTGAGGCTTTCAGTCCTGTGGAAGACTTCGTGGCGATCCGTTCCATAACTGATGCAATCACCTGCGAGGGTGAGATATTCTCCTTGTTCTCCGTTCTCCTACGCTTAGTAGATGACCCTGATCCAGACTGGTTGCTTATGTGGGCCATCGGACTGAGTTTTGGCGTAGTTGTTATACGCTGGGTCGACAACTCCGGAGTTGTGGGAGAACAAAGACGAAGGGAGAAGGTTGAAGAAGGTTTGTGAGGTCGTGGAGGCGTAGAAATCCGTGAATGCTCAGTAGTAAATTTTATAGGTGTGGAAGGTGGATCGAATGCCCCGAAAAGATCAAGAGGGGATCGTCGTGCAGAGTCTGTGTCGGTCAATATCTTAGATTTGTTCGCAATTACGGGAAGAATGGGTGTGAAGAGAGCGGGCGATGAATGGCCGGAGAATAGTGACCCATCTGGTTTGTCGTCCGTGATAGTAGGCAGGGATCTTCTCGTGAAAGCGAAAAGCGCGGGTCGTTCAGGTTGAATCTCCTCCTCTTCCTCCTCCTCCTCCTCCTCAGTATCATATTGGGTATGATGCTTTTTCAAGCCGCTGTCATGCTTTATTTCAAACAAGGCTTCCAAGTCTGATTCGATATTATCCAAAGAAGTATCCGCGTCATATGCGGTGTCCTCAGGCATGCTGTAACTATCATCGTCTGTTACAATGGTAGGGAGGCCGAACGCGGACTGGAGGCAGGTTTGGATCCTGACGGGCCATCCGTCTTTCGGTTCTTCCATCGCAAAATATGTCGCTTTCCAGAATTCCGCAAATGCTTCACGAATCATGACGGGCTTATCATCACGCCCATAAAATGCTGATTCCAGTACTGGGGCGAGATTACTGAGCGTCGTCAACTCCAACGGGATGCTTTGGATGCCGACTAGAATTGTTTCATAGAGGGAAAGAATCTGTATCATCTCTGTCAGTAGCCATGCATTCAAGCATGATATTATACATACATCGAAAGCATATTCTTCCGGGCTGAAAACCTTCCACTCATCTGAAATCCATGTGCTTAGACCATCTTGCAGACTCTCTAGCAAGTTTTGCGCCAACGTCAACGGACATGTATCAATGACACGGGTGAGCGACCGGATCATCCACATCGAGGTAACCATGTTACGGGGTTCGGGCGGGTAACTCGACTGCAACACGTCGTTCACGAGTTCTAAAACAGAACTGGGCGTTTGGCGTGCCTCGGCCATATCAAGATGGGACATAAGTAAGTCGGCGACCCGCACAGAGGACATGAACGTAGGACAGAGATTTTGAGAAATGCAATCGGCAACGTGGTCCAGAAGTGTATTCGAGTCGACACCGGAATCCAAGGCGTGGTTTGTGACATGGTTCAAGAAGTTATCCCAAGCAAGTAAATCATCATTACTCAGGTCCCAGGCCGTCGCCTCACTTTCGCAAATCCAAGCATACGTCAACAATTTTCCAGCACGGAAGGGGAATTCTGGACTCACACAAATGGAACACTGAGCAAGACAACGGCACCTTCCCAACTGACCTCTCCGTCCTCTGTCCATTTCTCTACAAAGCATCCCCATACCAAGCTGCTGACATCTCGTGATGATTTCCAATCCCGTGGCTTCTCGTCACTACCTTTGTTTCCCCAGAATGATCGGATTTCGTCCAAATCACAGACTACAAGCACATCAGCGCAAAGCAGGGACCACTGCTTCCGTGCATCGTCTTGAGAATCAGCCTCCGACAATAGTTCACTCTCGTGTTGTACTAGCATTGCTATGAATTTTTGACCGGCTGCACGTAGAAGTGTATGTGGGATCGCAGTACGGGTGGTGGTCCAAAGATCCCGCACGACGGAGAGCTTGATCGCTGCATTCGAGCGAAGGTGTGGGGTTTCAGTTTTGGAACGATGCGGGCTGCTATTAAAATCCTTCACAGGACTTGTGGGAATTTCTGTGGTAGATTCGGTGTAAAAATCAAGGGTGGTATCCTGGCATATATCAATAAGGATTTCGACGGCCCTCACTGCGAAATTCGATGTTTCGTTGTCGTCACCAGCGTCTATGGCGTGGATTAAAATTTAGAGACATTTGACGAAGGTTGGCAAGTGATATCATATCACCTTGCAGCACCGCTACGTTAGCCTTCAATAAACCGTCCCAAATATCTATAACCTCCGACTGTAAATTTGCATCAGATGGACTCAGGCAAAGGCAAATTGGAAACGAACAGGAGTTTCGGCATTCTCGGGCATTTCAAGGTTGGCAAGACCCTCCCGCCATATTTTCACAAGACCTTCGAAGACCCAGTCCTTCGCAACCTCTTCGCGTGTGAATGATCGCACGTCATCCAACTGCGGGCACTGATTGAAGATTGGTCGGACGACTGAGACCAGGGATTTATAGTCAACTGTCAGAAGACCCGGCACAGCAGAAAACAAGGCTGTCGGTAACAGTTTTTGCATGTGCATCTCCGTTTTGGTCGACTCGACGCTGACGAAGTGCTTGACCATCTCCATTGCATCACCGCAGGTCTGACCGCCCCTCTTGATCATGGCCCTGATCACAGCCATTGCTCGCTTAATGCCATCAGTACCGTCGAAGATCAGTAGTCCAGCGACAGTTGCGACGCCAGCACCCATATCTACGACCGACAAGAGGACCTTCCACAGGTTTTCACGACTTTCTTCCCATTCCTTTTCTTGTGCCAAACTCTGCTCCGTTCGGGAATTCCGACGTCCTTGTAACAGCCTATATACCAACTTTCCCTCGTCGTCCACGCCCGTTTCCGCCGTTCTCGGTAACATGTAGACCCAAGCAACACAGCGCCAGACCAAGCATCCAAGCGCGCGAACAGAACTTTTGTTATGTCGCATCGCGAGAGCTAATAGGGCACCAATAACCTTGATAAGCTTGTCCTGCACGCATAGGATAGGTCCGGTGAGGACGATGAGGTTTGCGAGAACGCACAAAGCCCAAACTGGACCCTGGGCGGGGTTTTGAGGATCAGTTGCACCGAGGGTGGTTCGCAATGTGCGGATGATGGTTACCTCTTGCGGAGTTTTCGACGGAGACTTGGAGGGACCGCGAGCAGCAGGAGGTGTGGTCAGGAATGAGGCAATAACGAGAGAGATTCGTAAATGATCAATCGAGTATGGCAAGGAAGCACATGCTTCCACAAGCCCACCGAGTGCGTGGCATGCTTGGGTACGAATATTGAGATTTGATGAGAGGAGGTTGAACAGGATTGGCGACATGATCTGGCAAAATGCTGGAACAAACGTGGAAGGCTGATAAATTGCAAGATCGTGAATAGCCTGCCAAAAAAAAACAGATCAGGAATTGAGCCAAACTCATCAGACCAGGACACACCTTTAAGCCATCGCTGATAGAACCTTTTTTACCCTCTTTCCCTAAATCCCCATCTATCCCGCGCTCAAGCGCAGATGCAATACGAGCCGCAGCAGGGGCAAGTACCTCCGCTGGTAAACGCTGCACCTGGAGCAGCCAGATTGACAATGCATACGTCTTTCGCGCATTCGGGGTAGGCAATTCGTTGGCCATCGGTATGGCCAATACTTGCGTCAAGACAGCAAGTAACTGGTCATCTGAACCCATTTCAGCCATAAAATATCAAGTAATATCGTTGACACACACCGCTGAACACCTTATAGACGGCGGGTAATGTAAAAATTGTCGCGAGCAGCTTGAGAACAGCATGACACGTCGTACAAAGATCCCTGGCGTACTTCACTTCATCCGCAGTCATCCCTTGTTTCTTGCGAGGACTGCTCTTGGGCGAGGGTAAATTGACGTTCTGTTCTTTTAAAGACTCCACCGGCAGCGGGCGTGTTTTAAGGGGATCCACTAGGGCCTTTCCGATATCCCTAATAAACGCGCTAACGATATCATTGCAGTGCTTTCTCAAAGGTTGAAACAGTGGCCAGGACGCGTCCGCATCAGTCGTTCCACTAACAGAGGTTTTGAGACGCGCAGTGAGTACATGGTATCCTGTAATAAGCTCTCGCAAGGACGAATTGGGCGCAAGAATGATCGAGACTGGATACTCCAGATATTTCAGGTCAGTCAGAGGATCTGACGGCTCTGGAGTGATTTCCCTCTTGTCGTCATCGTCATCTAGTAGAGGAAGCAAAATATGCGTTGGCTGCTTGAGGATGGATTTCAATGGGTGAGTTTGGGAAACACTTGAAGCAGCAGAGATTTTCGGAGGAGAACTCGCGGTGACTGTATGATAACGGTTATGAGGGGACCAAGTGACGACGCGGGCAGGAAATCGGTTTTCTTTCCCTCGACTAGATGTTGCAGGAGGGGTTGGGAGATACATAAGAGAAATGTGCCAACGGAGGTGAAGGTCAGAAACGAAGGCTAGGATTTATTTAAAAGGAAATCCAATTAAACGCGTTTCTTTGTGTTTGTTTGCGTGTCTTGACGCGCTGCGTTCTCTATTTGGTCTGTGGCGGATGAGGTGTCCACAACACAGCGTGGGCGTTCAAGTTTCAAATTTCAACGCTTTACGAATCTTATTTACGTAGATACGTAGCGATGACACGATGCATCAGTGATCAAGACTTCTCTGCCGTACATTGTTCCTCTCCAGAATTTGTGGACAATTCGCCAGGAAAGCTGTCAAATCAACCGATCGATGCAGAACTGGTTTCACGTAAGACCATTGACAGTTCAAAAATTCCTGCCGCCGGAACCAATTGGCTATTCCCCACTCGGTTCAAGGGGGAGAAAGCAGTCCAGCTTGACAAACCATAGGTACATGAAACGGAGATAGGAGACCGCACGGAATTCCAGGAGGCGGAGAATGTGTATCTGTGGTGAAGGTCGACGTTGTCCGTGCAAATCGGCACCCCATAGAGGCTACCTAATGCAGACCTCCACGAATACTAGCCGCTTGGTGGAGTCACCTGAACTTTCCAGGTCCACATTGAGAAGTAAGTCATTGCTTCGGACAGGTGAAAGACAAAAGCAAGCAGTTAGATTGGGTAAACGAAGCCTTCACGTCTCCTAGTCTTCTTTGGCGTGACCCTCGAAGACTGAACTGCGGACCTTGTACCACCGGATCGTGAGCAAATAACGCCGATCAAAGCCTGTGATATTAATCCGACGCCAAAGGGGGAACGGCGTGACGCGGGAAAGGATTGGCGGGACATTGCCACACAGAGAGTGGTCGGGATGGAAGACTTGAACGTACACCACCGCTGAGACGAGTGCCGGAAAGGTATGAAAACTTTAATTCTGCAACATATTTGAGTTTTGACCGAAATACGTCTCTGCTCGACTCCGTCGGCCCGTGTGGAGTCCTTTCTCGATAGAGTTTCCGCTTGTACGTTGTGAGGGTACTGTGCGCAAGACATCGAGACATCGCAAAGTAAAATCACTCGTGTATAACCTCATCTGCTGGATAGTTTGCTCAGAAAGTGAGTGGCCGTTCGTTCCGAGATAAGCCCATATCTGCGATTAGGTTGCGGCCAATACGTTGGGTATGTGCACCTGTGCAAGAAATCGTAAAGTAAAACTTGCTGTAGCATCGCATCAGCGTACTGCCTACTTCGGATCCAATGACTTCATGTAGTTCCTATCGCCGCCAACTCCCGTCAGCTTGAACCTGGCGTATAAATCCAGGACTCGCCTGTCTCATCCTCCTCACCATCCAAGGTTTCTCTCGACTCCCATTATCCGCTTTCACACCTCTCTCAAATCCACCCCATCGAGATGACTTCCTGCACGACTTTCTTCCTCGCCCTGTTTGCCCTTTTCGCCGTCGTTGCATCTGTTCCCCTTCAAGTCAGAGACGTCTTCGTACCACCCGTGACATACCCCCATGCCGGGACAGTCTGGAAAATTGGCAGCAGCCACAATGTTACTTGGTATGACCGCAGTCTCCAACGCTGTGCCTATGCTAAACGTCCCCCCAGGGATGTTTCTAACGCCCCCGCCCAAATCACAAACACTCGGGGGATGATTGTTCTTGCTGAGAATGACATTGAAAACTGGGGTAAGTGCAGAATTATTCACATGGACACTGTCGCTGATTGGCTTGCTGTAGAACACCCTCTGGCATCCGGATTCAATATTTTGGATGGCTCTGCAATTGTCAAAGTACCCAAAGTCAGACCTGGTAAAAAATTTGCCATCGTTGGTGAGCATTGTTCCACACGATGTGAACTGCGTACCGATTGTCTGTGTTCCTCGCAGTGTTCGGAGATTCAGGCAACTACGGGCAGAAGTTCACGATTACCGCCTAGGATGATTCTACGCCACATGACAAATGAAAATGCTTGCTCTGGCAAGGACGCTTGATACGAACGTTCTACATCGGACAGTTGCTCATTGTATCTTCAACACATAAACTATCGTATACCTAACTAGTAGCACGCCGTCGTTATAATGCAGGATGAGGGTGATGGTTAATAATATCCAAAAACATTCAAATTAACTCACGGAATATGAATCACGTGCCCCTATTGAGCGATCACAATTTCACAATTTCTCACGATTCTATTCAACGTAATATATAAACGAGTGATTACGCGCCATTTGCGTTGAGGACCCCTTCGTCCTCCCATCAACGTCAGCGGACCATTCACGATTCCAACTAACGATGTTGTGCTTTATGATCTTCCTCGTCTCTCTTCTTGTTCCTATGATTCAGGCTATTCCATTGACACTCCGGGACGTGTACGACCCTCCTATCACGAGTCCTAATGCACAGACCGTGTGGAGTGTTGGTGAATCTCGGACAGTGACATGGTGAGGTTCTCTCCGAGTGAAATAAATGAATTGCACCTGATAGTTGTTGTCGTCCTGAACAGGGACATCTCCTCTCTTCCGGCTAATCTGACGAAGTTGGGAATGGTAGTGTTGGGGTTTCAGGCCAATAACAGCGAAAATTTAATGCTAGGCAAGTCTCCTACATGTTTATCATTTCTTTTATTTAACGAAGCTTTACTTCTCAGACCACCCCCTTGCGACCAACTTCAAACTCACAGACGCCCAAGTCCAAATCACTGTTCCCAATGTCCCAACAAGGAAGGACTATATCATCGTCCGTAAGTTCGCTGTCCATGCTGGTCTAGTCTGCCGCTCTGACCCGCTTTCTTCAGTCTTTGGTGACTCTGGAAACGCCAGTCCACAGTTTACGATACAGGCTGTTTCCTCATCCACCACCACTAGCACTACCATCAATACCGCCACCAGTACCACCACAACGATTTCTCTTAGTGAAAGCACAACCGACATTCCCCCCACTACAGCATCTCCCGTGGCTTCCAGTCCCACCGCCACGTCGCCATTAACGACTACCCCACAATCGATTCCTACGTCGACCATAACTCCTGCGTCAACTATAGTCTTAACGACGTCCCTCCCCGCATCGACTGGAACTAAGCCGTCGTCCCAGGCCTCTACTAGTGATGCGCGGAAAATGCAAAGTCTTCACTTGTTGGTACACTGTGTTATCGGAATTACATTTTTGATTCTGTGGGATTTTTTCTGATATCTCATCTCACTTCGTGAACTTTAGGTACTGCTTTGATTGATGGTTTTGGACTTTTCGCATTGTACTCACATAATGACGCTTTTCATGATACGACCAATGTACAATTGAATCTCAAACAGATTTATATTCTTATATATGCTTTGCAAACGTATCCATTTCGTGACCAGTCACGTTGGCATCACTAAATAATATGATAATAGAGACTGTTAGTGGTACAGAACAAATTTCTTCTAGACATTCCCCTCCGTGAAAATCTTCCAATCATTGTAGCGGATATACTCAGAACCTGAAACCGATAAACGAAGACGCCGCAGGACGGAGTCCTGAATGTGAAAGAAGCATCATGGAGACCAGGTCTTCGGCATGAAGTTCCATGAGATCTGAATCCTTCCCACACTGAGGGGAGCCAGTGCTTGAAAGGCACTGGGCGACATATCTGATGGATGGAAGCCAATAAGGGTCTAGTACCACATTAGGAAAAGGACTCACCAAGGTCGTAGTACTTACACCCTACACAACTATCGCGTGTCATAGCGTATACAGTGTGGCCATTTGCAGTGTTGGTGATAAAGACCCACTTAGAGCAGAAGTATTCATTTTGGTATTGTGGAGAGAAGAAGACGAGTACTTGCCTGTCCACAGTTGCCACCAGTCTGGTATAGGCCAGTCGAGAGAGCCACGATCTTATCGCTATTAACGTTGTAATAGCCACAGTTTCCTTCACCGACCTCGAACCAAGTACCCTAGCCGACCAAATCACAACATTTCAAATGAAAGGATAAACCAAACGTACGTCACCGGTATGAGTTGTTCTTGGTTCGAGCAAAGTAGTGGTAGTATTCAGGGATAATGGGGAAGCAAAGCTGACAATGACAGCGGCAAGGAGCATAAGGAGCACAAAAAATCCAGCCATGACACGGTGCGGAGCCAGTCGCACTCAAGGATGGACGATTGGATGATTATCATGCCATTATTTTGCATGGCCATTTATACCTTGACGGATGTACGTTCCACGTTTCCCTCGGGCCCATGCTTGTGGTTCCTCGATAGAGATCCATCAAGGGCAACGAAAATGCCGACTGAGGTTCCGTTGTACATCTTTAGGAACAGAGGTTCGAACCGCAAAAGGAAAAATGCAGTGCCGGGATACGCAGCATTTTAGGGTTTATGAGACAAAGAAAAAAGTCGTGGTGTTCGTGTTGTGGGGGAGGAGGACAGGGAACCAGTATAAATTATCCCTGTAGCCTTCCCGGACATCGCTAGCCCACTCGGAGGTCGGAAACTTTGCCTGCTAGAATCTATATGTGCAACCTTGGCATAACAGAAAGTGGACGCAGATTTCCTTAGATCGGAAGCAGATGAATGTTAGCGTTATGTAAGATGTCGGACGTTGCCGGACAGTGAAATCTCCACGAGGCATGGAGGAAATGTCGATATCAAATCTTGTTCAATCCAATGCTCTGAATCCAACCTAATTGTAACATGTGTATCGTGGTCGCGTAAGTGCCAATCTGCCATGTAGACCCGTGATATTAATTTTACAGTGAATTCAGACATTAGCTTCATAGTTGGAACCACGTTCAATTGTTGGTCTTCACCTGCAGTAGCCGTCGCCCAAGCGGATTCACCTTGCCTAGACGTGGATGTGCATATCATGATGACGCTAGGCATCCACCTCATAGCATGCGTCCTACCTTCTTGACCTCCGATACAAACGGCAAGCTCTTCTTCGGGCGGAAAGATTGTATACCCTTCCGCCCTACCAAACACGGGAAAGTGACGTCTAACGCATTTCCTTGATGTCTTCGACGTTCGTCGGCTTGGGAATTTGGCCTTGGTTGGTGTATTGTGAGCGACCCAGAGTCTCATTACCATCGTTATTCTCATTGGCCGCTGTATAACCCTGCCAATACGGCAACAATTCCTCGGACCAAAATCACACTTTCTATTCGAAGGTAAAGAGGACCTTCTAATAACTCCTCGCACTTCTCCGCTGTCATTCTAGTTCATGTGTTATGTGTAACTCCTCTTAACTCAGACCAGCATGAATATGACATTTCTCGTCAACGTGCCGCCTCTGACGACAATCAATCGCACGAGGTAAATGCATGGCAGGTCGCCGTGTGCACGTTCTTTTCATCATTTTAAAACTGGGGCTTCCACGTTCAACAACGAAAGATGGTGTTCCGTCATGGATATCATCCCGTCAGTCCCTGTGAGGTTGATCAAAAGTTCATGGGAAACTTTCTCTTCGGGTTGGTTCCTTGAAATGTGTCTAACATGGACCAGTGCATTAAAATGTAGGAATGCAACCGTATCGTTCTATGAGACAAGCAAGCTCTCCGAAGAGCCTGCATCCAGAAGGACGCAGGACTAACCAGTCTAGAATGCACTCCACACCCTTTAGTTGCAACACCGTCACTTTGTATAATTTAGCGTCTTCTTGTGCTGCGTTTCCAAAGTTTGCGCACAAAATGCCGATGGGTCTAGGTCGGCCAAAGTGGCACCGTGACAGTGTCATAATTCAAAAACCCTTTGATGGGTCCTAGACGCACAAAGCGAATGACAATCGGGGGCCTGTCAACGCAACGTCAATGGAAATAAAATAAACCCTATAAGTACCTCGCCTGAAAGAAATTCCTAGGTCAATGCAACTTCAACGTCTCCCCTCGACCACTATTGCAAAAGCTGTCCTTTCAAAGTTCAAAATGTGCGTCCTTAAAATCCGATTCGCGAATAAACGCCAGATTTCAGCTTCAGAGATTATATGCATTTCTCTCCTTGCGTCGACATCGTCCTCGCAGCTCCACGTAGAGAGAAATCCAACCATGCAGTACCTATATTGATACGAGCTGGGGAGAGCTCTCTTGCGATGGATGACTGCGATGACGATTTTACAAAGGGCAAGAAATGTTCACATGCTGCCAGCTGGAGTTGCGGTATCAATAATTGTTTTGTTGGCATTACTGATCGCCGATCAGTGTAACCCTATTTTCTTTTGCTAATACGCTACCAGTAAGTACAAAACGCTGAGCAGAATCAGCGCTATGTGCGCACGCACCATAAATGCCGCTATATGACATGACGGCTCTTTCCAATGTCACCAACTTTCCTTGGGGTGGTACACTCTTACCGATCTGCCCTCGTAGCAACATGTCGAGAGTCGAGAGATCCAAGAACATGTTCAAGTTCGTGAGACCACATCTCATCGCACTAGCTCAACATGTGATACTTTACTTGATACGCGTACGCTTTTGCGATGTAGTGTAAGCACAGTAAAGATGAAAATATTTGTCTTCAAAACTACCGACCCCCGCCCACCATCGTTGTTCTCATGTACCCATTGACTCCCATTGAGTATGTTGTTGTAGAGGTCAGCGGAGTAGCCATCGTACCGCCCAGTGCTGGCGTCGGTAACGGTCCCAGCCCCATGGAAACATTTTGATTAGGGACATTGCCTGACACTCCTGGACCAGGAGTCTGATTATGAGTTTCTCTTGTTGACCCTCTGTCCTCTCGTTCCGCAATAGTGGCACCTCCCCGACCGGGATCCGCCATTCCATTGGAGATCGAGAACGTCTGCCCGAGGCCATATAACTTCCCGTTATATTCACCATCATCAATCTGATCGTTGAAGTAAAGTTCTCGCATTTTGAAGAAAGTCGACGCAGTGAGAAGTGAATCTGAGCCAGCTTGATGTGATGGTCCTATCCGCATAACCTGCGAGTTTTTGTAAGTTTTGATAAGCTTTCTAGTAGAGAACCAACGGAAGCTCACCCCCAAATCATCGGCTACATCCTGTAGTCCGCCTTTCAACACTTTCGAAGCGCGCATCATAAATTTGATATCGTAGACACTAGGAAACCAAGTTCTAAGGAGGTCGAAGAACATTGCTTCGGTTGTTGGTAAGGAAACTGCGGTAAGCAGCTTGACAAAGTAGCCAAAGTCATAGCCACTGAGAACTCGAAGTAAGTTGGATACTAGGTCAAAAGTATATCCTTGGGCATATGCCTCAAACATGGATAAGACAATCCGGGAGTAGGCTTATACAGAATAGAAATGAAGAAGCCTGGCTAATATGGAGGATAGGCCTAATGGACATTGCTAGCTCACCTATGAAACGATATCCACTTGGTCTCAGGTGTCAAAACCAATCCAGAAGTTATCATCAATTCTGCGAAGTCGTTTGGCCATATTCCAAAGTCTTCGTGCCGTTGGAAGTCGATACCTGATTTCTGCAACAATTCTATCGACTCCGGCGCGTACATGTCGTCACTGTGAGTAGTTTTTGTCCACCCCTACGATACAATGCAGATGCAATGTATGCATACCTGACGCTGAAACGAAAGTTAAATTGCCAGGTTGAAATATCTTGTGGATAGTTGCCATCTTCGTCTGCGAGTGTGATACCAACTTGTATAATTTTCAGGAGGTCAACATTACAACGCATTGTTTGGTAGTGGTAGTCTGAGGATGTTTTGAATGTTCCAATTGGGCGGGCCACAACACCAGGGAACTCTGTATCCTGAGACTGCCGTAAGTTGTGTGACCTCAGATAGTAAGGATAACGGAGACCATAGCGATGTAAGGGTATTTCTCAATGAGATCGCGAATAGTCCGCATTTCTGCTTCCAGAGTTGGAGCCCATACTTCTCGTATTCGTGACATCACAAAGGCAGTCAGTGAATTTAGCTGTTTAGTGGTGATATCGATGTTTGCGTGTTTGCACTTGTTGTGTCTGAGTTGGAAAAACTTCAAAGAGAATGCTGCTATTTTATGTCGGTTTAGAGCAATGCGGTGAGGAAGGCTGCATCTTCCTGGAGTCTCCATGACGGTCTTGGGGCGGGTGTTATCATTTGCTCGTGTTTCTTTGGTATATTTCCAGGCACGCGTCGAGAGCGCGATATCGAGACACAAACAAGAAACTTTTTTTATTAGATGTTGAAACGTTGAACTGAAAAACAAGTTACACTTTTATTTGCCTTTTTGTTGGCGTTTGTCCTGGCTGTGCAGCTCTAGGAGTGGGAGATTGTCATAAGAATACAACGTTTTAGAGAAACAGGACTGAAAACTATAATTACTACGTCGCGTAAAGGAAGGTCGGTAAAGCGTAACGGAAATAGGTAATCAGAGACGAGAGCCCTCGACACCAGATATTAGATATTAGATGTCCGAAAGACGTAAAGAAGCACACCGCACACGCCACGTTCGATACTGCCGCACTTTAGAACCACGCCATCCAGCTTTGGTCGTTCCAGTTCGGATTTAACGCCCCAAAATCAAAGTTCAACGTGTCTACAATAGCCATCCTCGATGCTGGGATGATCGTCACTCTGGCGGTGGGGTCCGAACTCGCTTCCTCGCTCGCTTGCATCACTCCGTATGCGAACCGACCAGTAAACAGTTGTGGAAGCACGGACGATGACGAGTTTTCGATTTGAGGGCAAGCTACTGATGCAAGTTTGGCCTCTGCCGAATTCTGGGACTCCGTCCGCAAGCGTAGTAGTACCAGTGCGATCTGGTGTGCCTCTGCGATGCACTGCTCCAAGTTTGGGTGTGCACTCGCGAAGGGACCCCTCGGCCGCTGTTCGGACATAAAAACTTTGGAATATTCATTGGCATCGCGTGGTCTGGGCGTGTCGACATGCCCACTTGCTGAAGCTTCGTCGATATTGCGACGAAGCATGAGAGGTATCTCCTCCTTCTTTGACCACTTGGCGTAGGTATGATTTGCCTTATCTATCATGTTTTCCAGCGTGGGCTGTTGGCAGGGAATAAGAATGAATAGATAGTGGCACAAGAAGTATCCTGCCCGCTCACAATAACCTGCAAAACTCGCGGGCACCTATCTTTCGCTGATGTGAAAAGCAATCGCGCTCGTTCGAGTTCTTGCAGAACCGCAAGCGACACAGACGTGAATGGAGCACGAGAAACTAATAGGCAAAGTGCCACCTACATGGGTTTAGTTGGTAGGGGTTACACGCAGAGATATATTTACGCACTGCTGCAGAGAATGCGTTCGACCAATACCACAGGATACGAACACTCAAATCGGGCTCTCGACTATACACCCATTCCACAGTGGCGATCATACGGGATGCACTGAGAAAAATAGCCACCACCGAGGGCGCGTACTTGTGTTGACAGTTAAGGGCCTCTTCAGGTCTGCTAAGCGCTTGAATGAAGTATGTGCGGTGGAGTTGGAGGAGCACTATTGAGATGATGAGTCGACGTAGCGATGCATTTAAAGCGCCAAACAAACTAGCTTCTAGTGCCGTTAATGATGATGCCCTTTGCATCGTCAACGGACGGCTGAGGGTTCTTTCAGAACTTTGGAGGATGGACGGGATATGAAAATTGCGAATAGTTTTGTCAAGCTCGATGACAGTAGCGTAGTCCAGAGTTGGCGAGGAGGTAATTTCGAGCATGGGGTTGAGGCAGTGGATAAAACAAGAGTGCTTCCATTCTTGGTCTGAGAAGTTTGAGATCGGGCAATCATGAATAAAAATGTGCATACAGTAATGCGAGCCCTCTGAGTTTCTGCATCCTTCATCGGGGACATAGGTTGGCCGCTGGGAGTCTACGTGGCTAAGGACAAATGATGGCGGTCTCCCGAGAGAGAGACTCTGAAAACCAAACTTTGATAAGAGAAATGATTCATTTGTAGAGTAGCGGAACATACGAGGCGGGCGTCGAGATACAGCAACTCCCAGAAGAGGGCTCGACGTCTCTCAACTTCCTCCGGGATAACTTTGGACTTTATACCTTCACGATCTTGACAACACCGGCAATGAATACACTCAGAGAGCCACAGGAGAGAAAACGAGACGCACGAAGGCCAATCTGCCCGATTTCATGATGTCAGCAATCAGAAATACGGATAAATTTTCAAGAAGATCGTACGCTTTGCGCCAATTTAGCGGCGAGACCCAGGAGACCCCACGAATGACTGGTAGCCTTTCTCTCGTCCGAAAATGCCAGCAAGTACCATGTCATGTAAAACTAAGTCTACATGTGAATAACATGATCTTAATAAGCTCAGAATGTCTCGAACCAGGGTAACAATAACATCCACAGTCGTGTCTTCCATCAGGGGCACCTCACATAAAGACGCCCGAGCCAGGTGATGGTATTTCTCGGCAACAAGGGAATCAGAGGGTTGGTTGAGGTCCACGAGAGAGCCAATGGCAAGAATCATAAAGAGAAGCGCAAGGCGGCGAGGACAAAGATCCTCCGGTGAGCTTTCATAGACGTGATAGAGGAGGTTCGGTATGAATGTTTCATTGGGGTGAGGATTATGCCTATCGCAGGAGCATCAATTCTGCGATCGACAATAAAGGAAATACACGCACTGCCACAGAGCGTTTTGCCGAACTTGCTCCCACAAGTATGAGGCTTGTGATCGCGGCGGCAGTTCACCGCGTATATGCGAACGCATCGAAGTGTTGGTGTCTGGAGCAACAGCGCCCACGAGCGGAAAATTATGGCTCCGTCGCATGATTTCTGGTGGAACTTGTTCCAAATGAATGGGATTCTTATCTGTATTCTGCAGAGAAACGTAAGAATATAAGGAAAAGGTTACAAAGGTTTCAAGCAGTACATTGGGACTTTCGTCGGATCTGTCACTCGAGGGTGAATCACGATAGTTGGGGTCAATGAGTGGCGGTTCATCGTGTTCCTGTGGGTCTTCAGACGGAGTTGTTCTGCTGTGAGATGTACCAGTCTGCGTCTCGCCATAGAGAGCGAGAGCGCTCTTAATCTCCAGAAGTTCGGCAGTCAACAATGGGTGCGGATTCAAAGAAGAGGATGGTTGTAGAACTTGCAGGGCATCCTCAAGATGCCTGATACGGTCACTCATCTGGCTAATCTTGGCATGGAGCTGCTCGGTGTTCGCGAGAACAAAACTATGTACAAACTGTTAGTACATAAGGCAAGCTTGGATAATTAACTTATGTATACCGGGTTCCTCTCCCCGACACTAAGACGCCTGATAAGAGTTCGTTACCAGACAGAATGGCAGCGTAGGGTAAAAGATATTCATACCTTGCGGGCAGATGTCGGCACAACCTCGTTTTGAACAAGATTTGCACGGAAAGACGCGATCACACTGTCGCAAGTTGAGTTGACTGTGGAATGGCAATTGTCACACCACTCACTTTCAACTTGAGCCTTCCATATACTGTTAGTCACCAAAACGTGCAAACAGAAGTGAAAAATGCCTTCTACACTCCGCACACGAGAGTGGCGGTTTCTTGGCAGGCTGCTTTTTGACATGTCCTTCTGTGATGAAGACGTGATCAATGGGCGTAGACTCTTGGAGATCGGATGGTACAGTCTCTTTGCGAGCTCGTTTGGGAGGTCGAGAACTGTCTGTGCTTTGAGGACGATTGGATATTGTGGCTGGAAGCCCTACCGGGGCAGATGGTGAGGATTGCATTGAGGACTGGCCTTGGTACACAGGTGGTGGAAGAACACGACGACGAAATTGCCATTGATTGGAAATGACGGGGAGGGTAAGTAGGTTTCAGTCAGGGAGGTAGAGTGGTAGTCATTATAGGGGCGCATGGGTGCACCCACTGGCAGTTCCATCAATCCAATGAAGCCAACCAAAACACAGATCAGTATGATCGCCCTTACTCGTCTATTGCTCCGGGACATTCGGGATGATCGAGTTACTTGATTCCGGTACATCCTCGCAACAAATTGTTGCAGCCCTTTACAACGGAACCCGGGGTATCAAGCACTCAAAAAGCTTGCTATTGCCTTGTATGGTCTCCCGGCTATATCATGTGGACTAGTTGGCAAAGGTCCGTAAGTGCAGGATACCGGCAAACATAACAACAATGGGCATACCTGTGCATGTGAAGAATAGCCTGAGTAAATGTTGGGATACTCACGCGGGAGACCGCTGAAATCACACGGTTGCAGCCATACACCGGTTGTAAAACCAGCCGTCTGCTCGCCGAGACGAACGTCGGTGCTGGCTCACAAGATTGGATACATAGAACTCGAGTACGATACCACCCATCTTCAGGAATCATCTTGTTTGCAATATTAAATATTGATACCCTTCGCTGGTATGCTCAGGCTCTCCACGACCCAGCTCACAACTCGATTATCTCTCCAAGTCCATCCCTTTCCTTCTACCCTTACCAATCACTGACCTTCTTTACCCCTCCTCAAAGCTATACCAATCTACTATGTCGAGATCCCGCTCTTTCAAGTCTACCGTTCCAGCCAAGTCTATTCATGACGAGGTTCCTCCTGGATATGCAATCGATTCTTCCGCCGGTCCCATGCTTCGCTTCCAAGCCTCCCTCCCCCGTCTCCCCGTCCCTACACTTTCTTCCACTGCTGCAAAATACCTCGAGTCCGTACGTCCTCACCTCACCCCCTCAACATTTTCCTCTACAGAGTCTACCGTCGCTGCATTCCTACGCTCGCCTTTGGCAGCCGAGCTGCAAAAAAGACTGCAAGCTCGTGCAGACCAGCCGGAGATAAAAAATTGGCTTGCCACTTGGTGGAACGACGTTGCGTACATGGCTTACCGCGACCCCGTTGTCGTCTTTGTTAGCTACTTCTTCGTACACATGGACGACAAACTCAGGCGCGACCAGGTCACGCGCGCTGCTGGCTTGGTAAAGGCCATGTTGCCCTTCAGAGAGTTAACGGAGTCGTGCGCCGTTTTCTTTTTCATTTGCCATACATCGTCTCTGACGTGGCAGCTAGAAAACAGCTTGAACCAGAAAAAGTAAAGGCAGCACCGCTCTGCATGGATTCATACCAGTGGCTGTATGTTGCTTATTTCCAGTTTGCCTTCTTCCCTCATTTCTTTTACAGTTTCCATGCGTCGAGATATCCAGCCAAGCCCTCCGACACGGCGAAAAAATTTGATCCCCAAACCCATAATCATATCGTCTTCGTTCGCAAGAACAAGTTCTTCCAAGTTCCGCTCACCACACCCAACGGTGTCGAGTTGTCCGCTGCAGAACTCGAGGTGTCAGTTTCTCACTCAATATCATGTGTATCTTAATGACATTCCAATCAAATCAGACAAATTGAAAAAGTTATCCGCCTTGCTGGACAGGAAAAAGGTCTTCCGATTGGTGTCCTTACTAGTGACAACCGGGATAATTGGGCTGACGTGCGTTCTCCCCCCACGTACGCACGCAAACACCTTACTTACGAACCCTTTGTAGGCCCGCAAGGCCCTCCTCGATGTCTCTTCATCTAATCAAGCTTCCCTGGCTGCCATCGAGTCTGCTGCAATCATCGTCTGCTTGGATGATACGTACCCTGTCACGCGCGATGATATCAGCCACGCTTGCTGGGCCGGCGACGGGCGGAACCGTTTCTATGACAAACACCAGCGTGGGTACTGGCCTCTATGCTTGATTCTACTGATTCTCACGCTTACACCCTCATACACTCAGTAATTGTCTTCGAGAACGGTCGTTCTGGGTTCCTTGGCGAGCACTGTTGCATGGATGGAACCCCCACGCTTCGAATGAACGAGTTCATGCTGGCGACGCTCGCGACGGGAAAGGCCGAGCTTGGGCCTCCACGCACGGCGACCACCGGAGCCGACCTACCCGACCCTACGGAGCTCAAGTTCGCGCTCGATAACGCAGGTATAGTAGAGCGCCTCGTGAAGGAGGCTGAAGGCCGGTTCGACGCGCTCATGAGTGCGCATGATCTACACGTGCGCCCTACATCTCCCTCTCTTACATCGGATTTCTGATTCACCTGACATCCGCGCAGGTTCTTCACTATGAGGGCTACGGAAAGGAGTACATCAAGCGGTACCGCACGTCGCCGGACGCATGGGCGCAACTCGTCAAGCAGCTAGCGTTCCACAAGATGTTTGGGCGCCCGGGGGTAACGTATGAGAGTGCCCAGACGCGCAAGTTCCAGCTCGGCCGCACGGAGGTGATCCGAAGCGCGAGCAGCGAGACGAAGGCCTGGGCGGAGGCGATGCTCGACCCTTCTGAGAGTGTATGTGGTTTCGACGTTGCGGACAAGTCGATGTTGACGCAGTCTGTGTGACACAGGACGAGCACCGAGCGA
Source organism: Hygrocybe coccinea (assembly GCA_963555575.2). Taxonomy (NCBI): domain Eukaryota; kingdom Fungi; phylum Basidiomycota; class Agaricomycetes; order Agaricales; family Hygrophoraceae; genus Hygrocybe; species Hygrocybe coccinea. The sequence continues at coordinate 2,251,062 of OY741996.1, read as the reverse complement.
AGCTGTTCCGCGCAGCGGTAACGCGGCATATGCAGTATTCCGCGTGGGCTGCTGACGGGCAGGGCGTTGACAGACATTTGTTTGGGCTGAAGAGGTTGTTGCGAGAGGGTGAGGAACTCCCGGAAATATACAAGGATGAGGCCTTTGGGAAGACCAGCCATTGGGAGCTCAGCACCAGCCAGCTGAGCAGCCCATACTTCGATGGATGGGGTTATGGTGAAGGTGGGTAGCATTTCTTGAAATTTTGTTTGGTGGTAGCCATGCTGAATACCTTTTCTCGGGGTGGATAGTGGTGCCTGATGGGTACGGGTTGGCATATTCCATTGGGAATGACTACATCCGGTGGACGCTCACGTCATTGAAGCGAGATGCCGCTAATCTGAAGCATTACCTTGCGGAGGCCGCCACTGAGACTCGGGCGATGATGGAGCGTGCGGAGAAGGCGGAGAAAAAACACGCAGATGGCAAAGCGAAACTATGAAGATGTGATTCATACAGGAAGGAATGCTGTAAAATGTAGAAAGATACGACGTGTTGTAATGCTAAACAGTGCTCTCGAAATATTCATGCTCACTTCAAAGGACTACTGTCACGTGATGAAGGACGTATACCTCAATATTAATTTATTTGTTGTTTGACCGTATCGCTCCCGATGACCTCCCCCGTCAAATTGTATGTATACGATCTTAGCAACGGTCTTGCAAAACAGCTGTCTCTTCAGTTCACTGGCAAGCAGATTGACGGTATCTGGTTCGCAATCGGTTTCTTGCTGACTTGTACTGCAGATACAGACGTGCTAATGGCCTTGTTAATTACAGGCATACCTCGGTAGTTGTGTTTGAACGGGAGGTGTTTTATGGTCAAGGAATTTATATCACACACCCCGGGAGGTCTCCTGTATGTACTTTCGTCGTGCATGCGGAGAGTTGTTCACAATCTCTTTAGTACGGGACACCCCTGCAAGTAATCGACATGGGAGACACTGCGTTGGATCTAGAGACGTTTAATGAGTATTTGGCTGAGATAAGAAGACACTATACAGCGGACAAAGTAGGCCTCTTTCATTCCCGTCTGGATGATGGAGAACTGACCTCATCTCGTTGACAGTATCACTTGCTTGGTACGAAATCTCGCTACTCACCCAGAGCCAGCATTGAAAAATACACGAATAATAACAATAAAACACTTAGATTTTAACTGCAACTCGTTTACAAATGATTGCATAGGCTTTTTGACCGGTGGCTCAATTCCGCATTATATCAGAGGTTCGTTTCCTTCTCCGTTCTTCTCAGATATGGAACTGACGTTGATGAACAGATCTTCCGGCAGACTTTTTATCCAGCCCCTTCGGTGCTGCCCTTCGGCCCACAATTGATTCAATGTATCGCCGTCCTGTCCAAGGCGCTATTTCTGCACCTTCCCAAACCGTAGTTGAGACAACACCTGACTCACGGCTTGCAACATCTACACTTCAAGCGTCCGCCTCCCATGCTGCCACTACCTCCGCCTCCGCGCCAGCATCAGCAACCTCAACACTGACAGGCCCGATCCACGTCTGCACTAACCCCTCGTCCTTCAACTCCCTACTGAAAACGCACAGTGCGGTCGTGGCATTTTTTACCAGCGTGGGGTGCCCGCCATGTCGAATGATTGCACCCGTTTTTGAGGCGCTGGCGAGCGAGAAGGGAGGGAGAGAGGGTGTTGCTTTCACGAAGATTGATTTGGGAGTCGGCCTAGGGGGTAGTGTGGCGGGAGAGTGGGGAGTTAAAGTAACGCCAACTTTCTTATTCTTTTTAAATGGGAAGAAGGTGGGCTTTTTTTTTTTGCGATGTTGAGAAGCTGATACAGGGCGATACAAGCTTCATGAAATGAAAGGTGCCAATGTGCCCGAATTACGAACGCAAGTTGATCTACTCCTCTACCAAGCTTATCCACGTTTGTGCCCTTTCGCTCGATCCTAAGATTGATCTTTGACTCGTATCCAGCGCATCCACATACCTCAATCTCCCTCCCTACAGTCGAATCCCTCTCTCTCAACCCAATCCTCTTTCCCCAAGTCCCAGCACTCGACACAGTTCTCGCCAAGCTTATCTCATTCGTAGATACAGCCTTTTCTTGGCCACCACCACCCTCGCAGACCCAAGGGCAGGTGAAGGAAACACTCGCTAAAACTGTTGTCCCATACCTCAAAGTGCGATTTGCGACACCAGCGCAGACGTCCCTGCCGCCATCAACCTCAGCCACCCCCGCAATTCTACACAGCTGGGCCCGCGTGACGACAACACTCGTCGATGTGCTCCCCGTGTCATCGCTCTTTCCTCTTGTAGATATGTGGCGCCTTGCCCTTCTTGATCCTGCCGTAGGTACCTTTCTGTCTACCACCACCACTAACCTCGACAACCCCAACCCCCTGTCGATCCTTCTTGCCAAAGGGGTAGTTGCACTTGCCGAATCCACCCCAAACCCACGCAACTTCATCCTCACGCTCCTCCGCTTCCTGTCCAACGCATTCTCTTGCTTGCCCCTCGCCGGCCGGATGATCGAGGAGTCCACAACCAGCCTGACAACGCTACTAGTGACAACGCTGCTGCATGAAGATAGCAGTGTACGGACGGCTGCAGCGAGCTTAGCATTCAACGTTGCAGCGTGGTTACAAAAGGGGAGGGTCGAGCTCGTAAGAAAGGGATACGGTGGGGAGGTCGCAAGGGAGGATGGGGGAGACTGGGAGGTGGAAATAGTTAGTGCTGTGGTGGAGGCTATTCGTAGAGAGACGGAGAGCGAGGATGTCGGTGAGTGTATTTCGTTGCTCCTTGGACAATCAGATCTTTCTCAGTTGATCACGATACGGGAAACAGTGCATCGTCTCACCGCATCGCTCGCATTCTTCATCCGCCTCTCACCGTTCTATGAAACCTTGCTCGTGCCTCTGCTGGAAGTTCTACAGGGCCGTGCCGTGCTGCAGAGTAAGCTGAGTGAGGGGGGATGTGGTCAAAACGGTGTGGCCAAGAAGGAGGTGCGCAAGTTGGTGGAAGATGTTGCGTACAAACTGTGTCCTTGAGATGGTGTATGTTTAATTAATCTAGCAAACTTTTATTGCGCTAGATGTACAATCCCGATAGCAGCGATCGGATTCGCCAAATAAGTCTCTTGGCAGGTAAATCCGAATTCACCGTGTGTCGATTGAAAGTGCACTACACACCCAACATTCTGCTTTCTGATGTACGTATTGATTTGGGACTAACTCGAGTAGGGAAGCTATAACGAGTATAAGACATCAAAGACGAGCTGGGGTTACTGTATCCGTAGCCACAGCCTTTTCTTGCCAACCCAATCCTTCCCGATTATCATACCACCATCTGATCGCAAACTCCTTCTCCCTATCCGCCACTCTCTCCAAAATCTCATCAAACAGTGCTTCAATCAATTCCCGTTTCCGTCCCCCAACGACCGTGCTACCCACCGATACGTCCACTTTATCGTCCACGCCAGTAGCGTGGCCAATGATGATAGCACGGATCTCGCTGAGCACCTGTGGAAGGAGGGTAAGCGGTAGTGACGGGATTGCAGATATTAACGTCAGATGAAGCCGGTGCAGGCGTTCCTCGACATCGTGTTTCCCGTACAGAGCACGTATGGCATCAAGGAGCGAGTCAATGCAGAACCATGCTAGCGTGTACCTGTCATCCCTCAGTGAAGGCACATTGGCCATGTTGGCGCTTGCACTGGCGCTGCGGACTAGAGCAGAGAAGGCCAGTCGGAGCTGTGGCATGCTTAGTTTTCTATCGGCAGAGTTCTTCGTTTCGGTCGGCAGATTAGTGAATGGGGGAAGCCTGCCTATGTTAATTTGTTACTTACCTCGATGAGACAGTTGGTGTAGAATGGCACCAACTTGTCCGTGAAGCCAATATTTCTGGTCTGTTCCATGCCGTTCCCTTTTGAGTTGCGGTCTTTGTCAAGAAAACTTTCGCCAACGTGTTGCGCGTGAGCACCAAACGCAGTGAGAACGACTGAGTGGGACAGTTCATATGTTTCGCGGTGCGTAGTGTCTGAGAGGTGTCTGCGAGGAGGTAAGAAGGTTATTTAAATATCTGCTACAAGCAATAATAAAAAAAGAAAGGCATTACGGCAGGCACAGAGGTAGAACATGAAACTCGATGCATTCTTCACTTGCGACGGGAACGAGTTGTTCGATAATTGCGAGAGCGTATGCTTTCTTCGCTTGGTACCATATATGATTGTGACTAGAGTATTGACGAGACGATGGTCCTGTATTTGTATCAGTCTCAACCCAACCACAGTTTAGAATGGAAATCCAGACCCGAATCTCGAATGGACACACACAATTGGCGTACAAACCCGTCGCTTACTTCCTTGTGTGCAGCTAAAATATCTAATGCGAGGTAGAATACCTTTTTGAGCACGGAAAGTCCCCCCTCGGATGTAAAAGCGACGCCTCCAAATTGTGATATCACGAAGGAAAGGTGAGACAGTGAATGCAGGGTCATTTGCGCCAGAAAGGCAGCGGAGGTGATTTGAGGCGAGTTCGCGGTAAATGCAGAATTAGGGAGGACGGAAGATGGTTGTTGGGCAACATGAGCGGGTGTGAATACAAGCGTGGAGAGGGAGGCATCTGCAATCATAATTATGGAGAAGAGTAGAGTCTTGAGTATCGTCCAGATCATTTTAGTTGTTTGGCGCATGTCGGGAGCTGGAAAGGGTAAGTGGATGTCGCAGTGATTCGACGAAATGCTACTGGGGTACACACCGATATCGTTCTCGTCCGCCACATTGGATAGTGGACTAGCCATCCAGTCGGACTCAATTTTCGCCGTCAGAGACTCCAGGACTCCAAGGGTTTCCGAAATAGCTATGATTCCCTGTTTAGGGCTAGAATCTAAGAGAAGAGACAGCGTTCGTGCACAGAGCTTTGAAAGCGGACCGATAGACACCATCAGTGGGGATGACGAAATTGAATTGATTGACTCTGAGAAGGGTGTTGTCTCCTACAACGAGGAGTATGTTAACGTCCAGACGGTTGGAGATGGGAGCTTACCGGGATTTGGACGAGAGGAGTGTCATGTGTGGGAATGACGGACGGTAGAGAAGATAAAAAGGCCCCAGCATGAAAAGCATTACTAATGGTGGAAATTGAAAGCCGTGCAAAAGCCTTGAAATTTTGAATGTGAGTCAGCGTGGACGAGGGGATGGAAGACGTACTCGCAAAGGGAGAGCCTTGAGCTTTCCTGAAGATACCAAGGGAAGCGACATCGATGCAAGCAATAAAGATAGTGAAAGGGGATCTACTGATGGCCTATTAGTTTAAAATTACGGAACACTGGAGACGGGTGCGTACGCTCTCCAGTTGCTGTCACAGGTTGGAATTCGTTCTCCCAGGCTCCTGGCGCGTAGTTATCCATTATTTCTGCCAATGCCAGAATAATTTCGTCCTCGACACTTGCCCTGAAACTTCTGTCGCCCAGAGATAGTTTTGGACCGAGATCATGCAGGCCAAGCAGTACACCTCCACAACAGGCTAATCTCATGATCGGCTCCCCTCCTTGGATACCTTTCAGCACCGCTAAAGTCCATTGTCGCAATCGCGTGTTGAGACTGCGCGAAAATAGCCCGCCTGGGTCGTCCTGGAGAGCTTTGTACCTGATGTGGGTAGCGTGGCGGAAGGCGGTAGTCAAGCCCTGGAGTTTGGGGTGTGAAACTGGATGGAAAAGGCGACTAGTGATCACTGTCGCTGCGAGCGGGGTGGGGTAAGGTACGAGATGTGCAAGGTGATGTGCTATCGAAGCGTAAATAGCGGTTAGCGGCAAGGACGTCGTTGCACGGTGAAGATGGCTAAGTAGATTGATGTATTCTCTGTCCATAACGAGTTCACACGATATACGGTATCAATGGACTCTTTTCGGTATCAATGGACTCTTTTCCAAACTTTGTCTACAAAATCGACCTAAGTCCTCCTCCTGAAATAATCCCTTATGCTCTTCCGCTAAGCGAGCTAGACCTCAGCGATGGCTTCATTCATCTGTCGGATGCCACGCAAATTCCCAAAACGGCAGATTTATTCTTCGGCACGAACAGTACCTTGTGGTTCCTGAAGATTTCAAAGGCAGCAGTGCACAAGGAAGGGTATACGTTAAAGTGGGCTGAGGGTTTGCCTGGATGTGTCCATCTTTTCGGCAGGAAGGACGGTGAATACGGGCGTTTGGGAGAAGGCATTGTTGCTGGGGTAAAGTCGTTCAAGAGAAGGGAAGACCAGGACTGGAGCAGAGCAATTACGGAACAGGACACGGACAGCTGGCTGGTGGATGAGTAGAGTACATCATCCGGTACCTGCTTGTAGTCTAGACTGGAAGCGTTGACAGGACACTTGTGCTGTTAGTCTACGGTGTTGGATGGAGCGGGGTTGCGGCTGATTTGTCAAATCAGGGTACGGTGACGGAGCTCCTGCGCTCCAGGTGTCCGCTCCCCCCCAGCCACCAGGACCGGGTGCAGGTGCGCAGTGGGTTTCTGTGTAGGATGCAAGGCTGATGGGCAGCGCTGAGGAGGAGCGATAGGCCACGGTTGAGGAGAATATTATCCACAGTAATTTACGTATCCCGTTGTAGCAGAGCGGATAAATTTGGTCAAACTGGGGTCCTGGGCCTTGGACGTGTGAGTTTAGAAGACATCAAACAATCTGGCTTTGCACGCTCCCTGCGCCTGTATCTTCATCGTCGACGCTGCATCCCCCTGCTCGCCGCCCTTGTCGTCGCCATCGCCGCTCTTGCCGTCGTATTCGGTCAACTGCACCAGGGTGCGAGTCTTCCCAGACCCTGGATAATGCAATTTAGACCTATCTGCTCCCTTTAATCCCCTCGACAACGTCCTCCTCTCAAATCCCAACCTTTTTTTATTCCTTTTATTCCTACCCTATGTCCGCCTCCCAATCAAGAACATTTCCAGGGCCAGCCCAATCCTCACTCCCATTACCTCCCTTAAAGAGGAAGCGACAGCTCCCCCCCCCGTCCGAGACCTCCGGTGAATCCTCAGTGGCAAGACAGATAGCGGATCAAGATCAAGTTGGTATGTCTCGTTCTGCGCTACCTCTCCGCCGCTGTTGCTTCTCGCTCCGTTTTCCCCCCTCCTTTGTGCTAATTCCATTCTTTGCAATCAGATTCTGCAAGGACGCAATGCGAGTACTTCTCCGGGAACTATATCATATCCTGTTTTCCTACCGCTGATACCGTAATTCCACAACATCAATGGGCGACCTTTGTCTGCAAGTATCCCCCCTGCCTCTATCTTTGTGGTTTCTAATATTCCTCTCGCGATCTGCAGGGAACAGCCGTCGGCCCGAGCTCACACAATTGAACCGAGTCGACATCTTCCTCTTCCACGCAGACTCACTTACTCAAATACTCCATTTTCCAAATGTCTCTAATCCCACCGATCAAGCGGGACTCATAAGGGCTCAAGTAAACGACTCCTGGTGGGGCGATAATGGTACCAAATGGGCTGGCGAAAACATTACATATCCGTTTTACTGGGTAATAATACGAAGCGATGCAACATTGGATGGTTCTGAGATACCGCAATCTACATTTGCCGCCGTTCGTGAGTTGTAGCCCGCTCCTCTACACAGACAGTCACTGATACCCTCTTATTCCAGAAACTACGTATGCTGATTCCGTGTTAGCGTCAATGTCATCGACTTCTGCCATTGCTGCATCATCTGCTTCGGCTGCGTCTGTCGCGTCTGCTGCTTCCGCCTCCCATGCCACCCATTCGTCAACAGCGTCCGGAAGCCTTCAGCCCAACAGCAATGACACCTCGTTTCCACATTGGGGGATCGCCGTTATCGTTGTCTTGGGTTTTTTGGCTATTGTCGCCCTCGGTGTGTTGGCCTTTATCGTCATTCGTCGAATACGCCGAAGTCGAAATTCCTCAAACCGAAATTCAATGGGCTCTGCATCACCCATGATGGCAGACGTGGGCAACGCTCCTCAAACGCCACTGCTAGCTGCAGGTGCCGCAACACAACAGCCATCGCTTGGTCATCACGCCCCCTCTGTCGTTTCTCCCGACGGTGCCTCCACAATTTCACGTACAAATTCTGCGGAAGCCGGACCGTTTTCGGGTGCGGACGCCGCAATAATGGCCGATGCGTTTAGAAAGGCCCTGCGGAAGCCCGGTTTCCCCGATCTGCCTGTGGAGGAGGATAGTCCCGACTCCCCAGAACGAAAGGAAGAGCTATTAAATCGTGAGCTGGCGGAGGAAGGGAGAGGTATTCGGAACGTTGGCTCATCAAGGGGGGTCAAAGTGGAGACACCAAGTTAATATTGGTGACCCACTTGGCCCATGTTGCAATTTCCCCTTTCTTCTTTTGGTTGGACTGTAGTTTTCCCCGTAATCACGCCCCGACATCCCGCATCTTGTTCTAACATTCACATCCATCATCATCTTGGTCGTCCCCATTTTATGTCCGTACCTTTGTCGACAATCTTTTTTATTCTCCGCCCTCTCGATCAACTTATTGTCTGTCGATTTTGACATCATTGGACAAATATTTACCCCTCCACCCTTTCATGTTCATGTTGTTCGCCTTTGCGCGTTCGTCCACTCCTTTTTCCAGGGTCTGTTGGACCTGGTCCAATGGTATCTTGAATCTCAATGCCCGCTCTTATGAAACACTACTTTGTGCCCAACTCGGACGTGCTAATGGCGCGCACATCCACCCACACTCGTTTCACAAAGGAAATATGTCTTGCTGCTGGACTTTCTTGGGACGGAATTCTTCGCATTGGGGGAGATCATACCAGGTCGTCTTTCGTATGAAGTAATAGTAATCATTACAAGCTTGTAAAAAAAAAAAGACAGTCAATGTTCCAGTGCGCTACCAAAATACAAGTCCACAACACTAGGGTTGTGTGAACATACAGTTTTTTTGAAATCCATTGTCACATCACCATCAAACAAGGCGTATATAACCCAACCTGAACTTGAAATTGCCCAACTTGAAATTGTCGTATCATCTGTCGTACAGAGAATCGGGGTCGAAATACTGCATTGAAGATCGTGTGTTAGATTTGTCGTGGTAGCCTGGAGTAGCAGTGGTGTATGGCTCTCCCGGTCTGTCGTACGGCGAATACGAATCACTGTGTTGAAGAATGGGCTGTGTATTGGCTTTATCTCCATTCGAAATGATTTGGGTTATTGGCAACCCTGTTCGTGTCGTGGTTATCGTAAAGAAAAGGTCTTGGTGCTCTCTGGCGTAATCCAGACGAGAACTATGATCCCCTTCCGCATGTTGCTGGCTCGCGGCTGCGACTATCCAATCTAGCTGCGATTTGGGAAGATTTATGTGTTGCCCGCGTTCATCGAGAGGCTCCTTCAAGCGCGCCACGACCGCTGCCACCAGTGCCAGCACAAACGTCACTACGGTAACCACCAACACAGAAAGCCGAATCTGCACCACTTCTAAGGATGTGGACAAATTTCGATGAACTGGATGAATATAATAGCCATGTTCGACCATTTCGTAAGCTTGCCAGTATCGAAACATTTCTTGAGCGGTCGGTTGGACAACGGACTGCTCTTGGGCTGAGGCCTCACCCACACTTGTGGTGTACACCTTTGCACACACACACAAAAAGGAATCAACACATTTTTTTCAGCTCATTGACCAACCAGAAGCAACTCACGCTAGATACTGCATTGGCTACAGCGAAGTATTCCCCTCCATCTGCGCCTGCTTGGTCTTCATTGGGAAAAGAGTTGTTGAACGAGCACTCGGCGACATGCACATCCGATTTGAACGCAGTTTCCATGAAATTCGTTGCATTGATCAAGCCAATTTCATGGAGCAAGATATTGGCGAACGATATGTTGGTTGTGGTTGGAGGGTTCTTGTCATCGGGATAATATGGGGCAGACCCAAAAACATAGGTTATTAAACAGTCTCGACATGCACCGGTGTGGTTCATAGGTACACTCCCAGAGAGTATCGGACTGTAACCTTGTTTTGTGGTATCAAGTGTGGCCCAGGGTGGAAGGAAAGCACCGAGCGCAGGCACAAAGTCCTGGTAGGTAAAATTGAGATATGCTGTGGAATTGAGAACTACCAGATCCACAGCAGGGTATTTGTAAAAGGCACATTGCCCTGTCCATGTGTTATTCCACTCCTCTGGGATAAATACCCAATTGGTATCAACGTCTGGCATGAAATCAAAAAGCTGGTCAAATGGCGCCTGAGCACGAGTAAGATCTTTGGCACGTTCGGCCACTCTGTCGTAAAGCCCGTATAAAGGCCCCACCTTCGTCATAGCGAGTCGGCCTGAGACATCTGTTCTCCGAATGACCTCTCGTTGGACAACGGTGTGATTCGCAATAGTCGTAGATGCTGCGCTGACAATCGCTGCGGCAACACAGAAGAGCGACACTGTCACGTACGAAACATGACCGCGTCTCAGAGCTTGAAGGAGTATGTACCGTAGCCCAAATGCCTCTAGTAACATAGATTAGACTATGATAATCAGTTAAAAAGCAGACGAACCTGATGGTGTTGTTGCTGGTGACATGGTCCATAAACTGACTTTTCTATCCCTGGAGAGTAGACGAGTGGTCACTCTGGAGCGGAAGATAGAACGAACGCAAAAGGCGACTGTTGCGACGTATATGTTGATCCAAAAGCCAAAAGCGGCTCGTAGAAGCGATTGGGAGGCAAACCCGCAATCCAGGAAGTAATCACCATTCGCATGGTCAATCATGGTGGAGGGAATGGCTGAACCAGTACTAACACGCACAGCCTAGTAGATCATGTTAGTAGACTTACCGTGTTTGGCAACGCCCGGAAGAGCCTTGATATGGTTAACCTCAGTAACCTGCCCGTTGTCTTGTATCGGTAACGTCTGTCTCTCCGATCGAGCCAAACGTCCATTCAAGCTTTGGGTTCAGTTATAATGCATCTCCGTATGCTCAAAAAATAGACTATGTCTTGGCTCTGAAGAATATTCCCCATCACACCGTCAAAGTGCGTTCTCTGACCATCCTGAATCACTCCAATCATCTGAACACCCCATGAGGTGAATTTCGTCCTCCCTCGTCCCGAGTTATCAGACCTACTTGGAATCTCATATCGTCGCATTCCCGTGCTCGCTATCGGGAATGATGTCTACTGCGATACAAGCCTCATTGCCTCTGTCCTCGAGCGTCGCTTCCCTTCATCAATGGGTTACCCCTCCATCTTCCCTCCCCGTACTGATGGAAGAACAGATATTGGCATCATAAAAGCGTTTTCTCGATACTACCCAGACAATACTCTCTTTCCTCTCGCATCTACACTCCTCCAATGGGAGAAATTCCCTCCCTCATTCCTCAAGGACAGGAGCAACGTATGTCTCAAGCTTTCCAGTGACTTCGCTGATTCCCCAACTTTAGTGGCTCGGAACTCCTGTGGACCCCCAAGCCATGTCAGAACAACAACCAAAAACTATCAGCATCCTCTCTTCTCATCTGGTAATCACTCATTTTCTCGTGGCTGTCTTCCTTACTGCTTACGCATAAACTCGAAAGTGTCTCATAAATGAACAACTTGCGGACGGCAGAGAATGGCTATTTGACACAATAATTCCCAGTTTGGCCGATGTATCTATTTATTTCTTAGTTTCTTGGGGCCGTACACTTGCCAATGATATACTCGACCAAGAGAAGCATTCCCATGTACTCAATGTGCGTTGCGAACCCGTTATTCTACTCAAGGCTGATTTTATGGATAGTGGATGGTACGCATGGCAAAGGTGCTGGAGGAGAAGAAAACTCTTGCTCTCCCCCACGGAATTACGGGTATTGAAGCAGCCAAACTCATTGCGTCTTCTCCTTGCGAACCATCCGATGTCGTTGGGTTCGATGTTATTGAGGCGAGCCGCCTTGGTGTGAGCATTGGCAACCCAGTCATGATCGCCCCGAACGACACCGGTAAGTAGGCGTGCATTCAATTCTTTTGTTTCAATCCCGTAGTGCTAACCCCGGAAAAGGGAAATCTTCCCCGACCTTGGGTGAACTAGTAGGTTTGAACAGCGAAGAGTTCGTCATCGAGACAAAAGGTTCTGCTGCGACGGTGCGGTGTCATTTCTCCCGTCTTGGCTTTTCCATCAAAAATGCTCGTGGGGAGAAGACCAAATTGTAGTGTACCGTAAATCTACACAGCACAAACATCGATGCAAGCACATGTATATTATTCGCTTACAAAGGAACGTCTTGCTGCCAAGCATTCTTAAAGTCATAGGACCAGAAAGTTCCCTTTGGTACGTTTCCGAATTGTATTATGTTACGATATGACTGCAATGAGGGGAAGGTCCAAGAGAACGAGGATAGAGTACAAGTATATGTGTCCCCGTGTCTAGTCTAAGACAGGCGGGACATCAGCAGGACACGGATGCAGTATGTCGGCATCAAGTCCGGTGTGATAGATGTCTCATCAATAATTCGTAGCTTGAAAAGAGTGTTATATGAGTGAAAATTGCGTGGGGATAGCTCGTAGACTCACGTTAGCATCGTCACCGCGCTGTTCGGTACAGTCCGAAAAAGATTGATCGACAAACCCTTATACAAGCCTGTCCATCCTTCCATTCGGATAATCTTCTTGGAAGTGTATATGAATCCGCCGCGAGAATGAGCTTTGACCATACCATCCGATGACGTTTCGTTGACTAGGGGGCGTCGTTCTGTTTGCAGACGTGTCCGGACTACTTCATGGGGGTAAGTTGCTACAGAAGCTGTCATTTTGGCAACGGCGGAACAAAGTAAGATTGTATGGCTAGAGATAGGACCTTCTGAGCCGCGCTCTAACAGTGATTAGAACGTTTAATGCGTGTATGGACAGCGAAGAAACTGAAGGAGTGCTTACGGGCCCAGACCTTGAGTTGTTCGTACAACGGAAACTGAACGGCAACATGTAAGATACCCAGAAGGCTCGGAACAAGACCGCGGTAAAACGCCAGAGGACCCTCTGAACGGTAGATAGTGATAGCGGCATCTAGGGTATGACGATACTTGATTTCTTGGGGAGATTGTGTCTGACATAGCAGTCACACAAAAATGGTGATGAGGATCCTTCTCACACACTCGATAATACATAACACTGCACCATGAAGCGTGTTTTGATTACCCAAAGTGGATTTGTACAAATGGTGCTTGCTGCGCCAGCAGTCATAGCCGATAGAATGTGTAACGACCAAGGATGCTCTCGCATGACAGGCTGATAACCTTTGACTTGAGCGGCAGGATAAAGACGCTCTTGAGCGGCAATGGCCTGCGGCGGCGCACCGAAGACGGTCTTGACACCGTCATAGACCGCAAAGTAGATGGCCCAAGTTGGCAGGTAGCCTAATATGGTGGGACCGAGACCACGATACAAGCCACGGAGACCATCGTGGTGCAAGATGAATTTGACGGTGTCTAAGAAACGTCATCAGTGCAATCACTGCGAGCGATGGAATCCCTTACCAATCACCCCTCGGTACCCCTGTTGTCCTCTAACTGCTCGCTGAGCCTGTAGTTTTGTCTTTATGACATCGAGAGGACATGTTGCAACACTAGCAACGAGACCACCACCCGCGCCGGCTTACATATTCAAAAAGAAAAGGTTTGGCCACGGATATCCAGCGGCAAGCCAATAAGTTCCGTACTCACCGATCATGCTATTGGCAGTCCATTTCACCTTGCCTGATTGCATGTCTCTACCCGCAAACGCGGGGACTGGCGATGGTCGGATAGCTTTGCTGTCGTTTGGATGAAAGTTGCGATAAGAAACTTATTAGTATGTAGGCAAAAAAGCTTCGAGCTTTTGGTGGCACGCTCCGACATTTGCCGAGTGCACGACTTAGAGCTGCCTCAGGCTGGTCACCATCACCCCTGCCTCGCCGGCTTTGGGGAAATCCTTGCTATGGATCCTTACTGCGCCTTCGCCGTAAGTGCCTTGGAAGGTTGAAAATGTGTTCACCACATCCCTTTTGCCGATTCAGGTACTGTGTTTGTCTTGGATGACTTTATTCGTGCTGTTATAGTTGCATATGTCATCTTACCTTGTGGGGGATGCCCATGCTTGAACAACGTTACCCACTGAAAATTATCGACGCGCTATTCGTGTTCATATTTATTAATCCCAGTTCCTGGGCTGACAAGGGTCTATTCAACGAAACAATCTACGTGGTCAGAAGACTCAATGTGACAATTCGAATCCCCTCATCATGCCAAAGTAATGGTTGCACACAATTACGAAAATGAGAACAAAAAGAATACATGCAAGGTAAAATAGATAACCCAGATAACAAGGAGGAAATACCGAGCTGATTAGGTATATACAGTGGAATCGAAATGAAGCAAAAATTTTGTGAACATAAAAAGCAGAGAACCGGGCTGAGATTCGTACCTGATCAGTGCGAGAAACAAGTGAATATATATGTACGTATCTGTCCAGATGGTAGCAGAGGTTTAGAAAAATAGGTAGGTCACGATGAACACCCCAAGCGCAATGATGACAACTACTTGCAGCGGGACACCCTCCTGTTGAAGGGAATTATCCTCTACCACAGTGCCGACGTCGGTTTCACCCATTGTGCTCCCGTCCTCTGACAGTGGCCTGTTTCTTCGTCGAAGTTCAGCCGAGGGCGGTCTGGGGACAGCTGCCAATAGGCTTCGTAGATGCTCGATCTCCGCTAGTGCTTCGTTGTACTTGGCAGGTAAATCTGCGTCCAACTGGGGTTCCGGTACAGGTCCAAAGTCGTGTGAAGGAGGGATGGGGGCATGAACATTTGGGTCAACATCCGCTGCGTCACCGCTGTCCAGTTCCTCAACGGGGTCTTCATGTGCAGCGTTGAAATCGGCTGGGGGAGTGTCCGGTCGTTCATCAGCTGGGGGCAGATGTTCCCTCGCGATGATATTCTCAGGTTCTTCTTGAGTGGGGGGCAAAGGAGGTTGCTCCGAGTGGAATTCAGAGATGGGTTCTGCCATATGGCCGTTGGCGAAAGGATTTTGGCGGACTGTGTCATAACGCTGAACGAGGGTCATCATTGACTTGCTAGGAGTTGTCACATACGCCTGACTCACAGATTCATTAGCATCCAGCATCGAACTCTGGTTAGCCTGCCCTTCATCTTCCTCCTCCAGTGTCTGCCCTTCCGCTGGCAAGTACACGACTTTGAGTTTTTGTTGGTGAACTTTGCTTTCCTCTCCGCTATCCGTGGCGTTCCACTGTCAAAAATCAGTGACACGTGAACTAGTGCTATGCGCAGTTACAAACGTACGATATCTTGCAATGACATTGTCTGTTTGTCCGGAGTGATGTATGTGCTTTGGATCAAAAACTTATCTCGGCATTTGGCTGCCAGTGGAGGTTCTTCTTTCATGGCTTGAAGCATCACTGTATAATGGGATTATTATTGCAGCCGTCATCGTAGACCGGGCGAAAGGCCGGACCTGCCACTTCAACACTCTCGCCCGATTCAATGCGCCCAGAGTTTGGACGGACGCAGTACAGCTATCCATGCAAGATCGTTAGAAAACATAAGAGAAACAATATGATATGCCGCTGAATACCTTTGGGGCCGTCGTCTTGACTTTGAATGCGACAGGCTGAGAATTTGGATTGTAAATCGTGAGAGAGCGCTTCACCAGTTGGGTGAGCGGCCCTAAATTCGAACTTTCAGTTTGTGTCACGGTCAATGAGAAAGTTGAACGTACTATTGAATCCTAGTGAATTGCTGGGAGATAGTGAAACAGACATTTTTACGGAGCGCTCGTGGATGCAGGGCGGGGCAACGTTGAGAGATTGCGCGGTTCCCGAACACTTTTCGAGCGGAGTCTGACTCTAATATGTACGTGCCGCTGCCTCGACTCAGGCATTATTCACACATGGCTAAAATGAAACTTTTGCATTGCGTCGTGTAAAGTGCATGTCATAACAAACGACCAAGCCAAATCATTATAGGTACCAGTATAATCGTTAAGAACATCATAATATCATGGTATGTACAAATCTTGTTCCTCCATATGGCCATGCATCCGTTATCTAGAAAGTCATTATTTCTTGCTGAGAGCTTGTAACTGCACATATTCGTAATAGTCTCCCCGATGATTGAGAAGCTGATCGTGTGTGCCGGATTCACTAATCCGTCCTTCCTTGATGAAATAACTGGGGGGGGGGATGTGTAAGAATCAAGTAGGAACATGGCCGATGGAAGCTCACATCCGATTGGCGTTCTGAATAGTTGATAGTCGATGGGCAATTGCAATGGTTGTTCTTCCTTTCGCCGCCTCATCCAATGCATCCTGGACAACTCTCTCTGAAGCAGTATCAAGAGCAGAAGTCGCCTGTCATCTTGGTTAGCATGGTCAAACTCAAAAATATGAAACACTCACCTCATCCAACAACAGCACCTTGGGGTTGCGCAAGAGTGCGCGTGCAATCGCAATGCGTTCTGAAAGGGGAACCTTAGATCCACCGTTCACAAAATGAAGAGGGAAGTCGTACGTTTCTGACCGCCAGAAAGCTGAGAGCCTTTTCCACCAACTTCGGTTTCGAAACCGCTATTGATTGAATGATTAATATCAGTCAAGACGGGGATGGTGAATGAATTGCAGACTTTGGTAGGCCGTTGATGAAATCCAAGATATTGGCTTTGCGGCAGGCATCTTCAATTTCTTGTTGTGTAACCTCGGAGTGAGGCTTAATGGCACCCAACAGGATGTTGAACCGAATACTACCAGCGTAGAGTGTCTATATATCATATTCAGCACAAAAAAGCACATGGAGAATCAAGCAATACGAGACTTACCGGTTCTTGAGAAACCAAAGCCAAATGCTTACGATACTCCTGAAGGTTCAAGTCCGTAATAGGCTGATCGTCGAGCTATCAGGGGGGGAAGGTCTGGGTCTGGCAATGGAATAGATTGTTACGGGAAGACATACGAATATTTGTCCAGCCAAAGGATCATAAAAACGCTCAATTAATTGAATGCTGATGCTATGGTAAGTTATCTTGGTTTGAAGAACCCTGGGAAACTACTTACACAGTACTCTTCCCAGACCCACTGGCTCCAACAAGTGCAATATATGTACCCGGTTCAACTTGTAACGAAAGGCCGCGCAACACCCGCACATCAGGGCGGGTAGGGTATCGAAAATGTATGTTCTCAAGGCGAATGTGGCCTTTAACTTTCTCGGTGTCGAGTTTCTTTCCGTCTGGAGAATCAGCATCAATTTCAGGAACAGCATCCAACATTTTAACGATGTCAGATGCGGCGCCTTTCGCGGAGGACATGTCAGGAACAAAGGAAAAGACATTTCCAGACTGGATAGCGCCAAACGTGGTACTCTGCAGGAAAGCTGGGATCAAAGGAAGGTCCGATGACCGAAGAGGAGATATTGCATACCATCAGTCCGACGAAGAAATGGAATGGGGGGAATTCTTGGCGGGAAACGAGCTGTGACCCATACCAGAAAACGAGACCAATAACGAAGAATGTTGACCCTTGTGAAAGAGCGAATAGGAGACTGCTCCAGATGGAAGTCCTGTTTGATTCACGCAGTGGTTCCTCCAAACTTTTGC
Source organism: Hygrocybe coccinea (assembly GCA_963555575.2). NCBI lineage: Eukaryota > Fungi > Basidiomycota > Agaricomycetes > Agaricales > Hygrophoraceae > Hygrocybe > Hygrocybe coccinea. The sequence continues at coordinate 2,233,465 of OY741996.1, read as the reverse complement.
TGTATTGATCGCAGCAGTCATCTTCACGAGTTAGTGCTGCAACGGTACGAATGGAACCCGCTGCTTCACATGCCAGATGAGCAGAGTTCGCATGAGCCTTCTTATTCCTTTGATCTTTGAGCACGACTACTCGCTGTAACAAACAACATGAGCTCGCAGTCACACAGATTAGAGATGTGACGTACCAGACGGATATAACCGGCAGAGACAAGAAAGGGCATGCAGGCTGATTCGTGAAACAAAATAAGCAGATGTAAGTGGATAGCTTTAACGTATACTCACCCATAGCGACTAGGGCTACTTTCCATATGAAAATAAGACCGATGATCGACCCGCCAATGACAGTAGAAATACTTTGCACGATACTATCGCAAGTTATAATAAGCATTTCACCGAGAAGTTACGTAAATCGAACTTACGCTCCCAAAGTAACTCCAGCCAATCCGTAGACTTTTTGCGGATTTTCACTCAAATCAGACGTCAGACTTCCGGTCTTGCGAAGTTCATCAGTAGGATTGTTTCAAATCGAAAACAAGTGGGGACATACACTATTTTCCTCCTCATCGAAAAACTCAACTTCGTGAAAAGAAATGTCGATCAGATGATTGCGAAGACGGCATGAGTAAGCAAATACCCACTGTCTTGCCTCAGTATGGCCCTAAAGGACAATGACCGCAATTTTGCGGTTAGATTTGAAGCCGAAGCTGCAAAAAAGAAGTTCTGCAGGCCAATAGAGAACATCGAGCATATTGCAATAAGGAAAAGCCTTCGGGAAGATGCGTCAGGAAGGGAGGTCTATCATTTATAAAATTCGTACCAAAGTGCGACACGGTCGCCGTCAACGCGTTGGGTGTGACGATCAGGTTGTGAAAATCCTTTGATACCGTTGGCTAAAATTGTATTAGTCCGAGGTTCTGTCGAAGTATTATGAAAATAAAACCGACCGTAAACGATTCCAAATGATGGATAAACCATTCCCGTCACTTCAAGAAATAAAGTGATCAGTACTGTCGACATATGGGACAGAGATGTTGCGTACTTATTGCGAATATAGCCCCGAGAACATATTTGTACCACACATCACGGTTGATTTTACCCATCCGGTAGAATAGATAAGGCAAACCATGGACCTTGTCCTTGTCTGAATGAATTTCGCCTTGCCGCTTCTCCATGATTTCGCTGGCGAGGGAGCGTCCCGTATTCTTGCGTCCCAGGGGTTCCTCTTTCTGAACAGCTTCCATGATATCATCAGCGCTAGCAACGTTATCATCATCAGGGTCATTGCTTGTTTGACGTTCACGGAGTCTCTGAGCTTCGACGAGCTTCGAGTAGGCACTTGTGTCGTCCTTAAGAAGCTCCTTGTGGGAGCCTTCCTCAATAATAGCGCCTTCACCCATTACAAAAATGCGACTGGCATCTTTGATGGTTGACAAGCGATGGGCAATGGTGATCGTAGTGCGACCTGATTGAACAGAGTTAGAGCGAAAGCCAGGATAAACAAGAATGAACACGCCTGCGGCGGCCTTATCCAAGGCGTCTTGCACGATGCCCTCAGCCTGTCCGTCAAGAGCGCTAGTCGCTTCGTCCAGAAGAAGAATCTTGGGATCAGAAACAATAGCGCGGGCGATTGCTACGCGTTGTTTCTGCCCGCCAGAAAGGAGGAATCCACGCTCGCCGACCAATGTATCGTACCCCAATGGCAGTTTGCTAATGAACCCGTCTGCGTTGGCCTTGATGCATGCTTCCTTGATTAGTGGGAACTTCTCCTCATCAGACGCGTCCTGGTGCTTTGTTCCAATGAGACCGTAAGCGACATTTTGCTTGATAGTTGTCGCAAACAGAGTGGGTTCTTGCAAGACCAGACCGATTTGAGATCGCAGCCATTTGATGTTAAGATCCTTGATATTGGTGCCGTCGAGTTTAACCACGCCAGATGATGGATCATAGAAGCGTTCGACCAGGGAAATGACAGTCGATTTTCCAGACCCAGAAGCACCAACAATGGCGGACGTTTTACCTGCTGGGAACTTTAGCGATAAATTCTTCGTGACGACAATATCTGGTCGAGATGGGTAGCTGAAGGTGACGTTCTCGAGTTCTAGCTCGCCCACGACTTTCTCGAGTTTGGCACCGTCCGAGCTTCCGGAATCAATATCCGGAATGCGATCAATGGTTGCAAAGAGCTTCGCAGCAGCCGCGCGGCCATTGGTAATCGCTGGGGAAAAATGAGGGAACTGCCAATCAACAAGTAAATGAAACTTACCCTGCATCTCCGGTGCCAGAAGAGCCATCGAGAACGAACCAATCAGAATGGCCAAGAACACATTTACAACGATGCCCGCATTTGCTGAGATAAAAGCGGACGTCAGAAATTTATCGAAATGGTGACAGATAGAAAGCAACCTTGGTGACGGAGAATAAGAGTGGTTCCGAAAGAAAATGCTAGAGACATGAGAGGAAATAATGATTTAAAAAGATTTAGTCTGAGTAATGCCCAAGACGAACCTAATCCGTAAGCGGCATACAACACAAAGAAGAATATGGCAAGACCACCCCCGTGCCAAATTGAAGCTTTGAGATCTACTCGATGTGATTTCTCAATGTGAGTGTCGTACAATTCGGCCAGCGTCTTCTGAGTGCCAAATGCCTGCGCAGTCCGGACAGTTGAAATCACCTCTTCGGCAAGACTTCCACCATCGGCTACATATTGGAGAGAAGATCTTGAATTTTGAGGTTTACAAATCAGAAAAAGCTTGGTTCCATAAATTAAACCAGGACTGACTGCTTATACTGAGACGTAAATTTGTTCATCAAGCCGCCAGTAATTCCGATGCAAGGTATGATTGTGGTCAAAGCCAGTGCAAGACGCCAGGATCGGATGTATGCCATAATAAAACCGGTGGCGAATGCAGAGATGAAGCTCACCGAGAGCGCAACTTTCTCGGATATACCTTGTTGAACCAAGTCTGAAAAGCGAGGATTGAGATAGCCGCAACATCAAAAGAAGAGCGTTCCGAGCTCACGGGTATCAGTCTGAATTCGAGTTGCAATTTCCCCTGCTCCTACGCTATCAAAAAAGGCAATGTCTTGTCGCAGAACGGCTTTAAGGTAGCGTTCTCGAATGCGTTTAGCATTGACTTCTCCGGTGTAAATCCAGAGGCACATGTAGGTATATGTGCAAGCATACAGCCCAATTCCTGACCAGCAAACATCGGACTAAGTGAAGGTGGGCTTAATGCAAAACAACATACCGATATAAACCAGGTAGCTGGCATCGCGGGCGGCGATATGACGAAAGTTTGCAGCGGCCGCCGGTATGGCTTCTTGGGCCCCAGGTACCCCTGCTTGTGCTTGCGCCAAAAGAGTACCGAAATTGACGAAGGACTGGGTGAGGTTACCGAACATGAGGGTCATAAGAGGCTGCACAGGAAAGGAAATAAGAGCGGAACAGATAACTCGATATTTGAACGAACCTGTGCGGCTCCACCAGCAGCAGCAGCTATCAAACCAATGAGATCTAGGAATAACTCGAATCTAGTAGAAAACCTGAAAGAATTGTTTGGGTGGGATGACACTGATATGGGTTACATTTTGACGGACCGAAATAAAGAGAAAAAGGACACAGGTTGAATGTCGGCCTCTGCTGATTTTATTTCAGAAAGAGATGAAGAATCGTCGAGCGTTTTGGGTTCGTGTTTTTCGTCAAAAGTTTTGCCTTCATCTTTGTTCTGATTTCGAGAAAGGCGGGAGAAAAAACCACGGGGCTTTTCATCGCTGGCACCTTGACCACCCATGATGTCGCGACTATCCTGTGGAGAGTGGGCTGAGGATATCAAGGTTGAACGTTGACGTCGGGACCTTGGGGAATTATACAGGCCCACAACTCCAAGCTATATAGCGCATTTGAACCAGATGCCGCTGATCCATTAACCTCGGCCCGATTACGTTAGCGTTATTTGAGATCATGAATTATTTAAAATATTAACCCCAATACTGCATACGCTCCGACGGAACTGTCGGAATAGGCAAGACTTGAGTATTTATCGCACTGCGGTAGCTACAAATCAAGACTGCGGCAGCTAAGAAACACGCCGGTGGACTACGCACCTCGATTTTTTGGGGAGGCCCGGTCAAACTAGGTACAGAAAACCTAATTTGTGTGTGGGAATCTTGTGCAGTACTAAGGCACCGCTCGGATTCTGGATTGGAGTCACTTGGAGTCAAGGTTACGGCCGCCGAATGCGTACATACGCTCAGTGACGGCTCAAGTGCCAGTGATACCATGCAAGAAGCCGATGTACGTGTTCTTTCGGTGGACGCTTGTATGACGCAAGCTCGGCACAGGGCGGTAACTTATTCGGAGATCCTTATCGGATAACTTTTATCGTAGTACTTATTTGCAAATGGTGCGACCAATATGCATCCCGTTGTCTGTCACAGGTCAGAATTGTCGATGCCTGCAAGGTCGTATCAATGTTGATTTCACTGTCAATGTGCGGACGACAGCAGTGACTAGCTTGCCGTCTTCCCGTACCGCATTACGTATTACATTCCTTGTGGAAGTTATTTTCTTGCCCTCGTTCATGGAGTGAACTAATCTCCGTCCGTAGCATCGGACTGTCTCCATCACCACTGCGTAACCATGTCCAACATGTGTGTGACAAGCAGAGCAAAAAGATTAAAAGCTCCTTTTACACCTCGACAGGTGTTCCCGGTACTAGTACTTACGGGCGTCTCCCCTTTGATATCGGGTTGAACAAATAAACGATCTGCGTCTGCTTCATCGATTCTGCCCTCCGCTCTTTGACCAGATTTATCTATGCCTTCATTTCCAAATAGATGTTCCAGATGAGCATACAGGAGTCATCCACAATGCGAAATCCACAAAACAACCTTTGGGAGTAGCTACTATACGTCTAACAGCACTGGACACTACGTAAAACGTTCTGTAACAACTATCAGAAAAATAATCACGATGCAAACACTAGACAAAGTTGATGAATGGTGAAGATGATGAAGGATCAAGTTCAAGTTCAAGTAACCGGATGAGAGGATTGAAAAAAAAATGTTGGATGAAAATTATGGTATCAGGTGAAATTTCCTTTGACACGTCAGAAAAACTTTGTTCGACAGCTACTTACACAAGGAGCACGAAGCTCGAGGGCCACGACCATAATGCGCCTTCAAAGACACGATGAAACCTCAGAACTCGACATCGTTACACAGTACGGAAAAACACACCTCACATTGCCACGCTCTCCTACATTACCATCCCGCCGTAAGCAGTGACTTTCCTCATATCTAGGAAAGTGACCAAATCTTGCCCCGGCTCCCGCAAGCAATCAATTGGCACTAGGCCCCGCTGGCCCCCCTTCTCCACAAATGCCCATCCGTCATCGTACACCTCTAGCATCCGCACAACATCTCCGGGCTCCACGGCCAACTCGTCACCAAGCGTGGGCGCGAATTGCCTCCGTATCATCTCGGTCTCAGCAAATTCGGCGCCAGCGTTACTAATAGTGTGTTCATTAGTGTTCTGGCGTACTTGCTGGAAGGAGTCAGCGAACGGGTCTGTGACGTCACTGCGCGGCGGTGCGAATGCAGGGGAGGGGGGTGCTGGGGGAAGCGGGCCACCGGAGATGACGGCCTTTCCGGGGACCTTGAGGTTTGCTGGAGGAGATATAGACTTCTTCAGACTGCCAGCCGCAACGTTCTCTGCGATATTCTCATCGCTGACGCCCGAGGTCGGCCGCGTGGGGGGCTGGGGGAATGCGAATGATTCTGATGGGGTGAAGGGGCTAACGAACATGGCCTGCGAGGACTCGCTAGTGCTCACGAAGATGTATTGCGCATCGGTGTCGTTGGTGTGGGTGCTTTGCACTGAGCTCCTGTTGCTGCTGGTCCCGGTATTAACGAGCATCGCGGTGGGTATTTGCGCGTGGTTGATTTTCTGACTAATTTCAGCCATCGGGGGAAACACTGGGCCAGTATCGTTGAAGTCGCCGTGATCGAAGCTGGGGCCAAAGCTACTTCGTGCGCTACGTGTTCCTGAGCCCATCGTGGCTACTTCACTGCCACCTATTGATACTAAGCCCAGAAAGCCGTAACCAGTCCCGAACCATCGTTGTTTGCGTTCGTTACGTTTGTTAATGTTGCGGCGGCGGAGGACAACCAGGGTGATCCCGATACCGAAAAGGAGGGCGAGGAATACGACCGCGAAAATGCTGCCTGGGGAAAGACCATGGTGACTATTCGCCGCCGAGCTGGATCCACCTGAACCATCAACAGTGCTGGAGGTGTAATTGGGATCCCCTGGGTGCGAGCCTGGAGAGCCTTGGGTTACAGAGGAATTGCCGGACCTGGAACCTCCATCAAAGGGGCTAGCGGCTATGGTACCATTCGACGAACCAGCGACACCTTGAGAGGCGACAGAAGGAGAGGCAGTGGAAGTGGAAGTGCCTAAATGGGTTGGTACGCCTGCAAGTACGGTAGCAGGGGGGAATGACGCGTTGCTATCAGCAGGGCTTGCAGATGAGGATCCGGGAAAAGTCGCGCCTCCTCCTTCAGTGGATGCACCTCCTGCACCACCTCCGCCCGGTGTAGGCAAACCGTTGCCTACTCCAGGGGGTTGGTCAGGAGGAGGCGGTGGGGCAGAACCAGGAGGGGCGGAACCAGGAGGAGGGGCAGGGCCAGGAGGAGGAGCAGAGCCAGGAGGTAGAGGGCTAGAGCCCGGAGGTGACGGGGTGGGGCTGGGGGCGGGTGGAGGTACGCCACCTCCAGAGCCTCCGCCTCCATTACCGAGGGTATGAGTAGGCGCGCTTGCGGGCATGGTGGGTGTGTTGTTACCTCCAAGGATGGATGATAAAATAGAGGTGACGACAGGAACGACTGGTCGATTGTCATGGTGGTCGTTTTTACGTCGTGTGTTACGGCGGTGAGAGGGCCGCATGCTTTAAAAGAGTGTGGATAAAAAAGAGTGGTGCAGTGAGTTGGGAAAGCGAGTAAAAAGAAAAAGTCTTCGATCAAACATTATAATTATAATGTGATGACTAAATGAAGTGAATAGTTGCTATGTGCGACCAATTCCCACGCCTAGAAAGTATTACCACAGCTGATTCTGAAAACTATGGCACTTTTTTGCAAAGGCAAGTACTGAGTACATAAACGTTTATGCTAACACTTCACAGTGTAGCTGGCTATATCAATAAAAACGAGCTATGCATTGTTATGAAGAATATTAGAATTTACACTCAACCAATATTCATGCGCGGGCGTGAGAACCTCGTGGCCATCAGCAAAAGTGCCGAAAGATGACATGGCCATGTATCGGCCTAAAATCTAATAAATATCATACATTCCTGTAAAAGCTGTACAATTCTGGCAACCAGCCTTGTATCTACATATAAGCAAGTCCTTTTTTTACCAGATACTGCCAGAATTATACAAGTTGCAATGCTAGTAACGGAAATACACGGGTTAGCAACATAAGTAAAATTGCTACTGCTTCATACATGTATTTCAGAGTTTACAGCCCAGACACCAGACTTTTCTCAACCCTGCAGGGTGATACAGGTTCAGCATGGTCGTACAATTGTTTTATATCTTGTTTTCCATATACCAGGACTGCTACCTGCATTGCAAGCTATCACAAGTCTAAAAAGCCATTTTATTCACATATCATGATGCTGGATCAAGTACAATGGGTAACTTATTAAAACGAAACAAAGCAGGAACAGCACTGAATTGAGAGAACGAGGAGCAACGGCGAGAACAACACAACAAATAAGGGAAGAATGACATGTGTGGATACAGAAGATGACTGAAAAAGACCATTACCAATGTCGAGTTGCTTGCCTGATGCCCACTGTTGCTCCTTTTCCAGTCTGTTGGGAGGGCGCTTTCTTCTTGCCTTTTGCACTGGCTGGATGGCTGGGAGCAGGAGCTTCAAGTTCATGACTTTCCTCACTTGGGCTAAGGCTACTTTCTCGGCTCATTGTCTTGTGGACGTTCATAATGTCTATCACAAATATATTTAGTCAGGGATCAACAATCAATTGTAGAATTACCTGAACCACTGGCAAAGTTACAATGCATGCCTTCGGGGCTGGGGTGAGCGGTGGAGTCATGAGAAGAGCGATCACCATCGCTTGGCCTCCTAATCCCGCTGCTCCGAGGACTTGTACCAGAGTGGTTATGGTTGTTTTGAGTATTGTCACAATGGTTCTCCATGTCCGAGCCATCCTAATCGTGAATTCTAACATGAGACCGACCATCCACGTTGTTCCAACCAGCATCCCATTCAGCAATCCTGAGGGGAGTGCGATCACCAATGTTGTTCCGACCAGCAATGCTGGTGTTGGCCGGAGGACGGTCCCGTATCATGCTGTTGCCGTGACGATCCCGTAAGTCGTCCCAATCACCAGGGTAAGTGTTGTTCGCATGGTGGTCACGATAATCTTCCTTGTTATTCTGACTAAAAGAACTATTGCGAAAATGATCTCCCACGAAGTTGTTCTGACCAGTGGTACCAGAAGCTGGACGAGCCTGAAAAGCGTTATTAGAGGACGGAACTGCAGGTGCCCTGGATGGCTGGTTTTCTGATTGTCGAGGATGTCTGGCACATTGAGCGAGGATCTCTTTCATGTCGGTGTTGTCTTCTGACTCACAATCCCGGGCTGTGTTGACACCTGGTTTCAATGATTGCGACAGCCCAGGCACTTGCCTACATGTTGAATCATTAGAAAATGAGAGTAATTATGGCACTGGACCCACCTATTCCACCAAGCCAGTGTTTCAACACACCAAGGGTCATTGGGGTTCGCCTCAAATAACAGGACAATATTATTGAAGAACTTTTGCATGTTGAAGGTTCCGTCGTATTTCAACCATTGACTGAGAGAGCACAACATGAAGCGGCACTACAAACAAATGTCTTATGAATTACAAGATAGATCCATTGAAAATCTACCTGAACTGCCGAGTAGGCGATTGTTCTTGGTGTGACAGACGTCAAGCGATGCAATTTGCCTTTTGAAGGCTTGGTTCCTTTGCGAGAACCATCAGATAAAGCGCTAGCTGGACCAGTAAAAATGTGACGGAAGACCTATTTGAAGGAATACTTGATGCAGGCGAAATAACTTGAATGCAAAATTAATGTTTTACTCATGCGTACCAGTAAATAGCCACGTAACAGTCCTTTATCTTTTTCATGTGGGTCATATTCTATATCTTGATCGTAGAGAAACGTAGGCCAATCGCCTGCCAAAATCTTGACTGTTCCATCTTTTAACTGTTCCACATATTGCCTGGAACAATCGAGCACAAGTTCTATGTCAGTCATAACATACTTTATTATGAACGTAACACATACGGATCATCATCGAACTCCTTGATGTAATGTCTGGGACACAGAAGATGTGCAGTAGCCAGATGGTTGAACCCTCGAACTGTTTTACCTTGTGTCTTGGTAATCAGAGGCTGTACAACTTCAGTTTCAGGGTTCTTGGGAAGATACACCATGCCAGATTGTTTGAGACTGCCAGTATCTTCTGATCTAGCATCACTCGCAGCAGACACAAGCTAGATACAGTTTAGTAATAACTATACAAATAAAAAACACCGCATATAGTCACACACCTTGCTGATAAAAACAACCAGAGAGTCCGGGTTCTCCTCAAACCCTGATATTGTCTGCCCGAATGCAGGAACCATTTTGATGAAGTCCTTGAAGAGCCTAATGTAATATTTCGAACTTCTTCATCTCTGAGGCATGCTGTTAATATTGGTTGCATATGAGCAGAAAGAACTTACAGGTCATCATCCTCATCATCATTTACATCAAATTCCGCTTTGATTCCAGTGTACATGACAATGGTGAGGTCAGTGAAGGGGTTGAGGCTGAGGGGAAAACATTGCGCCGCACGGATGTAAGGGTCCATTAGATCGCCCCTTGATTGTTGTGAGTCAGAATCCCAGGCCAAGTCATTTGATTGTGTACGTACTCTGACTTGCATTTACAAGAGCCCCTGCAATGGTTGAGGTGGTGTATCAGAGCCTTTATGTGTATAGGAGCTTCAGCTTCACTGGACTCAGTGTAAAAGTGACAAGGTAATCATTGTCATGAGTTGTGGTAAAAGTGGTAGTAAGAGAATATGAATAAAGCCACTGTCTAATATGATGATAACGTGTGAAATAAGGAAGCTGACAATACCAACGATGTCAGTTACGGCGGGTTGGATTGGGTAGGACAAGCGGGTAACAATAAGACAAGATAAAATGGTAAGTATAAGGGTGGGAAGTCTACAGGCTACGACGACAAGAGGTTCTAAGACTTTCTGAACAATTCTGAGAGAGATAAAGAGGGGGAACTGGATTGTTATTTTAATATGGTTGTCGGTCACCATTTTATAGGACTATGAAAAGTATGCTACTTCGGTATAGGTTACTTCGGCCGATAGTAACTACAAGGGAGGTACGAAATGGGAAGTAGAAGATGGGAGTTGCGAGGCAACAAAGGAATGGGAAATGGAGAAGCAAAGATATAACGAAAAAGATGTAAAATAAAGAACCTATGTCCAATGAGGACAGGGGTATAAGTCCAATGTTGGTATTGGGAGTCTGAGGTGTCACATGTGATTGTTTTGGGCGATATGAGTCGGCAGTGTCAGTATAAGATTGGCCGTCTGTAGACGGTATACGTCAGGCACAGCAGGTGATGTCGGGTTACATCGGTTTCGAGTACGAGGAAGTGGGGCATGTCAGGTTTGTGAGTATCTGTGATATATTGATGATATGTACTCGTCAGACCTCTACAACATGTGATCATTTTGGGCGAGATGAGTCAGCAGTGTTGGTATAAGATCAGCTGTCGGTAGACGGTATACGTCAGGTACAGCGGGTGATGTCAGGTTACATTGGTTTGGAGTACGAGGAAGTGGGACGTGTCAGGTTCATGAGTATATGTGATATATTGATGATATGTACTGAGAGCGTCCTCAGACCTCTACAGCATACAGCAATTAATCATAGAAAAGCTCCTCTACTTGGCTATTTCAAGCCTTGCTTGCCAGAGGAATACCACAAAACCTAGCCAGAGATAGAGAGATGATAGAGGAGGCATCAAGCATCCCAACAGAGGAGGCAGTTGCTCAAGAGCAAACTATCCAGAAGCAGGAGAAAGCCAGGCTTTGACAATGTAAATGTCATGGTATCAAACAGCAGCAGGAAATTGCTGACAGCACAAGTGAAAGATTAGACTCATGGAGTTAGCTGATCCAGGTCCTGCCAAAAAAGCCTGGATGGACCTACCAGAAGAGACAAGGCTGGCTTGTGCACTGGAGCAGAGGTTCAAAGAGAAGAATAAAAAACCACAAGGCCGCAAAAGGAAACATGAGATACACCATGCAAAATACCACAATTGGTTCTCACTGATTACTTGGAAGATCATCAATCAGGCTTGCCAGGCTGCCAGTTGGGAGATGAGTGCCATGAGAATTGTGAAGATAACTAAAGCACAGAATCCAGGGATTTTGAGTGGTTGACACAGGAAACTGTAAAAGGTTGGATTGATAGATCAGGTGAAAAATCATGGTGGTCAGATGCAACCCTTCAGAGGGTGGCAGCTGGCAACACTCCAGGTCATCAAATGGTGGGCCTCATTGGTATTGGTAGGTAGATGTAGTGCATTGCTAAAATCATACTTACATATGACATTCCAGGCTCAATACCCATGCAGGACAGAAAATCAAGGACAGGTTGATTGCACTTCATCAAAACAGTGTTCTCTTAACAGTGATCACTGTATGGGGTGTTATGTACTACTAAATTATAAATACTTTACAGCCATTTGGGGTGAACATGGCAGTAACTGCATATTTTTTCTTCAATTGAAAAATTTGGACTTGGTAGAATTTCCAGTGCTGAATTTTGTATCTTTTGAGATACTGCATGGATTGAGATAGTGATAGAGGGAAAGTTGTACTATTTCTTAAGGGCTATCTACTTCTGCAATTACATTTGGGCAATATTTAGTGTATGGTGAGTTGTGGAGGAAATAGAAGGTAAACCAGTGTTTTGTGACACCCAAAATGATATTGTCAAATTGTGGCGTCAAAAGAGCTCCTATGAACAAGTTTGTAGGGAGAAAAATGTTCAGTTTTTCAAGGGTTAGAAGCCCATATACCGTAAATTTACTCATTTTTGTCATTTGAGCCCATAATTATGGTTCTTGTGATATTTCCACCCTGATACAGACAAACATGGTACAGATGTAAAACTGACTGAAAAAACAAAAATGAAGAAAAATATGGTATATGAGCTTCTAACCCTTGCAAAACTGAACAATTTTCTCCCTACAAACTTGTTCATAGGAGCTCTTTTGATGTCACAATTTGACAATATCATTTTGGGTGTCACAAAACACTGGTTTACCTTCTATTTCCTCCACAACTCACCATACACTAAATATTGCCCAAATGTAATTGCAGAAGTAGATAGCCCTTAAGAAATAGTACAACTTTCCCTCTATCACTATCTCAATCCATGCAGTATCTCAAAAGATACAAAATTCAGCACTGGAAATTCTACCAAGTCCAAATTTTTCAATTGAAGAAAAAATATGCAGTTACTGCCATGTTCACCCCAAACGGCTGTAATCAATTCACTGATCTCCTGTGTGAGGCATGACACGGCATGATTTTTTGCCAGTCCAAAGGTGAGTGTGACAGGCAAACTGACTGAATTGGTACAGTACTGTCAGCCAAGAATTCCTGTGTGGCCCTTAGGGTCTTGGTATAATATAGGACTCCAAGCTCAAATCTCTTACTTCTTCTGCTTTGCCATGTACTAACAACTGTGTAGATCAACAAATAAAATTTTTATGATGATGTATTGATCCATGGACAGCTCCTTCTTCATGTTGTTGAGTCTCAGCAACCTTGCCAAACAAGAATTGTAAGCTGTAACTCAAGAAGCATTGAAATTAGACACTACATCTTGAACCCAAGTTGGAAAAAAATTTAAGGCCCCCAGCCAGACCCCCCACCCCCAGTTCAGAACTCCTGTTCCACCACCCCCTTGCTTTTCATTCCACTTTGAACAGCATTTCAAGTTGACATTTAAGTTCTGATTAAACATTTTGTTGTCACATTTAGAAATGACTTTAACTTAAGCTTACAGTGGATTTTGAAATGGTAGGCCACAGCCAGAAAAAAAAAAGTTGACTAAGCTCAGTCACTGCCAGATAGCAGCTGTGGCTGAGCTACAGGAACTACAGTTCTCCAGCAAGAACTTTGCTGTCTAATCCCAATACAGCCATTTGCATAATTCTTGGGTTTTTTTGAATCAATTGAAAAATATGGACTTGGTGAAATTTTCTGTGCTCAGTCTTGTATCTCATGAAATATTGCATGGATTGACATGGTTATAGAGAGAAAGTTGTACTATTTCTCAAGGGCTTTCTACTTCTATAATTAGATTTGGACAATATTTAGTGTATGGTGGGTTGTGGATGAATAGAAGGTAAACCAGTGTTTTTTGACATCCAAAAGTATATTGTCAAATTATGGCATCAAATGAGCTCCTATGAACAAGATTGTAGGGAGAAAATTGTTCATTTTTTCAAGGGCTAGAAGTACATATGCCGTGTTTTTCTTTATTTTTGTCCTTTGAGCCAATATTACATCTGTATATCTTTGGCTGCATTGGGATCAAAATACCACAAGAATTATAAATATTGACTCAAAAGACAAAAATAAAGAAAAACACGGCATATGTACTTCTAGCCCTTGAAAAAATGAACAATTTTCTCCCTACAATCTTGTTCATAGGAGCTCATTTGATGCCATAATTTGACAATATACTTTTGGATGTCAAAAAACACTGGTTTACCTTCTATTCATCCACAACCCACCATACACTAAATATTGTCCAAATCTAATTATAGAAGTAGAAAGCCCTTGAGAAATAGTACAACTTTCTCTCTATAACCATGTCAATCCATGCAATATTTCATGAGATACAAGACTGAGCACAGAAAATTTCACCAAGTCCATATTTTTCAATTGATTCAAAAAAACCCAAAAAGTCTCAAGAATTACGCAAACAGCTGTAAATAAGAGCACGTCCGGCATGACTTTTTCATGCGACAACTGCACCAAAAAAATAAAATGTGTTTTATTTTTTTTGTGCACGGCAAAGGACATGTCCGGCGACATATTTCTCAATGTCAGATCTCAATATTATATAGAGATATGTCTATGTAAAATAAATACAGCTTTCAGCTTGACGAATTGGCAAAATTTCATGATAACTTCGCTAGTCACCACTACCACCATCAGCTTTTCAACTCCTTTGCTCGTTCCTACCCACTATGCCTAAAACTACTAGTACAGAAGATGCAAAGTCCAACACGAAGTGGTCTTCTGCAGACGAGGCCACCCTAATTTCGACCCTCATCACTGAGAAACAAAGGGCAAACTGGGGCGACAACAATCCAAAGCCAACCGCATACACTGCTGTGGAAGTAGCATTGGCTGGAAGCGAGAAGACTTCTGGAGGTGGTCCGAAAGGTATTACTGCAATCAAAAGCCACTGGCAAAGGGTAATTCACTACAATCAACTCGGAAATGCATGAAATGACTTGGGAATGTACGAAGCTCAAGCAGGAATTTGATATCATCAAGAAGCTTCGTGACCTTTCAGGGTTTGGGTGGGACGATGAGCGCAAATTAGTTACTGCTTCCGCAGATGTCTGGGCATCAGCAAAAGTGCCAAATCCGTACATGGCCTGTTACCTCCTGCAAACTCTGAAAAGTCTGGCACCGACATAGATGGCCAAGCATCGCCTGTACAGGCCTGGTAATCCGTTTAGCAAGCTGGTGGCAGAATCCGAAGGGTTTACCAGTCTAAATTGGTAGTTGGCAAGTGTATGCCGGTTTGGTAGCGAGGATATCAGGCAAGTACCAGCCTTTGTTTGCTTCACAAGTTTATTGCAGAGGTTGGCAGGTGTATACACGTTAGTTACTGGGTTTGACAAGGTTCTGCGTTGCTAGTTACTCAGTTTAGTCAGTTTACGAGTTTATGAGTGTAATACATGAATTTTACCAGGCGGTACAAGTCGTGTCGAGAACAAGTTATAGATGTAAAATAACAGGATAGAACTACAGCGGCGCATAACCTTCCATATCCCCGGCACTGTTGAGAGGGCCCTCCCCATCCTCAGGACCAAGATCTCCGTCTTCGTCTTCATCCCCTTCCGAGTCTTCATCTGAGTCCTCGCCTTCGCTGCTGTCCTTATCATTCACATCGTACCCATAGTCTTCCATCTCATCTTCCGGGAGTTCTTCTTCCTCTACTTCTTCTTCGCCGTTTCCATCCAACCCAGTTATGGTTACCTCTATTTCTTTTCCGTGTTCATCCAGCTGAATTATCTCTCCTTCAACAAAATGGCTCCCGGGCCCATCCATGTTCTCTCCAGCATCTTGATTATTGATGTCGCTGTGGGTCTCCGTGTTCCTACAAGCCTGATCCAACTTGTCAAGATCATCGAGACAGCCCCGTGTTGAATCTTGAGTTCCCTTGTGTCTGATGCCGCCACCTCGAAAACGCATGAACATATCTCGATCTACGAACCTTAATGGTTAATGGTTGAAGAGGTTAATATCAGTCGTGCTCTCTTGAACAAAGTACGTACATGTTCACATAGTAATAGACCCAGTCTTCATTTTCTTCTTTCACATTTCGTGTAACTGAGGGTGGAAGATATGCAGAGGTTCGGTCATAGTGAAAAGCTGGAATGAGATGGACGCCACGAATAATAACCATTGGATCAAGAAAACCGAATGCAGTCTGGTGACTGTTATCAAGAAAACCTACTCGGTGGAGCCGTTTGGCTTTCCAGCCAGCTCTCATGCTCAGGTCGCGTCCGAACCACCGTACCCACAAGAATTCCATCCGCTCGGGTTTGTTTGAACCAGATAGGGGACCGGTGTGTTGAACAAATGCGTGAAAAATGCCGATGATCCGCGCATACCAATATGGGTGTTCCTCGTTGGCGCAGTCGTCTTCTTCGTGTGACAAGACCATGATATCAGCGTGTGTTCTCGGATTCATGGAATCTTGAGCTCGACGAAGATCATATGTTGTATAATTCACTCGTATTACTTTGTGTTTGTAGAGTCGATTGTTGACAAACGTTATTGTGTTCCGATCGACTGATGTGAAAGTGGTCTCATCTCCATCATAGTACCGTCCAAGTAACCTAGCCAACAAATGATCCTTCAATCGTGGCAAGAAGTCCTATAAATTATCTATTAACTTGCGAATCCAATAGATGACGGAGAAGGTACCTTAAAAGCAGGGTCATCGGAATGCTGCCCAAGCCAAGAGGCAATATCCTCCTTGTGTCTCGATGAGGAGGAGATGTGATGATGGGCTTCAGGGGCAGTGTAAGGAAGCGGTTCGTTGTCATCAAAATTGAGCCATGGAGATTGTGTTGTCTCTGGCTGCTTCTTTGGTGTCTTCTTCTTGGGGAACTTGTCCTTGGTGGACTTTTGGCTCATCTTGAATAACAATCGCTCGCGAAGTTGATGCTTTGCAATTCCAGCAGCAAATTTGGTCTTGTGAGCCCTTGGATAAAATCGCTTGACTCGCCGGTGTTCGAGTTCACCCTAAAAACGTGAACAAATGTCAAGATACGTATAATGAGGACGTTGTTATGGATCGCTAGATCAGCGGGCTCCAGCAACAACCAACTAAACTGAGTCGAGATCAGACCAGAGGAAACACAAGGAATTAAGTGTATTCATGGTCAACTACTACTATACAACCAGTAGCAGTCCAGGGGAGGGGGGAGGGCTAGGTAAGCGAACCAGGGGGTGGAAACCAGACTAAACGTGAGGAAAGGGAAGGGAAAAAGAGGAACAGTTCGAAGATGAAGGTTTAAATACAAAGAAGTTAGGGAAATGCCATGAAAGACAGACTACCGGGTCTATATGTACAAACCGAGAGAAATGTAAGAACAATAAGGCTGTCCTGCAGATACAGCATGTCCATCAGTGTTTCAAGTAGTGATTGCAAGGAAATGGTTCGGAGCAATCAAGGGTCCAGACCCTGCGCCTCATGGTTGCCTCATGGCAAGGAGGTGGAACAATCCATGAATGGATGTGTCAGCGGGCACATGATGAACATGAGGCAGCCATGTGGATGTCATGTGGTTGAGTTCCTAGCTTGGGAATGATGAGATTGGTTCGTCTTCCTGATGGTTTGCATTGGCAGTGGATGTCTGGCCAATAGCAGCATACAACTAGGAGTATGTGCATGCAGGATCGGGATAGAAAGGTGAATGTGATACTTCATCATTGGAAGGGAAGAACCATGCAATGAACACTGGTAATCATACACCAGCAACTGTGGTTCCTGCAGTACGATAAGCAAGGGTGCTTCATATAACCCTTCTTGGCTGCAGGGTACTGGATGACTGGGATGTCGACTGGGTATGGATATTCTCGACCAGTGGACTGGTACACAAAGGTAATGAAACATGTCGGAATGCAAGTCCTTGTGGAGCATCAAGGGGGCTTGTCATACATGCGAGTTCGGGTTGCTAGCTGAGCACCGGCGGTCAGTTGATGAGAAGAAAGGCGAATGAATGTAGAGGTGACGTGTGAAGAAGAACAAGATGGTTGGCCAAGATAGGTCCAAGGAGTCATCGGTTGTCGGCAACTATGACGGATCCGATGTCTGAGTCATTGTGGGGAGGTTGCATTATCCGAATATAGGTTGCATAGATATAGACGCCCACAAGGGTGGAGATGCCAATAGAACATATGACAATCGTGGCGATGAGCTGGGCGTCAAAGGTAACCATGAGGATCGGGATGACGTGTCGGTCTTCTTCAAAATAGGAAAGTCGATCGGTCATCAGGCACAAGGCTATTCATTCGTCTGTGACAGGCACAAGGAACCATGTCGGTGAATTGTGAAGGAACAATAACAATGTCATGAGCATATGGGTGTGGACATATGATCGGTCGGCGGAGAACCAGAGTATTCCGATTGCTGGGTATGATCGGTGGTTGGGTCATGGAGTATTCTTGTCTCCAGGTATGCACACCGGTCATGGGTTGTGACAAGAATGGAATGGTCAAGTTCGGATTGTATTGTCTTCAGGTTCCTTCAGCTTCTGGTTGTGCATGAATGGTTATGCACCGTCAAGTCATCCAATGAGGACATGGGGTCAACCCGAGAGTTCGGTAACAAGGTATCGTCCAATCAGAGCATGGGACTTGGCACATCTTCGTGGGAATGTATGGGTGTCACGTGCTGTCAAAGCAAAAGACAGGGGCAAAAAGGTGAAAATCGTAACAATACCCCCCTTTCAAGATTCGCGTCCGCGCGAATAAGCAAAAGAACAAGGAGGAGAACATAGGGACAATGAAACATCATCAAGAGGGTTCCATGTCATAACAGCGCACGTTTAACGTCATACCGGACGTCGTAGACCATCGTCATGTGCAATTTACATGACAACAATCAAATCCATGATTATTGGGGGTCAAGATCCAACAAAGAGGATGGGGCAACTGATTCAAACAGTTAATCGTCATAGATTAAAGTCATTCCAGACTACAGCGGGGGTTGAGGATCGATTTCAAGTTATACTTTCGATATTCGGGGGTTCCATCGGTTACGTTCAAGTTATACTGATAACCACAGGTCGGCAAGGGTGGTGGGGGTGGGGAGAATCACTGAAAACCTTCCACGAAGGGTTTCAACCGGGTTCAGGTCATTCATGATGCAGAGATCTCCACATCAAACAGCATCAGCAAACATATGCATCAGCTTCAGAAGTTTTACATCGTTACGGATGGTTCTTCTAGTTTATTGTCTATTCAGACATCGGGGTCCAAAGGGGTTGGTTTGGAGGATCAGAAGTTTTACATCATTACGGATGTACGGTCTCTAGGGGTGATGGGATTTCGGATTCAAGAAGTTCGTAGATTACAGTCATTTCAGACTTTTGGTTTGGCTAGTTTTATATCATTCCGGATATCTGAGCATGGGCCAGTGTTTGTCGACTTAGCGTGGATTCCCTGCATTTAAATAATGCCCAAGGTTTCTTCATATTCCATGAATGCGACAGGTTCTAGTTTATAGCGTCATTTCGGACAATCAAGGTCAAGAGGGAGTTTGATGGTTATGGATTCTTCAGCTGTGTTCAAGTGCTACTAACAGCATCAGGTGTCAGAGAGGGATATCTGGGTTCGGTTGATGTCATAACAGACATCAGGTACTTCGTAGTTTTATAACATTCCGGTTATTGGGTCAGGGTTGAGGATTCAGGAGGATCGACATCCAGTTTCAGGTTCCATGTGCTGGCATTGTCTAGAGTACAACTCAGAACAATCACAGCAACTGTGGACAAGTCATTGAGGATGGGGTCAGCGATTGGGGTGGGTGTTCATGTCCATCTTCAGTTTGATGCCATGCAAGACATCAAGGGTTTCGAAGTTTTATAACATTTCGGTTATCTGGTCATGACAAAGGACTTGGAATGATCACAGTCCTGAGTCAGGGGTGTTTCTAGTTTCATGTCATTCCGGACATTCGAAGTTTTAAGCTCTCCAGCTCGTCTAGTTTTATATCGTTCCGGATATCGGTCTTGTTGACTGATCGTGGATTTCCTATACTCAAGTGGTGTGCGAGATCTCTTCATATGCCATGAATGCAACGGGGTCATATTTCGAGAGGAGGGAAGTTCGGGGTTCCAGGATGAGTGACTAGTTTTGTGTCATTACGGACATCCAGGATAGTCATCATAGTTTATCGTCATTGCGGACATTCAGGGGAATCGTCATCATAGTTTATCGTCATTGCGGACACTTGGGAGTGCGGATTGGTGGTCTGGGGTCAACAGAATTTCGATTCCATCAACTGGGTTCAAGTTATACTAGCAGTTTCTGGATGGAGATATGGTAGATTTCAAGAAGCTGTCAATTTCAAGTTATACTCTTGACAGGAGTCTGGGAGAGGGGAGGGTTTCGGAATTCATCAGCTGGTTTCAAGTTATACTAACAGCATTTGAAGGGTAGAAAATATCAAGGGGTGGGATGTTGGAGAACTGCCAATTTCAAGTTATACTCTTGGCTATGAGAATTTCGAGGGGGGAAAGGGAGGGGGTTCGTTCGATCTGTCATTCATTCTGATGCAAACTGCTATACAAGTCAGTAGCATATGAGGTTCATCATAGTAATGAGAACAAGGTGGTTGGTTTGCACAGTGTCCTTCTGTTTTGGTTCAGATGTCAACAGACATCAGGTTCTTTTAACGGCTTATAGCGATCATGCATGCGTTCTCTGGGTCTTGCTTTGTCATACGGTTGGCTCCGTATCCAGGAATCAGGACTTTCGGGTTTGTTGGAGCAGGCATCCTGCTTCGGGTTCGTACTAGTTTAACAAGTCATTTCAGACCATTGGTTTTTGTAGTTACAGTTTAATGTCGTGCAGGACATTTTAACCGGATTGGAAGGAGGAGGGCCAGCTGTTCTTCCCATTCTTTACCCCATCAGCTACACATCTCAGGCCCCTCCGAATCATCACAAGTTCCATGGTACCATCATCAGGACTTCCTCCTGGAAGTCTGTGAGGAGGATAAGGCAGGACCTGTTCTGTGTGGTGAATGAATTGGATAAAGAATTTACAAGAACACTTGAGATCCTATCCTGATGTCTCTTCATTTATGACCATACAACACAAGATCACAACCTTTCTTGTACAACTTCATCTTCCAAGACCAATAATTGATGTCCTTCCTTCTTGTCTTTTCTATCCGACCATATGTTGCATTGAGCAATGCAGAACGACAATGATTCGACATTTTCTCCCCATGGGGATAATGGGTACGATCATCTTTCTTGGTAGAGTTATCTGAATGGTCTACCTGGTTGGGTTTCTTTCTGTATTGGAGAGGGACAAGTGGTGATTGGCCAGGTGGATGACTTTTGCGATCTTGGGGTGGTGAAAGTAACCAGTTTCGGAATTTATTGTCCATTTCGATTTCCCATATACTGGGCAATTCTTGCGGTGGTTGGGGGTGGATCGGAAGATTGGCCATATATGTGTCAAAGTCGTTTTCTGGGATTGGATATTCGACACCTCGTATATTGAGAGAGTTATATTTCATTTCATCATTTATATCGAGTTCGGATTTGTTGTACATCACTGTTGAGGTTGAGGATAGGGAATTCAACCACAAAAAGAAGTCTTTATCCATCTTGTCATCGTATATGAGAGGACGAGCTGTTGGCTTTGGAACATTGGGGATGTCTGGTACACAGTTCATATATTTGTCGAGATCATCGGGGGTAGGGCATTTGACACCATAGATATCGAGTAGATTGTGTTTCTTGGTCATCGATAGTTGGGGTTCATTGTCTGTCATTGTCGGTATTGAGGATGCGGACGGTGCCGGGGATGATAGACAATACGTATGTCTCGATGGTTTCGTGGAAGTGGAGGAAGACGAGGAGCTGGGATACGTACAACAAGACGATGATATGGAAGCTCGATGTATAGGAGGTGATTGAGATGTTCAATGAGGATTAGGACACGTCGATTTCTTTGTTCCGTGGGTCGTAACCTGTTCTGTAATCGATGAAGTTCTCGTAGAACTGGAGTTATGAGCTCCTGAGTAATAAAGAGCTGAGGGATGTGTCGGTCACTCCAGCTGATGTATTCAACCCAGTTGTCAGGCCTGTTGAGGACAACCCAAGCGTATGGGTCGTGCCACCAACGCCGGTCAGGCCAAGGATATGGGTGGTCTGGTGCACAGAAGTTAGCCAGTGCGGAGAACCTGGTGGTATCGACGAGTGGTGTTATAGACAAAAACAAGCTTTCTTTGGGCTTCATTCATTCACGTGAGCAGAGGTTCCATATTCAGATTAGATCCCTTGGTCTCGACCTCAATAGATTCCTATTTAGTTCCAAATTTGGTTGACATCCTCGTGTACACGATCGGGACATGGATTTCTTAGAAAAAAGGGTGGCACGCGGGATGTCACATGAGATGCCGATGATTTGTCATCTATATTTGATGGATTCCCAAGGAACAATTCCATATATGCATGATCGAGTCCTTGTTCGGTTCCGGCCTCCATTCAATTCCGGCATTCTTTTAATTCCGGGTTCTACTTTCATCCCCACACGTGGTCAGAATTCCAAACTGTGGGAAAAGGAAGGCGATGTGTAGAATGTCTTAGGAGATAAGGGAAGATCGTCCATTTATGGTCATATACATGTCTGAGTGACTTCAAACAATGTAATCCGTCAATTCCTGTATGGCAACAGGATTCTAATGAGCCCAATAGCCACAATAAGGAGGGTCCCCGTTCTTCTGTCTCTCAGACCAGAGTACTAGGATCAACCACTTCCCCTTAATTGACTAATAGGTCATTCCTTTTCTGCAAATCGAATATTTCGGGGTTCGGGCGTGTGTACTGGCTTTCTCGGGGCTTTCCACACTTGAGATGTTTGAGAGGGGTGAGGGAGGGCGGTTCAATGAGTCCATTCGATTCGATTTGACAGAGGGGATAGGTTGGAATATGTCTGGAACATCCAGAACATATTTAATTCAGGGAGACTACTATTGTAGCATGGTTGGTTTGTCAAGCAGTGTCCTTCTGCTTCAGGTATTGCATTGGATAAACCAGTTACAACATCGATTGCTTGTAGCAGTGGTCCCATGAGGTTGGGTGTCAGGTGAGACTTGTCTTTGTACAACAAGTACAAGTCTCAGTCATTCATAATTCGGATCATTGGCAGGACGGCCAGTTCGTGTGGTGACGTCAGTCAAGGATTGTCATTGGTCCATTTGGATTCGGGTTCGGTCTGTGCAGGCTTTGTCTTGGATAAACCAATGACAAACGCAGTAACTGCAGTCAGAGTCGGGGGCTTGCGCATGTATTGTCCAAGACTCAGTCTCAGAGAATCACAGGTAATGCGGTCAAGCTTCTTCATCAAGAGTTGGTCATTGGGGGAGTTGGGAAACGTTTAGTCTTTTGTTATGGATCGCTAGATCAGCGGGCTCCAGCAACAACCAACTAAACTGAGTCGAGATCAGACCAGAGGAAACACAAGGAATTAAGTGTATTCATGGTCAACTACTACTATACAACCAGTAGCAGTCCAGGGGAGGGGGGAGGGCTAGGTAAGCGAACCAGGGGGTGGAAACCAGACTAAACGTGAGGAAAGGGAAGGGAAAAAGAGGAACAGTTCGAAGATGAAGGTTTAAATACAAAGAAGTTAGGGAAATGCCATGAAAGACAGACTACCGGGTCTATATGTACAAACCGAGAGAAATGTAAGAACAATAAGGCTGTCCTGCAGATACAGCATGTCCATCAGTGTTTCAAGTAGTGATTGCAAGGAAATGGTTCGGAGCAATCAAGGGTCCAGACCCTGCGCCTCATGGTTGCCTCATGGCAAGGAGGTGGAACAATCCATGAATGGATGTGTCAGCGGGCACATGATGAACATGAGGCAGCCATGTGGATGTCATGTGGTTGAGTTCCTAGCTTGGGAATGATGAGATTGGTTCGTCTTCCTGATGGTTTGCATTGGCAGTGGATGTCTGGCCAATAGCAGCATACAACTAGGAGTATGTGCATGCAGGATCGGGATAGAAAGGTGAATGTGATACTTCATCATTGGAAGGGAAGAACCATGCAATGAACACTGGTAATCATACACCAGCAACTGTGGTTCCTGCAGTACGATAAGCAAGGGTGCTTCATATAACCCTTCTTGGCTGCAGGGTACTGGATGACTGGGATGTCGACTGGGTATGGATATTCTCGACCAGTGGACTGGTACACAAAGGTAATGAAACATGTCGGAATGCAAGTCCTTGTGGAGCATCAAGGGGGCTTGTCATACATGCGAGTTCGGGTTGCTAGCTGAGCACCGGCGGTCAGTTGATGAGAAGAAAGGCGAATGAATGTAGAGGTGACGTGTGAAGAAGAACAAGATGGTTGGCCAAGATAGGTCCAAGGAGTCATCGGTTGTCGGCAACTATGACGGATCCGATGTCTGAGTCATTGTGGGGAGGTTGCATTATCCGAATATAGGTTGCATAGATATAGACGCCCACAAGGGTGGAGATGCCAATAGAACATATGACAATCGTGGCGATGAGCTGGGCGTCAAAGGTAACCATGAGGATCGGGATGACGTGTCGGTCTTCTTCAAAATAGGAAAGTCGATCGGTCATCAGGCACAAGGCTATTCATTCGTCTGTGACAGGCACAAGGAACCATGTCGGTGAATTGTGAAGGAACAATAACAATGTCATGAGCATATGGGTGTGGACATATGATCGGTCGGCGGAGAACCAGAGTATTCCGATTGCTGGGTATGATCGGTGGTTGGGTCATGGAGTATTCTTGTCTCCAGGTATGCACACCGGTCATGGGTTGTGACAAGAATGGAATGGTCAAGTTCGGATTGTATTGTCTTCAGGTTCCTTCAGCTTCTGGTTGTGCATGAATGGTTATGCACCGTCAAGTCATCCAATGAGGACATGGGGTCAACCCGAGAGTTCGGTAACAAGGTATCGTCCAATCAGAGCATGGGACTTGGCACATCTTCGTGGGAATGTATGGGTGTCACGTGCTGTCAAAGCAAAAGACAGGGGCAAAAAGGTGAAAATCGTAACAGACGTACAATTTGTGTCGTA
Organism: Hygrocybe coccinea; assembly: GCA_963555575.2. NCBI lineage: Eukaryota > Fungi > Basidiomycota > Agaricomycetes > Agaricales > Hygrophoraceae > Hygrocybe > Hygrocybe coccinea. The sequence goes on along the minus strand of OY741996.1, from coordinate 2,208,736 downwards.
AAGTTGTCTGTCGTACCAAACATCTGAATACATTTGACGTAGTCTCCAAGCGAGTGCAACTTGAAGGTAGATAGGTTGAAAATTCGTTGCTTGCGTGGTTTGCGTGTCGGTGGATCCTTATCTGGGTGTTTTGCCGCCATTGCTGCCCTCCGCCGCCCTCGTGCAGCTTCTTCTTTGGGCAGATCTCGGGTGACAAATGTGCCACAAGTATGTGATACAAATCGTCGAAGTAGTTGACCAAGTCGCGTTGTTGAGGTATCAAGGAAGTTTAGTGTCGTATCAGTATGCAAACGTAGCTTTGCCAAGGCATGCCAAGTTGCCAATTCAAAGAGGAGATCCATGATGATCTCATTATGTGGTGAAGGGAGAAGTCCTTCAAACACTGGAATAGAACACTATACACTTGCATGAGAATTATTTAGGACACACGACATGAGTACATACCTGTAAAAGATCCTCGAAATCCCTACCAGCGAGTTTCTTCATAGCAGAGACATTGTTGTGAAATCGGCGGATTGTATCACGTCCAAACGTTGGGATTTGTCGAAATCTGTGCCAAATTTTGAGACAATAAACTTAGACAAGTTCAAGTTGACTCACCGCTTGTTTAGAATTTGGATAGTGTCCCCTCCAAATGCGTACAAGATGCGCAATAAGTGCGTGAAGACCGCCTTCCACACTCCCAACTCGAATTCATGAAGTAAGTCGGGCACGAACATTGAATAAAAATTGACGCCAAATTTTGACAGCCGTTCAGAAAAAGCGTTCTATATAAAGTCATGTCAACAAGTCATAGTAGATATTAAGAGAATGGAAAATACAAACTCGAATAGGGACTGAAGACTCTGGTCCTAGTACATGACTAATGAACTTACTGAGAAGGCTGTAACCCTTCTCGAAAATCCAACTTCGGACCATCTCGATCTTCCCTTTTCTCACATCATTGTCAACACGCATCATTTTCTCTCGGTTCTGTTTATCTTTTATTGTTCCAACAAGTAGGAATATGTTTGTTTTGAGGGTAAGACATCGTGGACATGGGTTTCTCGAAAGAAATTTGATGCAAGCCAGCAAAACCCTGCAATTTCAATCAGCAAATCACTCAATCCAAGGTAAGAAATATACCTCTCAGGGTAATCAGTAGAATATGTGAAAAAACGAGGGAAGAGCCGCCGTAGGATGCCATCAACAAACTCAATCACAATACCAAACTCGTACGCATGCATAAATTCAGGATCAAGAAGCAGTAACCAAATTGCATGCATGAGTTCACGTTTGCAATATGTCAACACTGCTGCGGTGGCCGTTTTGTGGTAAACGCGAGAATAGATATCTTGAATCGTATCTGTTAGCTGCATCACAATTTTAAATCAGTTCGCACACAAATTGGAACATGCTGGCATGTACCTTTGGAATGTAAGCAAGGTGGTGAGCCACAAAAGATGTCGGTTTACCACGAGTATATTTTGACTGGTTGCCCAAAAATAAGTAGATTGGCCATAATGAAGCGGTTCCAAAACTGGTGAGATGTGTAGAGTCGGACCACAACATAATGGCACCTATCACAGTCTCCAATGGACAGCTTCGATCAGGTGGATGTGTGCGGATGTAGTCATGTTCTTCAATCATCGCATCAGAGGAGTACAGATCACCATATACTCGTTGTGGTGGAGTGCCATCTTCGGTATCCCACATTGTTCTGAATGGAGCAATGTGATAGCGTTTTGCAGGAACTTCTCGAAAGGCTGCCTTGATAACTTCAAGTGGTTGGCGATAGTGCAGACCATGGACCTCAAATTCCGGTGCAGCTTCTTCTGAGATATGTTTAACCTTCTCAGCAGGTAGACGTATTTTAATGGAAGTACTTATCCAGCCATCGTTTGCCGAAAATTTTGAATTTGAAGAGGTTTCATGGTAATCGTCGAGTTGCTCACCCTCGCGTGAGGCACGAAACCCTCTGAGGTCTTCTCGATCAAAATCGTCGGCTAAAAGCACATCATTTACAAGTCGATCAAGTTCGGCGAGGGATTTCTGATTTGACCCGCTGTAGAACCAGGTCATAAGCCGGAATGTTGTAGCATTAAGGAATGGTGTAAAAAAAGTGTTGGGAGCATTGAGAATTGAGGAACTGAATCCAGCCCCAGGGTCGTGCTTCATCGCTGTGAGCAGGAACATTGAGATTGGGTGAATCACAAAGTTGTTCAATGGAAGTGAGTTCGTCTGGGTTGTGAGTCGGATATTGCGCTAAATAAAGTTGGTAGATTCCAAATTCGTTTGATGGCAGTCGGAAAAGGGGCACCCTGTCTTCTGAGTCTGGCTGATCATCTGAATTGAGGTTCAGATTGAAGTCGTCAGTTGGATCGGGCATAGGGACAGGAATAGGCGGAGGAGCGGGTGGAAGATCATCTTGATATCGTTTTGGTAGGCGACGATTACATTGGGGTAAACCTGAGGGACGAAATTCTTGAGAAGGAGTGGGCTCTCTCGGAGTCAGAGGTGTCTTTACGCCATGACAGTTGTAAATATAAGGGAAACTAATTTATGCCAGGGAGAACTCACTGGGGGATCAAGGTCACAGTACTCTATTTCTCCATCACTAGCTTCTTGATCTCGAACCACATTCCGTTGAGCTATCACAATTTCATCCTCCTTTTCCAACCGTTGGATTTTTGCAATCTCATATTGCTCTTTCTTTCGGCGTCGTTTTTGGAGCAGTGAAGCAGTGACTTCCAAGAGGTTCACACAGAATCGCTTGTGTGCAGACAGTGATGCAGAGGTCTTGAAATCCCGTCGACAGCCAGGACAGACAACCATTAAAAATACGAAGAGACTCGGAATAATATTCAATAGGTACTTGGATGACCAAGTCCACTGTACTAAATTAATCAATTCACTGGTCATATATCACAAACTACTCACCAATAATTTTTGTTGATTTTCCCAAATTTCTGAACACCATAGGACCAGTGAATTGATTATTTTGGCTCTGAGCCTGATCGAATACGACTTGGGATAAACAATGGCAAACAAAACCCTTTCCTGAGATTCCGTCTGATCCCGAGATCTCTAACCATGAATACTTACACTGTCCGGCTCCCAACCAACTGCCTTTTCTTCAATACTCATGAATTTCACTTTACGTTCACACCCAATCATCCCGGGCAAGTTGTAAGTGGTCCCTTGTCTAATGATAAATCTGCTCTCATACTATCTGCTAGACTATTGTTTTTGTGTTCCCCGGGCCAGAGGAAACACCTGAAGACCGCACACTCCATGCCTCTGATCTCTCACCTGCATCAAAGTACTCTGCCAAGACCCAGCTTCTTGATAAACTTCACACTGGAAGCAAAACTGAAAGTGATAGTGAGACTGAATCTCAAGTCAGAGCCGCAATTGGTAAGTGATCTACTTTACACCCGATCTGATCAATCATTTCAAATTTCCAGTGACCGAAAAAGATTTGAATGTTCTGGAGGACTCCTGCCTCAAAATTGCAGCAAAGAAACGTAAAATGGCATAGTTTAACAATTAATTTGTGCAATAATTATTCGTCTAAGTAACTTGGACGAATATAATTTAATGTGTCTTTATTCCAAGTCTCTTTACCGTCATCATGTCTGATTCATCTGACGAATCTTCTGCAAAATCCTCTACGCACGTAAACTCGTTGATAAAATTTCTCAAGCAAGGTCGAAGCTCTCGTAAACAGAAGATTCAGTATGTACTTTCATGCAGTAAAGTTTCGTGCTGACACCAGATCAAGGGGTGACCCATTGTACCCTTACATTCACGCATCGCGATGGGTTCCTCTTAGTCTTGACCCTTTCATTGATCTCACAGTTGTCATGTATACCGGAATAAAAGCAGAATATGGTATGGATGATGATGGGGACGAGGACGACCTGTATGTGATTCCCTTGACTACCTTGGGCCCCAGTATTATCATGTCATCCTACAGAGACGAAGACACTCGCAAATATTACCTTTGGCTTTTCAAAGGGTTCATGAAGATGGTACCTGGATTTGGAACAACGATATCAGGGTTCGAGGACAGTCCTGACTCATTGGTAGTGTTTATCAGTCGGGTGAGCAGATATATGCGCCAAATAAAAAATACTTTTCTATTATTATAATAGCTTGTCTCCGCTGCCAGTGATGCACGATCAGAAGATACCGGGAGTCTGAAACATTCTGGAATCGCATACATTCCAACAAATCCTGATTCTGATGTTATACAACCTCCAATTACCAAGTCGCAAGGTAAAACGATGCGTGGATTCAATCATCTTGCTACAGCTCGTCTTCTCTGTCCAAAACGTTACATCAAGGAGTTTGATTGCAATCCGTATGTTATGCTGCTCTATTACTTTATCCCCAATCATCTCACACTAAGTTTCTAAGTCGATACATCGAGATGCTCCAGGATGGGACTGTCAAGATTATGACCAGTGATTGGCCAGCATTTTTGTATGACGAAGACACCGAATACAACCCAAACGAGTTGGATAAGGGACTATTACAGGGCCATGTACTTGTGCGTGTAAGTATTTTTACTCTTTCAATTGTCTTGCAAATTTACTGGCCACGGTGATAGGTCTATCGTCATATATTTACCGGACCAGCCAGTGCGTTGGCCGATGGCACTCGCAAAGGCACGAAGCCATCCAAGAGCAAGATACATCGATTGACATCTGTCACACCACGAACGATTGCTTATGCAGCACTTCAGGTTGACGTTCCTTCTTTTATTCTACAGTACGCTTATCCCTTTTCAGGCTCGTTTTATGCTGTGCTCTCTTAATCAGTGGTCAAAATACGACGGCAATTTCAACATGCACAAGTTTTTCAATAATATCGTTATGTTATTCGAAGTGGACCCTGGGCATCCCTGGTGTGTCGAAATGTTAGCATGGTGGAACAAGTAAGTTTCTCTTGTTTCTTTCTTCCACGACATGATTTCTTTTGATAACTATACCTACAGGCAAGTACCAGGGCTATCACGGCCATTGAAATCATCAAACCATGACAGGACAGAGGAGCCTGACCCAGGTGATAACAATGAGTTGCAGGATATCCTGGCTCAACGCGCTCGACGCCCTCAACTCTCCGACTTGGAGAGTGAGCAACCACGAGGCTTGAGCATTTCACCTCCAAGTGCCAATGTTCCGCCTGTGCATGGTCGTATCAAACACTGACATCAGTTTCCTAGGCCCTCAAGTCATTATTAATAATGACGAGGAATGTCTCAGCTGAGCAAGCAGTCTCAGTCCAAGCGAGGACAGCAATCACAAGGTTCCTGTTACCCCAAAACGCCCTACCAAGAAGAAGGCCACTGGAAAACTCGGTGCAGGCAGTAGTAGGAAAGCGAAGCCGGGTAGTAAGCGAGGTTCGACGTCGACTAGAAAGGGCAAGGAAAAGGCATGAATTCCGTCTTTTTCTGATCATTCTTCCATTGCTGCATTTCTCGTGTCATTTTCTATCGTCTTCTTCTTCCGAGTCTCTGGTCACCTACATTGTTCCTTCTCATTCGCGCTTAATGCTTTGTGCTGCTCTCATGTACTGGAATTCACTGCTGGCAATACATTGTTGAACTTGCAAACTCAAATCTGCCTCGTAAGCTGAATGCGACCGGTAACAAGAAAGGACTACCTAGCAGTAGCATCCACTGCCTTGCGAGCTCAGAAATGTCTGGTGTCTGGATTGTAAAGGATAGAATGCTGGTACTACCTTCACCAACTTGCGAATCCGTACCACTCCGCCATTGACTTTTTATTTGCAACAATTCTGTTACTAACTTGTAAAAAAAGGACTTGCTAATATCTTCATACAACCTTAGCTACCAGAATTGTTCAAGTTCTATAACGATGTACAAGTTGTATTATATTTTAGGGTGATGTATGGACATGTCAGGTTTCGGCACTTTTGCTGATGGGGAAGCCTACATTGCAGTGAGCTCTTTCAAACATACATTGTCCACAAAGAGGTCCATTGGTGTTTGTAGAAACATCCGAAAGCAAAACCATGGCACAAGAAATCCTTCCCACTTTACGATGACATTGCCGATCTCATTGATGGCAGCCGTGCCACTGGGGAAAAGGTTTATCACCCAGGCAAACCGACTTTGACTGTCAAAGGTCCCAAAGCTGGCCATTCGTCAAGCAATAGTCCTGTTATTGATCCGGCACTTCTTGGCGATGATACCTCTGAGAAAACAACCTCCGAGATCGGAATTTCGAGTGATAATGTGAGTGTATGTGCACATATCCATAGCTCCGTGTCATGGATGTCCTGCAGGACGACAGTAACACCACACCAAAAGAAAAGGATCAAAAGTGAAAGAAGTCCACTGACAATTCAGACCTTGACAGCAGTGTCAAAGTATACCATGACACCTATTACTTCTAACTCAAATTTAACTGATATTATTAAATTCATGTCAGGTAGAGGATAGCCCTGGTCTGAAGTCCTGCAAACAGATGAAACATCACCAAAAGACTGGTAATGAACGCCGGAAGACCAAGAATATCAGCGCAGGACAAGGACTTGTCAATGTTGCCGACTTGATGGAAACGGTGATACGCTAAAGGAGGCTGTAAAGGGGGAGATCCCCAAACAAACTACCTATTAGGTGAATGCGAGGAGGCGAAGATGTCTACTACACGTAGAAGGGTATAGAGAGAGATAGAAACTATTATAAAGTTTCCGAACGATGCGAACGTACGTGCGACAGTTGCGATCAACTGTGCGACTTCGCGAACACGGTCGCGACGAAGATATCGATATCGGGTGACGAGGATAGACAAACTCAAGACTATAACTTGAGTTTGAAACTAAAGGAGAGCTTTATAGCTCGGAGACTAAGATCGAAGGGGATGGAAGTCGTAGATTTCTCTGTCTCTCTAGCTACAATACATGAGCTTTTTATACTACGACAATCGGAAAGTCGGAACGAAATATCGGAGAATCGGGAAGACTAGAAATAAAGGATCGAATAGGAGTGAACGTAAGAAAGGATTCTAAGATAAAGAACTATCGATAGGAGTCAGTAAGAGTGCGAAGAAAGGAATCAAATGATGAAATTAGTACAAAGACATAAGAAAGGAAGAGATAGGGGAACGATGTACTGCGTGATATAACAGGATATATGGTAGAGAAGCGAGGCGAAAAGTGAAACGAAATGAGATGACATGGTGTCCAACGGGAACGGTATCGGTCCGATGTAGGATAGCTTTGTTTTGTGAGTGCGACAAGTTCGGAAGCGATTGATAGTTGTCGAGAGATGTCACAAGAGATCACAGACGTTCGTTAGATCGTGAGGTATCGGGATATGGTTGATGGAGAGGTATAGTACGTCCGATTCATGTATTCGGAGTATAGGATCGTATGATGCGTATCAACGGCGATGGGGGTGCTTGCGACGTCACTTAGCGGATCTCTCAACAAGAACTCCACCCATGGAAATCCAAGCATGAGCTCACCTGCTAGAAAGACTGCCGCTGTGGAAGCAATTGAGAACGATGAGAATCTATCGGAGAATGAGTTTAATGATGCGGTGGAGATGCTAATGTCAAGCTCAGACACGGCAACCATGTATCTCGCTATCAAGAACCCGAAATCCCGCACCCGTTTCCTTCAATCATGACTCCGCAAACACCGTGGGTAGCGCTTATCTGGTTCTTTCACTGCCCTGTTATCTTGTTAGCACCCTGTATTTCTCTCAAGCATTCTCATTGTTGTCTTGTTCAGACTTTGTAATTGCTCTGTCATTCTCTGGTTGTTCGGAATCCCAAGATTGATAATACAACCAGTCCAAAAAAATGATGTAGTTCATCACCTATGATGGTGACCTCTCTGGCGACCTCTCTTTTCATAGTCAGCCCACATTGCCTGTGCAATTTCATCTCTCCATCGCCCAGCCCTGCCTCGCTCTGCAGTTGTAATGTTATTTTGCAAATTGCCCACGTTCATATCAACGTCACCGCCATCAACATGCTCATCCTCGACTATATCATCAGGGTCATGAATGTGTATGAAATTGTGTATGACACCAAGTGCTGATACAAGTTGGGCCTGTGTTTCGATGTCATACTCTTGAGCAATGACAAGAACCTTGAATCTCTTCTTGCAGACACCAAATATCCGCTCGATGATGTTCCGAGCTTGGGCATGACGGAGATTGAAGAGTTCTTTTTCATTCTTCGGTCTAAATATATCATCAGTGATATATTTTTGAAGCCAATGTATATCTGACCGTTCTTTCATTCTCCCCCATTCCTTCAAATGATATGGGACGCCACAGTATGGGATCAACAATGCATCACAACTTGCATATCCAGCATCGGCAAGATAATACTTGTTCTTGGGAACATGGAAGTCAGAGCTCTGTGCATCTTCATACACACGACTGTCGGCGGCTGTGCCCTCCCATCCCGGCAAGATGTACATAAACCGCATGTCCATTGACACGACAGCTAAGACATTCTGCGAGACTTGGCCCTTCCGGTTTCGATATGAACCTCTAAGAACCTCTGGCACATGAACAGGAATGTGAGTGCCGTTGAGAGCACCAAGACAGTCTTTGAAGAAAGGATAGAAGCTTTTGTTTAACTGAATCTCGTCAGCTAGAGGAGTCTCAGTGGTGGGGAGTTTGACATAGGTGTAGTAGACATCTTTTGATGTTAGCGCATCAAGTATATGGTGGATAACACTAGAAATGTCGGATCAGACAGCATCCACAGGATCAACCTGAATTCATACATGGTAATGGTGTTGGCACTTCGCTGGAAACGTTCTTGAAGTGCTCGATTGGACAACGCTCTTCGAGAGAAGTGGAGGAAAATGGCAAGTTGTTCCTCGAAGGAGACATGTTTTGTGTCGTTAACGTCTGTCAGCCTCTTGAGGGTCTTCACAAGCCTTCAGAAGACATGTTTGTGCATGCCCATCTCGTTGTGGAACCTCGTATCATGGCCAGGTAATAACTCGTCCACCCAATCCTGGCCACTGAGTTTCGAGGTATGCTGAGCACTTTTTATGAACCAAGAACCCACAGCAGATGCAGAAGCACCTCCTGCGAGGATGAGAACAGCACCTGCAGCAAGAGCACAACAAGAAACGACCCCTACTAGGGAATTGTAGGTACTAGTAGCTTGCATGTTCAAGATAAAAGAATGGTGGGTTACAAATTTTGACAGAGGGTGTACGGCTACACCAACTACAATCTCAATATTGAAAAGAGCAACCGCAATCTGGACATGGTGTTATTGAGAAGGGATTTGGAAATTGTCACATGCGAAATTGGTGCCGGATGCGCTCTAAATATATGTAAACCTTCTGGGGACATTTTGATAAAAAGTTGTGTTGTACAATTGTGATGAGATTTAAGCCACCTGTGCCAGTCAGCTCCAAAAAAGGAAACTAGAGAAGCACCGACTTCATTGGAGAAAACCATGCTTGGCCTAGTGATTACAAGACTGGAACTTACAACTGGTGATATAGTAGTAGTAATTCTATAGTGATTACAGACTTGATATCTGAGGGAGTGTTAAAAACACCTAGAGCAAAATTTTAAACACCGCTTCTGACTAAGTACTAACATTCAGCATGAAGGTGAAACTGACATCCTGGAACTAGCACTGGTGAGTTTTGATGTATTTTCTTTTTTGAACTGTTTTCTACAGATAAATAGTGGCCCCAGCACCAAAAAATCATGAAAATAAACACAACAGTGATGTGAAAACAATGAAGACAATCATAAAGACAACATCAGCAATGGATGGGGATGGGAACAGGAACAGGTTTGGCAACAGTGCCACAGTGGGGACCGGGCCAGTGCAAAATGAGGGGAAACAACCAGGAGAGTGGTGCACCCCCAGTTGCCAGTGAGTTCCTCCCTCTCATCAACTTTATTCCTCATAGCTAAGAACTCTTGTCCACACACAGGCAAGGTGCTCAGAGCTGCACCTGCCCCCCTCCCTGCCAACACACCCAACACCTGCAAGGACAAAAAGGTGGCATAGGGAATTCATGTCTGCAGACATTTTTATTTATTATTACATAATTAAATAGTATAATTACATAATAAATGGAGATAACGGGTGATATGGTTTTTGGCTTCATTGTAGAGGTCCCAGTACCACCTTGCCAAGCAAGGTAACATAAGGTTCAATTTCATAAAATATTTACAAACTTCTTTAAAAACAAGTCAGTGTTAGTAAAATCAACCTTTTACTCACATAGAATAGATAAACTTGATTTTAGATGGTGATAGTATCTAAATGCACATATAAATTAGCCCACACTTGAAATGGAAAGCATCTTGCAAAGAAATTATCTGACCCTGTCAATTGGTATTATTTCCTTCAGTCAAAATGTCCCCAGAAGGTTTACATATATTTATTTAAGCCTAGCCTAGTAGGACTACTGTTGGGATAGACAGCAAAGTTCTTGCTGGAGAACTGTAGTTCCTGTAGCTCAGCCACAGCTGCTGTCAGTGACCAAGCTTAGTCAACTTTGGCTGGCGGCCTACCATTTCAAAATCCGCCGTAAATATTGAAACTCCCAGTGTGATGAATGAATCAGAATGATCGGAAACAGTAGTCCGCGCGGAGTTCAAAGTATGCTGCCTTAACTTAACAAATGGCCTCCTCGTCGGACGGCGTACCATGGCCTCCTGATTATGTACCGCAATTTGTTCAATACGTCCTAAATTGGAACCCTCGAAAACTGGAAGTGATGCAACCTCCTCGAACTCCTATGGACACATCTAGTCGCCCATATCCGCCAACAAACACCGCCACAGCTACTCCCATGGATATTTCCGTTATACGCGTTAGTAAACGGAAGAGTACTTACAATAGAAGCACTCATCCGCCAGCCTTCTATGACAAACATCTTCGGACAGACCTCGTCTTAAATCGGGTGGTATATCTAGAATCTCTCGTGGAGTCAATGGTCAGCACAGTGACACAGGCCATCAACGACGCTCATAAAAGGGGGATAACGCTACCAACCAACCCAGGATTGGTGATGCCTCCAGAAATGATTGAAGAAAGAGCTGTCATGTCCAATGTGGAATTGAGGGCGGAAAAAGGAGTCGCAGAATACTACAAACAATACGCATCCGAATACTGTCTACCTATTGCTTCAACGCTCGCTCTCCATCCTTCTTTCTCCAAGTGGACTTCCCTCTTATTCTGGACAACGGAAGTGATGAATACGAGATGGGCCATCGCAGATGGTGCGCTCCGCTTGATACCCTTACCTGGTCTAACGGAACAAGCCGACAATATGAAACAGTCCGTGGATCCGACGAAGATACACTTACCTGGCCCAACGAGACAAGCCGACAATATGAAACAACTCTTGCAGTCCGTGGATCCGGAGAAGATAATCGTCCTTGGCCGTCTTAAGCAGCGAGATCTCGCGCTCTGGGAGATGAAGAGTTTGACTGTCGGGGATTTCGTGGTGATGAATGAAATAGAACAGATGGGGCGAGCGCTTGCCGATTTCAAGTGGAAGTATTGCAAGGGGGGTAAATGTTGTGATCACCCGTATCTTGCAACCATGTATGAGTCTTTGAAAGAGTCACCCGGTGTCGACGCCGAAGAACCTCCTTGGACATTACCTGCCACTGACTCCGTTGACGTTCACCCGCCACAGCGAGCCATCCCCCACCTGGCCCCTCCTTCATTGGCAAACGCTCCTTCACAACTACATCCAAACGCTACTTTGCAATCGGCCCCTCCATCAAGGCCGGCCACTCGACAAAGTAGCCGAATTGTTTCTCAATTTAAAAAACCTTTGTACAGTGAACCGTCGTTAGGCTCCAACTCTAGCGAGAATGGTCAATCGATCACGGGATCGAAGAGAAAACGTGAGGCCAGTGACCTCTTGGAGACAAAAACTCATCCGCCGAAAAGTGTTGGAAAGAATCGGAAGGGAAAAGAGAAGGCCAGCGAGCCGAAGCCATCACGTCAACGGTCAAGGTCACCACGGAAACGTCAGGAGGAAATTGATGATGCAAGTTACGATCAGCCCGGCGTGCGGAAAGAAGTTAATGCACATGCATTTCTTCAACAAGTACGTAGCAGCAATGTTTCTTAATTGCCCTTTTAACACAGAAATCGTTCAGTCATGGGCGGAGGCCGTGCGTTCAGAGAACACGATAATTGTTTTACATTCTGGCAACCACGAAATCATTGGCATCCGCCATCGCAAGAGGCAGACGTTGTACATCTCCCATGTTATTGAACCTCACTCTACGATTCCTGCCTATGGCAAGATTCATGTCGGTGTCTACATTTCTGCCCTTCTGGACGCTATGGACAGAGAGAGCCAGGATATGGAGCATGAGAAGACACGGGAAAAGGTTGATGCACATGAACCACAAACTGACGGGAAGGCCGAAGACCACGACGGTGACGGTAAAGGTGACGAGGACGAAGAGCCTCACGATAAGCGATCCAAAAAACCCAAAATCGATACAACCAAAGAGCAGAAAGGGACTGTCAAGGGTAAGCATACCGGTCAAGGCAGAAGTCACGCCGCCGAAATGATTGTTAAAGATCAAGTTTGTTACGGAATCTTTCTTTTCTAATAACTGTTAATTGTGGATCGTTTTCAGGCAACCTTTGACGAAGCCACAACCCGAAACGTGCTTTTGTTGTATTTTTGCTACGGTATCTACGGCTCTCTTTGTCCTGCAACTTTTGTCCGTGTAACTTCCGGGGTCAAGCAGCAAGAAAAAAACCTCACGCCACCTCCCCCTACCGACCCCCGAGGTGACCGCCTCGGAAAGTCGATGAACACCATCCTCAAGTCCGAACTCAAGCCAGGCTCGACAGGTATTGTGCATATCGGGACGATGGAGATGGAGCCCTCAGGTCCTGCTCTGGAGGTCGCCGTCAAGCTCGCCTTTTCAAGAACGGAAAAGGAAACGTTGGAACGAGAACATAAGTTGTACTCTCATTTACAGTCGAAAGGTGTCCAAGGGATTCCGCGCGATTTTGGACTATTTGTAGACAGCGAGTTTGACGACGACACTGAAGGTCCTTATGCATTGGTCATGTCCTTTGCTGGCCTCTCGCTGGCCGGTCGTATGAAACTCGCTTCGGCTTCCGTGAAGTAGGTTGTTTATCGCAGTCTCATCAAGCTAAATTATCCTGACCACATATTCAAAGGGCCTCCCTTATCGCCACATTAAAGTCCATTCACAAAGCTGGCGTGCTTCATGGCGATATCCGTCCGTCGAACTTATGCGTCACTACAACAGGGGAAGCGTTTATTATCGATTTGAGCCACGCCACTAAGCCCGATGTGAAACCCAGAGAACTCAAAGAGCTAGAACTCAAAGAGCTATACTCTGTTCTAGGTATCGAAAACGCAAAAGTGAAGACGCTTCCTGTCAAGGCCAAAAATGACGAAACTGGCCTTCGGCGCAGCTCGCGAATTAAAGAAGTGAAGGCTAAGGCGGATGCCGAACATGTGAAAGCGAAGCGTCAACGTTGAGATGTGCACGCGGTAATCGCACCCAGGACCTGATAAGTATTCCAATTCTTCTCTTGTCTTGCTCTTCTATTCACTGCGGAAACTCCGAATTAGCATGATCTGGAGAGGGTCGGGGTAGTTAGCGTACCTCGACGTAGCCTGAAGCTTGAGAGAAATTTAATCCTGCTCTGAAGCGTGGTTGGAACGCCGAAGTCGCAGCAGCCTCTCCAGATGGGGAATGTACATTGCCCTCAGGTCTAGCTATCCTCGAAGACATATAGCCATCTTCTGAGGAATAGTATATATCAGTAGCACGACTTCTGGTTTTGTTCCAATCCTGATGGTGGTAATCGGAATATATGTAGTATCCTAGGCCTAATTACATTGTGATTCTGTGCTAACCTGGCCCCCATCCTCCTGCCTACAGCGGCGTAACAGCGCAAAAATTCCACCCGGCTCTCGTCCCTGCACCTGCTGCCTCGGGATTAACACGTTGCGCATGACGGTTATGGGGTTGTCGTGTTATCGCTGCGCTCGAACTATTGCTGTCTTAGTGTTTGCCAAATTATAATACTTGCGCATATACTCACCATCTATTTTGCTCCCTTTCAGCGCTACTCGTTGTGGTAGTGGTAAAGGTGGTCGATCCTGAATTAGTTTAACATGTATGCGCAGACAAAAGAACTTATACTCATACAAGGAGAAGTCATGCTAATCCTTTGTCGTTGTCTTCGTTCCGGGTTCCTCGCCTCGCAGGCCTGTCACCCTGTCAGGGTCTTGTGGGTTTGTTCCTAGGCGTCCCAGAGGCAGCGGAAAGGGACTTTGGGGGTGTAAGGGGAAGGGGTGAGGCGGGGACATCGTGGGTTTGGTGGGTTTTACCTTATATAGCCAAGTCTTGAGCCCAGGAGAGAGGTCATCGATACGATAGCAAGATCGGAAGAGTAGATATCATGCCAAACCCGAACTCAGGAGTGGCAGAATGTCCTGGTGTTGTGAGAGGGTGAGATTAGAAGTTGTCGACATAAGACTGATGTCAGAATATCATGTGTACTCTAAGCCAAGCCGGATGTTGTAATATTTTGATTATCACACTCTGGAAAGTCAGGATATATCGTCTCCTTTTGACTACATCGTGCTACCTTGTGTAACAGGATCTGGAGAGTGTCGTGCTATATTACAGTTTCCGCAGTGATTGCTTTCGACCGCTCTCGATATTGGTCTTTCTAGAATCATCTTTCATATCGTCACTGACTCACTGGTAATCCCGATTCCACCCACCGATGCTTTCTACATATGTTTTTCGTCCTCCCTTTCGTAATGCTCTCATTGTTATTGCTCTTTTGCAGATATTTATGGCGCCACAAGTGTACAAACTACGCTTCCATACCCTAAGCTGTCGTTCCTTTGTTGTCGTGTTACTTTCTTTTAGCGTTCGAGTTCATGTATTTGCTTTATGCTCCTTGCTCTCACATCAATACTATCGCTATGGAATGTGGCTGTGTCACTTCAGTGAGAAGAGTAAAAAGAAAGAGTATTCGATCAAACATTATAATGCGATGGGCATACAGTTGCCATGTGCGACCAATTCGCACGCCTTCTAGTAGAAAAAGGAATTGTACATCATGTACGATTCCTTTTTCTACTATGATGGGCATATCTGAATATTTACTACAGCTGATTCTGAAAACTATGGCACTTTTTTGCAAAGGCAAGTACTGAGTCTGAACGTTGATGTACTAACACTTTACAGTGTAGCTGGCTAGATCAATAAAAATGAGCTATGTATTGTTATAAGAATATTAGAATTTACACTTCAATTTACTATGCTCCAGGAGCGCGGGACTCCAGTCCGGGCGTGAGAACCTCGTGTTTCCGAGTCGTCCACTGGCAACAGTAATATTTTGTCTCAAACTCTCGTGGCTCGCCGTGGTGTTCTCGTTTTCTATGCCAGAGCCTTTTGATACGGGTCTTTGTCACCGAACGAGCTGAGGCCCTGGGACAATGACCACTCGACCTTCTCTCAAGCCTCGACCTTTGTCCGCCATTTACATTGGCCCCACTGGCAATACCACCCCGAATACCATTCCCGATCTTCCTGAACCACCCAGCCCAGGGGGAAGCTCAAACGGCTCCGGATTACCCTCTCCTCCTGCTACGAATTCTACTGGCAGCGGAAGCACAGGTGACAACAGCACCAACGCAGGAAGTTTGCGCCAGAAACCCACTTCGCTTGCCAATACAAATATGATCAATGGTCACTACGTCAGAGCATTAAACGGGGCCTTGGCAAGAAATCAAGGGAATGGTCGGATTGATGAGGAGGATGTTAATGATAACGATGACGACGACGACAATACCGCCAGACTTGGTCGACAATCTCGACGAGTTGCCAGCGAAAATGTTCTTGCATTACAGCGAGTGAAAAGTCTCACACAGCGGAACCGCATGGTAAGCCCATTTTTCGTCCCATTTTTCTCAATCACTTAAATGTTATTTATACCTTCCGTTCAAATTTCCCGCAATGCGTATTATATGATGCGTGGTTACTTTACTTATACCAAATATCACATTTGCTCAGGCACTGGACAAACTTTCAGCAATTTCGCGCCTGAGTACTCCATCACCTTCTCGAAACACTCGTTCTCCCGCCCCACCACCACCAACCCCCTCCACTTCATCCACTTCCACATCATCGAAATCATCTTCTTCAGGCATTTCTTCCCAATCCCTTGCTCGTTCCAAATCACTTACGCAACCCGTCCAACCTCGCCGCCAGGATGCGATCGAAAGGTCCCAGTCCGGTTCGGAAACGGAACGTGAAAGCCTTCACACATTATACACCGCCGCCTCCTGCTCTTCCTCCACTGAGAACCTCCCAGCTATAATACCGCCATCCTCAACACGACCACAGAGTAGCCTAGGTGTCCACCGTCAGCGACACACATCAGCACCGACATCCCCAGAAAAAGCAATCTCTCGCGCAGCAGGTGCGTTCTCTCCAACCCTTTCACGCAGCCCAAGGAAACGACCGGGCACTGCGGGATCCATACTGGGTGAAGGTACATTCGCTGATGATCACGGAGAAAGAGGCACGGACGTGACAAGGGCTGCGCTAGCTGCTGTCGCCTCATCACGCAGGAGCCCAACAGGTGGAAGTGGGAAGAGACGTGGTGCTTTGCCCAGAGAGTTTAGAGACAGACGGGGCAGTCTAGATCCTGAAGTATGTTCTGTTTTTCTGCTTGCTATATATTTGGGGCTCTACCCATCATTTGAGGGGACTGATTTGATGAATGTCTCATAGCCATCCGGCGAACCTTCGGTGCCTCACAATAGACGAGGTCCTCCATCGCCCAACACGTATATGTCTTTCTCAAATGCACAAACTTCCCCTCCTCGATTTCGCCAGAACCGACCAACCGTACGTGAGCTTGCTAGACGACACCAAGCACGCTGGCAGTCGGAAGATATGGGTTCGTCTGTCTCGGGAGAACGGGCAGCAGGCGAAGATCAGGACAGTGGACGGCGCCAGAATCGGAGAGCCGGGAGTACAGAAAATATATTCAGTGGTGGAAGAAGCCTGCTTGGCGAGGGATTGAAAGCCGCTGGGATCCTGAGGAAGAAGGATGACGATGTGTTTGGGAATGGAGCTGGAGGCGAGCACTCAGGTAGAAAGAGAGGGAGCGTAGATTGGGCAGCCGGTGTACAGGCAGAGCAGATACCGAGGCACCAACAAGCACGAGATCGGAGTCGGAGTCGTGCTGGTAACGATGACTTTGGCGTACCATTGGATCGGGAACATCTGGACCCGATCACACCAGATCTAATGAATGCCAGAACCCTCGTGACCCGGACTGGATCACGACCCCCTACTTCGATGGCTGACTATCGTCGTGGTGAGGAAGAGTCTAGAGGACCACCACATACAGACCCACCTGCGACAAGGACGTACAATTCTTCACACCCTCTCCCGGAGAGGGAGTTAGTTAGATTAGGAACTGGGTCATCATTGAGCGGGTACTCAATGCCACATACCGACCAAAACCGAGCGACAACCTCGTCTCCATTTGGGAGCAGACGATTTTCTCCTGGTCCCCACTCGAGTGCCACTTCAGCATACCAGCAACAGCAGTCGGAGCATACTCGCTTAATGATGGAAGCATTGTCCATGTTTGAATCTCAATTGGCTCGCGTTCCGCCCATGGGGACCACCACCACCGTGACAATACCAGAACTATTTCGGTCCGCTCAAGGCATCATCCATGCTTCCGGCAAGCTAAACGCACTGTTGCGGGCGGGCACGAATAAAGCTTTAGAGGAACAGATAGATGCGGAAGTAGGGGAAATGGATGGGCAAAGTGTAGATTTGGAGGACGTTTGGAGGAGAGTTGGAGGGGAATACCGCGAGAGCTTGAGGGTAAGCGACGAGCTTGTGAGAACGATGACTGGGTTCTTGTTGGGTGTAGGGAAGGTGTTACGGGAGACTGTGACCCTTGCTAATGTTGCTATGGGGGACGGGGGACACCACGTGAGAAGCATGAGTATGGACGCAGAGGGTCTGAGACGGAACAGCCCCGACGTGGGTGGGAGTGCAACTGGGAGTGGTAGAAAGAGTGTCGAAGATAGAGGCGGTGATACACGCAGCGACTCGAGGCGAAGTTGGGAGCTACTCTCAAGAGATCCACCCCGTGGTGATACTTTGCGGAGACTTTCGAGTCGCGTGGATAGCATCCTTGCTGCAGTACCTCGTCCCTCCTCAGTGCTGAGGAATCGAGCCACAGATCGAGAACATGAGGTTTTATCACCAGCTGTAACCGGAAACTCTCATGCATCTGCATCCTCCATACGCCGTCTGTTCACTCCTCGGGAACAGCGTGATGAACGACTTCACGCTTCAAATTCAGTGCCGACTAATGTGGTCGCGTCAGATTCATCGCAGGCTTTGCACAGTTATGAACCATCCCCTACCCCTGCTTCCCGACAGTATCAAAACCCTGTACCACTACTCGAACGTTCTCTCCCTCCATTACCTACTCCATCCCCGTTATCTACTCTTCCCTCCGAGCAATCCAATAATCATTCCCAAGACGACTACCACCCCCACCACACCGACAAGAGCCTTCACGATCGCCGGAAAGCATCCAATACATCCATCCTCACCGTTCGCCCGAGTCCCGTTGCATTTCCGGGCCTCACAATTCCGAATCCGACTACAGCAGTTACTACCCACACCGTGTCGAATTCGCCTGAAAATCCTGCTTTTTCTCTACTGAGAAGCAACTCTGGCACTTCTACGCGTAGCAAAGTCACATTCTCCAAGCCTTCAGCCGTATCGGTGTCAGCCCTTACAGGACTGCAGCAACAGCATAGTCAGCACATGCATCGTACCATTTCCGCGTCTTCCACGTCGTCGAACAACTACGGGGGTTTAGGCCCCTCGACGCCGCTCTCTGGTTCCGAGACCGAGAGAGACAACAGACGACGGACAATTGGCGCAAAGCCCGGTAGAATGTCGTTGGACAGCCCATTACACGCGGATCGTCGGGCAGAAGGCGGCAGTGGCAATCAACCATGGGCACCGCCTTCGAATTCCTCCAAGAAAGAACGGCGGCGGACCATCACTGAGATTTTCTCGTAGGGTTGAAATCTTGAGCAGTTTCTTTGTTTCTTGTTCATTTCGTAAGTTACATTCCGTTGAAAAAGCCTTGTATGTTCATTACTCAAATAATCCGCCCATTCCAGCCTTTTTATTTATTTATCCTGTTGTTTTTTTATTTGCCGTATAAGTTGGTGCAAATGTTTCATCACCAAGGACGCTACACCGGCTCTGGGTTCCTCTTCCAGTTCTTGTCATCTACGTTTCTTCAAGCTCGACGTCTTGGTGCGGTAGGACACTGCACGTAAAAGTATCCCTGTCCTGTTTCCTTCTCGGCCTTACGCCCACGTATGATTATGGGTTTATGCATGAATATGATGTTCACTACCTTACAGTTATACCCACACTAGATCATCTAGTGTGGCTAATGGAATAGAAAAATGAGAGGACGTTTGGCCACTGGCCCGATCCTAGATCTTCCTACGACGTGAAGATTGGTGTTCCCAATGTTGGTGATACGGTCCGAATGCGTTGAATCGATGGCCTGAAGAATAATGAATGCCTTGAGAAGTAAGAATTGAGATAATTATGCGTGTGCGGGCAGTCTATGTCACTGCAGAGATTCTATGTTCGTTCTCCTCATTACTTTGCGCCTAGCAAATACGTGTATATGAGCCAAACCCAGAACGCTTTGAAGCCTCTGGACATCAGATTGCTGCTTGAGAACGTAAAGCTGAACAGAAAATTTTGGAATATTACCGGAGGATTTACGAACCAAGCCGTCTCCCACTCCCTCTCAATCCACCTCTTCTTCACAAATCCATGTACTTCTTTCCCAGCGTACACCACCATTGTCTCCTCCTCCTTAGTTCCTTTTGGCGATCGCACTAACTTGTCCATCGTAATGCCCCAGTCAGACAAGGCTGGTAAACAAGAAGGCAGGGCAGAAGGCGAGGGCGGAGGGGACAGGTTTCCTGTGAAACCCCACAGGCCGTCCTGTTCCACACGAGCAGAGATCTGATCAGAAATAAGGGAGGGGTGGAAGATAGGCAAGCGAGTCCAAATTAGGGTGTGTTCGATATTTGAAGGGACTGGAAGAAACTCGTCCGTGACTTAGTACCACCTGGCACCGTAATACACGGCTCACCAGAGTACGGCCAGTCATTTTGGATGATACTGACGAGCTCAGGAGGGGTATCGGCTTTGAAGTAGAGCGGAACACATCTAGACTCCTTTTCAATCGACCCCGCTGTGTTGGGTAACGGTGTATCTCCGCCAAAGCCATCTTGGTCATTTAGAGAAGAGGGGAGAAGCGACAAACGATCTGGTTTTCCCCACTGCAACCGATATTTCAGGAGGTAATCGACTGTAGAGAGTCAGGAGTCGTGCGTTTTCAGCAGAAAATCCTACAAATATGGATGATAAGACTCGCCCATTGATCCATACCGTTTCTGGATTCCGATAACCCATGCATCGTATCTTTTTTGTAAGTTTTTGTCCCGCCTTAAAAGGCCTAAATCCCTTTCAGGGATATTTTAATAAAAATAACTGAAATCCATTATTCAAGTTGACCATACCCCGAATTGACAAAGGTCTTCAGTTCCGTCCATGTAAATTGCGCAGGGTAATGCGTCAGCAGCTCTTCCCTGGTTGGTACTCCTTCATGTGGGGGGACGTTTTGGGATGAGAGTGGGCAATCTCCTGTGAAATGTGAGGTCATGGCATCCAAGATCTAAGGACGGGCTTGATTCACTTGTGAAAGCAGGTTCGAAAATACGGTAAGGCGGCACAATCAATTATTTTTTGCTTTCTGCATCCTTCCTTATGTAAGCTCGTTATGAATTCTACTGTCTCCAGACACCCAAATTCAAGCGATGGACAAACAGCCCCTCGTCGTGAGATAGGAGGAAGGAGACTCCAGCCGATGGAACTCATCTCATCCGTCAGTCGGAGCAGCGGATTAGAAAAAGGCGGGGACGCGTGGGTGTTATATATCTGGGAGAAATATCCTGGCTTGTAACAGACCATAGCCTTTTAGTTTGAAAGACTTTACAATGCAGGAGGAGTACAGAGATTTTATACAGGGGAAGGTATCTTTGACCCGCAGCTCTAACTTTCTATATTCACCGATTTCTTTCAGTTAGATGACATCTGGAGTCGTTACCCTCATGGTCACCATGATGCACATACACAGTCCAGAATGAACGCACAAGAGAATTGTCTTATTTTATTCCGTGAAAAATTTCCCTTGAGATCATGCAGCTAAAACTGACCACCGATACTCCAGGAAAACTCAGGGAAGGGATATTCTCGTCCAATAGGAAAGACTCTTTTGCTTTGGAAGGTTCGTAGGACTTGATGGCTTCCATGCCGGCGACTAACTCTTCTGGCCACGCAGTATATGAGACGTCATCATACTTGGCAGTTCTGTTCGATTCGCCTCACCAAGCTCACTCCATTTTCTCTCATCTAGTTCCTGATTTATATCTAACCTCACCAACACCACACAATGGCCGCCTTTCCACAATTCTCATATCTCTTCTTCATCACCTCCTTTCTACCTATCCTTCCCAGAGTCTATTCTTCGAAAAACTGCATGCAATCCCTCATTCCTTTCTTTCTAGAGAAAACCCCGCATATCTTTGGCTATCATCATTGACATCCAGCCTCCGATCTCGAAATTATATCAAATTTGAACAGCTGACTCGGCCAATCGCGTTTGCCCACCTCATAGACGCGCCCTCACCGTGCATTCCTTCCTATTCTAGCCTATCCCTCTCTGAGAAAGCATTCCGCGTGCTCGTGGACACGCTACGAAGGATCTCTCGCGATACGACATGGTCTGTAATCCGCTGCGCTTATCGAGAACTTTCATTTCGTGTTGAATCTGAAGGAACACGAGATTGGTTGACGAAATCTCTGGCTTTATGTGCTATTGTCCCAGAGACCAAAGATATCTCCGCTGAAAAATGGCTGGAAGACAAAACTGCTGAAGGTCATGTCAGACCGAAGGAGGGAGTGGAGGGGAAGTACATTATCTGCAAAATCCGTTGAAGGATACAGCCATGAAGAATGAAAGGAACTATCTAATAATTTGTCGAACATATAATACACACTGGTATATATACTCGTGGGATTCTGAGACGATGACCGGAACAAAGATCCATCTTGGTTTAATTCTTGTCATTAATGCTGATTTTGTCCATCAAATTAGCAAGTGCGTCTGTTGCCTTATCAACGATTGGTGTGGATTCCGCTTTGGCTTTCTTGCCTTCTGCAGCCTCCTTGTCCTCCGTGTATCCTGTCTTTCCCTCGTCCTCTTGCTCGTCCTCTTCCTCTTCCTCCTCGTCTTCGTCAGAAACCAGTAATTTGCCTCCTCGCTGTTTCAGAGAATCAGCGAGTACCTCTATATTTTCATCGTCATCCTCCGGCTCATTCCACTGTAGCTCTAGCAACATCAGATTGGCCAGATGTGCAGAGATCCCCTGCGCGAGCAGTCCAAATGTAGCTGCTTCCAAGTTATTGTTTTGCAGCTGCAGGGTACGCAGTTTCGGGTTTGAGCCCTTGAAAAGAGCGGTGATGATAGATGGGACCTCCCCATCAGCTGACAACACGCAATCAGAAAAGTTGAGTGTCCGAAGTTCTGGCCACGAAGGAAGAGCATCAGTCCAGGCCTCCACTCCCGTCAACGACCCATCCGCAGTAAATGTGTTGTCCTGCAAGTCGAGGTGCTGAAGGTTTGGACATTTTGAGAGGCCGTGCGCGAGAGCTGTGATTCCGTCCATCCTGATTCCGTTCTGAGGCATCCTGACATCGACAAGGGTCTCGTGCGCGGCGAATGCTTCTGCCCATGCCGGCGCTGAGCCATCCTCGAGCCGATTCCGTCCGCAAATGACTGTGTGAAGGTTGGATTTCTTGCCCTCTGCCTTGCTCGCCTTGGCGGATTGAAGAAGGGCTTCGGCAATAATGCAACCGCCTGCTGGGCCCAAGCCATTGTTATTTAGTTTGAGAATGTGAAAACTGCGATTGTGAATGAGCAAAGGGACGATAGGATCCACGGATCGACCGCCAAATGCATTATCACTGAGGTTCAGCTCTATGAGGGACGTTTTGTCTTTGAGAGCATCACAGATGGCAACGAGGGCGAGAGGAATTTCAGAGATCAGCCGCCCGGTGAAGATATCCGCAAAGTCAGCAACCTTGTTGATTGAACCAATGAGAAAATGACAGACTGCTGAACGGATCTCAGGATATGCACCTTTAAATTGGTCGTTTTCTTCAAGAACTCTGCCAGAGTGATAGACGCGTCGACACCTATTGTGTTCCCACCAAAATGAATTTCCTCTATGGTGATCGGATCAACATCCTTCAACCAAGGCTCGATGTCTGCTTGGGTGTCAAGTTTCAATCCTTTCCCCTGAAGAGACAAGATAGTAGGAGTGGACATGGATGGCAGGATAACGCGTTGTTACTTAATTCTTTGATCAGATACATGGCCTTTCAGGTACACGATCACGATTTTATAAAGGATCACCCACGATTTGTTGGTTAGCCAACGGTCCGAATGAGGTTCCAAGTAAAAGCGTTGGGATATTGTTGCGGTGCCACTCGAACCAATGGAATTTCCGTGAACGCGAAACGTAAGTGTCTACCGTCGGATGTCCATGTGGCGCCCTTGTTACTCGTCCACGTAACGTTCAACGTTCAACACTCATCCGGATCCTTCATGTTCGCTCGCAACCTCGTTCGCTCCGTAGCGCGTTCTGGATTACGAAGAAATGCCCCCTTGAAGCGACTGATGAGCTCACAGAAAAAACAGTCCAGTGACATGCCATGGGTCGTATGTATACTTCGAGCTGTTCGATATAGACACTCAAGTCATTGCACAAGATTGGCTCTACATTAGTTTTCGTTCCAGCTGTGAGTATCGCATTCTGAAGATTCACCCCATTATGATATAATTTACATTGTCGTCGACACTGGCAGTTTCTTTATCTGGTTTCTCCTTCCAGGAAGGCGGTCGTGGCCCACCATGGCTCACATAGCCCGGATGATCATGCCAAATACACGCCTGCTATAGATCATGTAAGCACAGAACCAGAAATACCTGCTTCCGATGAAAGTAGCGCAAGTGACGGCGTATGTCCATTTCCTGCCAAATAGCTGGTCCGATTTTTTAACCTTCAATATGTAGAAGGAGGAGCTACCGGAAAAAATTCCCTCTGTTTGTCAATCTTACCTCTTCTGGGTTAACAGGGTTTGACGTTTAGCAAAGCAGTCAAATGAGACACAATCCGACGATGAGGGTGCGATAGGCTCTGTACGTATCACCTTTCTCCACACTGATGATCAACTGACTGTTCGCTCAGGAGACTGACCACCCGTCAGAAGAGCAAAAAGTTGAGCGAGACGTGTCAAAGGCGGACGCCACGCCTAGCCAGACCTCTGATAGTTCGAACGACACACAAGAAACCGATGAATCAAAATGAGGGTCAGATTTGCCACCACTGGGGTCACAATACCCCGAGTTGCTGATATCCGAAGCCGGTTAACGTTATGTCGCTGCCTCTGCTACCACACAAGTACATTGTTTATCTTTATCAACTCCCTTCTCTGTTGGAATAAAAATGCTGCCCGCCGGTTCACTGGGCCATGATGTCAAGTATTCTTGTTTGTCATACTTTCACATTCCCATCTTCAATAATTGACCAGCTTTTAACAATCTGCTGCAGTGGACTCAATTCACATCCATTTTCCTTGATTCTATAATTGAAACCCTTTTACAGCTGTTTTTAGTGATCTTGGCATTAATTGAAATTTTTTGAGTTTAAGAAAATTTAAAGTGATTACAGCTGTTTTAGTAATTCATGGCACTTTGTGGAAATTTTTTGATCAAGAAATATACCATGTTTATCTGCATTAGGCTTGAAATGCCACAAGAGTCAGAAATATTGGTTCATAGGACAAAAATAAAGAAAAATACAGTATATGTACTTCTGGCTGTTGAAAAAATGAACAAATTTCTCCCTACAATCATGTTCATATGAGCTCTTTTGATGCCATAATTTTACAATATTATATTGGGTGTCAAAAAGTAGTAGTTGACCTCTTATTTCATCCACAACTCACTATACACTGAATATTATCCAAATGTAATCAGAGGAGCTGATAGCCATTAAAGAACAGCACAACTCTCCCTCTATAACCATGTCAATCCATGCAGTATTTCATGAGGTACAAGATAGAGTACAGAAGATTTTACCAAGTCCAGATCGAAAAACTTCCACAAAGTGCCATGAATTACTAAAATGGCTGTAAACTGCCTTGTGAAGTCTTCAGATATATAGTTTTTATATACACGTACAAAATTTAACTTTGTTTGAGGTCCACACTCTTCCTTTCTACAGCCTACTTGTACTGCCATGGCCTTCGATGGAACTATTTGCCGTTTTCAAGCATTAACGGTATTGACATTAGTTCAGTCTCATTGGGATAAATTGCCTTGTTTACTACAGTTTGTCCACAGCATGCCAGAATGCCCAACGTTGACGAGTACTGTACCAATTCAGTCAGTTCACCTGTCACGCGTCACGCTCGACCTCGGACCGGTGAAAAATCACGCTGTGTCATGCATCACACAGGAGATCGGTGAATTGATCAAACCATTTCCTTTTTAAGTAATTGTGTCCAAATGGGGAAATCCTTTTTACTCAACATCAGACAAGTCGTTGTCCCAGTGTCGTGTGAAGTGCACGAGGCTGTACATCTTGTTAGCCGTTCTCTTCCTCTTCCCCCTTCCCTCCTCCCCTGCTGCCTGTACCTCCCCTGTCTTTAATAGTTCTGGTACTTCATCCAATGTCTCAGCATCTGCCGCACTAATCAAACCACCGTTTTCGCGAGCGGCAACACGCCCATGCCGCATTTGGGGCTGTTTTTTTCGGTGAGTTGCGGTGATACGCTATAGGAGACTGTAAAGGGGGAGATCCCTAAACAAACTACCTATTGGGTGAATGCGAGGAGGCGAAGATGTCTACTACACGTAGAAAAGTATAGGGAGAGATGGAAACTACTATAAAGTTTCCGAACGATGCGAACGTACGTGCGACAGTTGCGACTTCGCGAACACGGTCGCGACGAAGATATCGATATCGGGTGACGAGGATAGACAAACTCAAGACTATAACTTGAGTTTGAAACTAAAGGAGAGCTTTATAGCTCGGAGACTAAGATCGAAGGGGATGGAAGTCGTAGATTTCTCTGTCTCCCTAGCTACAATACATGAGCTTTTTATACTATGACAATCGGAAAGTCAGAACGAAATATCGGAGAATCAGGAAGACTAGAAATAAAGGATCGAATAGGAGTGAACGTAAGAAAGGATTCTAAGATAAAGAACTATCGATAGGAGTCAGTAAGAGTGCGAAGAAAGGAATCAAATGATGAAATTAGTACAAAGACATAAGAAAGGAAGAGATAGGGGAACGATGTACTGCGTGATATAACAGGATATATGGTAGAGAAGCGAGGCAAAAAGTGAAACAAAA
Source organism: Hygrocybe coccinea (assembly GCA_963555575.2). Classification (NCBI taxonomy): domain Eukaryota; kingdom Fungi; phylum Basidiomycota; class Agaricomycetes; order Agaricales; family Hygrophoraceae; genus Hygrocybe; species Hygrocybe coccinea. The sequence goes on along the minus strand of OY741996.1, from coordinate 2,182,114 downwards.
TGAGATGACATGGTGTCTGACGGGAACGGTATCGGTCCGATGTAGGATAGCTTTGTTTTGTGAGTGCGACAAGTTCGGAAGCGATCGATAGTTGTCGAGAGATGTCGTAAGAGATCGCAGACATTTGTTAGATCGTGAGGTATTGGGATATGGTCGATGGAGAGGTATAGTACGTCCGATTCGCGTATTCGGAGTATAGGATCGTATGATGCGTATCAGCGGCCATCACATTGCACAGGCTCACCGTGCTGTCGTCCATCTCGTCTTCATCATCAGGGTCCTCCATAATGTCTTCAACCACAATCCCACCTACTGTCGGCCACTGATGGTGTGGATTCACATGCGTCAATTCTTCCCAGAACGGATCGTTTGTGATGCACAACCATCTCAATTTCTCTTGCATATTGAATGATCTTAGACGTTCATGGCTCAGGTCCCACTCCTTTACAACACAGAGTTCGAATGCCTACAGAGCTGGTGAGTCACCATGATCATCTGGGAATTGCATCAGGAGTCACCTTTTGAACGATGTCTTTCTTATTTAGAGTTTCATATGCAGCCCACAGCCATCGGACGCTTGCGTTTCTAAGGGTCGGCAGCCGGCTGTCAATCGTAACATCCTCCTCTCCGTTGTCTATCTGGGCAAGTGTCATTTTCATGACGTCTTCGATAAAACATTGGCTTGTTATGTGTTTGAAAGGCCGTTGAAAGCCAACATCGCAGGGTTGGGCGACACCAGTACAGCCCCCAGGTACAAAGTCCATGAGAATTGTTGGATGCTTGGTGTACATCCAGTCAAGAAATTCCTCAGAACGGTGGACTGCCCATACGTCAATGGTCCATAGCGATTGCTGATCTTGTGGACGGTGCAGTCTAGTTTTCATTTCCTTGAAATAAGGTGTGAGTATTTCATCCACAAAAAGCTTCATTGTACGCTGATTAGACCAGTAAGTCTTCGTCCCTGAATAATCGAGACGGAAACTGGCAGCTATTGCGTTGTCATAATCTGTGGAAGTGGGATCTGGGCATGAGCGATCAGTTAACCCCTGGTAAACAGCCTGGAATGGCAACAAAGTCCCAGCGCTTGTGATGGTTACCATGACGGTGAATGCTCGTTTCTCACCGCCACCGATCACTGACACCTGTTTTGCACCAATTTCAGCGTACATTAGCTTGTCGCCTGGCGCATACAACCGTTGTGTTTGATCTGAGTTAGCGTAGAGCTTGGCTGGGATGTCGTATTCCTTCAAAAGGTATGCCTTCCTCATTGCTGACTTCTCACATATGTCCTCCCAATTTGCAGGTAATTTGTGGGCAGCACGGGTGCCTTTTCGACGGGTCCAACCCAATGCACTGCACAGCCATCTCCTGACAAAAGTGTCGGAGGCACAAAATGTTGAGCCATCATTGAACTGCCGTTTCATGATCTCTGGTTCTTCTCGTATGATTGTGGCCAGCATCACACCCGGGACGAAGATCACTGTTAGGGGAACATGAGTTTCACGAAGACTGATCAACCTGTCCTTAATTTTTTGCGCGACGCCTAGGTATAGTGCCTAGAAAACACCCAACGTAAGCATTTTCCGCAGATACGTGCCGCTACTTACAAATACTCCACGAGGACCACCATTTGGATGACCTGGAGCATTGCCGGCTGCCGCTCTCTGGAGAGTAGCATCTGACCACCACGGTTTTTCACCCGATCTGTCAATCCATCCCTTCACAGTCTCCCTTGTCAATCCCTCGAAAATCTCAGGATTCCGCATTTGTGCAATTTTTACGATCCTCGTGGCACTCATCTTCCAACCTGCAGCTTGGCACGCCTGCTCAATAATCCTCCAAGTCACTGGGGAGAACCAATTGTTATATTTTGCATGACATATCTTGTGTTTCCTTTTGTGGCCCTGCAGTTTTTGGTTCTTCTCTTTTAACCTCTGTTCCAGCATACGAGCCAGCCGTGTCTCTTCTGGCAGGTCCATCCTGGCCTTCTTGGTAGGTACAGAACCAGTTAACTCGAAGGGAATGATCTTTCGTTTGGTACCACCAGGACTGCGGATCCCCTCTACAATTTCCTGCTGGCGTTTGCTGTCACGGCGTTTATGTTGACGAAGTTTGGCTTGCTCTCTCTTTCGGATGCTTTGCTCACTAGCCCCCTCCATCTGGACACCCGAAGCCTGATCTTCGATTAGATCCCTGTCTCTCGCAAGATTCTTGTGATATTCCTCCAGAGAGCATGGCTTAAAATAGCCAAGCAGTGGGGCCTTTTTGCTGTTTATTGCCATATGCACTGAGGACTACATTTGAAATTGTGTTGATTGTGTTTTTGAACTGATGACTTGATCTTTTGTAGATTGCGTGTTGGATGCCATGGTAATACTGTCCTCAGATACGGATGAGGACGATGATGAGTCGTCATCGGATACTGAAGACGAGTCATTGTGGCTAGTCGCATGCATAGATCTGACCTCGAGATCTGAGTCCTTGTCCTCCATTTCTGAGAGCAGTACCATTGGATCTAGAAGGTGAATTTGATATGGTGACATGTCGTCTCTAAATGCATCACCCTAATTAATTGTGAGTGAGGTGATCTGATGGTAAATGAGCTAACTAACCTGTTTTTCACAGATGCGAAGCAGCACGTGGAGTTGTTCTAATGCAACGTTGGCAGGCTTTATCAATGGGTAGAGTTCCGGAAAGAAGAAATGGCATAGGGCATTCCATGCAAGGAGTCCGCATGAGAAAGTATCGAGTTGACGTGTGATCAATAGATGATTGTGGGTGAAATGGACTGATGTGTATGTGAATGTCCACCATTCTAGCACGTCTTTAAGCTTTGACTCCATCTTCCAACCCAAGGAATCACCGTGCCAGATGGTATGGGTGTGAAAATCCAAAATGATGGCAACCCAGTGACTCTCGTGTGAATTCACTATGGCTCCAAGGTATGTTTGGCATCCTGATGATAGTGACTGTCCTGTGAGATGTATTAATCCCTTGCGAAGGCTTTTGCCTTCAGACGATGCTTTGAATAGACCGTGGATAAATTCCGCAGTCACAATCACGACACCTTTTTGGTTAGATTGGATTTCGACGAGATCTTGCCATAAAAGATCAAGCATCTGTGCTTCATTCATGGTGGTAAACCATGCTGCTGTTGCATATTTATGCAAGTGAATCGTATCTTCTTTCTTCGTGAAACCCTGAACTGATCCAGACCATGGTAAACATGATAGGGTTTTATATGTCTTGTTGACGGCCTCCCTGATTGGCATGGCTCCTCGGCGTAACAACTGGAGATTTTGATCAGCGAGCAACCAGGCGCGTTGGTTGACTTGTACATGATTGATAGCAAGCCAGTACATGATGATCCACAGTGGAAATAGCTGAGAACATGCTGATTTAACCTGTGGGCAGACTATTGACTGAGCTGTTGGTGAGGACATGGACCGGATACATTGAATCAAATCCTGGATGAGGGCAGGAGTAGGTGCAGGGATGGAAAGAAGGTGTTTGATGTCATTAGTGGTGGCATCGGGGGGTTTGTTGGTAATATAGGCATCATTAGTGGCTGTTTGTGTAGCCTGGGGATTTTGAACGTGAGAAGTGAATACATGGAGAGATTGGGGCTTGGCAAATATGTGTCAAGGATACCCTGAGGGATCTCAAATTTGAGCATCGAGAACGGTGAAATTTGCTTGATGTCACGCGTCACCTCCACTTATGGTGAATTGGCCAATTCACCGGCAGCGTCACGCGTCACACCTACTGGTGAATTGACCGAATTGGTACAGTACCTCCTCTGGTGTTGCATAAGCGATGAACCAGACTGTTTCTTTTCAGTCGTTGTCAAAAAAACCGCAACCATTCATGAACTGAAGGCAGTGATACAGGCCGAGAAATTTCAGACCTTGAATGATGTAGAATCGAGCCGTCTCATCCTCTTCCAAGTGTCCATCCCTGACGAAGAGTTGGATTCAAAATTGGAACTCATCCGAAATCCAGAAACGATGGAAGGTAGCGTCAAACTACGGGCCCTTGTCAATCTGCATCTATATGTTCAGGCTGAACCTCTTCCTTCGCATCTCCACATCATCATGCAACGTTCCGATGGTGAGCGACTTATTGTTGTAAGCTCTGCGTAAATAATATACATGTTGACCATTATTCCAAAGTACAACCACTTGTTCCGTCTGCAATCAGTATCTCAGGCAATATCCAAGAGTTCCTCCCCATAGTGCAGTCATTGTATTCCGCTTCATGGCAGAAGCCTTTCCGCGATGTCTTCAATGGTACCACAGGCTCAACGAGCAATCCCTACCTCTACATGCCGAAAACTGTTGTTGAGCAGCTCCAGTTACGCGAGATCAGATTCAATGAAAATATTCTCTTCTATTGCCGCGAGTATGAAACAGCATTCAAATTTTTGAGGGAGGAGCTTGTGGGAGGAGGTGGAGTTGTTGTTACGGGGCAGCCTGGCATTGGTATGGACAGTTTCCAAAGCCAATACCTTGTGGACTGAACTGGAGGACCCATAGGCAAAACCTGTTTCCTTTTCTTTATGTTGTTGTGGCGTCTATGTGAGGGGCTACCTACTGCAATACAACTGGATCTCGATAAGTTCTTTCTGTTCACTGAAAATGGTGCTTCAGTTCATGGGACGTCATCTGCAAGTAGCCATGCATTCCCTCCTGATGTCCGGATGCTCGCTGATTCAAAAGGGGTGCTCCTGGAGCCGTGTCAAGTGTTCCTGCTTGGCGTCTCTTGTGGTCAAGGGGGGGTGCCTCATTCAGGCATCGTCTCCGAAAAAGGAGCGGTGGAAAGCATGGATGGAACAATGTGGTGCACACCGTTATGTCATGGCTAGCATGGACTGTGAGGAGCTCAGTGTACTTGGGTGAAGCAAGGATACGCATTCTCAATTTGATAAAACTGACTGTGGTTAGACGTCTACTTGGTCTCGATGTCACCAAGCTCCTGCACTACTACAATACCTTTGCCCCTTCTGCGCGCATTGCAATCCAACTTATGACCAAGAAAAGGTCAGAATTCCAGACAAGTGGAGATATAAAAAGCGCCCCACAAGCTTTTGTCCAATCCCCCGGCATCACGATATCCAGCTTGACTTCGCTCCAATTCCCTGATGTTCCATATTCTGTCTTTGCCGTGAAACCTGGACTCCACAGATTGAATGCCACGGTGTACGTCCCGACGCGGTATAATAACGCAGTCCTCATGAAGGCTCTCGCCGATCATTCGGTCGTTAAGCAAGCCAAGATCTTCCATATTTTTAATGCGCACCCTCTATTAAGGGGTTCAGTCGGCTATATGCATCAGCTCTTCTTACTCGTGCGGATAACAGCAAGTCCTTTAGGTCCGCTGTCATGCACACCTGCGAAATCTAACTCACCCCAGCTCGCGATCCCCATTTGTAAAAATCTACACTACCTCATAGGTCGCAGTCGGATAGTGCAGGTAAACAAGATCAATTCCCTGCCCTTTTGCTGGTGGCCGCTTTCCTTCTCTTTTCCGGCCTTCGATTGCCTGGTCTGCACCAAGAAAGACATTATCTTTCTTCAATCAACTCTCCATGAAGATCATGACATCGATGTGGAGGGTATGGAGGTTATCGACAAATTTCCCAAGTGGTTCAGACAATCCCGCCACCTGAGCTTCGTATTTGTCTCTGAGAACAAGGCACACGCCACCGAGTTACGGGGTCAAGAGTACAAAGTACTTCAACGATGGCCAGCACTGAAAATATATTCCTGCGTCATGCAGATGCAACCTACAGATTTCACTGTTCCCCAGAAAGCTGTGCTGGAAAATCTTGCAGTAGGGAGGTACCTTTTACAACTGCTCATGTTGACTGTTTGCCACCTAGTCTGCAATGTTGGACGACGGTGCGTTCCAACACGACAGGATGGTTGATGAAAGCCATGTAACCGAGGACAAACAAGGGAAAACGTAAACATGTATCGAAGCTGGGGGGTTCACGGAAACTCAGAGGTAAAGGCCGGAAATGAGTAGTGTGAATATCAATCTGTTGACCCCCAAATTAACTTTTTTTTCCCTGCATGTCCATGCTGACGTACACTGTTGGTTCGAGATTGTTTTCGTCGTGGCAATGTCCATGTCTCCTGTACAATCCGTGTTTGGATCCAATCCCCCAAATTTTGTTTGTGTAAGAATGTATATCTGAATTCAGAGAATTGAAAGTGCTTTTCTTTTCCTTTTGAGGTGCTTCAAATAACAAAAAAACATCAAAATGTAGATTGTATTTTAAGATGTTGAAAGAGAATAGCAGATTCAGAATTTGGAGATGCCCAAATACAGTAACAAGTATGCCAACTAATTCAGTGCTAATGATTGTGATGCTCAACCCATGGGATCATAATGGGATCATGATTTTGATCACCATTCAGCATAATGTTAATAACATGTCACCACTTTTTTGTTATGGATCGCTAGATCAGCGGGCTCCAGCAACAACCAACTAAACTGAGTCGAGATCAGACCAGAGGAAACACAAGGAATAAAGTGTATTCATGGTCAACTACTACTATACAACCAGTAGCAGCCCAGGGGAGGGGGGAAGGCTAGGTAAGCGAACCAGGGGGTGGAAACCAGACTAAACGTGAGGAAAGGGAAGGGAAAAAGAGGAACAGTTCGAAGATGAAGGTTTAAGTAGTGAAGAGTTAGGGAAATGCCATGAAGACAGACTACCGGGTCTGTAGGTACAAATCGAGAGAGATGTAAGAACAATAAAGCTGTCCTGAGGATACAGCATTTCCACCAGTGTTTCAAGGAGTGATTGCAAGGAAATGGTTCGGAGCAATCAAGGGTCCAGACCCTGCGCCTCATGGTTACCTCATGGTAAGGAGGTGAAAGGATCCATGAGTGGATGTGTCAGCGGGCACATGATGAACATGAGGCAGCCATGTGGATGTCATGTGGTTGAGTTCCTAGCTTGGGAATGATGAGATTGGTTCGTCTTCCTGATGGTTTGCATTGGCAGTGGATGCCTGGCCAATAGCAGCATACGACTAGGAGTATGTGCATGCAGGATCGGGATAGAAAGGTGAATGTGATACTTCATCATTGGAGGCAGGGGAGGTGAATCACTGAATAGGGAAGGGAAGAACCATGCAATGAACACTGGTAATCATACACCAGCAACTGTGGTTCCTGCAGTACGATAAGCAAGGGTGCTTCATATAACCCTTCTTGGCTGCAGGGTACTGGATGACTGGGATGTCGACTGGGTATGGATATTCTCGACCAGTGGACTGGTACACAAAGGTAATGAAACATGTCGGAATGCAAGTCCTTGTGGAGCATCAAGGGGGCTTGTCATACATGCAAGTTCGGGTTGCTAGCTGAGCACCGGCGGTCAGCTGATGAGAAGAAAGGCGAATGAATGTAGAGGTGACGTGTGAAGAAGAACAAGATGGTTGGCCAAGATAGGTCCAAGGAGTCATCGGTTGTCAGCAACTATGATGGATCCGATGTCTGAGTCATTGTGGGGAGGTTGCATTATCCGAATATAGGTTGCATAGATGTAGACGCCCACAAGGGTGGAGATGCCAATAGAACATATCACAATCGTGGCGATGAGTTGGGCGTCAAAGGTAACCATGAGGATCGGGATGACGTGTCAGTCTTCTTCGAAATAGGAAAGTCGATCAGTCATCAGGCACAAGGCTATTCATTCGTCTGTGACAGGCACAAGGAACCGTGTAGATGAATTGTGAAAGAACAATAACAATGTCATGAGCATATGGGTGTGGACATATGATCGGTCGGCGGAGAACCAGAGTATTCCGATTGCTGGGTATGATCGGTGGTTGGGACATGGAGTATTCTTGTCTCCAGGTATGCACATCGGTCATGGGTTGTGACAAGAATGGAATGGTCAGGTTCGGGTTGTATCATCTTTAGGTTCCTTCAGCTCCTGGTTGTGCATGAATGGTTATGCACCGTCAAATCATCCAATGAGGACATGGGGTCAACCCGAGAGTTCGGTAACAAGGTATCGTCCAATCAGAGCGTGGGACTTGGCACATCTTCGTGGGAATGTATGGGTATCACGTGCTGTCAAAGCAAAAGACAGGGGCAAAAAGGTGAAAATCGTAACATTTTTCAAGTTGCAGGCTCACACCTTGCATCGGATTTTTGAGCAGTAACATTGGGAGAGCCCATGGGCTAAAGGTCCAATCCCAGTGGATGGGCTGAGATGGGCTGAGATAATATTTTTATCCATTGGATTGAATGGGCTGAGATGAGCTGAGATATTTTTTTCCCTTCACATTGAATGCACCCAGAAAGATAGAAATAATGATTTCGCCCTAGAATTAGATGGGCCAAGTTTGGGTAGGATATTTATGTCCCAATAGCATTGGATGGGCCCACTTGGGGTGGGATATTCTTGTGCCAATAGCAGTGGATGGGCTGAGATGGGGTAAGATATTTGTTCCCCACTGGCAGTGGATGGGCCAAAATGGGGTGGGATATTTATTTTCCACTGGCACTGGATGGGCCGACATTGGAGGGATATTAATTTCCCACTGGCAGTGGATGGGCCAAGATGGGGTGGGATATTTAATTCCCACTGTCAGTGGGGTGGGATATTTAGTTGCCACTGCCAGTGGATGGGCCAAGATGGGGTGGGATATTAATTTCCCACTGGCATTGGATGGGCCAAGATAGGGTGGGATCTTTTCTTCCCACTATAAGTGGATGGGCCAACATGGGGTGGGATATTTGGCTGGGCCAACATGGGGACAACCATAAAGTTAGTACGGGTTACAATAGGTTGTTTATTTCTCAACACTATCTGATGGACCTCACTGGGTACAATTTATATCCCACTAGCATTACTATAAGACAATATCTGATTCACAACCTCAAAATAACTCATTTCTGAAGTCTGTTCTTATTGTTCTATTCCACCATGTCTATTGGGAAACTCTTCTTTGCAGCTTCTGCAAATCTTTTCCACATTAGAACTTGCTTCTCAGCATATGCATGATGTCCCCTCCTCTGCTTTGAAGACTGAAGTGCTTGTCTTGCTCTTGCCTGCCACAGTCGTTCTTGAAACCTATACCATCTGATGGTAAACACCATCTCTGCCAACACTATTGCTTCCTCTTCCCCTGCTCGCTCTGCTCTAGCCTTTGCTCTCAACCAGTTCACTCTGTAAACTACTGGAACTTTAATGGTATATTTTGGTAGATCTCATTTCAAATTCACATTCTGACATCCAGTTGTCCTCCTGTTCCTTGTTTTGGTCACCCATTCTCCAAAACCATGCCAATGCATCACTCTTATGCCCAAACCTGTTTCTTCCACAACATCTCCACTCAGGTTCAAATCCTCTTGCCAAATTTCTTGATAGTGCGCCAATGTGTCATTGTCAGCACCCAGGTTTACCTATGCCCTTCAAGCTCGACCATAAGACCTCACACATTCACGCTGATACGCTATAGGTAGCTATGAGAGGGGAGATCCCTAAACAAACTACCCAATAGGTGATTTGCGAGAAGGCGAAGATGACTACTACACGTAGAAAGGTTTGGGAAGATGGAAACTACTATTAAGTTTCCAAACAATAAGAACATATGTGTGACAGTTGCGATCAACTGTGCAATTTTCACAAACACAGTCACAACAACAATATTGATATGAGAGGATGAAGACTGATAGACTCAAGACTATAACTTGAGTGCAAGCTAAAGAGAGCTTTATAGCTCTTAGACTGTAATTGAGTGGGAGGGAAAGTCATATGTTTTTCTGCAAGAAGGAGGAGGGGGGTCTCTATCTATGTCTATGTATCTAAACTACATCTCTTTTTATACTACTTCGATTGGAGGGTCGGAACGGTATAAAATCGATAGAAAGGAGTAGTAATGATACTAAATAGAGATGGGGAGAAAAGGATCAAGAGGTGAAACATGATATGGAAACAAAGAAACAAAGGAAGAAGAAAGGTAAAATGGAATAGAAAGGGAAACTACTATACAAATACCTCCAATATGATTGAAAGTGAGGTAGGAGGTGGATGGAATAGGGGGAATGAACCTTCGATAAAGGTGGGATCGGTCTGATATGAGATGGCTTTGTCCTGGTGCTGCAACAAGTTCAGAAGTAATCAATCATTGTTGAGAGGTGTCAGAAGAGTTTGCAGACGTTCATAAGATTGTGGGGTATCGGGATATGGTCGATGGAAAGGTAGAGTATGTCTGATTCATATATTCAGAGCTCAGGATCGTATGATACGTATCATCTTCCCCCATACTGAAATTTTGACTGTCCTCAGTCAATACGTGAGAGAAAGAAGCACGTGACCTTGTTGACTAAAACTCCGCAACTCGTGAGAAACCTCTCAAAAATTTTCTCCACATTGTCGACCATCATCTACCCATCTACAACTCATCTATTGTCATGTTGTCTGTCATCGGAATCTCAGGTGCCCTTAAAGACAAAATCAAGGGGCTCATCGACACAATGCCAAGTGGTGCGATTGCAGGGACTGAGGAGTATGAGAATTGGGGTTGTGCTTTTGTCGAGGCTATCGTAAGTATGTCGCCAGAGAGCCTGGTTGCTAATCAAAAAATTCAGACATCTAGGAACAATATCATGAGGTGATCAAGCTGTGGGAGGAGACTGAAGATGACATTATCGCAAAATGGATCGCAGAAGAAGCTCGACAAGAAAAACTGAAGGTCGACCAACTAAACTTGTATCATCAATACCAAGCGAAGGAAATTTCAGTGAAGGAACTGAAGATGGCACTTGAAGCGATCCAAAATCCAGTGGAAGATGGCAACGTCAATTGCGAACAAGACAAGGACGAGGAGGAATTCCTGGGCAGGAAGTTAAAGGCTTTTGAAAGCGATGATGAGGACGACGGTCTCTTGGCTGTCGAAGGCAAGGTATGTCGTCGAAGCCACTGCTATGCTGTCAATCTAAACATTCTGTAGTGCGATCGATGCAAAGGTTTCAAGGTTGAATTCCCATGCGAATACGGAGATCATGACGCGAAATGTCGCAAGTGTAAGGATGATCAGAAGGGCTGCTTCTGGGGCAGGATCACTAGGTTGGGCCATAAGCCTAGGACAAAAAGGGCAAAAACTGCATGGGCCAGGGATGTCGAGAATCCAATTCATAAGTCATCTAATGTTTGCATGTGATACACTAAAAGAACTGTGTTGTAGCAAAAGCCTGGATCGGAAAATGACCACCAAGCGGTGTCACAGGATTGTCGAAGATCGGTTCTCGTGCAGTGAAACTCGTCGTGAAGGGAAAAGGGAAAGAGAAGGCGATGAATCAAAGGGAGATTGAGGCGCAGATGTCATCAGCTGAGGAGGAGATCGCATGGATGAAACTGAAGGTATCTGTCTATTCGCAGTTCGTTGAGATGCTGGAAGAAGAAAGGGAACAGCTAATGGAGCTGTGGTACGATGCCTAAAGACTGGTCGGATGCCGTTGCGAAGTATTGATCCTTTTCCTTTCTCCTAAATTTTTTATTTTATTTTTCAACATTTTCATGGTAAAAAGCTTCATCTGTTATTGTGAGAACTTGTGAGGATAAATAAAACAAAAAGGGTCCCGATTATTTTGAAATAATTGTCAGGGGATCAAGAAGGCCTTGTTGACAAATTGCAGTGTAATCGAGGGGGTGGTTCACCAACATTGCGATGTGAGTCATTAGTTCGCGTGAATCACAAGACTAGATCAGTCGTGAAACACATATTCGAGGTTGGGTGTGTCAAACTAGATAACGTTGTAATGATTGCAGCCATTGTAGGCACGAATCGGGGTGTGCAAGTCCTTGTCTGTGGGGTCAGAACTGTTACGATTTTCACCTTTTTGCCCCTGTCTTTTGCTTTGACAGCACGTGACACCCATACATTCCCACGAAGATGTGCCAAGTCCCACGCTCTGATTGGACAATACCTTGTTACCGAACTCTCGGGTTGACCCCATGTCCTCATTGGATGACTTGACGGTGCATAACCATTCATGCACAACCAGAAGCTGAAGGAACCTGAAGACAATACAATCCGAACTTGACCATTCCATTCTTGTCACAACCCATGACCGGTGTGCATACCTGGAGACAAGAATACTCCATGTCCCAACCACCGATCATACCCAGCAATCGGAATACTCTGGTTCTCCGCCGACCGATCATATGTCCACACCCATATGCTCATGACATTGTTATTGTTCTTTCACAATTCACTGACATGGTTCCTTGTGCCTGTCACAGACGAATGAATAGCCTTGTGCCTGATGACCGATCGACTTTCCTATTTTGAAGAAGACCGACACGTCATCCCGATCCTCATGGTTACCTTTGACGCCCAGCTCATCGCCACGATTGTCATATGTTCTATTGGCATCTCCACCCTTGTGGGCGTCTATATCTATGCAACCTATATTCGGATAACACAACCTCCCCACAATGACTCAGACATTGGATCCGTCATAGTTGCCGGCAACCGATGACTCCTTTGACCTACCTTGGCCGACCATCTTGTTCTTCTTCACATGTCACCTCCACATTCATTCGCTTTCTTCTCATCAGCTGACCGCCGGTGCTCAGCTAACAACCCGAACTTGCATGTATGACAAGTTCCCTTGATGCTCCACAAAGACTTGCATTCCGACATGTTTCATCACCTTTGTGTACCAGTCCACTGGTCGAGAATAACCACACCCAGTCGACATCCCAGTCATCCAGTACCCTGTAGCCAAGAAGGGTTATATGAAGCACCCTTGCTTATCGTACTGCAGGAACCACAGTCGCTGGTGTATGATTACCAGTGTTCATTGCATCACCCCCATCATGGTTCTTCCCCATTCAGTGATTCACCTTCTCCCCTGCCTCCAATGATGAAGCATCATGTTCACCTTTCCATCCCGATCCCGCATACACATATTCATAGTCGTATGCTGCTATTGGCCAGGCATCCACTGCCAATGCAAACCATCAGGAAGGCGAACCAATCTCATCATTCCCAAACTAGGAACTCAGCCACATGACATCCACATGGCTGCCTCATGTTCATCATGTGCTCACTGACACATCCACTCATGGATTGTTCCACCTCCTTGCCATGAGGCAACCATGAGGCGCAGGGTCTGGACCCTTGATTGCTCCGAACCATTTCCTTGCAATCACTACTTGAAACACTGATGGACATGCTGTATCTGCAGGACAGCCTTATTGTTCTTACATTTCTCTCGGTTTGTACATACAGACCCGGTAGTCTGTCTTTCATGGCATTTCCCTAACTTCTTTGTATTTAAACCTTCATCTTCGAACTGTTCCTCTTTTTCCCTTCCCTTTCCTCACGTTTAGTCTGGTTTCCACCCCCTGGTTCGCTTACCTAGCCTTCCCCCCTCCCCTGGGCTGCTACTGGTTGTATAGTAGTAGTTGACCATGAATACACTTTATTCCTTGTGTTTCCTCTGGTCTGATCTCGACTCAGTTTAGTTGGTTGTTGCTGGAGCCCGCTGATCTAGCGATCCATAACAAAAGACTAAACGTTTCCCAACTCCCCCAATGACCAACTCTGGATGAAGAAGCTTGACCGCATTACCTGTGATTCTCTGAGACTGAGTCTTGGACAATACATGTGCAAGCCCCCGACTCTGACTGCAGTTACTGCGTTTGTCATTGGTTTATCCAAGACAAAGCCTGCACAGACCGAACCCGAATCCAAATGGACCAATGACAATCCTTGACTAATGTCACCACACGAACTGGCCGTCCTGCCAATGATCTGAATTACGAATGACTGAGACTTGTACTTGTTGTACAATGACAAGTCTCACCTGACACCCAACCTCATGGGACCACTGCTACAAGCAATCGATGTTGTAATTGGTTTATCCAATGCAATACCTGAAGCAGAAGGACACTGCTTGACAAACCAACGATGCTACAATAGTAGTCCCCCTGAATTAAATATGTTTTGGATGTTCCAGACATATTCCGACCTCTCCCTTCTGTCAAATCGAATCGAATGGACTCACTGAACCGCCCTCCCTCACCCCTCTCAAACATCTCAAGTGTGGAAAGCCCCGAGAAAGCCAGTACACATGCCCGAACCCCGAAATATTCGATTTGCAGAAAAGGGATGACTTATTAGTCAATTAAGGAGAAGTGGTTGATCCTAGTACTCTGCTCTGAGAGACAGAAGAACGGGGACCCTCCTTATTGTGGCTATTAGGCTCATTAGAATCCTGTTGCCATGCAGGAATTGACAAATTACATTGTTTGAAGTCACTCAGACATGTACATGACCATAAATGGACGATCTTCCCTTGTCTCCTAAGACATTCTACACATCGCCTTCCTTTTCCCACAGTTTGGAATTCTGACCACGTGTGGGGATGAAAGTAGAACCCGGAATTAAAAGAACGCCGGAATTGAATGGAGGCCGGAACCGAACAAGGACCCGATCGACCCAGAACCGAACAAGGACTCGATCACCCATATATGGATATTACCCCTTGAGAATTCGTCTCATGTATATGACAAATCATCGGCATCTCATGTGACATCCCGCGTGCCACCCTTCTTTTCAAAGAATTCGAATCCCTGTTGTATTCATTAAGGTACACACACAGTCTAAAATGGAATGGGCTCTACCGGGGACCAAATAACATCCGGAAGAAGCCAAGACCTGTCTGTTTAATACGGGGACTTCGATAACACCGCCGAACACCAGATAAGGCATACCCATGTGCAAACATCCAGCATATTCCCATTACTTGCTTGACAATTAATCCCTTGACGTGTATGTGCTTCCTCAGAGCACTGCTCCATACACCACTGTTGAGCTGTTGTCATCTTGACTGTCAATATCTGGAATCGCAATTACCATTGATAACGCGATTTGTACGTCTGGGTTATTTTTGACCAATGCGATGACTGAATGGGATCCATGGGTATGCTTCAACTCCTTGTCCTCCGAGGATACATGATACTGGCTCTATGGAAATATGTACTGACTCCGGATTAGGCTACAGACTACACAAAAGGACCAAAGCCCTCATCCCATACCAGGAGAATCATTCATATATCGAATTGCTGTACTGCTGTACGTGCTTTGGCCCTCGTGTCACTATACTTCCCCCTGGATCATCAAGTACTCATATAATCCACAATCCCGGATGCCATTGATGTCTCAAATATCAGCAATGGCAAACAATGAATCTGGTTTACTGGTTATCGATCCACAAAATGAGATGAACTATGGTTCACTCTACATTCGAGGTGTTGAAAGTCCCATCCTTGATGATCTCAACAGATACATGAATTCCAAATCCTGCTCATGGCTGAATCCACCACTTCCCCCTTCTCCGAAAATGATACATACTTCCATCAAACAACAGTTGCCTGACCACAGAGAACATCGATATCCCCATAGAAGAAAACGAGTGAAACCGGATTATCGGCGAGAGGCATTGATGAATGCAATGTTGGAGAAGTTGTTTGAGAAAAGACGAAAGGAAGAGGATATCACAGAATGGGAAAAGATGCTTTAGAGAAACACAACCCAAGTAAAACCTGTGCAAGCCCCTGGACCCAAAGATGGATTTTCTTCGTTGAAGCCGGAACATGATGTGTCCCACCATCCCCACACATTCTCAGTTGTTGTTCCTGATGCCTAAAAGGACTTGTGATGGTTCAGGGTCACTTGGACTGTATAACTTGGATTGTCCAAGGTACATACTCTCTGTTCTGTGTATCTCACACAGGACAAGGTTCCCCCTTCCCCTCATGAATCGTCTGAAGGGGTTTCAACAATGCCATTTGGGTATTTATGATGATTTGTGGGATGTTGCAAATTGGACACCTCTCTGTTGGCCATAACCCTACCAACCCCGAATGTTGGCACATCTACACCTACCTTGAATGTCCTGCACGACATTAAACTGTAACTACAAAAATCGATGGTCCGAAATGACTTGTTAAACTAGTATGAACCCGGAGCAGGATACCTGCTCCAATGAACTCAAAATCCTGATCCCCTAATATGGATCTAACCGTATGACAAAGCAAGACCCAGAGAACGCATGCATGATCGCTATAAGCCGTTAAAAGAACCTGATGTCCATTGACATCTGAACCAAAACAGAAGGATACTGTGCAAACCAACCACCTTGTTCTCATTGCTATGAAGAACCTCATGTGCTACTGACTTGTATAGCAGTTTGCATCAGAATGAACGATGGATCGAACGAACCCCCTCCCTTCCCCCCTTCGAAATCCTCATTGCCAAGAGTATAACTTGAAATTGGCATTTCTCCAACATCCCACCCCTCGATATTTTTTACCCTTCAAATGCTGTTAGTATAACTTGAAACCAGCCGATGAATTCCGAAATCCTCCCTCTCCCAGACTCCTTGTCAAGAGTATAACTTGAAATTGGCAATATCTGGATATCCACCACATCTCTATCCGGAAACTGTTAGTATAACTTGAACGCAGTTGATGGAACCGAAATCCTATAACCTCAAAACACTGATCCGCATCCCGAGTGTCCGCAATGACGATAAACTATCATGACTACCCTGGATGTCTGTAATGACACAAAACTAGTCACTCATCCTGGAACCCCGAACTTCCCTCCTCCCAAAATATGACCCTGTTGCATTCATGGCATATGAAGAAATCTCACACACCACTTGAGTGTAGGAAATCCACGATCAGTCAACAAGACCGATATCCGGAACGATATAAAACTAGACAAGCTGAAGAGCTTAAAACTTCGAATGTCCGGAATGACATGAAACTAGAAACACCCCTGACTCAGGACTGTGATCATTCCAAGTCCTTTGTCATGACCAGATAACCGAAATGTTATAAAACTTCGAAACCCCTGATGTCTTGCATGACATCAAACTGAAGATGGACATGAACACCCACCCCAATCGCTGACCCCATCCTCAATGACTTGTCCACAGTTGCTGTGATTGTTCTGAGTTGTACTCTAGACAATGCCAGCACATGGAATCTGAAACTGGATGTCGATCCTCCTGAATCCTCAACTCTGACCCGATAACCGGAATGTTATAAAACTACGAAGTACCTGATGTCTGTTATGACATCAACCGAACCCAGATATCCCTCTCTGACACCTGATGCTGTTAGTATCACTTGAACGCAGCCGAAGAATCCATAACCCTCAAACTCCCTCTTGACCTTGATTGTCCGAAATGACGCTATAAACTAGAACCTGTCGCATTCATGGAATATGAAGAAACCTCAGGCATTATTCAAATGCAAGGAATCCACGCTAAGTCGACAAACACTGACCCATGCTCAAATATCCGGAATGATATAAAACTAGCCAAACCAAAAGTCTGAAATGACTGTAATCTACGAACCTCTTGAATCCGAAATCCCATCACCCCTAGAGACCATACATCCGTAATGATGTAAAACTTCTGATCCTCCAAACCGACCCCTTTGGACCCCGATGTCTGAATAGACAATAAACTAGAAGAACCATCTGTGATGATGTAAAACCTCTGGAGCTGATGCATATGTTTGCTGATGCTGTTTGATGTGGAGATCTCTGCATCATGAATGACCTGAACCCGGTTGAAACCCTTCGTGGAAGGTTTTCAATGATTCTCCCCACCCCCACCACCCTTGCCGACCTGTGGTTATCAGTATAACTTGAACGTAACCGATGGAACCCCCGAATATCGAAAGTATAACTTGAAATCGATCCTCAACCCCCGCTGTAGTCTGGAATGACTTTAATCTATGACGATTAACTGTTCGAATCAGTTGCCCCATCCTCTTTGTTGGATCTTGACCCCCAATAATCATGGATTTGATTGTTGTCATGTACATTGCACATGGCAATGGTCTGCGACGTCTGGTATGACGTTAAACGTGCGCTGTTATGACATGGAACCCTCTTGATGATGTTTCATTGTCCCTATGTTCTCTTCCTTGTTCTTTTGCTTATTCGCGCGGACGCGAATCTTGAAAGGGGGGTATTGTTACGATTTTCACCTTTTTGCCCCTGTCTTTTGCTTTGACAGCACGTGACACCCATACATTCCCACGAAGATGTGCCCAGTCCCACGCTCTGATTGGACAATACCTTGTTACCGAACTCTCGGGTTGACCCCATGTCCTCATTGGATGACTTGACGGTGCATAACCATTCATGCACAACCAGAAGCTGAAGGAACCTGAAGACAATACAATCCGAACTTGACCATTCCATTCTTGTCACAACCCATGACCGGTGTGCATACCTGGAGACAAGAATACTCCATGTCCCAACCACCGATCATACCCAGCAATCGGAATACTCTGGTTCTCCGCCGACCGATCATATGTCCACACCCATATGCTCATGACATTGTTATTGTTCTTTCACAATTCACTGACATGGTTCCTTGTGCCTGTCACAGACGAATGAATAGCCTTGTGCCTGATGACCGATCGACTTTCCTATTTTGAAGAAGACCGACACGTCATCCCGATCCTCATGGTTACCTTTGACGCCCAGCTCATCGCCACGATTGTCATATGTTCTATTGGCATCTCCACCCTTGTGGGCGTCTATATCTATGCAACCTATATTCGGATAACACAACCTCCCCACAATGACTCAGACATTGGATCCGTCATAGTTGCCGGCAACCGATGACTCCTTTGACCTACCTTGGCCGACCATCTTGTTCTTCTTCACATGTCACCTCCACATTCATTCGCTTTCTTCTCATCAGCTGACCGCCGGTGCTCAGCTAACAACCCGAACTTGCATGTATGACAAGTTCCCTTGATGCTCCACAAAGACTTGCATTCCGACATGTTTCATCACCTTTGTGTACCAGTCCACTGGTCGAGAATAACCACACCCAGTCGACATCCCAGTCATCCAGTACCCTGTAGCCAAGAAGGGTTATATGAAGCACCCTTGCTTATCGTACTGCAGGAACCACAGTCGCTGGTGTATGATTACCAGTGTTCATTGCATCACCCCCATCATGGTTCTTCCCCATTCAGTGATTCACCTTCTCCCCTGCCTCCAATGATGAAGCATCATGTTCACCTTTCCATCCCGATCCCGCATACACATATTCATAGTCGTATGCTGCTATTGGCCAGGCATCCACTGCCAATGCAAACCATCAGGAAGGCGAACCAATCTCATCATTCCCAAACTAGGAACTCAGCCACATGACATCCACATGGCTGCCTCATGTTCATCATGTGCTCACTGACACATCCACTCATGGATTGTTCCACCTCCTTGCCATGAGGCAACCATGAGGCGCAGGGTCTGGACCCTTGATTGCTCCGAACCATTTCCTTGCAATCACTACTTGAAACACTGATGGACATGCTGTATCTGCAGGACAGCCTTATTGTTCTTACATTTCTCTCGGTTTGTACATACAGACCCGGTAGTCTGTCTTTCATGGCATTTCCCTAACTTCTTTGTATTTAAACCTTCATCTTCGAACTGTTCCTCTTTTTCCCTTCCCTTTCCTCACGTTTAGTCTGGTTTCCACCCCCTGGTTCGCTTACCTAGCCTTCCCCCCTCCCCTGGGCTGCTACTGGTTGTATAGTAGTAGTTGACCATGAATACACTTTATTCCTTGTGTTTCCTCTGGTCTGATCTCGACTCAGTTTAGTTGGTTGTTGCTGGAGCCCGCTGATCTAGCGATCCATAACAAGAACCCAAAACTCACTTGTTTGTAACTATGTACAGGGAACACTATATAGCTACTGTATAGTATCTATAAAGGGACTGTACTGAAGAAATGAAAAGAAAGGAAAGGAATGTGAGGAGAGGGGATTTGAAGAGAAGGGGAGGAGGAATATAAATGATAGTAGGAGAATGGGGAATATAAGGGAAAGTATGAGAATCCGAGACCACAGGGACCTGGATCTCTACATCGGAGCTCAGGATTGTATGATGCGTATCAATGTTTTGTCACGCATCACAGGGTCACGGAAGGTCAACGTTTTGGGAGAAGTAAAGCTACTTCACTTAGCCTTGTCACATTACAATGTCATCAATATATGTGGCTACATGATAGCTAACAGATCTATTTTGACCTCAGTGAGGGTTTACTACCTGGACCTGGAACACAGTGATTCATGTTTACTATGCTTTTGACACATCTACTACAAGACTACATCCATTCATTGTGAATATGGATACAATACAGGTTGTTAAGGGGTTGAGCCCTTGGCACAACAGCAATGTGGTATAAATTGAATTGTGCAGAGTAATAGGAAATAAAGGATAAATTTTGCATTGAGAAAATTGATAAGCTAATCACTTATATATTCACAAGTTCAGTTCAGGTTCAGACTGGGCTGAACTGAACCGTACCTTAACATGAACCTGAAGTTCAGTTCAAGCTTCAGAATTTTTTGGCCTGAACCAACCAACAACCAAAGCAAAAACCAACACTACTACAAATTATCATGACAAACATGTACACTGCTCACATGGGACTGTTTGTGTTCTGCAAAATCTCATGTAAAATTACAAATAGGAATAGCAGTGTTTCTTTGCATTTTTCAAACATGAAAAGCCAGCCTAATTCCTTCTTTTTGTGTGAGATTTTGCCATTTTAGGCTTGCTATATTTGCTTAGTTTTTGCTTTTTTGAAACATTTTTGCAAAATCTCACAAGATGTCAGAAAAAGTTAAGCTGGGTTTCAATGAGCCAAAATCAGCCAAAATGAAGTTACAACTTACAACTGGACCCTCTGGTTGAAATCCATTGAAATTATATTGAAATAAAATTACAACTCATTTTTTTTGCTTACAAAACCAAATGGGGTTATAACTTACTTGTAATTCTTTGGTTGCAACCCAGTTAGGAAATTTCCAACAGAATAAACAATTAGGCTGTTTTTTATTATTTTATTTTTATTTTTTCAAGTTTGCAAATATGCAATGAAAAGCCTCAATATAATCTTGGATTTTGAAAGCATGTTACCTTGCTTGGCAAGGTGGTACTGGGACCCCTACAATGAAGCCAAAAACCATATCACCCGTTATCTCCGTTTATTATGTAATAACAAATAAATATGTCTGCAGACATGAATTCCCTATGCCACCTTTTTGTCTTTGCAGGCGTTGGGTGTGTTGGCAGGGAGGGGGGCAGGTGCAGCCCTGAGCACCTCGCCTGTGTGTGGACAGGAGTCCTTAGTTATGAGGAATAAAGTTGATGAGAGGGAGGAACTCACTGGCAACTCTCCTGGTTGTTTCCCCTCATTTTGCACTGGCCCAGTCCCCACTGTTGCCAAACCTGTTCCTGTTCCCATCCCCATCCCCTTCCCCATCCATTGCTGATGTTGTCTTTATGATCATCTTCATTGTTTTCACATCACTGTTATGTTTATTTTCATGATTTTTTGGTGCTGGGGTCGTTATTTATCTGTAAAAAACAGTTCAAAAAAGAAAATACATCAAAACTCACCAGTGCTAGTTCCAGGATGTCAGTCTCACCTTCATGCTGAATGTTAGTACTTAGTCAGAAGCAGTGTTTAAAAATTTGCTCTAGGTGTTTTTAACACTCCCTCAGTTATCAAGTCTGTAATCACTATAGAATTACTACTACTATATCACCAGTTGTAAGTTCCAATAGGCCAAGCATGGTTTTCTCCGACGAAGTTGGTGCTTGCCTAGTAAAATCTCTGATATTCTAATTGATTTCATGGTGTGCAAAAATAGTCCTGTGCAAGCAATTATCAACTCCGCCCGGATATTACCGGCACCTCACCGATTTCCTGATGCCACCAGCTGAAGAACATCGGTTTTACTCATCGTTTTTCGCATTCAAAAAAAACCTCATTATTATTAGAGCATGTCCAAGACGATCACTACCAGTGTCCCCTCCCCCAAGTCCAACCCGCCATCCTGTCGCATCTTGACGCTATCCACCTCGATCCAACAGGCACTCACATTCGTAGCTTGCACGTCTCTTTTCATGCCAGTCCTTTCGCAGTCTTCACCTGACGCCCTCTTGTCACAGCCGTCCGCGCCCTCGCCCTCGCTGCTGAGAACCAAACATGTCCGCCGGCGCCGGTGACGGTGTTGCCAGAATTGTCCGGAGAATCTCCGTCGCAGTCCTGCAGGGTCCCGTGGACGATCTCGAACAAGTATTATACTGCGGATGTGCACTTCGAGGCGCGGGACGTGCGTGAGTGGTGTGCTGGAGGGTATGGGGGTGCATCCGGGGCGGGGAGCGGAGACGGAGAGGGAGAAGCAGAAGCAGAAGCGGAAGAAGCTGGAGACGGAGACGGAAATAAACACGGTTCGGTGCCAGCGGTGGTGTTTGTGTGGGTGCGAGGAGAGGTAACGTACTACCTCTTTCTTTATTTTTTCCTCACTGAGATGGATGGGCGTGCAAAAGGCGTATCGGGACCACGTGCGGCGCGTGTCGGACGTGCTGGCGAGATTGGGGATAGAGGTGGAGGTGGCACTTGCTGTCAGGATCCCAGACGGGGAGAGTGGGGGTAGTGGGGGCGGAGGAGATATAGAGGACGAGGATGATGCGGTTGTTGACGAGTTCCTCTCGTCGTGTGGCTTCGAATTTGTCGATGCCCGACCGAATCGCCGTACCAACTCGTTGGACGATTCGGGGCAAGAATTGACTCAAGGCGAGTTGTTGTGTGATCGAGTGTTCTTTGTGTTTGTGCAACGAGCTGATCTATGGAACAACTGTCTACAACGTTGCTTCCCCCTCAGGTATCCCTGGTCTCCCACGTGTTATTGACGCTCTCAGCACCATAATGTGGCCTTCCATGCAGCCCCACGTGAAGATACGGTCACAGAGGGAATCTGGTTCGCAAAATGTACCTGACGTCCGGGAACGTGCGCTGTTTGACTGGGTGAATGGCGGGACGGGTGGTCGCGGGGATAGCACCGACACTGAACCCGAGGTGCTAGGCATACAGAACGAGTTGGCTGCGTTGGAGCAGTGGCTTGAGGGAGGTGGTGGTGGTGGTGATCCATGGGCGGAGGCGGGCTTGCCGGCGAGCAAGGGAGAAGATGTGGATGCACGGTTTGACGACGACTTTACTGTGTTTGTGTCTTCGCCTGCGCCTGGGGCAGACACGTTGGATGGGAGTGGGCTTGATGTGGAGAGTGGGGAAGCAGATGCGGGGATGTTGGTTCCTGGACATAGCTATAGATCACTTGGATCTGTGTCCGATTTTGGTGAGAGTGGGGAACATGATGGTGGCGACGACAATAAGCAAGAGGAGGAGGCGGAAGGGTTGCCAACGCAGGACGAGATACGGACGACATCTGCGCGGATATTTGGTGGTATGGGTGCACCTCGAGATAGCGAGGTTGATGCATCGTTACCCGAGTACGACACGGCGCCGTTTGATCTTTCACGGGTGATGAGTGCGCTGGAAGGGATGAAGGCTGAGATTTCGGGGATGGATGATGATGGGGAGAGGCGGCGTGCAGCAGCGCGTGTTGCGCTTGGGTTGGTTTATGGCTTAGAAAGGGGGGAGAGTTGAATTTCATTTTGGTACATACTATCAAAGCTATTGATGGTTTGCAGAACCCAAGGAAAAAACATGGAAACGGGATATATTGACTTTAGGCAGCTACGTGTTGCCCTTCTTCTGCATCTTCGTAGTTATCGTCATCGTCGTCGTCGTCGTCGTCGTCATCGTCATCTTCTTCATTGCCGTCATTGCCTTGCACGGCCTTCCCTTTGCCTGTTTCATCCCTGATTCCACCGCCAGCAAAGTTGAGAATGCCAGCCATGTCAAGCTGGGTAACGACATGTTCTGCCTCGTCGACGGGGAGTGTCCCCAAGATCTTGTTGACGCCGTCAAGGGTGCCCGCACGGAGTGCAACACGCATGTCTTCGCTGAAAGCCTGGAAGACATCCCAGCGAAGCTGGAGGGCGCGACGGACTTCCTCGAGGTCGAGGCCTTCTGTGCCGGGGCCCTCGAGAACAAGGTTCTCCGGGGGAGGACCGTCTGGGACGTTGAAAGAGATTGTCTGGGATGGATTCTCGGGTACGAGCTGGATCTGCTCTGTGCCTGAGGCAGCTCCCTCGGATTCAGCGAGGGCGACACGGGATACGATGTGTGCGTAGGTTTTTTCGACGTCGTCGAGGAATACGGACTCTGCACGGTGTTCGCGTGCGATCATCCTGGGTAGGGAGTGAGCGAAAGGAGAGAGGGGAGAGGAGATTTGACGCACTTTTTGAAGAAGAGGCGGACGCCGTCTGGGCCTAGCTTGTTGCAGTATTGGAGAAGGAGGCTTTGGTGTACGCATTGCTTTGCGTAAGGACCGTTGTCGGGCTGGGCGCGGAAGGCAGCGACGAGGAGGGCGTCTGAAGCGCCGGGGACGACGACGTCTGGGTGATCGGAGATGAAATCCCAGGATTTCTGGTAGTCACGGAGAGGGATGTGGGAGAAGGCAACGAGGGAGGGGGTGAGTTCCGGGATGGCTTCTTCTGCGTCGTCGTCGTCGTCGTCGTTGTTGTCGGGGGCATCTGTGGCTGTGGATGAGGATTTGGGGTTGAGTACCTCGTAGGTTGTTGTTTTCTTTGACTTTTTAGAGGGGCTGGCGGTGGGGAGTGGAGCCGGGGATGGCTTTGGGGGAACGTACTAGAGGCCAGTTAGATATGGTAACAAATGGCAAAAAAAAAATATACCTTGTTCTCGAAGCCTTCGTGGATGTCGTCGGTGGTGATGTGCTTTGCCTTTTCCTTTTCCTCTTTTGCGAGGTCTGAGCGAAGGGAAGCCTGAGTGTCGGAGAGTTTGTTGATGTGGGTGTTGAGACCGGCGATGAGGGCTGCGGGGAGAGCATCGGCGGAAGACGACTTCTTTGCCTCGTCGCTGACCAGGAGGAGGAGGGAGAGGACCATTGCGTCGTAGGTGAGTGCGGGGGGCTGGCCGAGGTGATTTACGGGCGGAGCATCGGGGGAAGGGTTTGACTGGAGAGATTGGACGATGGAGGAGAATAGGGCGGAAGGGGAGTTTGCTGCAGCGAGATCGGCGGCGATGTTGTTGAGACGGACGAGGAGGACATCGTTTGAGAGGATTTCAGATTTGAGGGCAGCGATTTTGTGGGTTCGCTGTTCTCTTTTCTCGTGGATGTCGCGTTGTTTCCAGCGAATGAGAGATCGCTTGTCGACGTTTGGGTGACCTTCGATGTCAGAGTCGTCGGAGAGCTGTGAATTATCAGAGTAACAGCGAGGCGAGGATGACTCTGACAGCAACTCACCTCCAACTGGTCCCACTTTGCGTAGTTGAGTGGCATCACTGGCAAGAACTTGAAAGTGGCTGTGACAACGAACACGAACACGAAACTGTTTCTCACCGCAAAACAACTGAATGTCTCGTTCCCGTTCAAACTCAAACCCGTTTCCTCTTCTCCGCAAGAAACACCAGAAAGACTCCTCTCCCCCTCCCCCTCCACCACCACCACCCCGTCCACCACGCAACCCTACCCGCCCATCCACCGCTTCCGCTATCCTGTCCGCATGCGATTTTCCCCGTTCCGTGACTGCCCTTTCCTCCCCACATCACTCCTGACACTGACCCTTCACACAGTCGCTTCTTCTCACCGACATCTCCCTCCTCCGTCGCAACAAGAGCGCTGGCTCAAAGCTCACCCGTCCCCGTGCACACTCAACCTCTCACTCGTCCCCACCACCCCTCCCAAGACCTGCAGTCACTTCTCGCCATCCACCCCCCTCAACAGCCACCTCTCTCCACAATCAACAGCCTAAACCACTCCCGAAACTGCCCCAGTTCTCCACCGCCGACAGGACAATCCTCGAGGAACTCAAACGCAGCCTCTCCGCACGCGATGCCCAATTCACTCTCAAGAACGTAAATCGCACAAAGCACCACCCATTCTCGATCGAGCAAGTCCCTTATCCCAGGAGCTACGCCCGCGATGCCGTAGACATGTTCGTCCCCCTCTTCTTTCATCTGTCCCTCTTCTCATCTATCCCCACTAGGGACGTGTGGGAAACCGCTGTTTGCCAGCAGATCGCCGCCAGCCTCACTTTTCATGCATTCAATCCTCCCCCAACAAAAGTGTCCGTACTAACCCTTCTTTCATCCTCCCCTGCTCACACTTTTCCACTAGTCTTGATATCGGCTGTGGTATGTCCATTTTCCCTTATTTTCCCACTCTCACCCTTGTCGCAGGTCCAGGCACCTGGATACTCGACTGTGCCCGGTCATGGCGGGTATGTGCAACCACCCATGTTCCTACACTTGCTAACCTACAGTCCTCCTCAGAGCTCCCATTTCGTTGGTCCGTCTTTCGCCTCCTCCCCACTCTATTCACCTTACCCATCCACACAATACCAGGTCTTGACATCGTTCCCCTCCACCCCGATTTGCAACGTGTTGGCTCTTCTGACCTCGCATCCAGAATCACTTGGGTACAAGCAAATTTGTCCGTCATTTCTTTCCGCATCTTTCGTTTTATTTTATTTTATTCCGATCCAGTCTCGAAGGCCTCCCTTTCCCCAATGATGAGTTTGACTTTGTGTACGTTCCCCACCCTCTTCACCCTCTGTCATACTAACTTTCCCATAGCCACATTAAGCGCATAGCACGCGGTGTCCCAGAGCACAAGGTCTGTTCTGTATCCATACTACAGGCTCTTTCTCTAATGCCATGTTCACCAGTGGGATCCTCTTTTGGAGGTACATTTCCACTTTCGTAATCCCAATCCCAGCCTAATATTCGTAAAAACAGGAAATTACTCGTGTCATGAAACCTGGGGCCGCATTTGAGGTCAGCTTTCCGTACAAATCACCTTGGCTCATTCTAACCCTGACAAACAACAGATGATCGAAGAAGACCTTTTCTTCCCCAGTGCTTACCGTCCAAGTACTGATCTTGACTCCAATGACAACCCTGCTGCTGATGCCGATCCGGACAAGCAGTCGCTCACGGATTCCTCTGACTCCCCACCTGTTGCTTTCGCACCTACACCACCCCGATCTGTCTCACCATCTAGTATGGCCACACTCGTCTACATTGACAATAACGCACCGCAAGACGACTCCCGGCGGGATAAGGTCATCCACACTCCGCACAAGCATCTGCCACCGCCCCGGCACCAATACCAGCGCCCCCGGAATGGAAGTGCACCCGCCTTACCCCTCATGCGTACCAAGTCTAACTCGGTCACATCTGAATTGATAACCCCGCTGCGGCCACAAAACAAGCTCCCGTCCCAGACTGTGGTGACGAGACCCCCATCCCACCCTGGCCGTCCGAATGCTTCTTTATCTTCTTCGTCGCGGTCGTCGTCCTTCTTGGGATCGACGCCGTCTCTTACTAGCCACGTGGAGGAGACGCCGCGCAGCATACCGAAGGAGAAATCCATGTTCTTGCTACGGTCCCTGCCCCGTGTACCGGTGAACCCGTCGGACCACAGCGTGCTGGAACGCATATATACAGAGATGCATACAGCGCGGTTCATCAACCTTGCGCCACTGTCATTGCTGGCAAATTCTCTGGGGGTGTACTTCAAGGGTAAGGCAGGTTTACTTTTTTGTATTTGTGTTGGTAACCATGTTTTTGTTATGTTTATCATACAGATGTACGCACACACTCGCCGCTGCAGATGTCATTTCCCCCACGTGTCTCAAGGAGTAGGGCAAAGGAGTATTGTGGGGCTGCGACGGATGGTGAACTTGCATGGGATAGCGGGAGCGATAGTGAGGAGCCAGAAGCAACCACCCCACTTGCGACATTCTCGAGAACAGCCTATCCTACGCAGGCAAGGCGAACGCCTGGTCTACCACGGCCATCACCACCACTACGGTCATTACATTCACCGCCGCCGCCGCCACCACCACCACTCAGGCGGTATGGGAGTGCAGAGAACGTGTGGGCGCGTGGGCCAGTGGACCAGCGCTGGGTGTCGGCGCGGAATTTGCTGGAAGGTACTTCGCCATATGTCTCGCTGGATAATTTTCGCATGTCGTCGTTCTCCCCGGCAGGGAAGGCGTTGTTCCCGTTGCCTGGACGACACTCTTCACCCTTCCCTCTGGAATCGCGGTTCCCCGCTGCCATGACTGGTGGAGGAGAGATGATGCGGGGCAACGGACCAAGAGGAGTACAGCACCTTCCGAATCCGACCATGAATTTTGATTTGCAGACGCTGAATCTGCATCTTGCGGTGCGTACGACGGAGGTGCTGGCGTGTGCCGAAGCGATGTGGGAGTGGGTTGTGGAGTACCAGAGAGTACGGAGGGAGCGGATGCTACGTGCTCGAGTTCGATCGGGGTCCGTTGATGAGCTAGGTGGAAGAGCCCGCATGATGAGGGGCGCTGCAAGGTCGACCCTCGTAGATTCGCATCCTTCGACGGACGCGGTCATGGATGCGATTGCGGAACTGACGCGTGCAGACTTTGATGGATTGTTGTCCCAGTATGACGTGTAAGCTGTGGGCTTGTTTGTCTCAGAGGGCCCCCGGCAATGCTCAAGTGTAAAATTTTACAGGGACATGCGGCACCATATGGCCATTGGAACGGTGCTGCGGGACAAGTACTCGTGGCCGAATGCGTGTTTACCCCCGACGAGGGATGGCAAAGCGTCGGACAGCGCATATGATGAGTGGGAACAGTGGGAGCGGCAGCAGCAGCAGCAGCAACAGCCGCAACGGAGGACACATTCCCATGCCGAGTGGTCTAGCTATGCGCAGCCTGGGCCGATGGAGAGCAGCGACACGCTTGTTCCTGATGTAAACGTGACTACGCATGCGAGTAACCACCAACGGCGTGCTGCACCAGCGCTGGTACATAACGCTGATCGTCGGCAGCTCTCACCGGATCCATCCGTGACTCCATTATGCCGTTCGTTGCGCGTGTTCGCAGCGTGGAAAGCTTGAGTTTAAAAGAAAAAGAAAAAAAAAACTTTTTTTTTCTTCTTTCCCACCAGACAGACCACGTTTTCCTCTGCAGGGGTGCTTTTTGTTCGTTTTTTGACTTTTGGGCGCTGATGAAGAAGGCGAGGCGCCCGGCGGTTCAGGGATGCCGGTCTACCGGTATGGCTTTGGGAGCGTATAAGGGAAATCCCTCCCGCAATACCCGTAACCCATCACGCCAACCATCATCAGGCCCAGACATCGTTTTGGGTGACTGTCCCCCAAATTGAGCGATCTTCACCAGGCACACAAGCTTTTCCCTCGGTTTTTAATAGCACTCTTTCTCCGCCCATTTCGGATCCCTGGTTCTGCCATTTGGGC
Organism: Hygrocybe coccinea; assembly: GCA_963555575.2. Lineage (NCBI taxonomy): Eukaryota > Fungi > Basidiomycota > Agaricomycetes > Agaricales > Hygrophoraceae > Hygrocybe > Hygrocybe coccinea. Next base: position 2,152,851 of record OY741996.1, on the reverse strand, counting down.
TGTCCACCCTTAATCCATTATCTTGGTGCGTATTCAAACGATCATCCATCGAAAGGGTTTATCCACTGCCTTGCTTCAAAAATCATATCTTTTTGTTTGCGATTTACCAAGTACTTTCAATTATTTACGTAATAGACTTGCTCAAACCTTGGCAGGAAGAGAAATTTGGAATTTCCCCAATAAGGAGCAGAAAACCGATTGCGTGCAAGGATAATCGTTAAGGACTCTGATAATGGGCTAACATCGACAAGCATCATCTTGGACCAAGGAGTGGGCCAGGAACTACGGGAAGAAAGGAAAAAAAAAAAACACGAGCAGTAAACTAATGACATAAATCTCAAGAATGAAGTCAGTGCAGGCAGACGAACGTAGCCAGGAAAGTAAAAAAAAGTGAAAGAGCAGGACGGAAAAAGGATAGCATAGGACAAGGCCAAACCAAAAAAGCAACCGACTTTGGCGTTACCGCTTCGTGTGTACACCCATTCGTCATCTCCTTGCATAGTGCCCCCCCTGGCTAACTTGAGGTGGCTGAGGCCCAGGCGTCCAATGTCCGTGCTGCTGTGCAGCAGCGGCAGCAAGTCCACCCAATGGCTGGCCCCCAGCTTGTCCGCCAGGTCCACCAGGTCCAGAGAATGAATACGGACCACTTTGGGACATCATATGCCCTGCATACATCCCCGCGTCGTGTTGATGTTGTGGATGTTGGTGGTGTCCACCGTGTCCACCGTAGGATCCTGGGGAGTACTGACTGGGCGACGCGGGGACCTGCGAGTGCTGTTGTTGAGGGGAAGTCGGCGAGAGTGAGATTTGTGAAGGAGGCGCCTGCTGTGGTTGCTGCTGCTGCTGGTGTGGGGACTGTTGCTGCTGGTGCTGCGGGGGCGGCGGGATAGAGAGGGGGGGTGGGATGGCGGTGTTAGGCGAGTGCGGGGAGGTGGGCCCACCACTACGGGTGTTGGCGGCGCCGGAGGCTGCAGCAGTGGTGGAGGAAGTACGCCGTCGACGTTTTTCGCCAGCGGTTGCTGCACGGCCACCGTGCGGGGCCTCATCGTCATCGCCGTCACCGTCGTCATCCTTGATGCCACCGGAGGTTGGGGAACCACTGATGGAGAGGCCACCAGGGAGGTTATTAGCACCAGGCGAGGGCCCGGCGATGTTGAGAGGCGCTGAGGAGCGACCAATGGGCGTGCCGACTGGCATGGAGGATGGGAGGGAGCCATGCGGTGCATTGAGGCACGCCTGGATGAGATTCTTACCCTCTGGTTGTGTCACAAGAGGTTGGAGTTTCGCTGTGGTGAAGGTATATACGAGGCCGGTCTCGGAGACAACCAGGAGAAGGACTTGGGTGCCTGTCAGGGTTGATAGTTCGTAGGCCTGACGGAGGGAGGGTGTTAGGGTGAAAAGGGGAAAGATTGATATTGAAATACCTTTTTCATTATTCCTAAGAAGGGCCATGTGAGAAGGAAGAGGATACGGAGGGTAAGAGTCGAGACATACCAGCTTTCCTTTTGGAGAACGTTATATGACGTCTCGATTTATCCTGAATAAATTCGATCTTGATCTTTCGTCTTCCGGCCTTCTTGTCAGATTTGGGTTTTTCCTCCTCATCGTCGTCGTCTGGGCCGCTATCGACGGCATCCTGGTCATTAATGAACGCGTCGTCTGTTACTGAGGGGGCGCCTGGTTGAGGTAGGTGAGGCTGTGCGTCGGCTGGCGCGGCGTTTCCGGGATGCATGTCGAGGGTGCGTTGGCGCTTGCGCATTGTGGGAGAGGGAGCTGTCGGGGAAATGTCGTCCGAGACTGCAGATGCGGAAGCTGGAGGGAGAGGCGCCGCGGTGTTGGAATAGGAATACGACGTTGAGTTACTTGTTCCAGAAGGAGGTCGGCGAAAGGCCATATAATAATAAAAAACCCACGGAAAAAGCGAGAGGGAAAAGGAGAAACAGGCTCTGTGGATGAGGTGTTGCGAGACGAGGAGCGGGCGAGGGGGAGGAAAGGGGAAGTAGAGGAGGAGGACGCGAAGGAGTATGCGTCCGGAAAAGGAACTTGCTGAAGTTGGAAGTCGGGCAGAAGAGGAGTGTCTCAGTTGGGAGAGATCAAGAAAAGTCGACTTATATAATAATAAAGTCATCAAAAAGGTACACCCGGCATTATCCGACGGTCATCGGCCATCGAGATCCGCTTGTCACACCGCGGAACTAGGTCGCCGGCCGGATTCCCCAATCGGCGCACCAGGCCGCCGCATTTAGTCATGCAGCCCTCAGCGCTCTCGGCACGACGGCACACAACCCCGCATTAGGCAGCTCTCGAGTTAAATCCAGCCACATGGCGAACTCTCCTATCTAAACTCCACAGTTCCCCCGCTCATATTTATCCTCGTCACTATGCGACCACTGCGTGCCTGATCACTCATCCTGTTGCCAGATCAAAAACATCACATTCAACATTACACAACAAACAATTGACACCCGCCCAATTTGGCGACTATTATTTCTCAGAAGCAGATCCTGCTTGTCGCTTGGAATCTGTCCTGATGGCACTCTTGCGCTCTTCTCCCTTCCTCGTCGGCAAGTTGCTTGTTGTCCGAGCGTTGGTTTTTCTTGCAGTGTCAGGTCAAGCCCTGTCCCAGGATAAAGAGCGCCTGTGCGATGCGCGATTCAAGATCCATTGAGGTCTTGCCCTCGACGCTATTTCGCTGCCGAACACCCCCAAGGGCTTCCTCGATGTTCCGGACACTACACCGCCCTTGCCAGAGAACTGGCAAGGCATTGTGAATGTATTGCGCGGTATCCCTGTCTGCAATAAGGATCCCGTCGTACAAAGTGAAATGAAATGTCCACAAGAATCAGAACGAGAAATGCCAAGCAATGGATGGCACCGAAATCGATTGAGCCAAACTACGACTGAAATAACACAATACGTACCGTTGAGATCGACCCCAACAACCTGGCTTAGATGAATATCTTCGCACTCTCCGTCACGGCACACCCCACCTCCGGGTATTTCATATTGGCATATTCTCTTGGATGGGTCCAGCAAATTTGCAACGGCAGCTAGTTTGATCGTCTTCAGGGACGGTAGGGGAAACAGGACAGAAGACGAAGGAGAGCTTGAACAGTAGGAGTGCCATGCTTCCGCTGATTCATCGTCGCCTGCAACTACAGGTCGTGAGTGTGAACGTAATAGAGGGTACCACTCAAAAGGAGAGTCATATGCTGTGAATCTACGCTTTGCTTCTTCTTCCGGTCGCAACTGCAAAGGAGGGAAAAATATATGTATTTTGGTCAGCAGAAACTCTCCCACCATCAATTGGACGCTAAATGATACGGAATACGCACCAGTGCCAACGACTGGGCCGGCTGGTCATAGAGCCTTGTATCTTGTTGCCACTTGTTTTCAGCGGTTTTTGAATATGTACGTGAATGACCAGCCTGCGGAAAGGACACGTAAAAGGGGAGGATGGGGGGAGCAGTTCGCGGGCATGCCGACAAATAAAATAAACAAAAGCACCAAGTCAGGAACACCTCTCCAAGGGAGACCATTGCAAACAGATCCTTGCCACTTTTTCTCGCACTCTCTTCAAAGCTATCCATTGAAAAATGGCGATGACCGAGGTTGCCAAAATAGTCCAGGAACGAGATCATCGGACAACCAGGGACGCAACCAATTGAGAAATCATTGAGGTGAGGTCATCATTCGCAAGGGACAACGCACTCGCCTTCTTCACCCGAACCCAAGTGATCCATCACGTTCGGAACAGAATCATCTACATCAATTACAAAAAACAAACAAACAGAAAGGTTCGCACAAATCAGCCGGTGGTCGGAGGGGCGAGGAACCGGGAGAGAGAACCGATGGAAGGTGATGCAGATGAAGACGAGCTCCTGCTTGACACTGCCAAGTCTGTTGTTAAGTCAACAGACGTCGATAATAATTGTACGGTTTCTATGTTGAATATTTGGATATGCAACCGAATAAAACGTGGACATGATAGATAAACACGAACCATGCATAATAGAATCTTGCATCACCATGTCTTTTTCTACATTGTGCTGCATACGACCTTTCTTCACTTCTAGGTTTGTATCCTCTTCCTCCTGTTTAACAGGTTGCGATGGCAGACGATGGTTTGCCGGCGTTGGTCTACTTGACTGCGACAAAGGAGTAGATTTAGTAGATGAATCGTGACAGCGCAACACAGCGCACCATAGCGAGCTTTTTTAGTCGATTCTGTTCTCTTTGCGCAATAAGCTCGCGCATTTTGCGAATCTCTCGCTCCTTGACCATCAGCACCGCAGGCGACATAGCTCCCACATCACTGGAAGTAGGAGTGTTCGGTAGTGTTTCCCCGTTATTATCATACATAGTTGCGGTGTACGAGGGCTCTCCACGCTCGTGATCGGCATCCGCGACTTGATCAACACGCATCGCGCCCATGCTACCATCGTCATCACTGTCACTCAGGTCGATTACACATCGACGCATCCCACTCACACTGGCAAAACTACCGGGTTTTCGGCTTGAGCTATTGTTCACGCCACCGTTACCTGAATATTGACGTGAAGGCCCAGGGTCGAAATCGACGAAATCAGCCGCCACTGGTCGTTTAGTTCCCCGGCGCGAAATTGGAATAGGACCAGCGCTGCTCTTAATGTTCTCGGGCTCTCTCAGGTGGCTCACTATCAAGCCAGGAGAATCGGTGAGAGCATGAGGATGTGAAGCTAGGGGTGGTTCAGTAGAAGCGGAAGGAGGTGTGTGATCCGGAGTTTGATCTATCGACGACATGGAGTTGGTATAAACAGATGTCAATGAAGAGCGAAACGACAAAGGCGAACGAGGGGGTGTGGTAAACCGAGCTGACGCTGGTGGAGTGAAGGTCCCAGGAGCAACGCTATCGATATCCATATCCACGGGCGAAGGATTTGAGAACGAGGGCACGCCTCTAGAGTTATTTGGATTTCCGTTATCCACGAAGGGAACCGATCCAATGCTATTTAGGAAGTCATCAACGGAACGCTCTGGGACATGCGGGACCATCTCTGCATCCTGATCTTCTTGATCTTTGGAATGGGCATAAGATCCTGATTCGTGATAGGTAGAATCTTCGTCTAACAAGGGTTTTGGCTTGCGAGAAGCTTGTACAGCTTTACGAGCCATCAGTTCCTGGCGCCTTTGTTGTTCCATATCGTGCAGGCTAGTGCTACTGACAACCGCAGAATCCGCTAGGGGAGACGAGACAGAGATAGCAGAGGTGAGTAGAAATGCAGACGCTGTTGCCAAACCTTGATTTGTCAATTGTATGGGTAACGAGGAAATGGACTTCTGTCTGGAAAATTTCGGAGGTTTTACAGGAAGACCACTATTGTGTGGTACCGTATGCTGTAAGGCACCGATTGAGTCCATCTCAGATTGGACGGGAGTAGATTGTGGGGCTATGGCAAGTTGACTGGACTGCGAGATAGATGGTGTAGGAGGGTATGGGATAAGGCCAGTAGTATCGAGGTTGGCAGGGAATCGCAGATTGAGTTCTCTAAAGACATAGTATATGATTTCCCGGCTCAAACCAAACTCAACTAGGTATTCAGGTAGAACACCCCAGCCAAGGAGGTCAAGAACCAAGTCCTTGGCCATGGCGAATTCTACTTGTGTCACTTGAATAAGTAAATGTCCGTCAGCAGTTGAGAGCGATAGGTAAGGCATACTCACTGGTTAAGCCTGGTCTCACTTGGTCAATCTCTAATGCATACGAGGATGTATCAATAAAAGGAAGGTCATAACTGCGTATGATCGATATGGGTTCACAAGGTGCGGCAACGGCAGATGATTGCAGAGCTTCGTTACTATTGTCTCTAAGATTAGACACAGAACCAACTTCGACAGACTTTATTGAAGGAAAGACTGCGGTAGACTCAGAAATGGAGGCTTCGAGTTTGGATGATCGAGGGGGAGTTCCTTCGGTATCGCTGATTTCTCCTTCTTCTCGGATTTGCCCTTCTTCCACCTCCCAGTTTTCGGCCGCAAGTACCGGTAGAAGAGTGGTAGCTAATGGGCCTGCAGGAGGCGTTGTTTCAAGGGCTTGACCATAATCAAGGCGAAAAGATGCATCATCATAGACTGGACGATGAGAGTGTCCCAAGTTCGGTTTGCGACGCTTGGATTTTAGAGTTAACAGAGCAGCCTCTCGCAAGGATAATGCAGGGTCGGTCCCCGATCCAGTTGTCGGAGAGCACGGCGTGTTGTGAAGTTCTGATGGCAATGTAATAGAGAGGACCTGCATACCGGAAATTTTATAGAAAGAGCAGCGAGGTTGGTGGAGTCATGATGGAAACCCACGCACAGACCTAAGATTAAATAATTACAAAGTTTGTTTACGTAATACCAAAGCAGTGAAGCATACTGCTTACTATTCTTGGTCAGGTTATGCAAATGGATTCCGAGTCCTAAATTTATTTAGGCTCGGTCTTACAGCTGATTAGAAACTAGGGAAGCACCGACTTCGTCGGAGAAAACCACGCTTGGCCTATTGGAACTTACAACTGGTGATATAGTAGTAGTAATTCTATAGTGATTACAGACTTGATAACTGAGGGAGTATTAAAAACACCTAGAGCAAATTTTTAAACACTGCTTCTGACTAAGTACTAACATTCAGCATGAAGGTGAGACTGACATCCTGGAACTAGCACTGGTGAGTTTTGATGTATTTTCTTTTTTGAACTGTTTTTTACAGATAAATAACGACCCCAGCACCAAAAAATCATGAAAATAAACATAACAGTGATGTGAAAACAATGAAGATGATCATAAAGACAACATCAGCAATGGATGGGGATGGGGATGGGGATGGGAACAGGAACAGGTTTGGCAACAGTGGGGGCTGGGCCAGTGCAAAATGAGGGGAAACATCCAGGAGAGTTGCCAGTGAGTTCCTCCCTCTCATCAACTTTATTCCTCATAACTAAGGACTCCTGTCCACACACAGGCGAGGTGCTCAGGGCTGCACCTGCCCCCCTCCCTGCCAACACACCCAACGCCTGCAAAGACAAAAAGGTGGCATAGGGAATTCATGTCTGCAGACATATTTATTTGTTATTACATAATTAAATAGTATAATTACATAATAAACGGAGATAACGGGTGATACGGTTTTTGGCTTCATTGTAGGGGTCCCAGTACCACCTTGCCAAGCAAGGTAATGATGCGGAATCCCAACTGCGGAAATTTTCTTTGTTTGGTCCTTGGCCTATCAGAACCCCAAGACCTGCCTAAAGCAGGCATGGGGCCGACACTTCAGACACTTCAGTAAATACACGAATATAAAGATTATAAGAGAATTCAGATAGTAATTAAAGTCCACCATCAATTGAAAGGGTTGTTGTCCCCTTCAGCAGGCTCGCAAACGATAAATCCAGCGGGGACAGGCACCGTCTCATTTCGAGCATCACAATAGTAGTAACTCTTGTACCCAGTCCCCCTTCCTTCCCTGGCAACCATACTACCAGCAGGGGCATGGAAAGTCCATGCCCCACCATCATCATATCTCCTTTCAAAACAAACCCTCTTGTTTTGTTGTCCTTTATCATTGTTCTTCTCATCATGTTTGTGCTTGGCATTGGGTCCATTTCACCACTTGAAAGACCCTGCCTTCAGATGGATAATATCACCAGGGGATATCCCAACCTCTGTGAGGTCACCATCACTAACCAGGTGCAGGATGTCCAGGCCATAACCCTTCCTGTTCAAGGCCAGTTCAAAATTATGAGCATCTGTGATGCTGAGCTTTGTTTCAGCATAGACCAAGAATCGGCACAGTTTGGATGAAGTTGGAACAGCCATGAGTGCTTGTTCAGTCAGTGCAGGCTGAATGCAAGTGGGCATTGTAGGGTTGGCTCTGGCATGATTGCCAAGTAGGGCCAGACTGCTAGCTGCTTGTTGAGAGGTTTGCAGCACGGCTTGGCACTTCACTGGATCAAATGCCTGTGTGTATGGTGTAGTGGTTGGGCCTGGGCTGTCACATGACCCAGGTCCCATGGTTGGGTTCCCTTATGTAGTCACTTCCTGTCTTAGTTGATCTTATCCCATCTCACCCTTGACCGGTCCACTGTCTGACTCCGTGAGCGACCCCAAGACGTCTCCAATGGTGGAACCATTATCGTGGCCTGGCCTTCATACTGAGAAAAGTTAGTATGCTTGCAACATGATTTAGAACAGCACTAACACAAGCCCAGGCTCACTCTTTCATCATGATTAACTAAGTCACATGAGCGAGTGCAGAAATTTTCTATATCCCTCACAACTTTTTTACCAACTAAGTTGCTGGATAATTTTAACCAAATTAACCTTAACCAACCACAATCTCAAAGAAAGAGGTATACCCCTCCTAAGCTAACCTAAACTAGCCAACTCCTAAAATCCTAAACCTGGTAAGTGTTTTTGTTTACTCACAGGATTTTGTTTCACAGACTGTCTGTCATGAAAATACATCACCCCCTATACATTTTCCTTACCTTCCCATATTTTCATGACAATCCTCTCCAGATCGCTGGATCTTGACTTATACTTCACACAATATGTGGAGCGGGGCAACGCAATACAATTACATCCCCTCGAAAGGGACAAAAAACTACCGACCTATAATTACAACTCCCCTGAGGGGAGTACAACTATGGATATATTCCCCAAAGGGGAACACTAATCCACGATACAAGGATCTGCCTCGGACCCTTCCTCAACCTGGACCCTAGAACCCCTGACACAACCTGTATCGACCAGGAGGGAACCTTCACTGATCATATCTTGAACGGCATTCTCTAACGCCTTCTTGACCACTGCCTGACAGTTCCGAGTAAACCTGTCAGTGAGACCAAACTGATAACAAGGCTGGGACTTACGATACCCCAGCCAGAGGTTGTCTTTGGAGTCTGCCCATGAGACCATCTCGAGTGATGGCATCGAGTCTGACGATAACAGAGAGGGGGGGAACGCATCATCCAATGCTGAAGAGAAGACAGAGACCATCAGAACATACCCAACAACAAGAGACGAAACACTCACTGTACGGGTCCTCCAATAACTTGCACAAAAGCATCTTATTGCGTCCAAAAAGTGGGCAACACTCCATGTGATGCTTCGCCTTCCTGCAAGCAAAACACCAAGTAGCCCAATGCAAATCCCGATCAAAGTCTGTGAGTGAGAGGGCATAGTGATGTGTAACACAATTAACCAAGATAGGGGAGGTTGGAGAGAACAGAGTGGACATCTTGAGGAATGTAAGATGGTGAGAAGAGTGGGGAAACATCACATGCTGAAGAACGAAGACCAAGAAACAACGAGACTTTATACTGTCAGCACACCCCCACGTATTCGACCCCTTCTCTCAGAATCCCACAATCCATCCACATGACTGGAAGTTGAAACCCCCGACTCCCATGCTGTCTCTTTCTCCATCAAACCACCATCACACAGTGCCCAAACCCTTGATCATGATTCAACCAATCACCATCGCAATCCTTATCTTTTTTCTCATCCTTATCCTTGTTTTGGCTTCATTACTGTGGGGAATACGACAGACTTACGACACCGCCGACCCCGATGTAAAGGCGTGTTCAGGGTGGCTTCGGAATGAAGATCCTAACCAAGGGGGTGTCAGCGTGAAAGTGACAGGGTAATCAGTGTCATGAGTCGTAGTAAAATGGGTAGTAAGAGAATATGATTAAAAGCTGCCATCTAATACAACAATAACGGGTGAGAAATAGGGAAGCCGACGATACCGACGACGTTGGGTACGGCGGGTTGGGTTGGGTACGGCGAATGGGTAATGATAAAATGAGATAAAATAGTAAGTATAAAGGTGGGAAGTCTACAGCCTACGACGACAAGAGGTTCTAAGAGGTTCTGAAGGATTCTGAGTGAGATAAAGAGGGGGGAACTGGATTGTTATTATTATACGGTTGTCAGTCACCGTTTTATAGAAGTCTGTCAAGAGTGCTACTTCGGTATAAGTTACTTTGGCCGATAGTAACTACAAAGGAGGTATGAAATAGGAAGGAGAAGATGGGAGTTGCAAGGCAACGAAGGAACAGGAAATGGAGAGGAAAAAGATATAATGAAAAAGATGAAAATAAAGAACCTATGTCCAAAGAGGACAGGGGGTATAAGTCCGATGTCGGTATGGGAGTCTGAGGTGTCACGTGTGATCGTTTTGGGCAATATGAATCATCGGTGTTGGTATACGATCGGCCGTCGGTAGATGGTATACGTCGGGTACAGCGGGTGATGTCGGGTTACGTTGGTTTCGAGTACGAGGAAGTGGGACGAGTTGGGTTCGTGAGTATCTGTGATATATCAATGATACGTACTCAGAGTGTCATCAGACCTCTACACCGAGATCCCCCTAACCACCGTCGTATTCTGCCAACCCTCCATGATCCGCAGTATCAACGTGTCACATGGCAATGATAACCCTTACAACGAATGGAGAAGCTGTGATGACACATACCATGAAGCATACGAGTCTGCTGACGCATCCACAAGCCAGAATGGCATGATTACGAATTGCATCAATGCCAAAGGCAATGCAATTATGAGGCAGGAACAACACGAAGATGTCAGCCCTCCTTTCCATTGTACAATGAAAAGTGAGTCATTCCTACTGTGACTCATCGATACTGGGGAGGGGGAGGAGATGTATAAAAGACATTGAAGTACGAGTAGTTTACGCTAACTTTGACCTCCTGTACCATCTTTTAGTAGTTGTACAATGATGCCAATAGAAAGTTCAATTGAGACCCTTATTACCCCTCATTCTTAAACCTTATTCCTGAGGACTCGAATGTTGATTGAGTCTCATGCATAAGTGCTCACATCCCTGGCAAAACACCTGGTTGCCCTCACCCTATAACACCTAGCTGTCCAGCCAACCTCCAATCTCCAACACTGTGCAACCCTTTGAGCGACACCAGATAGCGCAGCTACTAGTCGTGACACTGTCCCATCACTCACTTGCTGACTAATTTGTTTGTCAGAGGGGGGGGAGGTGAGCTGGGCTAACCACTGTCCTCATCCCTGTCCCCATCCTGGTCATTGTTAAGGCATAGCACAGGTAGGGGTTCACCCATGGTTATTCCAAAACAGGTAACATGGGTTTGGGTAAAGTGTTTTGGTTTGCACACCATGTCAAAACTGTACCCGTTATCTGTGGGTGATGGGTTTTCACAGGTCTGTCAACCCAAGCCCCAGTTAGGTTTGTTCTTTGTTCTTTACTTTATTTTCAACATTAATTTCTCTACTTTAGCTAAGTTTGTGTGATATTTTCTACCACCACAACCTTGACAAGCACAAACACAACAACAACAACAACAACAACAACAACAACAACAACAACAACAACAACAACTACCATGACAACCCTGCACAGCAACCCACTAACAGACCAGCAAAGTTGCAACAGCAACAACAACAATGGAAAGGAATGCTGGGAGGGTGGTGCACCTGTTATGGATTGCCATTCACGACAGGCTCTGGCAACAACTAACTCAACAGATCAGATGAGTGAGAAGATAACAAGTATATTTGGAGATCCAGGGGGGTAAATCAGACTAAATGTAAAGTACAATGTACATACAATATCAATATATAAAGAGAATAACTTGAGGGGAGGTTTCTACTTATTGTCCAATAGCAATACTTTCTCTTATCTCCAGCCAATGGCATTAAGACCTCTTATCATGGATGAGTAATCACATTGTGATTGGTGGATAGGAGTCAACTTCCTATTGGTTGATTCCTGTGAGTGATTGGTTGATAGACTGAACATGTGTTTGATCATACATGTGGAGATGTCAAAGTGTGGGAGCGAGCCTGAATAATCAATGAAATGGCATTGTCCAATCAGAGCATGGGATTTTGGCACTTTGCAGTGGGAATTGAGTGATGAGTAAGCAGAGGTAAGGCAAAAACGTAACAATACCCCCCACAAGGTTTGCGTCTGCATGAACAAGAAATGGAAGAAAGAACAGGAGGAAGGAAAAAGAAGGGTATATCAGGGGTGGACCGGGAGTCATACCAGGCAGCCAGCAAGGCTATGTAGGATAGACTGTGTTGGGAGGTCACAGATCTGGCAAATAAAGTATATTGTAGCCAACAACAGAAATGGGGTCTTCAAACCCCCCAATTGTTGTACATCATAGTTTGACGTCATTGCAGACATGAAGAACCTAGAAGACCCAAAAGAAGGGGTTGAGCAGGTAATCAACAAGGAGGCAAGGGGGGACTGGGCAGAAACGGTGAAAGGGTGCACCACGGTAATGGGAAGGGAATAAAACACCTACTCTACCACAGTGCTGTACAAGTTCTGAGTGGTTCAATCTTAATCCTAATGGTAAAATGGGGGAGATACTAGCTACAAATGTGCGAAACAATATAGGAAACACTTCCAAAGTGTGCAAAGTAAGAATAAAGTAGTCTGATCTTGTGATGAAGTATAGTGAGCATGCGATAGTTGTGATGCGACACATGCGATAACAGTGAAGTAGGAAGAAGTGCAGAGTGAAATTGCAGCAATCAGAGATGAAGGGAGACTCTGAGATGCACTCAGAAAGGAACTGGGACGAAGAGGGTGGTATTCTTCTTCTGGTATGCTAAGTACAGGGAGTATTTATATGATAGGGGTTACTAGGTGTAGCTGTTATGAAAATAGGAAAACACAAGCTAGCTACATGTGAAATGAAGGCGAAGCAATGTTGCAATAGGGTCAACAAGTGAGGTGAGATGAGTAGCATATAAAGTATTTGAAAGATAGAGTATTTGGAAGAATACCCCTAACAGTGCGAAACAGTGCGATAAATCTGTTATTTGACAACTGGTTAAAGCACAGCTGTGCAAAGGGTCTACACAGGTTTGGGTGATGTCAAATATGGGCTGAGTTGAGCAGTTAAACATTTGAATAAGGTAGATAACCGGTGCAATGTTTGTTGGAGCGGTGCAAGGTGCGGGCGATGATAACAAGAGAAACACGAAGTTGTACAGTGAAGCGCAGTGCGGCGACAAGTGTAGGGCATAGGTAGAATGCATAGAAGTGTGTCTGAAGTGTTTCCAAGTTAGAATAGGTCAAATTGAATATTTATGAGGTCAGAGCATGCAGCTGCGTATCACCGGAGAGGTGGCAAGACATCATACTTGTCAAAATGTAAGGTGGAGGGGAGTGGCTTGGCAAGTTGATGGAAAAGAACAATGGGGTATGTGTAATGTGCATCAAGATGACCATCATTGAAGTCACGATTACTGAAGGTGAAAGTTGCAGAAATCTTGACAATGAAAATCTGTCTGACTTGAGACACCCTAGTCAAACTCCACTTTCTAGCATTCTACTGGGCTCTTGGATCAGTTATCTGTGGCTGGGATGGCACATTTTCTGGAAGTGCTCTGGGATGTTTGTTTGCCTAGTATTTGCAGGGGTTTTCATGAAAGGCGCTTTTTGTGAAATACTGTGTATGCAGCATATGTATAGCCCAATCCTTCTCAAATTTCTCATTTCCCAGATCACAAATTCCATCCTTGATGCTATCTACACTTCTATTTGTTCTTATCCAAAATGCGCATGAGAAGTGAGATGGTGTATAGCAGCTAATCAGAGCACTGGCACCTGTTAGTATGTGAATTTGTACCAATCTATTTATTCCTAGGCAAATGCACAGATAATCCGTGGATACCTTTGGCTCTATCTGTATCCATATCCGCCATGGGTATGGATACAATATCTGCAGATTTATCCATCTGTGAACTTCAAAACAAAAAAAAGATCAGCCAAAACCGTCAAGAATTGACTGAGATATGCTCAAAACAATGTTTTGAGCATATCTCAGTCAATTCTTGACGGTTTTGGCTGATCTTTTTTTTGTTTTGAAACTCGCGGATACCAGAATGCTTATCCGTACTCGTATCCGCGTGTATCCATATCCGTGATCCATCAAAATCCGTCATATCCTTGCATTTGCCTATTTATTCCTGTAATAACACCATATTGGTTGATGTTCTTGATTGTTTTTTGTCTACATTGTCTTGGACACCCCACACCTCTAGTATGGCATAATAAAGACATGCTCATTGCTAACTTCTATGAATATTCCTGGCAATTTATTGTTTTTATTGAACCTCATTTCATTCTAAGGTAGGTGTCATCCATAATCTGCAAAGATCACATGCCAAGTGTGACAGTGCCCAATATGGAAAATACACACTAATGAATGTGCTTTTAGAAAGATTAGGGATGATTACTACCAAAAGCTTCCCTTAGAATTATAGATATATACATATGTCACATATATATCAATTTATTTTTAATAAATATGGCAGTCCCTGTGACTAGATCACTAAACTAGGGTAACTCCTTCTGTTGACATGTCAAGATTGATTCCTCATGCTGCAAAAAAAGCAGAGAGCTCTATCATCCATTGCCAATTTCCAGAAATCTAAAACACAAATCTCATGAAGGCAGAGAAGGAACCAGGCCAGAGATTATGACCAAGAGAATGTACACCTTATTTTCTAATAACACAAACATGATCAACATCATATCATGACAAATGGCGCAGCTGCCACTGTCTCTGCATTCCACTCCTAGTCCCAGTCCCAGTCCCTTGCCTAGTCCAGCATCCATGTGGAGGGAGGGAATTGTGTAGAACTCATGTTATAAGTGATCTGAGATAAATACTCAAAACCTTGCAGGTCAAAAGGCTCAGCACGGACTTCACTGATTGCTACAAAAATTAGGGATCTAACCCTCAGTAATATCTACAACATTTTTCAGGAAGCAGATTTTTCGATTTCTTCCTAGATGTTCTGCAAAACAACTTTCTGATGCCCTCTTTCCTCTTTTGATCGTGTGTGTCACAAAAAGCATCACATCATGTGATCTTTGCAGATTATGGATGACAGATTACTGTATTAGGCTGGTGACAAGCTCTTCGTACTCCAGCAACAAACTCTTCAGCAGAAGGGCTTGTCATTCTGAGTTTGAAATAGCAGGACATGCGGAATTTGTCCAAATCAGGAAATAATGTGATCTTGTAAATAAAACAAACATTAAATTTTACAATGATAACATCAAATTTGGATTATCCGATTGTTTAGCATTAGTTGCAACTTCCCCAACTACCTTAAAGCTGCAAAGCTTGTGCTGGCAGTGTCTTATGCTCTTGTAAAATATGGATGGTGATCTGCAGATTCAAGGTCCTCAAGTCCCCAATGCCCCCACTTTAATGTAACAAGTTGTCCCACTCATTTGTACTTTAGGCCCTGCTGAATTGAGGAAATTATTTGAAGATATCATTCCCTCTCAACTTCATCCCCCCACTAGTGCCTACCAGCTATAATGATAAAAACAAGGCATTGCCACAATAGTGTATGTGTATGATACCATGTACTTTAATGAAAGGCCTGTCATTCATTTTATGATGACATTTTTATGATAATGACAGGACAATGACAATAGGAGATTATCAATGCATTTTCATTAGTGTTTTCATTGTGTTTTCATTACTGATGAGTGAGGGTGGGTGCTGGGTGTTATCATTGCATTATCTTTAGTGTTTTCAATGTGTTTCCATTACTGATGGGCAAGGGTGGATATTGGGCGTTATCATTGTGTTTTCATGAGCATTTTCATTGTGTTTTGATTATTGATGGGTGGGGGTGTGTACTGGGCATTATCATTGCATTATCATTAGCATTTCCATTGCATGGGTACAGGGCATTGTCATTGCATTTTCATTGGCTTGTTCATGAATAATGGGTGGGGGAGGGTCCAGGGCATTATCATTCCATTATGATTGGTGTTTTCATTGCATGTTCATTAATAATGGGTGTACAGGGAATTATCATTGTGTTATCCTTGGTGGTTTCAGTGCATTTTCATTAATAATGGGTGGGGTTACAGGGTGTTATCATTGCATTTTCATTGTGTTTTCATTAATAATGGGTGGTGGGTATATGGTGTTGTCATTGCATTATCATTGGCATTTTCATTAATAGTGGGTGGGGTGGGTACAGAGAATTATCATTGTGTTATCAGCCACGACCATCCCCCATCACCTGCACATCACCCTGTCACCACCCCCCACCATCTCCTATCACCCCATCGCCACCCTCCACCACCCCCCATTGTCTACTCATCACCCCCATCACCTCCCCATCACCCTCTCACCCCCTACCATCTCCCATCATCTTTCCATCAACCCTCCACCACCCTCCACCATCCCCCATCATCTCCCCACCATTCCCCATCATCTCCCCATCCACCCTGTACCATCCCCCATCATCTTCCCATCACCCCATCACCTCTCCATCACCTCCTTACCAACCCCTACCATGTCATGGATTGCTAGATCAGCAGGCTCCAGCAACAACCAACTAAACTGAGTCAAGATCAGACCAGAGGAAACACCAGGAAAGAGGTGGATTCATGGTCAACTACTACTATACAACAAGTAGCAGTCCAGGGAGGGAGGAAGTCTAGGAAAGTGACAGGGGGAGGAAACCAGACTAAACGTAAGGAAAAGGAAACAACAGAGTGATCTACCTACTATATATAGACCAAGGACTTAAGGGTAGGCTTGGCTATCATACCATATCCAGACTAGTCATGTGAACCTCAAACAATAGATAACTTCACAATCAGAACCAAAACAATGGTATCACAGGGTGATGTTCCAGAAGGTTCTGGAACCTGTCATGGAACATGTGCTGGTCACATGTCATGGGATTGAACCAAGGCAGTGGTAATGCGCAGCATTGCTTGACATTGTGGGATATCGATGAGTAATCAGGATACTGGTCACCTGACTGAGTACTGTTGAGCTGGGATGGCAAGGGAGTGGTCCATGTCATAGGGAAAGGGTAAGAGAGGGTCGGGGATTGACTGTCACTATACAGCCACTGGTATAGTCAGTAATCATGTCATGTTGGTCATTGTATGAAGTCCATGATGTTGTGTCAAGTGGAGCTTGTCGGAACTGCCAAGAAACTAGGGTTGTGGATACACATGTGTAGTATGTCCCTTCATGGTGTGATCAGGGAGATTTGTTGGATCATTTGGCAAGAAGTAAAATGACAGCAATTGAGGTGAGCAGTTATAGCTGTCACTCTGTCTGGATGGTCTGAACCAATGGAGCGGTGTCATGACCCTAAATGACTTTAGGTGTAATGTCATGGTTTCACTAGTAGAGCACAGAGATAACCACTCATACCTAGTATACATAAGCACACCCCACATTCATTAGTATTCATTCCATATTTTTCTATAACACGTATGCAAGTGAATAGGCATAGTAAAGTATACCCTTACAGCCTAGCATTTGCTTTGGATATTTTTTTATAGTGTTCCTACTTTGGCCCAGACTTAACCACTTATTGCTAGCATGCATAGACACTATCCACACTCATTTACATTTATCTCCTATTTTTCTATGATCTGTGTGCAAGGGAACAGGCATAACAAGGATATGTTGTGCATTATTATTGTTGGAAGGAAGATGACAAATCATGTTGGACTTTGTTGATTGTTGTTAGTCTTGTTGCCACTCAGCAGACCAAACAGATAAGGAGAGAAGAGATAAGATAGAGAGGGATAAGATAAGATAAGGAATTGGAATAGGATCAATTGTTTTGTACCTACATCCTAAATGGGGACAACATAGCAGGGTTATTTGATATTGCAGCAGATCTGATGCTGATCTGTCCTAATGGAGTTAACACAGCCTTGGAGCACTCCCTTCATTGTTCCTCCTTACTCAGCCCCATTGTTGTCTAGTCCCCATTGTTCTCAGTCCCCCATTGTTCTCAAACAGTATATATAGAGCCCCAAATTGCCCAGTAGTCAGTAACACTTCTCTCCCCCCAATTTATACCTTCCCCTTAGTGTTCACCCTTCAGTCTTATAGTTAGTGTTATTAAGTTAGTGCTAGTAGTACTCAGTTATAGTAGCTAATATCCTTATAACAGTTCACTATCAGTTTATCATTCTTGCTTATTGAGTCTGTGGGTCTATCTTTGATCACTCAATAGCATATCAGTCTGTCAGTTTGCTGTGCTTAGTCAGCTATTCAGTTAGCTAGGATTAGTCAGCACCCATATTTGGTAGTTCATATCTGTCTATCATCATTCTTGCTTGTTGAGTCTGTGGATCTATCTTTGATCACTCAATAGGTGCATTCTCTGTCTGCCAGTCCATTTGTGTGTTTTGCTTAGTCAGCTATTCACTTAGCCTGTCTTAGTCAGCATCTATATTCAGTAGTTATAGGGTTAAGGTTACTTCTATTCAACAGAGTATTGAAAAGATATTAAAGTATATCCCTGAACTAGTAGCCAATGTGCGTTTGAAGCTTCAGACTAAGTAGATAATTCAATATCCAGAAGATACTCTTGTTGCTTAGCTTTCTTACCAGTTCTGTCAGTAGTCATTAGTATAGTCCATTATCATTGCTAGTCTGTCATCATTGCTAGTTGATCTATAGTGGCTGCTTATCATTTACTGCCCATTGCTCATTGCTTGCTTGCTCATTGCCCATTGCTTGCTTGCTTACTCAAAGTCTCAGTCCCATCTAAGGAGAGACCTCACTGTTCACTGCTCATTGTTCACTGCTCCTTGATTGCTTGCTCACTGTCCATTGTGTGCTTGCTCACTTAAAGTCTCAGTCCTATATCAGGAGAGACCTCACTGTTCATCTGTCACTGTTCACTGCTCATTGCTCACTACTTGCTTGCTCACTGTTCATTATAGCTTGCCCACTATTTATTGTTATTCTATCAATACTTGTATAAAGGTGTGTTGAACCTTGATAATAACCTTCACAAATTTAGTTAGCCTCAGAACAACAAGGCCTCTGTCTGAAAAACGTCAATTCCACAAGCCTTGTTGAAAATATTCATGCACACAACAACAGCCGATCTTATACCGACACCACTGACTCATCTCACCCGAAACAATCACACATGACATCTTGGATTCCTATACCAACATCAGACTTGCTCAAACCATATACCTCTGTTTTCTTTGGAGATAGGTCTTTGTTTTACATCTTTTTCGTTATATCTTTTCCTCTCCATTCTCTGTTCCTTCATTGCCTCGCAACTCCCATCTTCTCCCTCCCATTTCATACCTCCTTTGTAGTTTACTATCAGCCAAAGTAACCTATACTGAAGTAGCATACCCTTGACACATTTCTATAAAACGGTGATACGCATCATACGATCCTATGCTCCGAATACGCGAATCGGATGTACTATACCTCTTCATCGACCACATCCCGATATCTTACGATCTAACGAACGTCTGCAACCTCTTGCGACATCTCTTGACAAACTATTGATCGCTTCCGAACTAGTCGCAGCACCAAGACAAAGTCATCTCATATCGGACCGATCCCGCCTTTATCGGAGGTTCATTCCCCCTATCCCATCCACCTCCTACCTCACTTTCGATCATTTTGGACGTATTTTCATATTAGTTTCTCTTTATTATTCAATTTACCTTTCATCTTCCTTTGTTCTTTGTTCTTCATCTTATGTTTCACCTTCTGATTCCTTTATCCCCTTCCCCTTTTAGTATCATTACTACTCCTTTCTATCATTTTATACCGTTCCGATCCTCCGATCGAAGTAGTATATAAAGAGATGTAGTTTAGATACATAGACAGAGAACCCCCTCCTCCTTTAGACAGAGAAATCTACGACTTCCATCCCCTTCGATCTTAGTCTCCGAGCTATAAAGCTCTCCTTTAGTTTCAAACTCAAGTTATAGTCTTGAGTTTGTCTATCCTCGTCACCCGATATCGATATCTTTGTCGCGACCGTGTTCGCGAAGTCGCACAGTTGATCGCAACTGTCGCACGTATGTTCGCATCATTCGGAAACTTTATAGTAGTTTCTATCTCCCTCTATACTCTTCTACGTGTAGTAGACATCTTCGCCTCCTCGCATTCACCTAATAGGTAGTTTGTTTAGGGATCTCCCCCTTTACAGCCTCCTATAGCGTATCAACAGTGACCAACAACCATATTAACATAACAATCCAGTTCCCCCTCTCTATCTCTCTCAGAATCATTCAGAAAGTCTTGTCATCGTAGCCCATAGACTTCCTGTCTTTATCTTTACCATTTTACTTTGTTTTATCATTACCTGCTCATTGTACCTGACCCCAACCTGCTGTACCCGTTGTTGTCAGTATCATCGGCTTCCTTATTTCTCACCCATTATTGTTGTATTAGACAGTGGCTTTATTCCATTTTCTATTACTACATCTTTTACTACGACTCTCAACCCTGATTACCTTCTGTCACTTTTATGCTGACACTCCTTTGGTTAGGATTCACATTCCATAGCCACCCCAAACACGCCTTTACAACATTTCAACCTTGTTGCATGCTGCTGTTGTGTGAATGAATGTTTTCACCAAGGCTTGTGGAATTGACGTTTTTCAGACAGAGGCCTTGTTGTTCTGAGGCTAAACTAAATTTGTTAAAGTTATTGTCAAGGTTGAACACACCTTTATACAAGTATTGATAGAATAGCAATGAACAGTGAGCAAGCTATAATGAACAGTGAGCAAGCAAGTAGTGAGCAAATGAGCAGTGAACAGTGAACAGATGAACAGTGAGGTCTCTCCTGATATAGGACTGAGACTTTAAGTGAGCAAGCACACAATAGACAGTGAGCAAGCAATCAAGGAGCAGTGAACAATGAGCAGTGAACAGTGAGGTCTCTCCTTAGATGGGACTGAGACTTTGAGTAAGCAAGCAAGCAATGGGTAAAGAGCAAGCAAGCAATGAGCAATGGGCAGTAAATGATAAGCAATCACTATAGATGAACTAGCAATGATGACAGACTAGCAATGATAATGGACTATACTGAATATAGATGCTGACTAAGACAAGCTAAGTGAATAGCTGACTAAGCAAAGCACAAAATTGGACTGGCAGACTGAGAATACACCTATTGAGTGATCAAATATAAATCTACAGACTCAACAAGCAAGAATGATAACTGATATGCACTTATTGAGTGATCAAAGATAGATCCACAGACTCAATGATGATAGACAAGTATGAACTACCAAATATGGGTGCTGACTAATCCTAGCTAACTGAATAGCTGACTAAGCACAGCAAACTGACAGACTGATATGCTATTGAGTGATCAAAGATAGACCCACAGACTCAATAAGCAAGAATGATAAACTGATAGTGAACTGTTATAAGGATATTAGCTACTATAACTGAGTACTACTAGCACTAACTTAATAACACTAACTATAAGACTGAAGGGTGAACACTAAGGGGAAGGTATAAATTGGGGGGAGAGAAGTGTTACTGACTACTGGGCAATTTGGAGCTCTATATATACTGTTTGAGAACAATGGGGGACTGAGAACAATGGGGACTAGACAACAATGGGGCTGAGTAAGGAGGAACAATGAAGGGAGTGCTCCAAGGCTGTGTTAACTCCATTAGGACAGATCAGCATCAGATCTGCTGCAATATCAAATAACCCTGCTATGTTGTCCCCATTTAGGATGTAGGTACAAAACAATTGATCCTATTCCAATTCCTTATCTTATCTTATCCCTCTCTATCTTATCTCTTCTCTCCTTATCTGTTTGGTCTGCTGAGTGGCAACAAGACTAACAACAATCAACAAAGTCCAACATGATTTGTCATCTTCCTTCCAACAATAATAATGCACAACATATCCTTGTTATGCCTGTTCCCTTGCACACAGATCATAGAAAAATAGGAGATAAATGTAAATGAGTGTGGATAGTGTCTATGCATGCTAGCAATAAGTGGTTAAGTCTGGGCCAAAGTAGGAACACTATAAAAAAATATCCAAAGCAAATGCTAGGCTGTAAGGGTATACTTTACTATGCCTATTCACTTGCATACGTGTTATAGAAAAATATGGAATGAATACTAATGAATGTGGGGTGTGCTTATGTATACTAGGTATGAGTGGTTATCTCTGTGCTCTACTAGTGAAACCATGACATTACACCTAAAGTCATTTAGGGTCATGACACTCTCGGTCAACAGTATACGTCGGGTACAGTGGGTGATGTCAGGTTATGTCAGTTTCAAGTACAAGGAAGTGGGACATTGTGATGCATAGTTCAGGTCTAGCTCCGAAAGGGATACTAGATAGAGGTCAGCGTGATAGTGACAAAGGGTGTCGTCAGTAATGCCTAGTCAACAGAGGTAGAAATCTGAAGATAAACAGAAGTTAAAGAGTTAGTTTCCGGTGAAGTCTGGAGTTATCCAACATAATCTGACGTTGGGTTTCAGCTCGGTGAACGTAATGGTGAGGAGATGAGGCGAGAATGACAGGAAACAGTGTGAGAGGTTATAGATTGTGATTGTGGATATGAGGAATACAAGTCTAAGGGAAACTACGAGGGACCAATTCTGGGGTTCTGGGTATCTACTTATTACAAGTATGCGGGAGTCCTCTTTATACTACTGCGGGAGTGGTCAGGTTGTGGATCTGGCTTGGTGGGCAGAGGGTTCCGTGGGCAGAGGGTTCCGACATATATTACAGGTGCCTTTATGATCAGAAAGAGAGGGGCTCAGGATTCAATGTGTGATTGCTGTCGGTTTAGGATAGAGTGTGCCGGATTAGGATGGAGTGATGGACGGGTTTGTGGATGAGTAGTAAAGTGTGTGTTTTGATGGGATTCCATGGCCACAGAGGTTGTACCCTCTACAACATGTTGGGTTTGTGAGTATGTGTGATATATCGATGATATGTACTCAGAGCATCATCAGACCTCTACAACGTATCAGAGTACGAGTCTTTGTGGAGCATCAAGGGGACTTGTCATACATGCAAGTTCGAGTTCTCACATGAGCACTGGCAGTCAGCTGATGAGAAAAAAAGTGAATGAATGTGGGGGTGACATGTGAAGAGGAACAAGATGGTCAGCCAAGATGGGACAAAGGAGTCATTGGTTGTTGGTGATATGCAGCTCTCCCCTCTGGGCATGGAAACATTAATATTCTCATTTCCACCTCTCCTGAACCATAGCACGATACCTCCGCAATCAGCACACGTATGAGACACCTGCGCAACCTGCGATACTCACGTGCATGGCTACCAATCTCTCACCGATCTATATGAAGCTTTGCGCATACTCAAACCTCACATCGCTATCTTGTGATAACCTCTCACTCTATCCTAGCCCTGCAACCCAACCTCAACATGATGAAACACCACGATTAACATGTCCTGTGCGTTCGGATATCGAGTCCGATACAAGAAATGGAATTCACCTGGTCTCTTCTCTTCCCTTTTCCTAGTTTCATGTGATTTTACCTTTTTATTTGAAATCCTTCACTATCTTTGCCATCCTAAAGCTGATTCACCTCTTTTCATGTGACATTTACTATTTTCTATTTCACTTACTTACCCTTTAACCCCTATCTCTATACAGTATAAAATGTGCCCTGTAGTAGGAAAATAACAAGAACCCAGTTCCCCTTTCTCCACCAGTTGTGCTTAACTCCTAAACACAATCATTCTCACTCAGTCTGTGTTTTTTCTAGTTGTGTGTCTACCACTATTACAGAACAAGTCTTAGCGCGTTCTTGCTGTCTCACCGCGTAAACCCCACATATTGTGCCATCACCTAGGACATTTAGCTAAGTTCCATATCATTGTGTTTCGATCCCCTGTCACTCTGCGCACCTTCACGTTTGTTTGTTGTAGCGCGCATTTTATCACACTTTATCGCGTTAGTCTTGGGAGTGTCCCAAGTCCCGTTCGCACCTTCATGAAGTTCTTATCTTTTATCACCTCTTATTACAGGGTTATAGATGTGGAAACCACATCATCGGTAACTATGATGGATCCGATATCTGAGTCATTGTGGGGAGGTTGCGTTATCTGAATATAGGTTGCATAGATATAGACGCCCACAAGGGTGGAGATGCCAATAGAACATATGACAATTGTGGCGATGAGCTGGGTGTCAGAGGTAACCATGAGGATTGGGATGATGTGTCAGTCTTCTTTGAAATAGGAAAGTTGATCGGTCATCAGGCACAAAGCTATTCATTCATTTGTGACAGGCACAAGGAACTGTGTATGTGAATTGTGAAAGAACAATAACAATGTCATAAGTGTATGGGTGTGGACATACGATCAGTCGGCGGAGAACCAGAGTATTCAGATTGCTGGGCATGATCGGTGGTCAGGAGGTCATAGAGTATTCTTGTCTTTGGGTATGTGCACTGGTCATGGGTTGTGACAAGAACTGAATGGTCAGGTTTGGCTTCAGGTTCCTTCAACTTCTGGTTGTGCATGAAGGGTTATGCATCTTCAAGTCATCATGTGTGGTCAGTAATGGGGTATCGTCCAATGAGAATGTGGGATGGACCCAAGAGTTCGGTAATGAGGCATCATCCAATCAGAATGTGGGACTTGGCACATCTTTGTGGGAATGTACAACAGTGTCATGTGCTGTCGAAGCAAAAGACAGGGGTAAAAAGGTGAAAATCATAACATACCATTTCCCATCATCCCCATCATCCCCCACCTTCCCCATGTCCCCCCCACCTTCCCTGATGACCCCACCCCATTCCCCATGACCCACACACTATCCCCCACCATCCCCAATAACCCCCATGCCATCCCTCACCATCCCCCATGCCATCCCATATGACCCCCACACATCCCCCATAACCCCCTTGCCATCCCCCATGAGCCCCACCCCATCCCCTACCATCCCCCATGACCTGCACACCATCCCCACCATCCCCACCATCCCCAACATTCCCACCATCCCCTGTCATCTCCCCACCATCCCCCATCTCCATTCACCCCCACCATCCCCCATCTCCATTCACCCCCACCATCCCCCATCTCCATTCACCCCCACCATCCCCCCCACCATCCCCTATCACCCCCCATCATCTTTCAATCACCCCTTATCTCCCTTATCTCCCCCCATCATCTCCCCACCTCCATGGCCACCACTGTGTAGGGCCTAATGAGGGTGCACAGGGTCAGGAATGTCATATAAACGGGGCTGCATGATGATGATGTGGTTTGTCATTGGGTCACCAAGAAGGGCAGGGTAGACTTGTTTGGGGCAATGGAGTGTAACAGGGGGCTCTGGCAGGTGGGACAAGGGTATGGGGTGTTGGGAGAATACATGTGAGGCTGGGGAACAACTCAAAGAGGCTTGCGGCCATGTTTTAGGGTCATTGAGGGTAGTGCAGATCAGGGGTACCTGGTACCCTTAAGGGTTTAGGGTACGGGTACTGTGTGGGTAAAGTCCAAGTCCAGGGTCTAGATACCCGCAGTACCCGTGAAGTACCCTCACGGGTACTGCCTGTATTTTTTTGGAGGATAAAAACACCAAAAACCTCATTTTTTGGTGTTTTTTCACTGTTTCTTGCATATACCATGGGACCGGAAGCTCTTAAAATTCCCTAAAAAATGCAGGGATGCTCTCCAATGTGTTCTAAACAGTTCTCCAGCTTACATCAAGACAATCCGATCAGTATTTAATCCTGTAGAAATCGAATACTACCTCAAAATCTCGTTTTTTACATGTTTTTTGTGGGATTTGCACAAAACTTGCATGGAACCCGTACCCGTGGCCTCAAATCCATACCCGTGGTGGGTACGGGTATGAGTCCAGGCCCCATAACCTGTGGGTATACCCATGACCTGCACTAATTGAGGGCTGATGCAGGGACTTGGTGGACTGAGTGAATGTGCCTGTGGGGCAACACGAGTGTCTGAATAGCCGGGAGTGAATGAAAAATTGGGGTTGTGCTGCAACCTGTGGTGAGGCTGAAAAATTTGACACAAAAAAGATCAGAGAATGAAAGGCCAAAAGAAAGGATCCATGAGTCAATCACACTCTCATCACCATGTTGGAGAGGTACTGAGGTACCTCTCCAGGGACTCATGCAGGACTTGAGGTAGAACGGTGTGGATCACTAAGCTGGACTGAATACTGCATCTGGAACACTACTGACTAGGACCAACCATGGGGGTCATGACCCAGGCACAACCACTCCACTGCCACACCTGATGATGAGATGGCTGTGCAAGCCTTTGTACATTCAATGACCCCAAGGATGAATATGGGCCACTTGCCCCCCTAATTACCTCATCCCCAATGACTGTTGAAAGCTATGCAAGATGTGCCTTGGCTAAACTCACCCTTGTCTGCCATGGTGCAATGGAGAATGCTGAATAGCCCCCTTCAGGTTCACCCCATGTCCTTGGGTTGCGTTGATTCCCCTCCATGTCATGGCCATTGCATACTCAGAACTGTTGGAAGTGCAAGCAGCTTTTGCAAGGATTTGCATTCTGAACCCATCGTATGACATACAGATGCTACATATTGGGGAGTGGTCCACAGGTTCTAGGGTATATACATTTGTCTACATTCCTCCAATGCCAACCTCCAGCGACAATGGTAGGATTCCATTGTTTGCAACTGCCACATCCCTTGATCCTCCAACCTAGCATCAATATACTGAACCTGTTCCTCTGTGAGAGGGCATGTTGGTCCTTCAACCTCAACATTGGCCAGATGATTGGGTACCTGAGGATCAGCCACCTCATCTTCATCATCTCAAGAGGATTTGCCACCTTGTGATGTGCATGAATTTGGTTATCATATATGTCCTCCTATCCCATATTGTGCCAACTCATCTTTGGGTATGTCCTCCTCTGGTAGTTGAACACCTCCTGGGCCCTCTGTGATCATTCCAATGAAGATCTCTTTCAATGCCACAAATATCTTCTATGTACTGAGCAACAAGGAGATTCTCCATCCTGTGATCTCCTCAGTCCATAAATGTTGATGGCATCTAGAAAAAGGTCAAGAACAGTTTGAGCACGGTTGTTGTTGTGGGCCCACATCCCTGTAACAAGTCATGATTTTCCATCCATATATCCATGAATCACAATCTACCAGCATATAAGTCCTGCTAATGAGATCAAAGCTGGAAAATGAAGTGGTGTGTCTGCTAACCATGTTGTAGAGAATTTGGATGAGGCACAGAATACACACATCTTTCTATTCTTCGTGGACCAAATTGTGAAGTGGAAGACCCATGAATGCAAAGGTATGACAATCCATGCATGGCCTTGGGATGCAGTAGCTGAGTGATCTGAGGTGACCCCTCAACATCCGGTGACCAAATGTTGGAAATGTGCTGATGATATCACGAATTATGACATCTAAGGCTTCATCAGAAATATCTGAAGCAAGTGCTGTGGATGAGGTGTATTGGCACTTCATTGAACCATCTGGAGCTTGATATTTGGTGTAAACAGGGGGGCCTGATTCAACAAGACCATATTCAAGTGCACAGCAACAAATTGTTCTTGCAGAAACCCCAAATATCAGTGCAAAGGTAGATGGACCACACATTTCTGGTGCAGTGGCAAGTAAATCTTAATTAATTTCAATTCATGGGGGACCTTGCTGGCCAGAATGTTCGATTTGAGTAGTTTTGATATGTTCTGCATCTGGAGGGTCAGCTGAAGCAACTGTTGCCTGATGTTATGGATTGTCTACAGGACAGCTCTGGCAACAAACAAACTCAAACTAAGATTCGGACAAGGATAGAAAACCAGACTAAACATAAAGTACATGTTTATACACTAACAGAATATATAGGGGAATGACTTGAGGGAAGGTTCCTACTTATCGTTCAATGGCAATAGTCCCTCCTATCTGGATGAGTAATCACATTGTGATTGGTAGATAGGAGATGGATTCCTATTGGTTGATTTGTGTGTGTGGTGTGATTGGTCAATGACATATACATGTGATTGATCGTACATGTGGAGATGTCAGAGCACAGGAAAGAGCTTTGATGAATGGTGATCTTGGTATTGTCCAATTGGAGTGTGGGACTTGGCACTTTGCCATGGGAAATGTGTCATGGGAATCAAGTGATGAGTAAGCAGGGTAAAAGTGTAACACCTGATCCAAGTGATCATTGCTTCAAGGCTGGAAAAAATAGTATCACAATCCTGTTGCAACAGAGAAGCTGTATGCTATTTGGATCTTGAATATCTTCCATGAACAGGCAATGATGTAAAACTTGCCTGTCCAACAATTGCATATAAGTGCAAGCACTCATCCTGATGGGCATTGAGTCGTGCTGTGCACCTAGCTGGGTACATAATGCTGAGCATACATGGTCACCTAGTGCTTCAAATGCAACTTGAATGTTCTGTTGAGGTAACATGCATGCAGCAAGAGCATTGAAGCTTAAGCTAATCACACAGCAGGCCAGCCTGTGATAGCACACAAAATAAGATTTGAGCATTGTACAAATACATTGCTAATACATTACAAATTTTGAATTTGGAAATCTTCAAATCCTTTAACCATATGGAGTAATACTGGTACTTCATATGGTAATCTCAGTACTCCATAAGGTTAAAGAATTTGTAATGAATTAGTAATGTATTTGTATCATGCTATTATAAAATCTTATTTTGCACACTGTGTAATGTATCTATGTCAACTCATAACATATTGATATTGGCATACCTACACATCAAATCAAAAAGAACTTACAACCCAATAGCTAGTTCTGCTTCTGCCAGGTATCATTGATGATTGATCACCAACAACTCAGAGGTTTCCCATCTAGACTCTGGCAAGGTATTGGATGTGAGAATGTCTACTACCCACAAAGTGTGAGGATACCAATCACAGTGATGATGACTATGACATAGTTCATCAGTATAAAATAACAGAGTAGTGATGTAAAAACACACTGTAAGGCCTGGAAGGTGGCAAGTAGCACATGGAATAACCGTGAAGACAATGGGAAGACCAGGAAGTTTCCATGAAGCCTTGGGAAGTTTGAATGAAGTTTGGATGGAACCTTGGGAAGTTTGGATGAAGCATTGGGAAGTTTGTGTGGAGCATCAGGAAGTTTGGATGAAGCCTTGGGAAGTCTGGCTGATGACCAGGAAATTAGTGTCAGCTGTGGAATTTTACAAAAAAATTGACAAGTACACAACCAGCAACATCCAGGGTCAGGCCAGGGGTTGACAATCCAATCCTTTGCCCAGGGTTTGAAATGCCATGGGCTGACCTTTTCTGGCTATTGCTGTCACAGCCTTTGTTCAGAATGCTGAGTCAAATGGTGTAACAAAGGCTAAAATAACAATTGAATTTCAGTGGCTCATAACCATGATCAAAATAAATTGGCTCCTAGCAGAATCAAACTCACACTCCAGAAGTAATTTGGAACACAATGATGCTCTAAACTGTTACACCACAATGACACATTAAATGATAGGCAATGACCACCTATGTACCCACAGGTCCCATTTGGACCTTATAATTTTTTTTTGACCTGTGAAATATTAGCTTCATGACTGGTGAGTCTGTTGTAATAAAATCTCAGTAAGACCAGGGAGAAGTTGCATGAGGGTTTAAATAATGGGCTAGATCCATCTAACATAGAAACAAGCAGACTTGGAGGCAGACTTCAACAAATTGAGAAAGCTTACATCAGCCCCAGGGCTCGCACAGGGGTTTGACCAATGTCAGGCAAACCTTAGATGAAAAAGGATGTGACAACCTTAGAATCCAATGTCACATGTATGTTACCAACATTTATTGTGCGACCCCTGGAATTACCATGAACAGACGCTTGGCCGTGGGATGTCCACCCTTTTCTGGCAAATTGCTGGGCAAACCCTGAACCTTGTTTGTTGTGTATGTTCCACAGTCGGTATGTCCAGAGAAAGAGAAATATTAATTTCTCATATAATTCATCTTATTTAACAAGAATGCTACTTGAATGTCGAAGACAGTGCAGGACTTTTGCCAGGTTATGAAAAAAGTAATTATTTAAATAACGTCATTGGAGATAGGATATATATGTCGAAAGGCGACCCTGATAAATATAGGTGGTATACATATGCCCTTCGACAGCCACTCGTACTTGTTATCTCATGGTTGGCCTGGCAGAGGAATGGGTTTACGTCGAGGAGCCATCAGCAAACCACTTATTCTCCCTTACAAACAGAATGTCGCTGGCTTGGGCATGCACCAGGCTTTTCCGTTCTGGGATCAGTGAGCTGGTTATAGTTATGATCACTTGCCCTCATGCTGATGTGGTGGTTGAACCAGTCTCTTCTGCAACACGGCTAAATCCATCCACATCAATATTACAATCGAGAGCGTAAGGATTCGTCAACCGTCGTTTATTTACAATCCCTTACTTCAAAATAGGTTACCAAAGAATCGAATCCTATTCGCAACGCTAAGCATACAAAAAGTGGTGCTTTGTCTGATGTCCGCACTGCGCTTGTCCCTTCGGAACGATCTAGCCGAGAAAGGTCCTTCAGTTTTGGGTCACCTAAATCCAACTTCGCCGCCAAACGGGAAGTGGCAAAGAGAGCCTTATACGCCAAGTTCTTTCGTCCAGTGATTTCCCAGACTCCATCGATCGGCATGGGGTCGAAAGTCAGTACTCCAGAAGGAGTTGGTATATCAGACAGTCAAGCGAAAATAGAGGGATTGGAACGTTTGAAGAACGGGAACGCTGAACAGCGATTACGTCGTGAAAGATAATCACAACCCGTAACTCAACGGAATGTAATCAAGAGAAAAGTAGAAGATTAGCCTCAAGGTCTGATTTCTCAGTTGTGAGCAAAGATGTCTTGACAGAAACAGAGGTGACACTTAGTTGAACCTCGGAAGTATACAACGTGGGGTCTAAAAAATAGACGGCGATTATGAATTATGAGCATTCGAAAATAGCCTGGCTCAATGCCTCGATCATCAAGCACGTGCGCCCCTCCAAGCACTTTGCAAAGCAATACGCCTCGCCTACGACCAGTGATCAGTGCAGACTAGTGCGTTGAGAGCCGCGGCATACCTGTTCAAGTGAGATGGTGTCCTCTCTCAGTTCTACACGCTGCCTCCCTTTGTCATCTTCCTCATCCTCGTCAAACATGGAATGCCCTCCCCCTCTCATCCCGCCAAAGGCAGCTTTTCCGCCTGCAAGAGAAAAAGGTGTCGATGCAACAGCAGTCCCAAACACGCTAGCGTTTGCACGCGCTCCGAATGCAGCGAAATCAGTGACGACTTTGCGCGGTGGGGATCCCGGGCTCGCCGTTGAAGGAGACGCGGTTCTTTTGGTTGATTTGTCGTACGGACGTGTAGGGAGAGGTGGAGAGTAAGGGTATGATGCGTAGGAGCCGCGTGAATACGATTGTCGCGTTTGAAGATATTTGTCGGTGAACCGTGTTCCGTGAACCTGCGGAGAGGATACATGGGATTTTGGATCAAATACATAGTCGAGTATGTGTACCTTCTTTAACAATGGACGAGCGTCAGCCAGGGATAATGCCTGAGTAAATACCACGACGTTGTGCTTTGCCTCTTCGGAATCCTTGTAGATACTTTCAATGACTACCTTTTTAGTGTTTTCGTTGCGAAGAAGTAATTTCTCGTGCAATTCTCGAGCGACGTCGTCCACGCTTTCATTGTTGCCAAGTATTCTCTGAGCGACTGCATGGCCTACTTCACGAACCAGGCGTTCCATATCAAGATTTTCTAACACGCTGCCAACAATAGCATGCGCGAGCAAGTCAGCTGTGGTGAGAGGTAGCATTAACCCAGATGTGATGCTCGTTATGGCTTGGTAAAAGTCAGTCGCATACTGTCATCGTATTCAGTAGTTTTTCATGAAGAAAAAATGATAATCTCACCGAGTACCCGCTTAGTGCTGGTTCGCAAGCAACGAAAAACTATAGTATCCTTTTAGTCAAGTTCGTATTTCTGTTCTTCGTTCACATACCAAGGTAATTCCACGGCTCGCCATCAGTCTTGCCAATTGTACGGGATCATGTCCATCAGGTGAACCCTCACTGAATCCTTGACTAATCATAAGCGATGTCTAGGGATAATGATTGCGAAGCGTACCATCTCCGTACTCTCCTATACCGTGTGGTGGTGCATCAGCAATGAGGACCACCATCTTACTGGCATTCTCCCGCCAATCCATGCTCAAAGCTTCCGCCATAGCGGCGGTGACGGCCTCAGGGCCATCTCCTCCCCCAGATGCATATAGACCTGACAAATCCCTTTGCACTTTGCTGATGTCGGAGGAAAATCCGAAATTCTTGACAACGTAGGTATGATCCTGCGGCGGATGGTCGCGAAATGCTACCAAACCAACACGGAGATCATCTCTTGTCTGTAACTTCCCCGATTCAAAGATATGAGCGCAAATTTGCTCAATATTTTTCGTTGCAGAGGAAATGTAGCTTCCTTGACTTCCCGTGCAGTCTTGCAAGAAGACAAGGTCTCTGTAAGGACAATAGTTATGCCCTGAAACACATAGAAGAACAGAAGATAGCCTGAAAACTGACAACATTTTTCGGCCTTCTTCAACTGATAAGTGAGTGTTGTGTTGGTGTTGTTCAAGAGGAAGTTGCTGAGGATGAGTTGAGGTGCCAGAATCGAAATCCATATCTGCATCCATTGATAATTTCACTTATTTAAGTTTACTGCTTGGTTGAGGGAATTCGTAAATGCCGCATGCAATTCTTGCCTTCAGACGATCGATGACAGGTGGATGCAATGAATAGACACGACAATGAGAACACGAGCAAGCGGCGTTTCCCCTCGGATCTAACCCCGCGTGGCGGATCAAGTGTTTTTTTAATGTAAAAAGATCAACATCTATTCAAGACAATCCTGATGGCAACTGTATCAGGGTTCCCTTCTGCCGTTCAACCCTAGTCCCAGGAATAGTCTCCATCCATGCCATCCACCTCCAGGCCGTAGCAATGTTCGGTATATCATCAAAAGGCCAGCAGTGCAACCTCCCAACAGCGCGGTTAAGGTGACATAGACCTTCAGCCGTGTAGCCGTAGTCGTCGCACGATCTGCTCCTCCTGGTAACGAAGAATAGCTTGAATGCATATGAGAATAACGAAACAGAATGACGCGAGAAAAACAAACGGGTGCATAGCAATACTACAGATCACATGGAACACATCCGCCATTTGGCCAGTTTTCACGCTCACCGACACTGGGACTGGTAATCCCAACCGTCGACAGTAGACGTCAGGTTGTACTTCATGTCTCTACAACTTCTTTCACGAGGAGATTATGGTGAGTAAGAAAACTCCACACCTGTAAGGCGAGGTCAAGGTCTGACTTTGTAGCAACGAACAACGTCGGCATGTGATCGAGGCTGTATTGTTGCTTTCATAAGATGAATGTGAACGCGCTGAATGCACAGATGGTGGGGAAAGATCCATACCCGTAAATTGCTAATGTACGAAAACGAGTTGGTATCACTCGAGTCATGTACATAAACAATGACGTCCGCAACATCCGTTTTCTTGGAATTGCGTAATATCTCAGCCTCATATTTTGAGCCAAACTCCTGTAGCTATTGAATGATCAACAAAGCCGGTATCCCGGGGAACGAAAATGTTCTCTTACAACAAGGTACTTCTCCGAACCGTCAATATCTACAGAGTTCACGACACTCATCATCTTGCTCGTTGGCTCATAGACGTCGTTGAATGGTTTGCTAGCGAAGGCCCGTAGAAGTGATGTCTTCCCAGAACCAGCAGCTCCACAAATATAGCATAAGAAGACATTCCTAGTCACCTTGCCTTTCTTGCGATCTACTTTCCGGGTGACTTGAACGGCAGTCGTACGTGGTTCTTCCGGATATCCCAAATATGCCAGATATGCGAAAGTAGTTTTGTGATCAAGAAGTGTGGTCATACTGGGCAAGTGCGGAAAAACATTGGAATCACAGGCAATCGGTATGATAGAACTAACCTCCATTGAGCCAACCAACCTTGTAGGGTTACTGCACCAGCTTCATCTGCTAGAGTGGTGTCCGGAAAGTCTTGGATAGCCCATGGATTACCGGGAGAAGTACTGAATAAGTCATCTAGTTCGGATGTTTTCAATGCTCCGTCATTATCCTAAGAGCCAGTGTTAGCGATAGGGGAGAAGTGAAGTATTTAACCGACTACTTTGTCGAATGTCTCAAAAATGTCAGTAAAGAATTGATAGCCTAACGGACTTAATTCTACCGCACAATTGTACGGTAAGTCAAATCTGTGTGTTTAAATTGAGTTCAAAGAACATAATTAATGATCTCTCAAACCTACTTTGGTAATAGAAACGCCTCAGTCAATCGAAGATCCTCAGCGTACCCAAATTTACGCAGCACGGTCCAAGTTGTCTCCAATCGGCCTCTCTGGATAAATATTGTATGGAGATAGAGAAAACCTGCTTCTGTTAGTCCACCATCCCGGACGCCGCGAGCAGCATGTTCCAACACCATTTCTCGAATGCCTTCAAGCTCTTGAAGTTGAAGTGGGGTATCAAAGCATTTCCGCTGTCAGTCAGTCAGTAGATCAAACACCACCAGCACAGTTCAGATCCTTACTTGAAACTCATTCAACTCGGAAGCATCCAGGATGCCATCTTTATTCGAGTCGCACAACTTGAATATTCGTTTGAGGGCGCTAACACAGGCTGGTTTCAAGACCTGTTGAGAGGTCAGTAGGCGAGCGAACTCTGAATGGGGTTGCATGAGCGCGTACGTGTTCCCGAGAGTCGTACAAGGGAGCAGTCGGATGTAGAACGGCTTTCTGGGCAAAGTAGAACACTTCCGACACGTTTAATGGCAGTTTAGCAGAGCATTCGACGCATGTCTCTACTTCCTATCCCAAACGCCTTGAGTTCCAAAATGAGAGGAAGAAGTGGTCGTGATGTGTAAAGCCAACCTTGAACTCATTCATGATAGGCACGATCTCATCTTCTAACGCTTCATTGGTCACTTCTCCTCCACGCAAGTCGATTTTGTTACCAACCAAAACGACAGGAACCTGAAGGGCCGGGTAAACAGGGGCATTCAACCCAGAAATTTGACAATTACATTGACGCCAAGCTGACGAAAATACGGGAGCCAGTACATGGGTATTCGATCGAAAGAGTTGGAGTTGTCAATTGCGTAAACCACACAAATGACATGGGCTTTCCGAAGTTCGGACTCAAGATGGAGTCGATCCTGAGGGCTGGCTTCGATACCAGTGTCAATAGACGTCAATGAGATTGAGAGGTTTGGCGAAATACCACCGGAATCCACAATATATGTTGTGACATTTTCGGGAGTTACTTCAGGAGGAATTGTGACCTCTGGAACGATGTGTTGGACCTAGGAAGAGAATTATGAGACAGTTTGGAATAAAAAACGACATGTCCTACGTGCGCAACAAATGCTTCCTTGATGAGCGACGTGACAATAGTGCTTTTCCCGACACCCTCTACACGAACGAAGTGTAAGTGTGCAACAGTTATAAAACAGATAATCGCCCACCGTCACCCACGAGGAGTATCCGCACATCCCTTCGCATGTCCTGTTCTCTGCGTTTGGCGAAGGTAGACGTTTGCTCAGTGGCAGATCAATAATTCACAGCCAGCCAAATAATGGTGGGTGCCGGCCACAGGTTATAAAATTGGAGACTCACACAATGGGCAAAATTACCTTTTTCAATATTTTGAAGGCAAACACGGTAACTTGGATGTGAGGAATTTGCCGAAAATGTTAAGCGGAGATTCAATATCTCATGCCGGATCCCAGTCATCGATTGCCGTCTGGGAAGCAAAGACAACTCATCTGGACCAGTGCAGCTGCAATTGCAGGTCTCTGTGCACAACTAGCCACCTCTCTTAGCCATTTCAACCACCATTGAAAAAGCCCAGTGGAACGAATGAGAGACCAATTCAGTAGTTGATTATCTCTATCAACATCGAGCAGAGGTGGGAGATGGGGGGAACTACAAGCCTGTCACCTACAATGCTGCAGCACAGCACATTGCTCCCCTTAGAATGGCTGGCCCAGTCAAGACTGGAAAGATGGTCAA
The DNA here is from genome assembly GCA_963555575.2 of Hygrocybe coccinea. Classification (NCBI taxonomy): domain Eukaryota; kingdom Fungi; phylum Basidiomycota; class Agaricomycetes; order Agaricales; family Hygrophoraceae; genus Hygrocybe; species Hygrocybe coccinea. Next base: position 2,116,899 of record OY741996.1, on the reverse strand, counting down.
GAACAAATGGACCACAGTAAGTGGTCACGGTGATCGTGTTCAACATTACTGACATGGTCTGTAGCTGAAGCAGTTATACCAACTCATTGAGACATATCAGGGAACATCAGGGTTTCACTGGGACAATGCAAATGGTGCTGCAATTGTGGGTGAAGCCGCTGCAGAAGTTTGGAGTGCATACCTGAAAAGCAAGGTATTTTTTCTCTTGAAATAGTAGGGGTCAGAGTGACCGATTCGAGGTCGATTCAGGGACCGATTCGAAAATCGATTCAGACATCGATTCAGACATCCGATTCTCGCTGAATCCACGAATCGACGAAGCGACTCGCGAGTAGCTTTGCATTGTGAAACGGCTTTCGATTCATCTGTGAAAAAAGATACGAAATATAATTTATTTTTTTATTTCCCCTATCCTATCATCATGGCACCAAAAGTGAAGAACCCAACTACAGCTACAGGCAAGCGTACACCCATACCCAGTGCTAAAGCAGCTGCCAGCAATGAGACAAAAAGTAATGAGCCGAAGAACAAGAAAGACACCGGGGATGAGCCGGATGTCAAGATCGAGTATGAAAAAGTGTCTGTTCGTCATGCATAAGTCTTCAGTACTGACAAGTAACAGCTGGAAGGACAAGGACCTCACCTGGCAGCTCATTCACTGCATCGCTGAAGACCCCATCATCCGACAAGGCCTTTTTCCTGGTCCTGGCGCCAACGTGTCGACTACCAAAGGTGGTGGCCTGTCCAAGGCCCATCATCACAAGGAGTTGGCGGCAAGAGTCTTTGGAGACCATCCAGTATATGGTCCTGCATTTGAGCAGGCCCGGACTGCGAAGGAAAAGAATGTGTGGGCGCAAAAGATAAAAAACCGGATTCAGGCGTGAGTTGGTAATCCGTTCTCGCAAGGGTCTGAATGTCACCGGAAAACATCATATAGGCTTGTCAAAGATACCCAGAAGTACAAAGAGGAGATGGGACTCACCGGTGAAGGGATTACTTCTGCAGACCAGATCAACATGGATGTGAAAAACGCGTTCACAAACAAATGGGGTCAGTAGAGCGTTCAACGCTGATCTTAATACTCACCTGACTCACCCATTCTCTAGAGCTCATCAGCCAGTCATTCCCATGGTATTTCGAGATGAGAGACCTTGTGTCTGAGCGCCCGAATGTTGTACCGGTCGGAATTGGCAACAGTGGATCTGAAATTGATATGAATGGATACCTCAACTCGACAGCCACTTCCAGCGACTATGAGGACCCGATATCTTTCGGACTTAGTGACGAGGAGGGCAATGGGGAAGCTGTTGCTAGTGAGGGACAAGATGTCACCGAGCCAGATGAAAACAACGCCGAGGTCCACTTACCCATTAAACGGAAAGCTGCTGAGTCCAGCACAAACACCTCAAAGCCTGTAGTCAAGCAGGAACCCACTGGCAAGAAGACTCGTGCTGTTATGGAGAAGTTCAGTGATGTTGCCAGGGCACAGGAAGAGACCGTGCAGAAGTCCATTGACATGAAAATTAAGCGGCTTGAACTCACAAAGGACACAGATATCGCTCGGATAAAGGCTCAGGAGCGTATTCAGATCGAAAGAGACAGACGAAAAGCAGAATTAAAGATTCAGAAGATCAGACTGGAGCAAGACAAGATGCGGCTCGAGTACAAGTTCAGGCTAGCCCAACTGCAGGCCCATCGTCCCACTCCATTCGCATCGACATCTTTCACTGCGGTGACAGATCATATTTCAGGCGCTTCAAGCTCTTCCCCCACTTCATTCAGCTCACCAGCTCACACCAGTAGTCACAACCTCGAACTTGGTGAAGAATTTCATTTCGGTAATATTTCTGTAGAACAAATGGAGCCCCATCTACCCTTGTATCTACCAACCGATCACCCCACCGATGAGCAGAGAGATGGGCACATCTAGGCATAGTGAATGTCCATAGTCACCGTTCCAAGAATATGATGTACATACCAGTCATCATCTAATGCACGGAAGAGTTGTTGCTTGATCCTTTCACGCTTTGCTTTAGCCTTACGAAGTCTCTGTGTTGCTCGTGAATATGCTGTACGGGTGTGAGAGTGTTCATTTTCAGTATCAGATGGTCCAGAAGATAGGCCTTCGTCAATGAAAGGGTCGCGTGAGCCAGGATCGGCATTATCATGGTCTGGGTTCTCATTGTCTTCACACATCATTGCAAAGCAATGAAGGCCGATGCATGCAGAAATCCAATATGTTGCAAAAATGTGGGTGGCTTCATTAACGATGTTGATGCGAAGGTGTTTGAGTGATGCAAAGCGACCCTTGAGAAAACCAATAGCGTGTTCTGAACGAATGCGGACCATGGAGACATGGTTGTTGAATCGAGTGTTCTCCGGACTGTCGGCCTCTGGTTTCTTGAATGGAGCGACCAGCCAGACCTGGATCTTTGTCACAGTGTTCGATAACGACTCAAATGGAGAAGAGAAGACGCACTGGATACGCAGAATCAGCCCAGATCCAGTCACCATCCTCCAACAAGTCTTTATGCTCTTTCGCCATTCGAGTTTCATTCCATGCTGTCGAGTCATGAATGCTACCAGTGAATCCATAGCCGAAGTCAATGATACGGAGGTTAGGCAACGATACAATCTAGATGGTAATGTCAATCCTGCCTTCAGACATTTTTCCGAGTGCTCACCTGCACGTTCATGGAATAATTGCTCTTCCGATCAAAGTAGCTTGATCCATACCAATAAGGACGAGCATAGAGCGGCACCAGAGTTCCATCAACCATACACCAACCATTCCGCCATGCTTCACAAGAATGCGCTGCGACCCATTCCTTTGCAGCTTCCTTCTCCCTGTCGTTGGGCATACGAACAGCCTCACGCATGAAGTCTGGGCGCAAAATGGCTGTCATCACTCGTCGAGTCGCTAAGGTGACTGTTCCTTTACCCACACCGGCCCAGTTAGCAACTGACTGATGGCTCGCGGCATTTCCATTGTGACCGAAGCGGTAGAGTGTAATGGCCAATTGTTCCTCAACTGGCATTTGGAACTGATTGGACTGGCTTTCAAACACAGGGTCACCAGATATGCGCTGCAGGATGGTGTCAAATGTAGTCGGGGAAACTTGTAGAGCTTGTCGAAAATGGTCCGGTCGACTATATTTTAAGATGGTGAGGACGTGGTGGAGATATGGGGGGGCACGGGGAATTCGATGGCGAGGTGTTTCATATCGGTGAGCATGCATGTTGTTGATCTCATCCACAACAAAATTCCTGATCATACGACAGCTATCCCCACCGCCCAGCCCATCGGATTCATCGTCTCCATCCCAACCAGAATCAAGATCGTCGTCCGAGTCGCTGTCGATGCCGTGTAGGTGAGTAACAGTGAAATCACTGTTATCCAAGGCTGGCGGAACGGCATCCTCCAACCCGGAGTCAGAGTTTGAGGCACTCGACCAACTGTCAGCATCGAACAACCAGTCACTTGAGAGGGAGCCTGAGGATGCGCTGGATGTGCTGGCATTATTGGTGTTGTCTTCTATTCCAGAGGAAAGGGAGGCGAGTTCAGGAAGATTGAACAGGCTGACCTCGGATACAGGATCCCTCGCCAAAGGTGCAAGATTGACAGGCGTGTTTGTCTCGGGCACCCGCAGTTGTTTCGCAATGGCCTTCCGTCTCTTTTGGAGATCTTGAGACAGGTGCCAGTACTGAGTAAATGCCCGGAGCAGAAGCTTGGTATGTTGAGGACGGCTTGCCTTGGGCATGTTCAAGTTGAATATACGTTGAATAGTTAAAAGTATCAATCATTTTATTTTATTTATTGAGAGCAGAATTGAAGGTGAATTGACGCTGTGAATCCGGGTCGGTCAGAGTGAGACCCGATTCTGACCCGATTCTGCCATCCATAATCGACTTTGAATCAACCTTTGAATCGACTCTCGAATCGGCTACTCTGACCCCTACTAATATCCATAGTTCTCATATCTTATTCCTTATACTCTTCACAGCCTCTCATGCAGCCATTCTGCAACCGAGGATGGATCTACTATGAGAAATTTCAGGAAATAATCCCAATGACTGCTCCACAAGGTTCTCGTGCATTCCATCCTGCAGCAACTTCTTCTGCTACCAATAACGAGCTGGGACCATCATCTGGGGCGGAAGACACCAATATGGAGATGGCAGGTCCCCTTATCACACCCCCATCTTCATTGATGAGCACCAGCAAATGCAAACTCGATAACATGCTTCTGTATGATGGGATATCATTGAGCACTGATGCGAACACCTCACAAGCTTCCCTCCTCTCTGACATATCTGTTCCATCAAAGAAATCTCACTGGAGTGCCAGGGCTGAGCCTGGTACTTCCTCTGGCTCAAAATCCAGCCGAATCACCCCTGTAACTGCTGTTATTGAGATGCAGGGGTCCATCAACTGTCTTACCAAGACTATCGAGAAATCAATCAATCTCAATCTGGAGGATCCAAAGGAGGCACGGCAGGTCCAGGCACTGGAAATATTTCAAGAAGTTGATAATGAGCTACTGATGGATAAAAGGATAGTGCTTGCTTCATTATTCACAGACAATGCAGCAGCTGCAACCACATTTGTCATGATCAAAGATGAGAACTTCAGGCGGCAGTGGATCGCAGACTATCTCGAAAAACATCCATAGGTGGGAGACTTTTATAATACTTGTTGCTGTAACCCATCACTTGTATGTACCTCTTGTTGATCTTCATGTACTTGTATTTCGTGTATGTTCTCCGTGTATGTTCTCCAAATGATATCCAGCACTGTGCTCCGTGTTCAGAACAAGAAATTGATTCAGATGCACAAAACAGAGTACCAGTAAAGTAGACGAGGTAGGCATGAAGTAGCAAAAAACTGTTAACATCAGCAACACTAGTCATCTTCCACATCTGAGGCCAAGAATTCACTGGACGTTGATAGTTGGTCATCAAGCTGTAAATTCCTCTCTGCAAGAACACGCTGATAGTCGGCCCACATTGCCTCCGCCATCTGATCACGGTGCCAGTCATGCACCGATGTAGCCTCTTCAGCTTCATTGGCTGGGGCCCCTCTGAAATCGGTGTCTGCCGCAAAATGGGCACGATCGAGGAAATCATTGCTTTCAAGGTCTCCTTCGTTAGGATCACGCTGGCAGATGAAATTGTGGATGGCGCAAAGTGTGGATGGAATTTGAGCTTGAAGGGCCCTACTATATTCTGGTGCAAGGAGGAGGATACGAAAATGGCATTTGAGGATGCCAAAAACATGCTCAAAAACATTTCGGGCTGATGCGTGGCGAAGATTAAATAGCTCCCATTTATTTGCTGGTCTGTTTTAATAATATTGGAGCCGTATCTATATCTAATAATAAATAACATACCAAAGACGAGCGCGACCCCATTCTGCAAGATGGTATTGCACATTGCGATATGGAATGAGTAGATGGTCACTTGCTGGGAATCCACCATCAGCGAGGTAGTACTTTCCGTGAGGGATATGTAGATCATGTGCTGTCGCATCTTCAAACAGCCGGGCATCAGTTGCAGTTCCCTCCCAACCAGTAAGTGAATAGACGAATTGCAAATTGAAGGAGCATCCAAACAGGCAGTTTTGTGAGATGAAACCTTTGCGGTTTCGGTTCAATCCTCGTTCAGAAGCTGGTGGGGCGCTATGGATGTGGGAGCCATCCAGGGCTCCCAAAGCATCCTTAAAGAAGGGGAAGAACTTCGCATTACTACGGATCTTGGGTGAGGGACAATCCTGCACCGTCGGTTGACAAACATGTCATGCATAGAATGGAGCTGAAGAGAATATGTGAAGCATTTTACAAAAATACCTGAAAAATAAAAATGAGAAAACTTTGAGATGAAAAGAATGAAAATTTACTGAGAAATCATTTCATTGGCATGTTGGAACCGTTCACCTGCATGCCAGATCATCACACCAGTGACACAAATGTAGAGAAAAATCGCCAGTTGCTCTTCAAGAGCGATGAAACGAGAATCGCCGTATCCCAACTCACAAAGCTCCTCAATGAGGTCAATAAAGACATGTTGATGCATACCCATTTCACAATGAATATGTTCTGGGTGGCTGGTGAGCAGCTCGAGAACCCAAGCATGTCCAGAAAGGGCAGAAGTGTGATATTTCTCCAGTATCTTGGAATACACCTGTTCAAGAATGCAAGTAGTTGCAGTTAAGAGGATGTTGACAACTGAGAGGACGAGGCGGTGAATATGGTGACAGATTTCACGTCTTGCTGCTTGGTGGACGTTATCCATAAAGATCCTTATCGCCTACTCTACGCTGATACGCATCATACGATCCTATGCTCCGAATACGCGAATCGGATGTACTATACCTCTTCATCGACCACATCCTGATATCTTACGATCTTATGAACATCTGCGAACTCTTCCGACACCTCTCGACAACTTCGATCGCTTCCGAACTAGTTGCAGCACCAAGACAAAGTCATCTCGTATCGGACCGATCCCGCCTTTATCGGAGGTTCATTCCCCCTATCCCATCCACCTCCTACCTCACTTTTGATCATTTTGGACGTATTTTCATATTAGTTTCTCTTTCTTATTCAATTTACCTTTCATCTTCCTTTGTTCTTTGTTCTTCATCTTATGTTTCACCTTCTGATTCCTTTATCCCCTTCCCCTTTTAGTATCATTACTACTCCTTTCTATCATTTTATACCGTTCCGATCCTCTGATCGAAGTAGTATATAAAGAGATGTAGTTTAGATACATAGACAGAGAACCCCCTCCTCCTTTAGACAGAGAAATCTATGACTTCCATCCCCTTCGATCTTAGTCTCCGAGCTATAAAGCTCTCCTTTAGTTTCAAACTCAAGTTATAGTCTTGAGTTTGTCTATCCTCGTCACCCAATATCGATATCTTCGTCGTGACCATGTTCGCGAAGTCGCACAGTTGATCGCAACTGTCGCATGTACGTTGGCATCATTCAGAAACTTTATAGTAGTTTCTATCTCCCTCTATACTCTTCTACGTGTAGTAGACATCTTCGCCTCCTCGCATTCACCTAATAGGTAGTTTGTTTGGGGATCTCCCCCTTTACAGCCTCCTATAGCGTATCATTTTGGAGCCCACCGTGAGGCAGTATTATTTTTAGATTACTTTGAAGATTGTCCCTACACTTTGCCTTCTTTACTGCTAATATTGCTAACATTTTCCATTTTACACCACCATTTCTGATACTTTCTTTCACCCCACGATCTTTTAGCTCACGACACATCATTATACTCTTCGACATTCGACAAAGTCCATCGCTCTATACCCGAGACCAATCGACGACAAACTTTACCATCCCCAACCAAGCCTTTTATATTCAATCATGTCTGGACCAGCTTTTATGCCAGCACGTGGTCATTCGACAGCTCCGACCTTTTCGCCATTGAAGCCCAGAGAACTCCAGCGATACTTTGACGATCTCGAACTCTTGTTCACACGTTGCGTGATCACCGATGTTCAGCAGAAGAAAAAGTTCGCATGACATTACGTCGACATCGACTCCTCCGACATTTGGGGTTACCTCCCAGCAAGCAAGCCCGGAATATCGTTCGCAGATTTTATACAAGCAGTGATTGCCCTTTATCCCGGAGCCGAAGATGGCAGAAAATGGTCGATCTCCAACATGGATGCATTGATTGGAGAACAGTTACGAACTGGGATACGTGATTCAAACGAGCTTGGGAACTACTATCGAAGTTTCCTTAACATTACGACTTTTCTTCGAAGCAAGAATCGCATCTCTGACGCAGAAATTAGTCGAGCATTCATTCGAGGTTTCCAGGACCATTTGTCAAAAGCGATTCGACACCGACTTTCCATCAAGTTCCCCGATCATTTCCTCGATGACCCATATTCGCTTGCTGATATCTATGCTGCCGCACAGTATGTCTTGCGCGACAATTCTGAATTTTCATACGACCCTGCGATGTTTGTTCCGAAACCTTCGAACTCAACTCCATCATCCCCAGCCAAGGTTGATCTCACGACCATTGTAGACGAGTTCGCGACTACATTGATTAATGCCTTGATCCCTCGAACCCCTCCTGCAACCACTTCTACGCATTGTTACGCTACATCGGAGCCCCCATCATTGATGCTACCCCCTCGACACGCTTACACCTTGACCGTTGAACCTTCGCCATCATCTCAGCCTTTGTCGCGTACTGCATATTTTAACGAAGATTCGTTGCGTGCTAATATTCGCATCTTAAATCGACCTTCCTCGCCCCCGACACCTGAAGCCTCTGATCAAACATCAGCTCTAGATTTATCTCGTCTCGCTAAGCTAGAGCAAGAGTTAGCATTGCTCCAACAGCTTCGTTCTCAAGAAACCTTTGTCGCCGAAGAAGAGCCAGAGCACGACTTTACTTCGTTCAGGATTCCAGCAGCTGTATACTGTCTAGAAACACCGATATCACCTTCAACACCATCAGATAACGCCACGCCATCGACCGCGACCCTTCCGATCCCAATATCTCCTTCATCAGTGCCCCCCATAGTTCCGATTTCGGCTTCGCAGCCCCCTGCTCCAGCTTGGTCTCAAGTCCCCTCGATCACAGTCGCATCAGTATTGCCTTCGCCAGAGTCACCAGTACCGCCCCTATCTCCAATAGATTTCCCTCCGCCTTCGCCCATCGAACCAGTATCCGCAGAATCCTCACCGCCCACTCCAAAGTTTGTGTCGGAACCATTGCCCGACCCCTCGACATTAAATATCGCACCTTCCGAACCAATTTCGCCCTCGTCGCAGCCATCGTATATTGTTTCTCTGACAACGTTAGCTTCGTTGCCAGACCCTCCACCGAATATAGTAACTTCGTTAGTGTTATGGATCGCTAGATCAGCGGGCTCCAGCAACAACCAACTAAAAGTCGAGATCAGACCAGAGGAAACTCAAGAAGGATGGTGTATTCATGGTCTACCACTACTGTACAGCAAGTAGCAGTCTGGGGGAGGGAGAGAGTCTAGGAAAGCGAACCAGGGAGAGAAAACCAGACTAAACGTGAGGAAAGGGAAGGGAAAAAGAGGAACAGTTCGAAGATGAAGGTTTAAGTAGTGAAGAGTTAGGGAAATGCCATGAAGACAGACTACCGGGTCTGCAGGTACAAATCGAGAGAGATGTAAGAACAATAAAGCTGTCCTGAGGATACAGCATTTCCACCAGTGTTTCAAGGAGTGATTGCAAGGAAATGGTTCGGAGCAATCAAGGGTCCAGACCCTGCGCCTCATGGTTGCCTCATGGCAAGGAGGTGGAACAATCCATGAGTGGATGTGTCAGTGAGCACATGATGAACATGAGGCGGCCATGTGGATGTCATGTGGCTGAGTTCCTAGTTTGGGAATGATGAGATTGGTTCGTCTTCCTGATGGTTTGCATTGGCAGTGGATGCCTGGCAAATAGCAGCATACGACTATGAATATGTGTGTGCGGGATCGGGATGGAAAGGTGAACATGATGCTTCATCATTGGAGGCAGGGGAGAAGGTGAATCACTGAATGGGGAAGAACCATGATGGGGGTGATGCAATGAACACTGGTAATCATACACCAGTGACTGTGGTTCCTGCAGTACGATAAGCAAGGGTGCTTCATATAACCCTTCTTGGCTACAGGGTACTGGATGACTGGGATGTCGACTAGGTGTGGTTATTCTCGACCAGTGGACTGGTACACAAAGGTGATGAAACATGTCGGAATGCAAGTCTTTGTGGAGCATCAAGGGAACTTGTCATACATGCGAGTTCGGGTTGTTAGCTGAGCACCGGCGGTCAGCTGATGAGAAGAAAGCGAATGAATGTGGAGGTGACATGTGAAGAAGAACAAGATGGTTGGCCAAGGTAGGTCAAAGGAGTCATCGGTTGCCGGCAACTATGACGGATCCGATGTCTGAGTCATTGTGGGGAGGTTGTGTTATCCGAATATAGGTTGCATAGATATAGACGCCCACAAGGGTGGAGATGCCAATAGAACATATGACAATCGTGGCGATGAGCTGGGCGTCAAAGGTAACCATGAGGATCGGGATGACGTGTCGGTCTTCTTCAAAATAGGAAAGTCGATCGGTCATCAGGCACAAGGCTATTCATTCGTCTGTGACAGGCACAAGGAACCATGTCGGTGAATTGTGAAAGAACAATAACAATGTCATGAGCATATGGGTGTGGACATATGATCGGTCGGCGGAGAACCAGAGTATTCCAATTGCTGGGTATGATCGGTGGTTGGGTCATGGAGTATTCTTGTCTCCAGGTATGCACATCGGTCATGGGTTGTGACAAGAATGGAATGGTCAAGTTCGGATTGTATTGTCTTCAGGTTCCTTCAGCTTCTGGTTGTGCATGAATGGTTATGCACCGTCAAGTCATCCAATGAGGACATGGGGTCAACCCGAGAGTTCGGTAACAAGGTATCGTCCAATCAGAGCGTGGGACTTGGCACATCTTCGTGGGAATGTATGGGTGTCACGTGCTGTCAAAGCAAAAGACAGGGGCAAAAAGGTGAAAATCGTAACAGTTAGTTCCATCGACTTCACCCCCGAATATTGTGTCCATGTCATTTTCGACCCCTTCGCCATCAAATATTGTGTCTTCGAACCCTTTGACTTCACCTTTGTCTCAGGTCTCCTCAATTTTTCCCCTCGATACGCCATCTAGTTTGACGCACCCGACCTCGAATATGCGTCTCACAAATGATCTAGTCTCGTGATTCATGCGAACTAACGACTCACATCGCGACGTTGGTGAACCGCCCCCTCGATTACACTGCGATTTATTGACAAGCCCTTCTTGATCCCCCGACAATTATTTCGAAATAATCGGGACCCCTTTTTGTTTCATTATTTATCCTCACAGATTCTTGCGATATTGGACGAGGCTTTTTTTTTTACCATTGAAAACGTCGAAAAACAAAAATATTTTACGAAGAAGAAAAGGATCGATACTTCGTGATGGCATCCGACCAGTCTTTAGGCATCGTACCACAGCTCCATTAGCCGCTCCCTCTCTTCTTCCAGCATCTCGACGAACTGCGAATAGACGGATATCTTCAATTTCATCCGTGCGATCTCCTCCTCAGCTGATGACATCTGCGCCTCGATCTCCCCTCGATTCATTGCCTTCTCTTTCCCTTTTCCCTTCGCAACGAGTTTCACCACACGAGAACCAACCCTCGACGATCCTGTGACACTGCTTGGTGGTCGTTTTCCGATCCAGGCTTTCGCTACGACACAGTCCTTTTAATGCATCGCATGCGAACATTAAATCACTTACGAATTGGACTCTCGACATCCTTAGCCCGTACAATTTTCGCCTTTTTCGTCCTCGGCTTATGGCCCAACCTAGCGATTCCACCCCAGAAACAGCCCTTCCGATCATCTTTGCACTTGCGACATTTCGCATCATGATCTCCGTATTCGCATGGGAACTCGACCTTGAAGCCTTTGCATCGATCGCACTACAGGTTATTTAGATTAACAACATAGCAGTACCTTCGACAGCATACCTTGCCTTCGACAGCCAAGAGACCGTCGTCCTCGTCGTCGCTTTCAAGAGCCTTTTGCTTCCCACCCAGATGTTCCTCCTTGTCCTTGTCTTGTTCGCAATCGACATCGCCATCTTCTACTGGATTGTGGATCGCTTCGAGAGCCATCTTCAGTTCCTTCGCGGAGATTTCCTTCGCCTGGTATCGATGATACAGATTGAGTTGGTCGACCTCTGATTTTTCACGTCGAGCTTTTTCAGCTTTGGCTTTGAGAGTGGCTGCTTCTTCGATCAATCGTAGCCTCTCAGTTTCGCGTCGTTTCTCCTCCTCCGCTTGTTCGAACAGCCGTCGCATATGTTTCTCCTCCTCTTCCACCCACTTCCTTTCGATCTCCCGTACCTCGACAGCTTTTGCAAGCTTCGGCATCAAAATCGCTCCTCCCCAACTCAGCCACCTCTCCTCTCCGAGCCCTTCATATATGACTTGGGCTTCTGCGATCCATTTTGCGACAATTTCATCTTCGGTCTCCTCCCACAGCTCGATCACCTCGCGATATTGTTCCTAGATGTCCGAATCCTTTGGTTAGCAACCAGACTCTCTGGCGATGTACTTACGACAGCCTCGACAAAAACACGACCCCAAGCCTCATACTCCTCAGTCCCCGCGATTGAACCACTAGGCATCGTGTCGACAAGCCCCTTGATCTTGTCTTTGAGGGCACCCGAGATTCCAATGATGGACGACATGACAATAGATGAGTTGTTGACGGTTGTAGTCAACAAGGTCACGTGCTTCCTTCTCTCATGTATTGACTGAGGACAGTCAAAATTTCAGTATGGAGGAAGATGATACGCATCATATGATCCTATGCTCTGAATACGCGAATCGGATGTACTATACCTCTTCATTGACCACATCCCGATATCTTACGATCTTATGAACGTCTGCGAACTCTTCCGACACCTCTCGACAACTTCGATCGCTTCCGAACTAGTCGCAGCACCAAGACAAAGTCATCTCGTATTGGACCGATCCCGCCTTTATCGGAGGTTCATTCCCCCTATCCCATCCACCTCCTACCTCACTTTTGATCATTTTGGACGTATTTTCATATTAGTTTCTCTTTCTTATTCAATTTACCTTTCATCTTCCTTTGTTCTTTGTTCTTCATCTTATGTTTCACCTTCTGATTCCTTTATCCCCTTCCCCTTTTAGTATCATTACTACTCCTTTCTATCATTTTATACCGTTCCGATCCTCCGATCGAAGTAGTATAAAAAGAGATGTAGTTTAGATACATAGAGAGAGATCCCGGAGAACCCCCTCCTCCTTTAGACACAGAAATCTACGACTTCCATCCCCTTCGATCTTAGTCTCCGAGCTATAAAGCTCTCCTTTAGTTTCAAACTCAAGTTATAGTCTTGAGTTTGTCTATCCTCGTCACCCGATATCGATATCTTCATCGCGACCGTGTTCGCGAAGTCGCACAGTTGATCGCAACTGTCGCATGTACGTTGGCATCATTCGGAAACTTTATAGTAGTTTCTATCTCCCTCTATACTCTTCTACATGTAGTAGACATCTTCGCCTCCTCGCATTCACCTAATAGGTAGTTTGTTTGGGGATCTCCCCCTTTACAGCCTCCTATAGCGTATCAATGCGTACTTATCAATATTGAATCTCCACCTAACATTTTCGGCAAATTCCTCACATCCAAGTTCAAGTAGATCATATTTGCGGTTGCTGAACTGGCTCTAAGAGGGCCCTCATAATTGTTTTCTGTACATAAGTGTAAACAATGTCAGCCACCATCTTCTGCATCACATTATCAATTCCATCTAATCACACAGGCCACTTTGACGTCTGTCTGGCAGAGGAAGTAGAATAGGATGCGCGACCATGCCCTGAGACAGTGGCATGGCCCGAAAGAGTAATGATTTTGGTCTTTTTACAGTAAGGAACCATAAAAGGCCATGAGGAAGGGAGTGGAGGGAGGGGAAATAGACAACTGAGGGTGTCCAGGAAGCTGCAATGCCCGAAAAGTGAAAGGTGATAGGAAAGTATGTAAAAATGGAGGATGAAAAAAAAAAAGTTAATGAGAGGTGTGCGGGGCAAGGTGGGCAGCAAGCAGGATGGGATGGTGTCGGATGTAGATGCAGAATGTGTCAGATGCCCAGTGGCTGATAGCTTGAATGTGATTGAGGGAGATGCCTGCACAAGCTAAGGCAGTGGCACCACCAGAGTGCAGGGACTGGCCAGCAACATCAGTTGGGAAATGGGCATGTAGACAGGTGAGAAACCATGAGGGGAGGGGCATGGAGCCATCATGGCGGAGCCAGAGTTCAGGGTGGAGGGGGAAAAGGAGGTCATGAGAAGTGAGATATGATTGGAAGGCAGAGACCGGGTCATCACGGTCAACAAGCCGTTGGAGGAGTATAGTGTTGCCTTCAAATAGTGTTACGATTTTCACCTTTTTGCCCCTGTCTTTTGCTTTGACAGCACGTGATACCCATACATTCCCACGAAGATGTGCCAAGTCCCACGCTCTGATTGGACGATACCTTGTTACCGAACTCTCAGGTTGACCCCATGTCCTCATTGGATGATTTGACGGTGCATAACCATTCATGCACAACCAGGAGCTGAAGGAACCTAAAGATGATACAATCCAAACCTGACCATTCCGTTCTTGTCACAACCCATGACCAGTGCGCATACCCGGAGACAAGAATACTCCGTGACCCAACCACCGATCATACCCAGCAATCGGAATACTCTGGTTCTCTGCCGACCGATCTTCCTTGTGCCTGTCACAGATAAATGAATAGCCTTGTGCCTGATGACCGATCGACTTTCCTATTTCGAAGAAGACCGACACGTCATCCCGATCCTCATGGTTACCTTTGACGCCCAGCTCATTGCCACGATTGTCATATGTTCTATTGGCATCTCCACCCTTGTGGGCGTCTATATCTATGCAACCTATATTCGGATAACACAACCTCCCCAAAATGACTCAGACATCGGATCCGTCATAGTTGCCGACAACCGATGACTCCTTTGACCTACCTTGGCCAACCATCTTGTTCTTCTTCACATGTCACCTCCACATTCATTCGCTTTCTTCTCATCAGCTGACCGCCGGTGCTCAGTTAACAACCCGAACTCGCATGTATGACAAGTTCCCTTGATGCTCCACAAAGACCTGCATTCCGACATGTTTCATCACCTTTGTGTACCAGTCCACTGGTCGAGAATATCCACACCTAGTCGACATCCCAGTCATCCAGTATCCTGCAGCCAAGAAGGGTTATATGAAGCACCCTTGCTTATCGTACTGCAGGAACCACAGTTGCTGGTGTATGATTACCAGTGTTCATTGCATTGCCCCCATCATGGTTCTTCCCCATTCAGTGATTCACTTTCCCCCCTGCCTCCAATGATGAAGCATCATGTTCACCTTTCCATCCCGATCCCGCATACACATACTCATAGTCGTATGCTGCTATTGGCCAGGCATCCACTGCCAATGCAAACCATCAGGAAGACGAACCAATCTCATCATTCCCAAATTAGGAACTCAGCCACATGACATCCACATGGCCACCTCATGTTCATCATGTGCTCACTGACACATCCACTCATGGATTGTTCCACCTCCTTGCCATGAGGCAACCATGAGGCGCAGGGTCTGGACCCTTGATTGCTCCGAACCATTTCCTTGCAATCACTACTTGAAACACTGATGGACATGCTGTATCTGCAGGACAGCCTTATTGTTCTTACATTTCTCTCGGTTTGTACATACAGACCCGGTAGTCTGTCTTTCATGGCATTTCCCTAACTTCTTTGTATTTAAACCTTCATCTTCGAACTGTTCCTCTTTTTCCCTTCCCTTTCCTCACGTTTAGTCTGGTTTTCTCTCCCTGGTTCGCTTTCCTAGACTCTCTCCCTCCCCCAGACTGCTACTTGCTGTATAGTAGTGGTAGACCATGAATACACCATCCTTCTTGAGTTTCCTCTGGTCTGATCTCGACTTTTAGTTGGTTGTTGCTGGAGCCCGCTGATCTAGCGATCCATAACAAAAGACTAAACGTTTCCCAACTCCCCCAATGACCAACTCTTGATGAAGAAGCTTGACCGCATTACCTGTGATTCTCTGAGACTAAGTCTTGGACAATACATGCGCAAGCCCCCGACTCTGACTGCAGTTACTGCGTTTGTCATTGGTTTATCCAAGACAAAGCCTGCACAGACCGAACCCGAATCCGAATGGACCAATGTTAATCCTTGACTAACGTCACCACACGAACTGGCCGTCCTGCCAGTGATCCGAATTACGAATGACTGAGACTTGTACTTGTTGTACGAAGACAAGTCTCACCTGACACCCAACCTCATGGGACCACTGCCACAAGCGATCGATGTTGTAATTGGTTTATACAATGCAATACCTGAAGCAGAAGGACACTGCTTGACAAACCAACGATGCTACAATAGTAGTCCCCCTGAATTAAATATGTTTTGGATGTTCCAGACATATTCTGACCTCTCCCTTCTGTCAAATCGAATCGAATGGACTCATTGAACCGCCCTCCCTCACCCCTCTCAAACATCTCAAGTGTGGAAAGCCCCGAGAAAGCCAGTACACACGCCCGAACCCCGAAATATTCGATTTGTAGAAAAGGAATGACCTATTAGTCAATTAAGGAGAAGTGGTTGATCCTAGTACTCTGCTCTGAGAGACAGAAGAACGGGGACCCTCCTTATTGTGGCTATTAGACTCATTAGAATCCTGTTGCCATACAGGAATTGACAAATTACATTGTTTGAAGTCACTCAGACATGTATATGACCATAAATGGACGATCTTCCCTTGTCTCCTAAGACATTCTACACATCGCCTTCCTTTTCCCACAGTTTGGAATTCTGACCACGTGTGGGGATGAAAGTAGAACCCGGAATTAAAAGAATGCCGGAATTGAATGGAGGCTGGAACCGAACAAGGACCTGATAGACCCGGAACCGAACAAGGACTCGATCATGCATATATGGAATTGTTCCTTGGGAATCCATCAAATATAGATGACAAATCATCGGCATCTCATGTGACATCCCGCGTGCCACCCTTTTTTCTAAGAAATCCGCATCCCGATCGTGTACACGAGGATGTCAACCAAATTTGGAACCAAATAGGAATCTATTGAGGTCGAGACCAGGGGATCTAATCTGAATATGGAATCTCTGCTCACGTGGACGAACAAAGCTCAAAGAAGACTTTTTTATCTATAACGCCACTTGTCAGTACCACTCAGTTCTCCACACTGGCCAACTTCTGTGCCCCAGACCACCCATATCCTTGGCCCGACTGGCGTTGGTGGCACGACCCATACACTTGGGTTGTCCTTGACAGGCCTGACAACTGGGTTGAATACATTAGCTGGAGCGACCCACGTATCCCTCAGCTCTTTATCACTCAAGAGTTCATAACTCCAGTGCTACGAGAACTTCATCGATTGCAGAACAGATTACGACCCACGGAACAAAGAAATCGACGCGTCCTGATCCTCATTGAACATCTCAATCACCTCCTATATATCGAGCTTCCATATCATCGTCTTGTTGTACGTATCCCAGCTCCTCATCTTCCTCCACTTCCACGAAACCATCGAGACATACGTATTGTCTATCATCCCCGGCACCGTCCACATCCTCAATACCGACAATGACAGACAATGAACCCCAACTATCGATGACCGAGAAACACAATCTACTCGATATCTATGGTGTCAAATGCCCTACCCCCAATGATCTTGACAAATATATGAACTGCGTACCAGACATCTCCGATGTTCCAAAACCAACAGCTCGTCCTCTCATATATGATGACAAGATGGACAAAGACTTCTTTTTGTGGTTGAATTCCCTATCCTCAACCTCAACAGTGATGTACAACGAATCCGAACTCGATATAAACGATGAAATGAAATATAACTCTCTCAATATACGAGGTGTTGAATATCCAATCCCAGAAAACGACTTTGACACATATATGGCCAATCTTCCAATCCACCCCCAACCACCGCAAGAATTGCCCAGTATATGGGAAATCGAAATGGACAATAAATTCCGAAACTGGTTACTTTCACCACCTCAAGATCGCAAAAGTCATCCACCTGGCCAATCACCACTTGTCCCTGTCCAATACAGAAAGAAACCCAACCAAGTAGACCATTCAGATAACTCTACCAAGAAAGATGATCGTACCCATTATCCCCATGGGGAGAAAATGTCGAATCATCGTCGTTCTGCATTGCTCAATGCAACATATGGTCGGATAGAAAAGACAAGAAGGAAGGACATCAATTATTGGTCTTGGAAGATGAAGTTGTACAAGAAAGGTTGTGATCTTGTGTTGTATGGTCATAAATGAAGAGACATCAGGATAGGATCTCAAGTGTTCTTGTAAATTCTTTATCCCATTCATTCACCACACAGAACAGGTCCTGCCTTATCCTCCTCACAGACTTCCAGGAGGAAGTCCTGATGATGGTACCATGGAACTTGTGATGATTCGGAGGGGCCTGAGATGTGTAGCTGATGGAGTAAAGAATAGGAAGAACAACAGGTCCTCTTCCTTCCTCCTCCTTCCTCCTCAAACTCCATTGGATATCCTGCATGACATTAAACTGTATTGACAAAAAATCGATGGTCCGAAATGACTTGTTAAACTAGTACGAACCCGAAGCAGGATGCCTGCTCCAACAAACTCGAAAGTCCTGATTCCTGGATATGGAGCCAACCATATGACAAAGCAAGACCCAGAGAACGCATGCACGATCGCTACAAGCCGTTAAAAGAACCTGATGTCTGTTGACATCCGAACCTAAAACAGAAGGACACTGTACAAACCAACCACCTTGTTCTCATTGCTATGATGAACCTCATGTGCTACTGACTTATATAGCAGTTTGCATCAGAACAAACGACAGAACGAATGAACCCCCTCCCTTTCCCCCTTCGAAATCCTCATTGCCAAGAGTATAACTTGAAATTGGCAGTTCTCCAACATCCCACCCCTCGATATTTTTTACCCTTCAGATGCTGTTAGTATAACTTGAAACCAGCTGATGAATTCCGAAACCCTCTCCTCTCCTGGACTCCTTGTCAAGAGTATAACTTGAAATTGGCAGTATCTGGATATCCACTGCATCTCTATCCAGAAACTGTTAGTATAACTTGAACGCAGTTGATGGAACCGAAATCCTATAACCTCAAAACACTGATCCGCACCCCAAGTGTCCGCAATGACGATAAACTATGATGACGATTCCCCTGAATGTCTGTAATGACAATAAACTATCATGACTACCCTGGATGTCCGTAATGACACAAAACTAGTCACCCATCCCGGAACCCCAGACTTCCCTCCTCCTGAAACATGACCCTGTTGCATTCATGGCATATGAAGAAATCTCACACACCACTTGAGTGTAGGAAATCCACGATCAGTCAACAAGACCGATATCCGGAACGATATAAAACTAGACAAGCTGAAGAGCTTAAAACTTCGAATGTCCGGAATGACATGAAACTAGAAACACCCCTGACTCAGGACTGTGATCATTCCAAGTCCTTTGTCATGACCGGATAACCGAAATGTTATAAAACTTCGAAACCCCTGATGTCTTGCATGGCATCAAACTGAAGATGGACATGAACACCCACCCCAATTGCTGACCCCATCCTCAATGACTTGTCCACAGTTGCTGTGATTGTTCTGAGTTGTACTCTAGACAATGCCGGCACATGGAACCCGAACCTGGATGTCGATCCTCCTGAATCCTCAACCCTGACCCGATAACCGGAATGTTATAAAACTACGAAGTACCTGATGTCTGTTATGACATCAACCGAACCCAGATATTCCTCTCTGACACCTGATGCTGTTAGTATCACTCGAACGCAGCCGAAGAATCCATAACCCTCAAACTTCCTCTTGACCTTGATTGTCCGAAATGACGCTATAAACTAGAACCTGTCGCATTCATGGAATATGAAGAAACCTCAGGCATTATTCAAATGCAAGGAATCCACGCTAAGTCGACAAACACTGACCCATGCTCAAATATCCGGAATGATATAAAACTAGCCAAACCAAAAGTCTGAAATGACTGTAATCTATGAACTTCTTGAATCCGAAATCCCATCACCCCTAGAGACCGTACATCCGTAATGATGTAAAACTTCTGATCCTCCAAACCAACCCCTTTGGACCCTGATGTCTGAATAGACAATAAACTAGAAGAACCATCCGTAATGATGTAAAACTTCTGAAGCTGATGCATATGTTTGCTGATGCTGTTTGATGTGGAAATCTCTGCATCATGAATGACCTGGACCCAGTTGAAACCCTTCGTGGAAGGTTTTCAGTGATTCTCCCCACCCCCACCACCCTTATCGACCTGTGGTTATCAGTATAACTCGAACGTAACCAATGGAACCCCCGAATATCGAAAGTATAACTTGAAATCGATCCTCAACCCCCGCTGTAGTCTGGAATGACTTTAATCTATGACGATTAACTGTTCGAATCAGTTGCCCTGTCCTGTTTGTTGGATCCTGACCCCCCAGTAATCATGGATTTGATTGTTGTCATGTACGTTGCACATGGCAATGGTCTACGACGTCCGGTATGACGTTAAACGTACGCTGTTATGACATGGAACCCTCTTGATGATGTTTCATTGTCCCTATGTTCTCCTCCTTGTTCTTTTGCTTATTCGCGCGGACGCGAATCTTGAAAGGGGGGTATTGTTACGATTTTCACCTTTTTGCCCCTGTCTTTTGCTTTGACAGCACGTGATACCCATACATTCCCATGAAGATGTGCCAAGTCCCACGCTCTGATTGGACGATACCTTGTTACCGAACTCTCGGGTTGACCCCATGTCCTCATTGGATGATTTGACGGTGCATAACCATTCATGCACAACCAGGAGCTGAAGGAACCTAAAGATGATACAATCCAAACCTGACCATTCCGTTCTTGTCACAACCCATGACCAGTGCGCATACCCGGAGACAAGAATACTCCGTGACCCAACCACCGATCATACCCAGCAATCGGAATACTCTGGTTCTCTGCCGACCGATCTTCCTTGTGCCTGTCACAGATAAATGAATAGCCTTGTGCCTGATGACCGATCGACTTTCCTATTTCGAAGAAGACCGACACGTCATCCCGATCCTCATGGTTACCTTTGACGCCCAGCTCATCGCCACGATTGTTATATGTTCTATTGGCATCTCCACCCTTGTGGGCGTCTATATCTATGCAACCTATATTCGGATAACACAACCTCCCCAAAATGACTCAGACATCGGATCCGTCATAGTTGCCGACAACCGATGACTCCTTTGACCTACCTTGGCCAACCATCTTGTTCTTCTTCACATGTCACCTCCACATTCATTCGCTTTCTTCTCATCAGCTGACCGCCGGTGCTCAGTTAACAACCCGAACTCGCATGTATGACAAGTTCCCTTGATGCTCCACAAAGACCTGCATTCCGACATGTTTCATCACCTTTGTGTACCAGTCCACTGGTCGAGAATATCCACACCTAGTCGACATCCCAGTCATCCAGTATCCTGCAGCCAAGAAGGGTTATATGAAGCACCCTTGCTTATCGTACTGCAGGAACCACAGTTGCTGGTGTATGATTACCAGTGTTCATTGCATTGCCCCCATCATGGTTCTTCCCCATTCAGTGATTCACTTTCCCCCCTGCCTCCAATGATGAAGCATCATGTTCACCTTTCCATCCCGATCCCGCATACACATACTCATAGTCGTATGCTGCTATTGGCCAGGCATCCACTGCCAATGCAAACCATCAGGAAGACGAACCAATCTCATCATTCCCAAATTAGGAACTCAGCCACATGACATCCACATGGCCACCTCATGTTCATCATGTGCTCACTGACACATCCACTCATGGATTGTTCCACCTCCTTGCCATGAGGCAACCATGAGGCGCAGGGTCTGGACCCTTGATTGCTCCGAACCATTTCCTTGCAATCACTACTTGAAACACTGATGGACATGCTGTATCTGCAGGACAGCCTTATTGTTCTTACATTTCTCTCGGTTTGTACATACAGACCCGGTAGTCTGTCTTTCATGGCATTTCCCTAACTTCTTTGTATTTAAACCTTCATCTTCGAACTGTTCCTCTTTTTCCCTTCCCTTTCCTCACGTTTAGTCTGGTTTTCTCTCCCTGGTTCGCTTTCCTAGACTCTCTCCCTCCCCCAGACTGCTACTTGCTGTATAGTAGTGGTAGACCATGAATACACCATCCTTCTTGAGTTTCCTCTGGTCTGATCTCGACTTTTAGTTGGTTGTTGCTGGAGCCCGCTGATCTAGCGATCCATAACAAATAGTCTGTTGGCCTGATGCCCAGGTAGATGGAAGGAAAAACCTTCAGGGGGAAAAGCAACTGAGTGCCGCATGACTATCTTTTGGTAATTGCATAGAGAAATGCTATCCAGCGACACTAACTTGCTGAGATGAGTGAGAGCATGAAATCCAATGAGAATGAGTGAGAGGAAAAGCTTGTCATTGTGATTGGATGATGAATGGTAACAGTTGGAGAGGGAGATGAGCTTGGAGTGGAGGAGGGGTTGCTTCCTAGTAGTCCCAACAGCATGCATTGTTTTACAGCCCTGGAGTGTACAAGCAACAAGCAGGTGAAGGCGGTGATGACAGACATCAGGGTAAAATGGTTCAAGCTGGGTGCACATGCCTGATAAGTAGGCAGAAACAGAACTGGGCTTAATGTGATGGCACATGTAGACAGTGAAGAAGCTAAGGGTTTCAGGTGTGGGAGCAATGGAGAAATGGTGAGTGGTGCAGAAAGAAATGTAAGAACGGAGAGTATGTGAGCATTGAGGAGTGTTCGAGAGAGAAACCAAGTGCAGCCACTTGTTCATGAACAAGATGGTCAAGGGTCCAGGCAACCTGGATGGGCTGGTGGGACTGGCCAAGCAGGTTCAGCATGGGTTAGCCCCCAGCAACAGACAAGGGGGTATAAAGGTAGAAATGCAGAAATTTGGAATGGAAGAAAGAATGGAGGTATTGTGAAAGCGGGACAGGGCATCAGTAACCACATTGTCAACACCAGGAACGTGAAACACTCGAAGTTCTGTGTGGGAGGCAAAGAGCAGGTCAATGGTGGTGATAAGAATGGGATTATAGATGGGCTGGGCATGTAAGCTGTTGAAAAGGTCGACGGTGTTGGAATTGTCGGTGAAGATTGCGGCATGGTGGGGAGTGCATGGCAGGGCATACAAAGACCAATGGAGCGCAGAGAGGACGGCAAGCGCTTCCCAGTAGAAAATGCGGTTGAAGGAAGGATGAGGGACCATGCATTGGAAACCAAGTGATACTGCAGGGCACCAGAAGCCAGGGCCAATGAGGAAAGCATCCGTGAAAAGGATGGTGTCAGCTGTGGGCAAATCCCAAGTGGAGGATTCAATGAGGTGTATACCAGACGAGGCATGGAGGTGGTCAGCAAACCACAGGAGCTCACGGTGTAGTGATTGCAGCTGTTGTAGGCACGAATCAGGGGTGCAAGTCCTTTGTCTATGGGGTCAGAACTCAAAACTAAATTGTTTGTAACTATGTACAGGGAACACTATATAGCTACTGTATAGTATTTATAAGGGGACTATACTGAATAATGGTGAAATATGAAAGGAAAGGAATGTGAGGAGAAGAGAAGGGAAGGAGGAAGATAAAGGCGAGTATGAGGATCAGAGATATAAGGAAAAGTATGAGAATCAGAGACCAGAGGGATCTGGATCTCTATAATGGTGTAGTAGGGGTCCCTGGTCAGTCATGTGACCAGGTTCCCATGGTTGGATCTAGTCAGTAGCCACTTCTGTTTGTTGTAGATAGATTATCCTATCCTTTGTGAGTGATCTGCCCATCCCATCTGGGAGGTCCCTTGGGACTTCCCCAATGTGGTGATGAGAGTGTGATTCGACTCTTGCTGCTGTTTTGTGTCCATACCTGCTTTTTTTGCCTGCTTTTTGCCTTTTTTGTATGCCTTTTTTTCAGCCTCACCATTCACTGAGCGAAAAATTTTCATTCTCTATGGTATATTGATTCTCTTGATGCCCCAGCCCCTGACACCCTCTCCCGTCACTTCGTGTCTACTGAAATGGGTGGCCTACACCGTTTTCGGACCTTCAGCAGTAGCCACTGGCCCATGTCACTCCTATGCAAAATACATTATTTCATGCACCCGGCCCCAAGTGCACTCATTCAGGCCCACAGACTCATGTTTGATAACCCCCATTTGCCATCGTCACCCCAGATGAACCACCCCCACCATTTCCAGTGACCTGGCGTCACCAGTTTCCAACCCCCATTTTTTTGTCATGCTCACACTCGACAGCACAGACCCCGCTTTTGCCTGCGTTAGCATCCAACTGCCCAATGCGAGCCACTTGGCCCCCAACACCCTTCATGTCACCATATCATGACCCCCCGCAATTCCTCGATTTCGGCCCCATTCAGCTACGCCAGACTCCCCACTGCTCTGCTCCATTCACTAGAGCCCCATACTGCTTCTCGTCACCCCAAACAAGCCCTGCCCATCACTTTTTAGGCTTCCCAACTGCATACCGTGTCACCACCGCACGCCCCCACTTTCACCGCCCAAACGGCCCCGCTTCCCAGCATAAACGGACCTGCCCCGATGTGCATCACCCCACACAAGCCCTCACCACCACTTTTCAGCTCTGGAGTCCCTTGCCACACCACTAAATTGTGGTCCCTGCATCCTGCATCCCCAGCCCCTTGCAGCTTCACAAGGCCCCCCACACCCTCACATCCGTTTCCCAGAGCCCAAGTGAAGAGATCCCTCGATGCTGGCACCAGCTCAGTGCCCCAGTACATAGTTTCCTTTCCCATTCCTTCTTTCCCTCAGTTTCTTTGCCTGAATTCCATGGTCTCTCTGTTCTGTTTCCTCATTTTTATTTTCCTTTTCCTCGGTTTCACTCCCTCATTTTCATTAGTCTCAGTTTCACTATCCATTTCACTTCCCTAGTTTCCTTAGTCTTAACTACCCCAGCTCAGTTATCTGCCTCTATTTCCATTCCAATCTCCTGCCGCCAACACTGACTACTACCTGTGGAACCACCAACTGAGCCTGACCTTTCCCCTGCAATTTCAGAGAGAATACGAGACATTGCGATACTAAGATACTGCGAATACGAGACACTGTGAACATGAGAACCTGTGATACCACCTGACTGGGTGACAGAGATTTCAGAGAGATTTTGTTTTTATTGAGAGATTTTTCTTTTGGTCAGTTCTGATGCATTTTCTGGTTTTCTGTTAGTGATGAGGGTGTCGCTACAGAGGAGGGGGGTACTTGTAGTAGGGGTCCCTGGTCAGTCATGTGACCAGGTTCCCATGGTTGGATCTAGTCAGTAGCCACTTCTGTTTGTTGTAGATAGATTATCCTATCCTTTGTGAGTGATCCGCTGATCCACTATAGGAAGCTCTGGAAGGGGAGATCCTCAAACAAACTACCTATTAGGTGAATGCAAGGATGCGAAGATAACTACTACACGTAGAAAGGTTTGGGAAGGTACAGAAACTACTATTAAGTTTCCAAACAATAGGAATGTACGTGCAACAGTTGTGATCAACTGTGCGACTTTGCGAACACGGTCGCGATGATGATATCAATATCGGATGACGAAGACTGATAAGCTCAAGACTAAAACTTGAGTTCGAGCTAAAGAGAGCTTTATAGCACTTAGACTAAGATTGAAAGGGGAGGAAAATCATATGTTTCTCTGCCTGAAGGAGGAGGGGGTCTGTCTACCTATCTATGTCTATGTATCTAAACTACATCTCTTTATACTACTTTGATTGGAAGATCGGAACGGTATAAAATCAATAGAAAGGAGTAGTAATGATACTAAAAGGGGAAGGGGATAAAGGAATCAGATGATGAAACATGAGATGTGAACAAAGAAACAAAGGAAACAGAAAGGTAAAATGGAAAAGAAAGGGAAACTACTATACAAATACATCCAACACGATCGAAAGTGAGGTAGGAGGTGGATGGAATAGGGGGAATAGACCTCCGATGAAGGCGGGATTGGACCGATATGAGATGTCTTTGTCCTGGTGCTGCGACGTTTTCAGAAGTAATCAATTGTTGTCGAGAGATATCGGAATAGTTCGCAGACGTTTGTAAGATCATGAGGTATCGGGATACTGTCGATGGAGAGGTAGAGTATGTCCGATTTGTATATTCGGAACTCAGGATTGTATGATGCATATCACTGCCTGTCCCATCTGGGAGGTCCCTCGGGACTTTGCTAATGGGAGAGCTCAACACTGACCCATATTAGCTGATGGGGATGTGATTTGCCAGCCATCTTTCTGTACAGGATGGACAAACCAGGCCTTAGGAGCAGATAGACATTTAGTGCCCAGTTCATCCACCCAGCGAGCTGCTGGTAGTCTCGTGAAGAGTGCCAGCAACCAGGATGGGCAAAGTCACAGATAGCATCGAGAAGGTCTTGACGACAATCAGGGGACATTGTGAAGGTCATGGCATTAGGGTCAATGTCGAAACAAATGATAGGTAAGACAGGCCCAGCAAGCTGTTTTGCCTCATCATGCAGCAGGCCAATTTCATCCCACAACATTAGGAGATGGGCTTGCTTAGCAGGTATGGCTTTATGAAAGGGGGCATACCAAAGGACGTTGCCCTCAAAGTCTCAAGAAAAACAGTCATTGACATAAGCAAGAAGATCAGGGATGGAGTAGACAAAAATGGCAATCCAGATGATGAGGCCCATAAATGTTCCCCAAATACTGCCAGAGGCGTGATTGCCAAAGTTGTTACAGTGGTCAACATATCAGAGACCGTGGATGGTGATGATCTGCTGGATCTGCCAGAGACAGCACATAGGAAGTTGGTGATAAGCTTGGGACACATTTGACTTGAAAACAACAAGGTGAACATCCGGCCCATAATGAGTACAGGCATGATGGAGGGTGTGACCTAAGAGGTGGAGTCCATCAAGCAGAATGGCAACTTTGTCATGAGGGATGAGTGAGTTGAGGGAGAATGGCTCAGTGCTTTGGTAACAATGAGGTGAAAGGTCGTGATGCCAGGCTTGGGCACAACCCCAATGGGGACAGCATGCATGCCTGGAAGTAGGTCAGGTCCGAATGAGGGAGAAAAGCAACCAAGGGAGACTTCTTTGTCGCA
This sequence comes from Hygrocybe coccinea, assembly GCA_963555575.2. Lineage (NCBI taxonomy): Eukaryota > Fungi > Basidiomycota > Agaricomycetes > Agaricales > Hygrophoraceae > Hygrocybe > Hygrocybe coccinea. The sequence goes on along the minus strand of OY741996.1, from coordinate 2,090,055 downwards.
TTGAGACTGAACAAATGTCAGTTCTTCTTGACTGTGCAAAACACGTGCAGAGTTATCCCAGGTGAGAGGGCAAGTGTGATCAGCATTGGCCCAGGGCCAAAAACCTTCACACAGGCCACAAGAGACAGAGTGAACTAGATCACGATTGGGGTGTGAGACAAGCAGAGTGCGAAAACAAGGAATGTGAATGGGCATGATGATGTGGAAAAGCTGAGGGTTCTGATCAATTGTGTGTAGTGCCACAACGTTGTTAAATTCCTCGAGCGAGGGGGATGGCAGATGGGGCATGTGATGAGTTGCCAGAGCAAGGGCAACCTGATGGGGTTGATCAGAGTTATCTCAGATGAAAGCCTGTGCATATTTGGGATGTCTCGACCATGAATCAACCAGATTACTGCTTTTGGAAAACATTGCAGTCGAGAGAGGCATGCTGGGATGACTGGCACTTGGCACAGACATGCTTGTAGTTGCAGCTTGACACAATGTTGGGACAACATTTGGCATTCCAGTGTCAACACAGCTCTTTTTGTTTCGCTGTAAAGGTGTGTTCAGGGTGGCTTCGGAATATTAATCTCAACCAAAAGGGGGGTGTCAGTGTAAAAGTGACACAGTAATCAGTGTTGAAAGTCATAATAAAAGTGGTAGTGAGAGAAAATGAATAAAGCCGCTGTCTAATATAACAATAACGGGTGAGAAATAAGGAAGTCGATGATACCGACAATGACGAGCGGGTAATGAAAATCAATCAAAGGACAATAGTAACGGTGAAGGAAGTCTACAGGCTACAACAACGAGAAGTTCTATGAGTTTCTAAGTGATTCTGAGTGAGAGAGAGAGGGGGAACTGGGTTGTTATTTTAATACGGTTGTCAGTCACCGTTTCATAGAAATGTGTCAGGGGTATGTTATTTTCGTCTGAGGTGTCACGTGTGATCGTTTTGGGCAAGATGAGTCAGTGGTGTCAGTATAAGATCAGCCATCAGTAGACAGTATACATTGGGTACAGCGGGTTATGTTGGGTTATGTCAGTTTCAAGTACGAGGAAGTGAGACGTGTCGGGTTTGTGAGTATGTGTGATATATCAATGATATGTACTCAGAGCATCGTCAGACCTCTACATTGTGGAGTCTGACCAAGAGCGGTCAGAACCTCACATGTGGCTTGCACCGGCACCTGCATTTTGGATCCAGAGGACATGGAGGTTGGCAAAGCATGCAAAATTGGTAAACTTGACATCATGATGTTGAGCAGACCTGATGTGTGTGGCTCTGTTGTATTGTATGATTCGTTTGTGCATGGAGTCGGGGAATGCAGCAAACAATTCACTTATGTGCTTCCCATTGTCCCATAATTCAGCAGCCCTGTGGGGAAAGATGAACAAGGCAGCTTCACATGCTTGTCCCCATGCAATAACCCACTTTCCGTGTGTATCAACAACCCTTGCAGGCTTGACGGCACCAACAATGAATTCGACGCCACCAGTCTTTTCGGATCGTTTGTCATCATGTGTGACTGAGTACCCACTTGTGAGGATGTGGTCAAGATCGATTGCTTGTCCGGCAAGCAAGTTGGTCCACCTGGAGTCAGGAAATTGGGGACAACAGGCTGAGTTGAGCAGTGATGATTTGGCAAGTTTGGGATCCTGAGAGATGTTTTTGAGTGTCGACAATGTTTGTTGAAGAGAGGCAGAGAGGTGTGACAGCTCAAGCTCTTCTTGGATGACCCTTTGAGATCAAGCTTCAGTTTGGTGGACTGCTTGGGATTGTCATCATCACTGGGACTGCACAGTCACTTAGACGCTTTAGGAGAGTGGGCACCACTGTCTGGGGCTGGTGAGACAGAGGGTGATCACTCATAGGACCGTATTGTCAAGGTGTCGACTTCAGTGGGTCTATGCTCTGAACTGGGATTTTCGAAGGCAGTTCCACAGTCTTGGGCATCTCTGCATTGGTGCTCTATGCTGTTGAGGATGTGGAGATACATGGTGAAAGTTGGTTCAAGAGCACAGCTCCTGAGTCTGAGACCAGTGAGGATATCCTGCAGCCCAAGGGTAGCTGACACCTTAGAGATGTCCCTGAGCCTATACTGGTCTGTAATGCTAATGCACTTTTTGACCATTTTGGTGTCAATGATGCCTGTTGGTGCAGACAATGACGATGAGGGCTCATTTTGGTTGTTTGACATGCAAAAGGTGCGATTGGAGGTACAATGTACATAAGTGTAAACAATGTCAGCCACTGTCTTCTGCATCACATTATCAATTCCATATAAGATATGCGTCATGCAAATATGATGTGGTGTGACCTCCTGTGACATACTGTGACAATTTGTGACTCCATAGCATTGCAGCACGAATTGTAAAGTAGAATGAGTTGTCACCTATGTAAATTCCACAAAATATAGTCTATGTATTCCAGCTGTATCTAGATCAAGAAGGATGCTCTCTGGAAGCATCCAATGTCCCTGATATTTCTTATTGGCCCAGGCTGTCTGTGTTGCATTGAGGCCTTGCCGATAGCAATCCATGAACCTCAGAGATTGTCTAGCAAATCTATAAAGCTGTAATTAAAAAGAGAATGAAGAATCCAATAAAGAAAACAAACCTGCACATAGAATCCAGAGGCACTTCCTCCAAAGAACGGATCAGATTGTATTGAAGATCTGCTTCTTTCAATGATGTCGGATACATTCGGTATTTTTGCTTCACATAACCCCAACACTGTTCAATGAAGTTTAATTTGCAGTGAAACTTTGGGAGGAACATAATCTGGAATCTGGGTGCTTTGCAAACTGTTTCTAAAAGTGACTCAACCTCCTGAAAATCTGGCTGCCCATACAGAATTCAATGGCAGCAACAATCTGTTGCTCCGGGCTGGCAGTGAAATCCTTTGCATTCAAGAAGCTTCCCACCCTTCCCAGTCAAGTTCAAAAAGCCTCATTCCTGGCTTCCGACAGATCTCCCATCTCGATGGATTCACTGGCAACATTCAGCCTGGAACAAGTCTTGGTGCCACGTCTGTACAGTCCCTCGCTCTGTTAAAACGTGGATTATACAGTCGATGGTAGCGTTAGCCAACACTTAAGTAACATCTCTGGGAACCCAAAAGACGTGTACTAAGAGACTGTAGTGGGGTCTGATACAAACTTGTAATAATCCGATGGAGTGTCTACTACATCGGATACCAAGTATATATACTAATAACAGTGATGACTAATGATGAATACCAGCCAATAGCAGAAGCCCCTCACGGGCAGACCCGGATACTCTCCGATGAGTAATAAAGATTACATACGAAGAAGTCCTGTAGAGTAGTTATCTGATAAACATCAGATAAGCGCATACACAACCGAATAATGTAGTCAATGATAAAATGTACGACGTTACCAATTCCAACACGCTCCTGTGGGCCACGAGAATGCTGCTGTGCATCCTGAAGACAGGGAGCATGCTACTGTTGAAGCCATGGCTGGCACTGATGCACCACCAGAGAGAACTGGCACAAGTGCGGAGTCGGAGCATCAGGAAGATCAAGAGCATGATGATGAGGAAGCTGGGATTGAGGGAGATGAAAAGCTGGCGGCAGCTCTCTATGCTGTGCTGCAACTGTCAGAAGACATTGGCAAGGGCTGAAGGCATCTATTCCATTGTTACTGCTACTGTACTTGTTTGTATTTGCTTGAATGGCATCAGAGTCCAACGACACTGTAGTACATGAAAATAGTTAAAAAATGTTGAGCTTGACATTTGGGACAATGAGCATGAAGGTGCGCTGTCTCGCACAGGCAGTTGCCTAATGCGGAAGCAGCGAGCAGCACCACAGCAAGCACATAAGCCAACTGCTGCATTGGGACACACCAGCAATGACCAAACATCCCAATGTAGCATCTGGCATTGAGCTATAGAAATACATGCCAAAGCCCCAAGCTATTGAAGGTTTATTGCAGGAGGCCCTAAATAATGAAAACTACTGCTAGTTAGCAGTGGAAGTTGGCCACATTACCACTGCTAATATGTGGGAACAGTTGGGATTCACAGGTGTACAAAATACTGTGCATGATCCACTACTTGGTCACACTGAAATGGAAACAAACTTGTTAAGAAAACTGCATTTAAATTCCACAAAAGAATTCAGAGATATATAACAGTAATTCAATGCTAATACAATTTCTTGAAAATTTCAAATAGGAATTTGTATTTCAAATTGATTCTCTCAATATATCTTCCTTTTGGAGATGATCAGATGACCAGATTGCAATTGGGAGGGGAGCCATTTAGAACAAGCCTTTTAAACTATTGCAAGCCTAAATGGCTAATATGAATAATGCAACATTTGTAATTTTAGTCAGATTTTGCTTTTTGAGACATTCTTGCAAAATAAGAAACAAGAAACAATTAGGCTGGCTTCTCAAGCTTGCAAAATATGAAGAAAAAAATATTTTGATTCAATTTTGCATAGTGCAGGTCAGGGGTACCTGGTACCCTTAAGGGTTTAGGGTACGGGTACTGTGCGGGTAAAGTCCAAGTCCAGGGTCTAGATACCCGCAGTACCCGTGAAGTACCCTCACGGGTACTGCCTGTATTTTTTTGGAGGATAAAAACACCAAAAACCTCATTTTTTGGTGTTTTTTCACTGTTTCTTGCATATACCATGGGACTGGAAGCTCTTAAAATTCCCTAAAAAATGCAGGGATGCTCTCCAATGTGTTCTAAACAGTTCTCCAGCTTACATCAAGACAATCTGATCAGTATTTAATCCGGTAGAAATCGAATACTACCTCAAAAACCTGTTTTTTGGTGTTCTTTCACTGTTTCTTGCATATACAATTGGACCGGTAGCTCTTAAAATTCCCTAAAAAATGCAGGAATACTCTTTAATGTGTTTTAAACAGTTCCCCAGTTTACATCAAGACGATCTGTTCAGTATTTAATCCTGTAGAAATCGAATACTACCTTGAAAACTCGTTTTTTCCATGTTTTTTGTGGGATTTGCACAAAACTTGCATGGAACCTGTACCCGTGGCCTCAAATCTGTACCCGTGGCGGGTACGGGTATGAGTCCAGGCCCCATGACCTGCGGGTATACCCGTGTTCTGCATATGGCAATGCCTTGACTTTTCCTTACTAACTTAGAGTGTGTTCAGTGCAATGTTGCTGTGTGGCAACCCCAGCCAAAAAAATGTTGAGATGTATTTTTTTCAATTGTGGCAATTTGAATCCTGTTTGGTGCACACTGTTACAAACACAATTACAAAATGAGATTGATATACTCTTCACAAAATTTGAGAAATTGAGATAATGCTGACCCTCCATCTTTTTCTAAAATCTTGCAGCAACATTTTGGAATCTTCCAGTCATTCATCACAAATATTATTCTGGCTACATAAAAATGACACCAAAGACACTTTTTACCCTATATCCTACCTATTCATAATTTTAATAATTTTTTTGATGGTATATTTGATGGCACCTTTTCCTCAAATTTGGCATTGTTTGCCTGGATTGCCTGATTTGACATTGATGTGCTTGGTTCTTCTGTCTCAATCTGGCAGTGCCAGATTGAGATAAAGTGATCATATTTCTGCACTTGAACTTTGTACCAAACACACTTAGATTTTGCACTCTACAAATAGTCCTGTGTTAGCAGTCTGTAACTTCATCTGGTTTTCAGAAAATTGTTTATTTTCCAGAAGCAGAGGACTTTTGTCTATTATTTTATTATTAGGTAAAGGTTCCAAGTGGTAGGTAAATGGTTGTACAACAGCATTGATAGGTGGATAATTTGCCAGGCAGTAGTCCAGACTCCAGTGAAAGACCAAGTCATCTGCAGTGAAGATGGACATAATCAAGTAATAATTATAAACCTGTCGGTGGACTTTGCTGTGGTTGTGAACGCAAGGTCCAAGTGAATAGATTTCGCAACTCGGTAGCAGGAGTCGTGTCGGCAGGCTGCCTAGGTTCAACTAACAGACTACCATGGAATAAAAGTGAGGAATAAAGGAAGAGAGACATGCACAAACCTTCGGCGATAAAGATCCTGTAGATCTCCGTGACATCTAGATTTGTTGAATGCAACCATCAGGTATGCTTGAACTTCGGGAATAGCTTTAAGGTGGTATGGTACTTGAAATCGCTGCATATCTGTGAAAATTAGCCCATTGATGTTCGTTTGACTGTTCAGACCAATAGATGTCTCTACCTTGAACAATCCTAGCTAACTTATGATACTTGTTGAAATTCAACAACTTCTTCCCCGCTGTGCTGGGGGAAGCCCTGTAGTTGGGATTGCCCTCGCGGCAAAAGGTGACATCTGTTAAGTAAAGCCCTGTATGGTAGAGCATCAGTGGGGACGTCGGTGAACAAGCTAGGTACAGACCTAGAAACGGGACAGCCGGAGGGGCAGTATTGCGTAGTTTTGTTCGATATTCATGATAGTTTCGTGAATGGTCAGCAAGTCTGCGTAAAGCATCGAGCTGAACTCTGTTTTTCTGTGCAAGACCCTAGGCAAGACCCATCAGTAAATCGGCGGAGTTCTCCGGTAGAAATTCGTACAAGCCAGGTTTGATGTAGTCGTGAAATCGTCGACGAATCGAGGGCTGCTAGTATTGACCGAGGAGTACTGTAGTTGTTTAAGGAGACACACCGCTACCCAAGCATATCAGGAGGGTAAATCCCTAAAACGTCGGACTTACATCGGCGACCTTGATGAAGAACTTGACTAGAATTGTCCGTTTTTTGGTATCGTGTTCATTGAGGATGCTCTCTGCTACCCAACCTGTAATGACTGTACTAAGACTAGACATAGCTCGTACATTGACGGGAGCCCCGACGCCTTCCTGTCCGGTTTCCAGGACCTCTTCAGGCTGGATGGCACAGTATAGGTTACATTCCATAACGGTGAGCTGTCTTGCCAACTCCAAAGCATCGAAGTCGGTTATCGAGATGAGAGCAAAATTTTTGTTCCGCAAGGCGGCGAGCAGTGTTTTGGTCATGGTAGGTCTCGGGATCTCGGATGTGTGCTTCACAATTGGCGGGTTGATTGACATCCCAGGATCACGAATACGATCACCCTTCGGGCTCACGGTGATATCACTGGTGTTCTCTCGTAGATCAATTAACTCCAGAATTCGTTGGGAAGGCCCAGGAAACATAACAGCCAGAGCTTCTTTTGTAAAAGTCGTTAGGGATGGGAGTGCAACAGAATCGACGGAGGGCCGCCAGTACATCTCAAGCCAGAGTTTGAGGAAGTTTGATACTCTAAGCCGGACAGGGATGCCCTTACGTTGCTGCCAGATCTGAAGATCTTCAGGATAAAGATTAGGCGGAGGAACAAGATTGTAACGTGATATGATGGCCTGGACGAGTTCGTAAGGGGATGAAAACAAACGAAAAGTTAGGAAGAAAACCGCCGAGAAAGCAGGATCGACGATGCTGTCATGAGGTGTCATTTTTGCAACCAGGACCTCCATAGTCGCCCCGACAAGATGACCATCACTATTGTAGGCTACATCATGTGGGGCATAATCGTTTTGAAGCATGGAGGTCTCCCGGTCTTGTCCAAGGCTCGCTGGGATAGATTGTATTGGAATGGAAGTGAAATCTCCGTTGGAGAATTTGTCTTCATGAGATCCAACAAATAAATCTTGCTGTTCGCTGCCTTCCCAAGTTGTTCCATCGTCCGTGGGAGATAACGTAGGAGAAGGTAAATCAAACTTGACACTTGAATGTGAAATGGTCAACCGTGAATGTGGCACGCAATCCTCGGGACTTGCAATACGAGATCCCCAGAATGACGGATGCAAGTCATTGTTATGGCCGGAGATACGCGATGCCGCTCTTGTCTGGGCCACAACAGACAAAGCATCCTGCGCTTGGATGGTGACATCCTCTTCAACATTAGCACCACTGAGACGATAGAGTGCCTTCAAAGCACCCATATTGTCGGATGCCAACGGTCCAGCGAATTCGTTTGGAATAAACGACTGGGAGCTTAGTGCCCCCACCTGTGGAAGATGAATGATGAACGAGGCTCCGCTGAATGATCTATTCAAGCACATTTTCACAGCTGCGACACAGTCTGCACCAGCTTTAAGCGCGCCTGTAGCCGATCGTAATAGGAGTTGCTTTTCTTCCTCTTCACTGATCGTGGGAGGCAGAGACACAGTCAAAAGGCGCACAGACTCAGCGAGAGCACTTGTGACATTGTACAGACCCTCCTTCGCAGACTTCAACTTCCCTAGTTTGTGGGAAGGCATTTCAGGATGTCGCAGGACAGATTCGACTATTGTGAGTAATTTGCACACCATCTCAACGATTTCCCGGACTAAGTCATACATGTGACCAGTACTGGAGGCATGCGATGAGCGTGAGTGGGAATGTGCGTGACCGATGAAGGCTGCGATGGTAGATAAATATTGATCATGAGTGAAACGTAGGGTTTCCATGACTTGCAAAGCAGTGGAGGGACCAGATGGAAATGGAGGGATAGTTGCCGTTCCCGCCGATTCTAGAGACGAAAATGAAGACGACGATGCAACACTGCTCACGGACATTGTATGGATCTTCCTATGAACTCGTTGCCGTAAAGTTGCCCCCCTGGACTGCGATACCCAATGCGGTAACAACGGCAAAGTAGAGTCACGCTCTTCCTCAGTAGACCGTTTCCGTTCCATTGCCAAGAACTTGCTTCTTGCAGGCCGAGTGGCGTCGGTCGTCCCATCAACCCCATCAATTCCTTCACAGTCGTTGGATGCGAATGCACCAGCCCGTCCGCACAACATACCAGTACTTTCACGTTCATTTTCGCCCCAAATTTGGCCCTCTGTGCCGGACAACACACTAAAGGAACCTACGTTTTGCGCCTGCTCTGGCAGTTCTACGCCGCATTGCACAGCAACTGCTAGAAATCGCCGCACATGTGAAAACACTTGCCCTCCCAGCTTCAACATTGTTTGAACATCGTTAACATGGTTGTAGCCCTCTGTATCCTCAGAAGCCTTTTTCGCCTGCGCGACAAGTGCAGCAAGAACAGATAGAATGAGTTTTCGTTCTTGTGACAGGGTGGCAAAGCGTAGAAGTAATGGTGCTTCACGAGGTAGACATTCTGTGGCAGATAATACGGAGCGTACACAGGAAATGATACAAGCTGTGGAAGGTTGGAAATGTGTGATCCGATTGGATTGCGCAGCGCCTTGCAACAGTGCAAGGCCGTGTAGCAGAGGTCCCATAAGCGGCGGGCAATATAGATCGATCTCCGGTGCGAGCGCCTCGGTTGGAGAAGGGCTACCGGCAAGGATGGCAGTTACCGAAGGGGGATCCGACCATGGAATGGCAGATGTATCTCTCTGTCCACAATCTTGACGCTGGTGAAACCAAATTTGAAGAAATACTGGACCTGAGAAAAGAAGAACCCTGTTTACCTTCAAGTCCGGAGGCTCTTCCTCTGAAAAGTAGCTGACATCCACATTCACGTAGTTGCTGGGGAACCAACCTCTCCTCCCTTCGAGTTCGCCATCCCACCATCCACTTAAATCTCGGTTCAGAACGTGGATGACTTGTCCCGCTCGAAACGAGAGACAGGTGGCATTCTGTTGTTGAGGTGCAAAATCATGCATGGCGAGCACATATTCTGTGTTAAGATGAACGGTTTCGTCGAAAGGACTTATGGGACTTGAAAAAGAATGTGGAGCATTGGACAAGATCTCCTCAATCGGCAAATGAAGCGACGATGCAGATGTACTAGTTGACGAAGTCGTAGGAGAAACGATGGAAAGCGACGAAGAGGATGAGGCGTTTGATCCACTCCGCATTCGTTGACCTTGTACATTGGAGCTAAAGGGCAGCGTAGCATGGGGAGGGGCAGATGTGATGATTCCTTCGCGAGCTGCAACGTTACTACGCGATAAGCTAGCTCTCCCCTCATCGGAAGTATTAATCATAAGATGAGAAGACATCCTGGTTGCACAACTCGGCAAAAACGCCGCCAGTTGAACGTTGAACAGGCAGGCCAAAAAAAGAGCGGCAATGCGACTAATGTTGAACGTTAAGTTGGGTGTTAAAAGAAGATAAGTATGTAATACCCACCGGCTTCTCAGTAATCCGTGACAATATCGATTGAAGGTTTCACGAATGACTGGTAGGAAAGCGGATCTAGTAATTGAGTCCAGGGCGCTAGCACCCTTGCTAAACTACAGCGAAGGAAATCGTCCAACAAAAAAACGCAGGCGATATGAAAAGTTCGATTGATTATTGAGGCAGTATTTACATGTATTTGTTCCTGATCCCTGCCTCCAAAAGATACTACTACAACTTTAGTACTATTTGCTATTCCAAATAGCTAGAAATATATGTTATTAGTAATATTTAGAAAACAGAATGAATAGCAGTTGCCACTTCATGCTCACTATTTGGCAAGACCTGGACTAGCTATTTGGCAAGACTAGCTATTTGGAAAGCTACTATAGCACAGATACAAGAAATATATTCTATACATTGTAGAGGGTACAACCGCTGTAGCCACAGAATCTCACCAAAATGCACACTCTACCCTACTCCAATGCACTTTATCCAAATCTGACTGTTATTATGCATCAATTCCAAACAAGTCTGGAACTGAACCTGGTCCCTGGTCAGTCACATTGATGCGCAGGTGGGGGTAGTGAGATGGGAATCTAACTATATACTGCTAAGAAAGGTGTGAGGAAGTTTCAGAAAGCCTACACTAGGATAGAAGAAGAAAGAGAAGGACTAGAAAGGTGTGAGACACTCAATATAAATGCTGCAATAAAAATCGAAGTGGTGTGATTAGTGTTGGGGAAGTTCGGTCTCAGACTGACCCAAACCCGGTTTAGACCGAACCGAAACCAGCGGTTTCAGTTTCAGTTTGGAAATTTGCAGCGGAGACCGAACCACTCGGTTTCCGGTTTGGCCACTTTGGCTTGGCGCCAGACCGTTTCAAACCCAGTCTGGACCCAAACTGTAGCCTCTTCTGGAAGCTTCGGGAGGCCGAATTTCTCCATAAATCAGAGCCTGCACCAAGTCGCTACCTTCTCAGTTTCAAATGACTTCCCCGACTGCGCCACCATCACAACCCTCCACTTCATCATCCTCGCTCAACCCCCATGTGCGTCAACTTCATGGCTAATCCAAAATGGCCCTCTTGGATTCGACCCTCACCGGCCATGCGTCTGCAAAAAAAGTGGCTGGAGTTCGTCAACGCACCTGCAATAAACATTCACTTCCAGATGACAGCCTTGATGGCGCCCCTGCCAAAAGGAGGAAATCGGGCACTGTTCAATCGAAGGCCGTCATTCAAATCCAGTCTGACACGGAGTCGGAAGCTACTGAGCAGGGCGATGATGACAGCGGTGATGGGGGCAACAACGATGAAGACAATGCTGACGATGACAGCAAGCATTCCAGCCTGAGTGCCGATGAGGAGCTTGAGGAGCTTGAAGAGCTCTCTGTGAAGGATAACCCAGCAAGTTTTTTTTTTGCTCCTTGAAATGCTATCTACTCACAATCTGGCAGAAACGGAACAAATCTCACCGCGTGCATAGCAGAGACAGGCGATGTGCCAACCTCAACCTTGTCTATGAACCAGGGAAATGCCTCAAGGGTGGCAAGTGGCTTGACGGCTGGTGGTGTATTCTGTGCAAGTATGTTGAATTTATTTGCATATTTCCTAGCGCTGACCCACTTTTACAGGAAGGATAAGAAGTTGCCACACAATACTGGCTTCTACAAGAGCACTTGCGTGACATCTATGCTACGTGCACATATCACTCGTGAAGGCGGCGAGCACTACCGGTATTATTGTGAGATATGTGAGAAGCACAATGTCCCAGCAACTGCGAAGAGCCCTGATGTGAAAGACGGTGATATCATTAGTACCCAGAGTGACATTAGTTCGTTTGCTGTTGTGACACCTCGGGTCCCGGCGTGGAGTCGGGAAGGGCTCGTTTCACACGTTTGTGAATGGATCGTTCTTGACGACCAAGTAAGTGTCTGCACGACTAGTCATTAAATGTATTAATTGCTTTGTTTTGCAGTCATTTTCTGTTATCAAGAAGGACTCTTTCAAGGCCATCCTCAGATACCAGCGCCCGGCAATGGTCCCTCATGATATTCCAAGCCGAACAACTGTCATGGACGAAATCTATTCTAAATCTCTGTGTGTCAAAGGACTTCTGCAAGAAAAATTCAAAACACTTGACAGCGCTGTCTCCTTCACATTTGACGCCGGAACCTCGTGAGCGTTTGACCCCTACCTGACAGTAACGGCGCACTGGATTGACGCAGAGTGGCAACTGCATGAGCAAGTCCTTGCGTTTTGCGAGATTGTCGGTGACCATTCCAGCGAGAACACCGGTGCTCTGTTGATCACAATTCTCGGCGAGTATGGCTTATTAAATCCCACCAAGCTTGGCTGGGGTACGGCTGACGGTTCGACCGTCTGTGACAAGGCCATTCGAGTCCTGGCAAAGACCGTTGATCCAACCAGCAAGGCATGGACTGCCAAGGAACGACGTGCACACTGCATGGAGCATGCCGTTCACTGTGCATCCCGTGCATTTGTTAAGAAAGTGGGGCCAACACCGATTAATGCCGTCAAGGCCGCGTTGGCAAGTTCACGAAAGGTCACCCTCGAGGATGTTGGAGAAGATGACGATGACGATCAGGAACTCCTCAATGACTTTGACAGTCTCGCTACTGTTATTGAATCCACGGATGAACTTGCCGACGTTGAAGATTTTGATCCTGGCGATCTTCTTGGCAAAGTGCTTGCGTTCGTCAATCAAGTCCGCTCCTCACCGCAAGCTCGCACCTACTTCCACAAGCTCTGCAAGGATGAGAATCTGCAGCCATTGCAGCTCCTCAAATGGATTCGGACTCAATGGGCTTCTTTGTATGACTTGATCACTCGTATTCTTGATGTGCACCCTGTAAGTCCATATTCATTTGTCTGATCTATGAAAACTGACTTCGGTTTCACCAGGCTTGTACAAAATTTGCGCTTCTTGCCGATGACGATTCAAAGGTCCCGAAGCTTAAGGCCCCAAAGACATATGGGATGTTTAAGCTGAGTGAGAGTGAGTGGCACTTACTTAAACTCATTCACGATGGCCTTAAGGTGAGCAACCGACTATAGCCTGTTTAACTCTGCTGATGCAACAATAAGAACCTGCCGCTGCTTGCCAGACATTTTCTCATGGAACCCATCCCACTATCTATCATGCACTCCCTGTCATCGAGTTTATGCAGCAAAAGTGGGAGTTCATGTCGAAGACCACACGGTATGCGCCCATCGCGCCGGCACTCGATGCTGGCCTCCAAAATCTTCGGAAATGGTATCGAAACATGGACAACAGTTCCATGTATTTCATCTGCCTTGTGCTGGATCCCCGTGTCAAGATGGCGTACTTTAAGAAACATTGGGATGATGAATATCTGGATGCTGGTACAGCAAAGCTTGAGGAGGCTGTAGGTTATTGTTGTTGTTTTGTTGATGGTGCTGACATTTCATTTATAGTTCGATCGCTACTATATTGATGTTGTGTCTGTGGCTGATGGAGAGGACAACACTAACATACCCCTGGTGGAGGAACAGCATAACATGTCATATGGAACTGCGTGGATGCAGTCCGCACTTGAAAGCCGACTGGCTGAAGAATCAAATGGTGTTGAGCCACGTCGTGAACTCAAGGCATTCTTAGAGGCTCCTCTGGTTCCGTTCCGGGCTTTGACTGATGCTGGAGTCATACGGTGGTGGAAGGATCATAGCATCATGTACCGTACGCTTGCGAGGATGGCTCGTGACTTTCTCGCTATCCCTGGCTCTTCCACCGCTTCGGAGCGGCAATTCTCGAGTGCACGGCACATTGGTACGGACTTCCGTAACCGGCTCTCCCCGACAATGTTTGAGGCCGTGCAACTCCTTAAAGGGGGGTACAAAGCAGGGGTCATCTCCACTCACCTTGAATCCTCAGGACTTGCCAAGGAGTTGGGATGCACGCAGGAGGACATTTTCATGGTGGGCTGATATAGCGTAGGCTTGTTTTGTAGTTGTACATCGAAAAAATGCGAGATTTGTTGCCTGGAATGGTCTGAGACTGAGTTTAGACCGAACCAAACCGATATAAACAGTTTATGTTGGTTTCGGTTTTGGTCTGGGAAATTTTGGCAGGAACCAAACCATTTGGTTTCGGTTTGGGGCAAAAAGGCTGAAAACCGGACCAAACCGAACTTCCCCAACACTAGGTGAGATAAAAATCAGAGAGTTGCAATAAAAATCAAAGAGGTGCAATAAAAACAAGAAAGTTGCAGTCAAATGGAAGGGTCAGACAGTGAGAGAAGGTAATATAAGGTGAATGGACTGGGTCTGGGACTAAGGGTAGGCTCTGAGATGAAGGGGAAGGTCAGTGTATCTGGGGGTTCTCTGTCTAGTGGCTCATACAGGCAGGTATATAAGCTGTAAGGACAAAGGAAGGGGATGAAAGGATCATACTGAAAGGAGATATGAGAGAGGGGTGCATGGATAAGAAAGGAAGAGTACAGGGGATGATGTAAAAGAATATAGAACAAAGAAACAAAGGAAATACTTTGAAATGTGATAATTAAAGAACTTCAAAGTCGCAGACAATCGCAATAGTTGTGACTTGATCACAAGGTTGAAGAGTGTTGGGTCAATGTGAATCACATAGAATCATGAGATATATTGAATCGGAGGCCAGGATCGTATGGTGTGTATCAATGTGATCAGGTTCCCAGAGTTGATCTAGTCAGTAGCCACTTCTGTTTGTGGTAGATAGATCATCCATACCATCCTGAGCAATCTGCCTGTCCCATCTGGGAGGTCCCAGGAGACTTCCCCAACATGAACAAGGGGAAGTGGAAAAGTGGAATGTGCAGCAGGGTGTGTCCAGCCCTGCTGCTTCACAGTAAATTTTCTTTCATTATTTTGACTATGATTGTTATTTCTATAATGGAACACCATCATGGATCCACCAAAATGGCCAAAATGGCAAATGTGGATCCAACCCACCTTCACATGTACAACATGTGACATGTTGGGACCCCCACAGTGAGGCCCACAAGTGGCTCGATGCCAGTGCAGGGTGTGCCAGCACCTCAGCACCTCAATCCCACCTCACATATAGGCCAGCCTCATCAATTGACAAGAAGTAAACACAGCTGGGAGGGTGGTGCATCCACCTCCTGGCCTAGGTATGTTTTTTATTAATACCATCCAACAAAGCCAGTTAGGGCACAGGTCCAGCTAGAACCTTGGTTTCATCATTTCATGAGGTATCTATCACCACCTGTCACCTCTGCACCACCATCTTGCATGTATAATGTGGCTTGAACGCAGTATGCTTCCATTGATGCCACCATCATTTGTGATGCATTTGTGCACAGTCAACAACCTCACAAACATGTACTGACACATCAACTGATGTGGAGATGGTGTTGGCAAGGTTACAAGTTCTTTTAATTTATTAAAAGACTCGTTCTTTATCAGACCAGGCTCAGTGCAAGTTCGTAATTAATTAATTAATTGATTGATTGATTGATTGATAAAGTTGATCTCCTATAGAGATTTTTTTTTTGAGTACTAGGTGTGCTTCTGGTTTCTATATTGGAAAATAACATAAAGTTGGGGCCACATTTGGACAAGCTTACATAAGTATCCAAATATAGGTCAATGTACAAATGTGTAAACAATGGTCAAAATATATTCAGTGTTGAATAAAATGTTTATAACAGCTTCAGTTGTTTATAGAATCAGCTGAAAATTTTACTGACAACTAACCATTTCAGACATGTTGTGACATTCACATGTGACCAGTCTAACCATATAAGGCAATTTTTGACACAATGTGCAAAATTTCATGCTGACCACAGTGGCTATAATCACATGTCACAGATCTAACCATATAAGGAAATATTAATGATTTATCGCAAACTGGCTCAGTTTTAATATAAATCATCCGATTTGAGTAGTAGGCGTGATAGTTTAATCTAGCAAGTGTGACAGTCACATATGACCAGTCTAACCATATAAGGAAATTTTGAGCTATATAGGCTAAATTTAACAACAATCATGATGGTGACAGTCACGTGTGACAAATCTAACTATATAAGGAAAATATTAACTACTATATGTCATTATGATTATTACAATAATGATAAAATTTGCTTCATATTGCTGAATTTTTGTGTGTGATTACATTACTCATGTATAACAATGATGTGGTTTCTACACCTATGAATAAAGCTTTACATGGGCATTCCACAGTTTGGAATTCCCAACACCGCACCTGTATCTGCGCTGATGACGGGTATACATTGTACCCATTATTGGCAGGTACCCACCATATTCCATCCTAAGTACTTTGTGAACAACAGGTGGCATATCAATTGACATGTTCTGTTTGTTTTTGCAAGGTTGGATGGGGCTGGGGAGATTCCATGGGTGTCCACGCACGCTTACTACCTTGCAAACAACAGGAGCACATCAATTGACATGCTCTGTATTTTCACAGGGTTGGATGGCGCTGGGGATGTCCCATGGGCATCTGCCTCATTTCTGTCATTCATTGTTCCCATCCCCATTCCTGTCCTCGCTGTCCCTGTTCCACCATTGTTGTCTTCCCGTTGTTGTAGTGGCTGTTCCCGTTTTGTCATCATTGTGTTCATCATTGTGCTTGTCTTCATTTACCCTGTCGTCGTCATTCCCATCATCCTCGTTATATATTATATAGAAATTGAGGTTAAAGGATAGATGAGTGAAATAGTTGCATGAAAAAAAGATGGAATAGCTTCAATATGATAGATACAGTGAAATATTTCAAATAACAGATGACAATCACATGTAAATAGGTATAAAAAAAAAGAGACTGAGTGAATTGCATTTCTTGCATTGAACTCAATATCCAAATGCACAAAATATGTTAATTGTGATATATCATCATGATGAGGTCAGGTTGCATAATTGAGAGGTTATCACAAAATTGTAATGTGAAGTTTGAGTATGCATGAAGCTTCATGTAAATCAACAAGAAATTCATGTATGAGACACCCACACAACTTGCAAAACCTGCACAACCCACATATGTGTGCTGTTGAATTTCTTGTTGATTTACATGAAGCTTCATGCATACTCAAACTTCACATTACAATTTTGTGATAACCTCTCAATTATGCAACCTGACCTCATCATGATGATATATCACAATTAACATATTTTGTGCATTTGGATATTGAGTTCAATGCAAGAAATGCAATTCACTCAGTCTCTTTTTTTTTATACCTATTTACATGTGATTGTCATCTGTTATTTGAAATATTTCACTGTATCTATCATATTGAAGCTATTCCATCTTTTTTTCATGCAACTATTTCACTCATCTATCC